>OY987195.1:8966499-9700885 GCA_963920755.1 Cartodere bifasciata
GACTCATGTGTTTAAACTGCCTATTTTAAGCAGAAGGCCTGGAGGAACACTTTTATGCAAAAAATGTTAAAAAATTTAAATTAAATTTCAAGATATTTCGATTTAAAACATTTTTTTTGCTGGGTTTTTTTCTACTTCTTGTCATATTGACTTTGTGTATCGTTTAAACTTTATAATTGATACATTATAAGAAAGAGGACCCTATAAGGTATGTAATAGCAGAAAAAAAAAATTAAAAATATTCTCTAAGGGGCATACAAATTAGTTTTGGAAAAAATAAATAATTTTTTCTTTGGGGGGCTGAAAAGAAGTCTTCCCCCCACTGAAAAAAGTTCCAAAATGAGATTCTTAATGCAAATTTAATATATTTTAATAATGAGGTGGTGCGAAGTTGTTGTCCAGCTGGATTGGAAGGATAACAGGACACGAATAACTGCAAAATCGCATAAAACTTCGAACAAAGCACGCTCGCTACTCGTTTACCGCGTTGCAGCGCCTAACTCAAAGTCCATTAACTCCCCGGGTAGATCTATGACCCATGGGTTTATAATACTCATTTTAAGCAGGAGGTTCGTACGAATACTTTAATATATAAATATTTATTATTTCTCTGAAAAAATTTTGAGATATTTGATTTTATACAATTTTTTTTCTCTGTTTTTTACTACTTCTTGTCATATTAACCCAGAATATTGTTCAAAACTATTAAGTAATACATCATTAAAAAGAGGGTACTTTAGGAAACTTGATAACAAAAGAAAAAAATAAAATATCTTTTTTAATGAGTCTGAAAATTAGTTTTCAAAATCACCAAATCTTAAATTTGTGGGGGCTGAAAAGGAGTCTTCCCCCCACTGAAAAAAGTTCCAAAATGAGATTCTGAATGCAAATTAAATATATTTTAAAAATAGGGTGGTGTGAAAGTGTTGTCCAACAAAAATTTAAAATTGAGAATTTTTGATTCATATCGCTGCACTAAATGGAATTACATGGTGTATAACATGATGATGTTCTCTATTGCTCCCAAAATAATGGTCCCATCACTTTAAAATTTAATTAAATTTATTGAGAAGGCCTTAAATACATAGTTTGCTTTGTATTAAAAATTTTATCACATTTTTTTATATTATTTTTTTTCAAAGATTAATGAACACTTTCGGGCTTTGTTAGGGGGTTGTAACTCATTGAAAGGACTAAAGCTAACACCACTTTGTAAAAAATTTAGTTTGTTTTATTAACCTGAGGAATTACAGACATATCCAAATTCATTTTTGGAGCACCTGTATACACGCAGTTGATAATTTACAAGACCTTTTATTGCCGATTATGTATCTTAGAGGTCAAATTAAAACCCTGGTTAAAAAATTTTAAAAGAAAATTTCCACGTTTTTGTATTTTAGCCGGTGTTAAAATTATACCAACGTCATGCATAATTGACACTACTACGCGATAACGGTTGCTCGATGGAAAAGTGTGTGTGATTTTTTTTGTAGATAATTGTTCAATCTCCAATTTACAATCTACATTTTTTTTGTCGGACCAATAGGAAGAGATTTATTTACCAAAAACTGTCCTCTCCGACTTTTGACCCTCTAAAATGACATGACGCCGGCACGGGATCTTAGGGGACTTTTGATATGTTGTATATTAAGGCAATCTAAAAATAATGGTAAAAAAAAAAGTTGACAAATAATTTTTCGGCAGATTGTATTATTTTTTGTTTTATTTTCCTGGGTTATAAATATAAAAAGTAAAACACTCTCTAAATGTTATACAAACCTCTTAGCGGGTACATTGAATGTTTTAAACCGATAGTTTGTTGTTTTTTGGTATATTAACGTTATATAACTCCAAACAATTTTTGTACGAATACTACCCATTTTATTTCACAAAATTCACATTGAATGAAGCCGACAACAACGACATTAAAATCTGATGCAAATAGGTATGATCAAGAATTTTTGTTGGATTTTTGTCACTTTTTTTTTAACAGAGTTGCCAAATTTAAAAAAGCTGGTTTATTTTAACAATTTTCCAAGGATCCCTAGGCATGGTTCAACAATTCAACACCGTACCATACAGATGGTGCACCAATTCTGGGACATACTGTATTTGATTTGCGCATATAACGTGCGATCCACAAAATTTGACGTCGACTCTGGCTGTGGAACGTCAAAAATATGACAATCGACAATGCTTTAACAATGAAAAAAAATGAAATTTTACAAATGCATGGCAAGAGTCGACGTCAAATTTTGTGGATCGCACGATATTTTAATTCGTAATTCTTGGAGTATCTACACAAAATTTTGCAAATAGTATATTTCAAATAAGGTATAAAAAAAATTGTAAAACATTTTCTTCTAAAAAAATTACTACGCCCCGCAAATGGCTCTTAAATAAGTAATATTTTATCCCGCAAAATATACAGGGAGGTTCCAGTAGAGATATCTCAGGAACGGTTTGCAGTAGCTTTATGAAATTTTGTATAAGGGGGTCAATTCGTATGTTCTCGCGAATGAAAATATATTCAACATGGCAGCACTTCCGGTTCTACCGGAAGTTGATCTTCGCTACCATATTTTGGCCGACCAACCCAATTTTTTATTTTAAATTTAAATTATATTAGTAAATTCACGTTAAGTTTGTTGAAAAAAAAATTTGAAAATTTTGTAGTTTTTAATTTTAATTGAAATTTTACAACTAACTTCCGGTTGTCATATTTTAAAAAAATAATTTTTTTAATAATAAACGGGCACCCCCTTAACCTATGTGTAAAATTTCAATTAAAATGGACAGAAAATACTCAAGAAATAAAAATCTCTCTTAAGGTTTGTAACTGCAAAAAAAAAAAAATTAAATGCAAATAAAACAAAAACTAAAAAATTTTTAAATTTTTTTTCAACAAAGTTAACGTAAATTTACTAAGAGAATTTAAATCTAAAATAAAAAATTGGGTTGGTCGGCCAAAATATGGTAGCGAAGTGCCACCATATTGAAAATATTTTCATTCGCGATAACATCCGAATTGACCCCCGTATACAAAATTTCATAAAGGTAATTCAAACCGTTCCTGATATATCTCTACTGGAACCTCCCGGTGGAACACCCTGTAGTTCTAAGGAACCTTTTTATGAAAATTTTGTTAAGGGTTCTTCTTAAAGTAATGACAACTTTTTAGATAAAAAATATTAAAAATAAAGTTTTTTAAAACTTTATGTTGCATCTATTTGCAGAATTTGGTATAAATTCATTTATTTCTGTTCTTCAGGATTATACCACACATTAATGAAAGATCCTAGCAAATTGCCAGGAACCAAAATGGCTTATGGATATTCACAAGTAATTTATAATGGAACGCAACCACTTCCCAACATGCCGCCCCACTCAATGATGGGGCCAACTATGAGTTCCCCAGGTATGTCAATGAATCAAGGTTACATGCACCCTAGCGCAATGCAGCATATGCCAAACTTTCAACAGAACCCTGTTCCTAATACCATTGCACCTCCTGGTGTGCCACATGGTATGAACATTCCACAAAATATTCCCGAAGAAAGAAAGAGTGATTCAAATATCTACTATGGCTAAATTTTGTTAAATATTGCGCTGTTTGTAAATGTACTGAAAATGCTGAGATAGGTTTTTTTAATTAATGGGTATTTATTATTAAAGAGAATGTAATCCCAAAAAGCTTATGTATCTATAATAAATATTTTTTCTTTGTTAAAACTGTATTTTTTGGGCATATTATTTTATGAATAGAAGTTGACATTGGATCGCTAGCTTTTAATATAAAATATTATTTAATTTTATCATTTTTATCATTTATCAAAGAAATGGAATTACCACGGCTTACGAAATATTGCTCAGATAATTTGTTACACTTAGGGCCGGTTGTACAAACCAAGTTTAAACTTCGGTTTAGCTAAACTGACATTTTATCACAAACAGACTTTGTCAACTACAACATGAATAGTGTCTAAAATTGTTCTTTCTATGGTTATAAGTCAGTTTAGCTAAACCGAAGTTTAAACTTGGTTTGTACAACCGGCCCTTAAATTCAAATCTGTGGTAAGAAGGCAATAAGTATTTTGACTTAAATTTAATAGAAACATTTAGGGCGAGTTTTAGAAATCAAGTTTAAGCTAAATTATAAAAAGAACAATTTTAGGGCCTCTGCATGTTGTAGTTGTCAAAGTCTGTTTATGAAAAAATCATAATATGGTACAGTTAATCCGTATGTGGACATCAACATAATTCCTGGTAGGGTCGCTTTTTTATATGATGTAACTGGATGTCCAAAGAGTAAAACCCCAAATTGCAGAGATGGAGTTATGCCCCCCAAAGGGCCCCCTTTAATTCACCACGGTGGAACTGCACCAAATTTTGCAAATAGATGTCAAATAAGACTTTAAAAAGATTTTTATAAAAAAAAAATCTCTAAAAATATTTCCTTCACCCCCTAAATAACCCCCAAAGAGTAATAACTAATCACGTTGGATTTACACCAAATTTTGCAGATAGATGTCAAATGAGATACTACAAAATATTTATTAATAACTTTTTTTGAAAAAAAAGTTCTATGCCACCCTTAAAAGACCTTTCGTTTATGGGGCGAAGGAATTACTTTTTGAAAAAAAGTAATAAGGAAATATTTCGTCGTCGCTAAGGTACGGAATCATTTTTTGGGGAAGTGGTTCTTATCTTGATAACATCTTTGTTTTGCAAAAATCGATATTGAGAGTGATGTTTAGTCTTAACTTTCGTGAATCCTGTCGAGGTAAATTTCATTCAAATAACATTTTAACGGTAACGGGTTTGTATATTTTAGAATGTCTTGTTTTTCTTTTTAAAAACAAACACTTGTTTTCTGATTTAAAGAAAACACATGAGTATTCCACAAGGCATCTAGGCTACAACTATCCTAAGGTATCACTAACTCTTGTCCAAAAAAATACCAAGTACATGTGCATTAAACTTTTTAACGCACTTCCAAAAGAATTTCAAATAATTGATGATTTTAAACATTTTAAAAAAGCAATTTATTCTTTTATTTTACGCTGTGAGCCCTACTCTGTTTCGGAATATTTTAATTATTGTAAATAAACTAATGTTTGTTTGTTATATTTGACCTATCTTTTATTTATATTGTGTATGGCCTATTCCATGTATAATCGACCAAAATTCGGTTTTCGGATTGCTGCATGATTTTAAATTCTTTTGAGGTTTAGTCCAGTGCTTACTCCTGGTAACTTCTTTCTATTAAAAAATTAGCAGCTGCATATTTGCACTCCTTCCCCATCAGTTAGCACCTTAAACTATGAAAAATGACCAAATTTAGGTCTAAAAAATGCTATGTGGGAGTGAGTAAATTTTTATTATTTTTATTTTAAAATGTTACCAAGGACATAGTATACAATAAAAAAAAAACGATATTGTGATTCGATTTTTTGTAAAGGTAGCATATTAAAACCTTTGCTGTTTCTAAACGAGGTTAAATCACAAACATTTTTTTTTACTTAATGCCTCTCTATTATCACATCAACATTTTAAAATTATTAAAAAAAAAATTTACCCAGTCCCACATAACTTTTTTTAGTGCCATATTTGGTCTTTTTCCATAGCTGCCTGGTAGAGAAGGAGAGCAATTATGCGGTTCATATTTTTTTTGTAGAAACATATGTGTATTGTCAACTAAAAACTACTACTAATTTTAATCTTCCAAGAATTTAAAATACGATTCGATCTTGTTTAAATTTAACGTAATTAGTAACATTTTACAATCAATGCTGTTTCTAAACGAAGTTAAATCACAAAGAAAATTATTTTTATTATGAATCTCCACTAGCACAATAACATTTTAAAGTAATTAAAAAAAAAAATTTACCCAGTCCCACAGAGCTTTTTTTGGACCTAAACTTGGTCATTTTCTATAGTTTGGGGTAATTAATAGTAGAGAAGGAGTGCAAATATGCAGCTGGTGATTTTTTAATAAAAAGAAGTGTCCATTGTCAACTTAAAATTACTACCAATTTTAATCTTACAAAATCGTAAAATCGGAAAATTCGATTTTTTGTCAGACCAGAAAAATTATGAAAATTCAGAAAATTGTTTTTTTTACTACCTTTACAATGAGTAAGGATTGTACCTACCAAATATAAAATAAATCAAATAATAGCAACTATGATTGGTCGATTTTACATGGAATGTCCCGTATGATTTCTCTTGTTATCTGTACATTTATTTAAAAATAAATTTCTATTCTATTCTATTTTAAAGCATCTTATTATGCACATATCTGCAAAATTTGATGTAAATCCAACATGTTTGGTTATTACACTTTGGGGGCTATTTAGGGGGTGAAGGAATATTTTTAAAACCTCATTTGACATCTATTTCCAAAATTTGGTTCAGTTCCACCGTGATGAATTAAAGGGGGCCCTTTGGGGGGCCATAACTCCGTTTCTGCAATAGGTAGATATACGCCAATTTGAGGTGTTTCTCTTTGGACATCCAGTTACATCATATAAAAAAGGCGGCTCTACTAGGAATTTTGTCGATGTATCCTCATTATTTAGGACAGATTGAGTGTATTAATATGTCAGTTTAGCAAAGTCGTACATTAAGCTAGGATTTTACCTTAGATGTTTACAATTTGGATCAAACCTGATACATATTGTGAAATCTATTCTTTATGTAGCTTTTCATACCCTTTTGCCTTCCTACCACAGAAATGTTATAACGCCATAAACAAATGATGCATTATATTCTTATTCTATGGACTTTTTTAATAAATTCTTTAGTAAAAGCCATGGCAAAGAACACTGGTATGCTCGAGGCTTAAATAAAATTCGTTCATTTCTGCGCATGACGTCATGTGGTATGAAACCAAAGCAAGAATCTAGTCACCTAGTTATTATTTTGATGTTCAAACATAAAAAATATGAAGCGTTTTAAATCTAGTCATCTAGTTCAAACTTGTTATTCATCTGACGTTTATATGTCAAGCAGTTTTAAAAACATTTCAGCAAATTTTTTGGTGTTATAAATTATTCATTCAAAAGGTTTTTATTGTTGTTATTATTTATTGTTGAATTAGAGTGCCTTGAAGATTTGACAGTTATTGTCGCCTTATAGAGTGGCGACATGCATCATTCTTTCTCTGTCATACAGATAACGTCATCAACGTTATAGCCAAAGTGACAACCATAACAACTTACAATCACAATTAATGACGTTATCTGTA
The DNA here is from genome assembly GCA_963920755.1 of Cartodere bifasciata. Classification (NCBI taxonomy): domain Eukaryota; kingdom Metazoa; phylum Arthropoda; class Insecta; order Coleoptera; family Latridiidae; genus Cartodere; species Cartodere bifasciata. Next base: position 8,973,749 of record OY987195.1, read on the forward strand.
TGACAGAGAAAGAATGATGCATGTCGCCACTCTTTAAGGCGACAATAACTGTCAAATCTTCAAGGCACTCTATGTTGAATAACAGACATACAGCATGCATATTTAAATGGGTGCGCTCTTTTTAATCGCAGTAGGCTGTAGAATTTAAAAAAAATCATTTATTGTCATTTATTGTCACTACACTAGGTCATTATTGTCAATCTAAATTTTAAGATTAGCAAGTTCAGTGCCCTTTATATTTGATTAGAAAGAGTGTACCAAATCAGGGAAAATTTAAATGAATTTGAAAAAAATTGAATAAATTTAGGTCAATTTAAAGACATACATAATTGCCCCTTAAATTTTTTTAATAATTTTCTGGGGATCCCTAGTTAGGCATAATTTTATAATCTAAAAATGTTAAACAGAACTAGAGCTACGCATAAATTTGTTCCAGCTTGGGTATACCGTATATCAGATTTACTTTTTGTACTCACCGCAATATTTTAGCAAATTTTTATAAAAATATGTTGGGTTTTTGAATACAAAACAACTTAATTTTTTATCTGAGCTATAATCTTTAATTTTGATTTCTTTTTATTTTTTCCAGTCATCATACTTGATTTAAATTTACTAGCAATTTTTCGAAAGTAATAACTTTCGTTTGGTTTTCTGTAAAAATATTTTGACATAAATTTAAATCTGTTATTTTTAAAAAGTCAAATCGACAGATCTATGTACGTCTATGTATGCCAAGAAACGCAGGTGGCCTTAGAGATAAGCCCCATTAGCCCCTTTTTGCGCACCCATTTAAATGCCCATCCTGACGGTCTGTGGTATAAACTATTATTTTTAAACAAGTTTTTGAGTGAAGTAATTTATGATTTTTTATAAACTACTTTACGATGATTTATTGTGCGGTAGCGAGTTTCAAAAGTGGAAACCATTTGGTTCTTACAAAAGGCAGCGACATTAATACTAATTATTACTAAAGTTTTCGAAAGGATGTGGAGATGGCTAAAATATGGGTTAATATTGCTTGTGGAGAAAGAAAAATCGAAATTAACTTGAAAAATGGTTTGTTATTTGAATTCGTAAATCAGCTTTTCTGTTCAGTATTCACACAACAATACATTTTAATAATTGTAGAATAATATTTAGTTTAAATAAATAGTAGCAGACCTTTCTATAACTGGACACTAAGGGTTCGCATATCTTTAAATAACAATAAAATAAAAGTAAAATCTGACATATTATATTGGAAGACGTTTGTTTGGTGTATTTTGACGTTTCTACTGACGAACAAAGTGGATGTGAGAGCAACCCATAGAAATATAATTTCTGTGCAGCAACCACATGACGTCACAAATGCTTGGTCAAGTAGGCCAAAAATGCGCGAGAACATACCGTATACTTTGCCATGGTAAAAGCAAAATGAAGACGACAATTTTTGACAATTATTTGTATTTAAATGTGAAAATGTCACTAAAATATCATCTTTAAAAGGGGCTACCGCAGTTAAGCCCATGATTTGGCTTGGCACACCAAGTTTTTTCGGTAGTAGTAAAAAAAAGCGCATTCGATTGAGCTTGGTGTGCCAGTGGGTCCAAAAAAAAGTTGGTCTCCTCCTATACGGCGAGTAGACGAAGATCTATAAAACTTTTAGGAGGAGTTACGTTAACCCTAAACCCCAAACAACAACAAATTAGAATGAATAAATTATTTAACAACAACAAAAAATTTGATAAAATACTTTAGATAAAATTAGACACTATATTTTTTTCCAGAAAAACCATTTTTTATTTTTTTTGTACAACCACCTTTTATAATTTTGTTGTTATTTTTTAAATAAGATGTAAAATGTCCATTTTTCTTGTAAATAATCATTATTACTGCAAAGAGTATCCCATCCCCTTTTGTAAATGTTCTAAAACAATTAATTTCCAAAAAAATTGATAAAGATTTTGGCATAAAATGTTGACCTAATTAAACGTAACAGAGTGTCTTACAAAAAAATACATATTAACATTTTTTCAACCCGAAAGTCTAAAATGTTTTGGTTAAACTTAATATTTAAAGTGCTTTTTTTTTTAAATGAAATGCAACTAGTATTTTTTTATTGACGTGAAAATTGCTTTTTTTCTGGTACTAGGGTTCTCTTTACCGATTTTTTACCGTTTTCTATCTCTAGGAAATAGGTTTATTAAACCTCAGTTCCCATAAAAAATTTCACCTCAGTATTTAAATGGGATATCTACTTATGAACCCCTTAAGTAGGAAATTATACAAGTCCATACTTTATATAGAATCCTTCCCTTCTACTTACTATTTTGTTAATTATTGTCAATAACATAAAATCGTAAAAACAATTTGTACCAGCAAGTAATTTAACGCCTAATTATTGCATTTATGTAAACTAGTCATTTTAAAACTGTATAAAATTGTGTGTGTAGAAAAAGATAATCATAGGTAAGTATGTACCAACTACTAGCACTCATAAGGAAAAAAATATAAGTGTATTGTGGTTCCCGGAAATAATTTTACCTCTTAGTTTAAAATAGATTTTATTCGAACATCGCTATTTAATTTTATATTTTTACGTATTAAAAATTAACACCATCATACCCAACTTTGAATGAATTTGAAGGATAGTTAACCGGATTTGGTTATAAATAGAAGATGATTAGATAATTAATTTAAATGTGTTCAGGTATACGAGAATCATCTTTACCTTTGGTTAATTTCCTATAATATCCTTAGCAAGTTAATATTTATTTATTTAAGTTTGTTTAGTGAAGTTACCTACTGTGATTATAAAAACAATTATTCCTAAAAAATAGGTCGTAAAATGAGAATCTACATTTATCCTCTCGTAAGTACCTACATAATTTTTTACTACACTGTGTTTACGTATTAAAAAAATGCCCATCAACTTTTTCTTAAATTTTTTTTGCGAAAGAAAATAATGCAGACCTTCTAAAAATATATTATGAAAATAATCATAATAAAGCCGTGTCCATGGATTTTGTGATTTTATATCGCTGTTGTTTTGAGATATTTTTTTTTTAAATAATGGACCTCTTTTTTTAATTTTATAACAAAACGATAATTTTTAGCATTTATAAGAGAAAATTTTTAAAATAATAATAATTAAGTAACAATTAAAAGTTTTTGTAAACCAGTAGGGTCTTCTCTTCTTAATTCACTTCAGCAATTGTGTTATTTCTGCTCAAAAATCATTTTGTATACCTAATCGTCGTGGAAAAAATTCAAGGGGTTATTCCCGGAGTTATTTAAGAATAAAACTTTATATAAATAGGTGCTCGATTTTGCTTCGTTACTGAGTTACAGCCTCCCAAAAAACCCCTAAAAAATCAGTTTTTTTGCTGTAATTTCGAAAATAAATTTTCCTCAAAAAGTTCCTAGGACCTTTTTGATTTATCTAAATACAAAAAATATTTCCCCCTTTGTAAAATTTCAAAAAACGTGTTTATAGTGGGGGTTCGTAGGGGGCTGTAAGAAAAAACAAGTCAAAATCGGACATATGTTTATGGGAACCCAAAATGTTTTCCACGTTATTTGGAAAGACCCTGTATAGAAAAATGAAATACCATTTTCCAAAACAATTTAACAATCTAATGTTTTTAGGGTCTTTTGTTTCTTCTTAATGTTCAAAATACAAAAAGTGCGGAAGTACGCCTTTTAGATCTTGATCCAAAAGATGCACAACAAATAATAAACCAACAAGACACATCTTTAAAATATGCGCCTAAAATTGAATCCAACGTTCCTGCGGTGAGATTTATAGGCAATGATCCCCAAAACGTATTGGAGGACATTTATTTAGCGAAACAGTATCATGGTCAGGATGGACTCGGTGGTTATTTGTATGGTTACGATGTTCCTGACATTTCAAAAACTGAGAAAAAAGAACCAGGTGGTCATTTAAAGGGAGCCTACAACTACATTGCTGGGAATGGTCAGGAAATTAAGGTAAGGAATAATAACACTCAAACTGAATGTTTTTAAGAAAAAAAATTAACGTTGACCATGGAGTTTTAGTATTTTTGTATCAACATGATTTCGTGAAATTAATTGCAGCCAATTTCCAAAGCAACTTCAAGGTATTTTCAAAAGAATTGCCTATTTTTGTGTATTGTAGTTGGATCACCAGACTAAAAAACTAAGTACCACTATTTTCATCTCTTATTAAATTTATTTTTAGCTAAGACGTTTTATAAGCAATTTTGGTCACGAAGCTTAAATCGACCCTAACAGGAACTGTAACTTTAAATTCACCAATACATTTATAAATAAATGAGGCTCATCCGATAAATGGCATTAGATTTACGATTTACTGATGCGCATATACCTACTATGCAATAATTATTTTGCATATTTACTATATTAGGATTTCTAATAAATTGGAAACTATTTTATTTAAATTTTAATAAAAACACATACATTATTTTTAAATACCTATATAGTTGTTTTTTAAGCAAAAAATAAAATCAAGGCTATACAAACGGTATTGATTCTTAAAATATGACGTGAAGAAGAAAGAATAATGATTAACGATTTTATAAAAATATCTTCACATATTGTGTTGTTAATTATACTTATACAAATTTAATTTATAGCTGATGTTAGAATGGATTACCATTAAAAGTTTTTTTTCATTTTTACGGCTCCTGATAACAAGGCCGTATGCAGCGTTTCACTTCGGGAAAGGTTTGTAGCAGCAGGGTATAGCCGCTGCAAGTTGCGCCGCAGTCGAAAATTTTTAGGCTTCTTTACCTCGATACCCCCCCCCCCCCCCGTGGATACGGCATTGCCTGATAGAATCTGCTACACACCATTTTCCCTCAATTTAGAAACCGTTAAATCGAACCACCAGCATTACAATGACACGTACAAGTCAATCTGACGCATATCTGACGTTTCCCAAGTATAACGACCGCGAAAGTGGACGATAACGGGAAAGGTCCATAGGTGCATACGATGAGTGTTGCGTAAAACGCATGCTGTTATTGTTACATAAGAAAAAAGAAAAAAAAGCATCGATTTTATGCAATATATTTAATATTTAATTAAAGCCTTATTCGGAAACCGTTTTTTAAAATGTAGAAAACATTAAGTGTAATTCGGAAAAAAATTCAAAGCTGCCAACGATTTATTTAGGTAGAATGGACGTTTAAAGTGATGCAGTATTCACTTTTATTGCTAACTACAGCGGCACTGTTATCAAGTAGACGGTTCAATATTTTTTTTTAGAAATTTTAATGTGTAAATACTATTAACAATTTTAATTAAAAAAAAAAGTAAATAGAAAGGGGGGAGCAAGTGACCCCTGATTTAATTTGACATATTTTTGTTAATAATTCAATTTTAAAAATATCCGATCAAAAATTTTTATTTTGCCCCGTCCACATAAGTAACTTCGTACTTGGAGAAGAACTAAGAAGAGAGTGAGGGTCATACTTTAACAAAACAATTTAGTTTAGTCATCTTCGTTAAAATCAAGGATCCACCTTAATTTTGTAATAGTTACTTATTATCATACATTATTTAAATTTTAATAAATTATAAAGTTTAAAAACTATATATTACTAATGCTCTTGTAATGACATCACAATAGTATTTTTATATTTGCGTTCTATAATATGCACATTATGAAACCCGAAATTTGGTTTTTTTAAGTTTCTGAATTGCTTCATTATTAAACCCAAAATTTTATTTTATTGGTTGGTTTTCCTGATGCAAAAAGATGAATTCTTTTCTTGCAAGGTACTTTTTATTTACAAATTTTAATATTATAATCAATCGGGGGACATAGTTTTTTTGTAGAGGGAATAACTAGAAGAATTGGAGAAACGATATCAATGGTAATATTTTCTCAAAAACGCCTATTCATTCAGTACTAAATGAGTAAAGTTTACAAATGTCATTATTCATTATGTCTAACTTTAATTTATTTTTTACTTCAAAATGTCAATGTTATGCTATAAGGTTGGTCATAAAATCAAAATTTTATCTTAAGTTTTTAATTCAAATTAAAAAGGCTTTTTAATGAATTAAATGAAGCAAATATAAAAAATAGTATAAAAAACTCGTTTTATAAGGCGTTTTTTATCACTTGTCCATTGAAAAACTCGCCGCTGCGCGGCTCTTTTTCCAAACCTGGACGCGTGCTAAAAAACGTTCCTTATAAAACTCTATGTTTTAATATACTATTAAGTACCCAAAAATTTAAAATATAGCCTGCTAGATAAATCATGTTTTTCTTTTATATCAGGTAGAATATTGGGATGATGGTACAGGTTTTCATCAAATAGATAATGTTCCTAAAATTTTGCCCAAACAAATTGAAGATACACCTGAAGTAAAAGCTGCTCGAGAAGAACACTTTAGAATTTGGCATGAAGAAGCTGAGAGAAATTCACGTGCTCCTGTGTAAGTACCGATAGGTATACAAATGCCCAAAACCAAAAAATAATGTACATTTATCAAGATTTATTCGTACGTTTATTAAACAGACAATTTTAGTTATTTACGAAACATTACCTACTGGTAATGTATAACTTTTATTTTTTAAGCCAGATTGTAGTCTCTTTGCTTTTTTGGAAACCTTACTATTCTTTTTAATAGTAATTGAAATACATGAACTTAATAGTGTCACCAGAAAACTTTCTACTTCGTAGAGACGCATCTTCTGTTAGTTCATATTTTTTGTAAACAATAAAAATGACAATAATAATTGTTTTGTTTATTACAGAGATCCAAACCAACCAGGACAACAACAACCTCCCCCTAACGTTCAATATCAAGCAGACTTGACTTATCCAGCTTCTACTAATCAACAAGAATACCGAAGTAATCCTCATGCCCAAGCTCAACTGTCTCAAAACATTCAGTATTCAGGTCAGCAAGATTCCCATTATCAGCAGGGACATCAAGGTCAAAAACCCTTTAGCGCAGCACAACCGCAACAAGCTTCCTCTAACTACGAAAGTCAATATTCAAGTGCAGGACCAACACAACAAAACGGCTATTCTCAACAAGGGCAGTACAACACTCCCGTACAACAAGCTCAGACTCAACAACCATTGAGCAATTTTGGCCAATTTTCTTCCCCTCAACGCGGCGAACGACAATCTCAAAATGATCAAGGACCATATGCCTTAGCGCAACAGAGTAACAATTATGATCAAAATCAACAAAAACAATATCAGTCTTCCAGTTATTCAGCTAGTGGTTCTCAATACCCAGACCATCAAAATCAATATAATAGTCTTTCAGGTGCTAATCAAGGTCAAAATGAAGATGATCAAAAATATCCTCCTAAGGGATTTTTTTACAGCTTTGAATATCCAGTGGGTATTATAGTTCAAAAACAAGGAAGTGTCAAAAATACTCCCCAACAGAATTACCAATAATTAATACTGGTAAAATTTTCGCCAAAAATGAAAACATTTATCAGTGATTAATTTGTTATAATAAGGGCCATTTTACCATAAAACTTCCACACTTCACTTTCATGCAGGAACAATTGGGAGGTACTAAACCAATAATAAGATATTTGTCTTGCGAAAACTTAACCCAAAAGACAATTTTTTTTATTTTCGGAGTTTGGGCCTTGTATATTTCTGTAACTTACTGTAATATATAATTTTTCTAAAAACGGTTTTATTTGTTTTTGTTTAAAGGCACCCACAAGATACATAAAATAATTAAACAAAGGTATAAGTCTCTCTCTAAATAAAATTGAAAAACACATATTTCTTCTAACGTGTGAAAAGTTTCCATGCCGAAAAGTACTTCCTTGCACAAAATTCTGATATGCAGGATATTATTAAATGATATCTCAAAAATTATTAAAAAAAAAAGTTTTTAATCCGTAAATGAATCTTTCTCACCTAGTTCTAAATTTTTTTACATAAGTGAATTATTTAGTTAAAATTTGTCTTGAGAAAAGTCGACATATCTAGCATTTTTATTAAAAGAGTGTCCGTTTAAAAAATGACTTACCTTCCTTAAATTACTAAACTTATTACTAGATCATTTACTCAATTAACAACATTTTGACAGTGGCCATATGGCCTACATCTACAAAGCTAGCGTTTTTATTTGCTTACCCGATGGATTCTAGAAGTTGGTAATGTCTATAATAAATATGTATTTAGTAAAAAAGCTATACATTTTTTTTAAGTAAGTAAATTACTTATGTAAAGTTATTTTATTTTTAGCTAAAAAGTAAAATCTGTTTTTAAAAATAATTTTACCACAAAAAAAAACAAGATTGGTTATTTATTTTGTATTAAAATAGAAAATAATTAACGAGAATGAAAATTCTTATGTTGAGTTTATGAACTTTAATACAAGAATCATTAAAGGTTAAAGGTTTGCCATTTATTAAATTGAAGTGGACCAACGAACTGCCTTACATTTTTTACTTTAAGTGATTTTTAGATAAATGATTATGAACTTGGCTTTATTATCTATAATTTAATTTATAGTTAGATCTAAAGATAGGTGTACCTAGGTAGAATATTTTATAAATACGTTTTTCCTGCTTTTTCTTATTAAATAAATCGTGTGACAAAAAAATTAACAAGTGGGTCGTTCATTTCAATGAATGTCGATTTTTTAAGTTCTTTATTTATTTTTCTTAACTGGTTTATTAAAGCCATGATTTTTTTGTACACTAAAGAGTAATAATAAATCTACCTTAAAAAAGTTGCTTTTAATTTTTCTTTTCAATTAAAGGACAATTTTTATTAGATACCTGGTAAAACTTATTAAAACTTACATAACTAAGCACGTTTATTTTAGTTTAAGAAATAAATACACATTTACAATAGCTTTGCAGCTTATCCTTATAAAAAATCTTATTTAAATAAGTTTCTTTATAATTGAATGCCTCTGTTTGTAGCAGCTACATAGTTTAATAATTCTTCAGAATCTTCACATACTACAGGTTTTTCGTGATAACAAGCCACATCATGCCAGGCTATTCCATCATTGTATACGTTATTAAGAATTGATAGGCAAGATTCACTAGTTCCGTTAATATCAAATTCGGCATTGTCTGGTTGGCGTTGTTTTTTGTGTCCAGTTTGAGACCAAGGATTAAAGCTGAACCCATTGGGGATTTTGTTGGTGGGAGCCATCTTTTCACGATTTGCGGACCAAAACCATCCGAAAACGGTTTTGGGTTCTAAGTCTGGTCGGTTTTCACATCCCTTGAAGTCACATAATCGGCCAGAGGTCCAGATGTATGGGATATCATCTTAAAAAAAAATATTTTAGTTCTCATTGTACAATTCCATATTGTGTAGGTCAAGATAGATAAATCTTTACCTTGCAAAAAATACCCAACAGATTTTTAATTTACATAAGTGTGTAAACATCTCTTAAGGAAGCTAAATCCACAAAGAGTTTAGGGTTGGCGTGAAATCCCCCCGAAAGCCCCCTTTTGTTTGCAACATTAGATTACCATGGATCTGCACCAAATTTTACAAATAGCTAAATAAAATTTGAAAAAAGATTTTTTAAAAAAAATTCCTTCCCCGTCTAAATGGCCCTCGAAGAGTAATATTAAATCACGTGGTATTCACACTAAACTTATTAAAGAGATGCACAACAAAGTTCTAAAAAACTTAAATTATAATTTTTTTTTTTTAAATTTCCATACCCCTTTATGATAAAGGATTTTTTTAGAAAAAAAGGATATTTGCATCTGTTTACCAAGTTTGGTAAAAATCCAACTTGATCTTCGGGGCCATTAGGGGTGAAGAAATTATTTTAGAGAATCCATTTTTGCTGGAACCTTTTTAAAATTTTATTTACTTAGCACCTATTTTTAAAATTGGGTGTAGAAGAATGTTCTAAACACATAAAATAATAAATAAAAAATCTGGCTAAATTAAGTGTAAATTTTGCTCGATTAGTTGTAAGGATTGCTATGTTTTTTACTAACTTCTTGGCCTATTGTTATACTTTTAGCATTTGTTAACAATGGTATAAAAATGTCCATGGCTTACTCTACGGCTGAATTCTTTTTTTCTATCTGTCACAAAGTTTGTTATTACTACGTCTCAAAAGTGGTTAATGTTAATCGGACTTAAAATTTTATACAAAATCAAGCTTGTTCAAAATTCAAATAAGTGGAAGAATGACAATTTACAGTAACTGTAATAAATTTTGTGTAAAACTTTTCTTTTCTCTTATTGTAAAACAAAAAAAAAGAACAGAATCACCACATAAATATGCATTAGGCGAAAGCTGTATCTTAAAGAAGAAAAATACGCAGATGTTATGTGTTTGTAAAATTCATTTAAATATGCAACTATAAAAGATATTTAATGATTTGGTTTAATTTTATACTTTTTCCAAGATTGAATTATTAAATCACACTGATGTAAATAAAAAGAAAATAGAAATTGCACTAATATTGCTTAATAGCGTTGTTCTGACATCTATTACTCCGTAATGAAAATAAAGCATGCATTAAAATCAATAATAGATTATCTTCAGTGTAATTTAATTAAGTACTTAATACGACATATGGAGAAATTTTATATTGTTAAGCTCGTTGTTAAGTGTTCTAAATTTTCTAAGAGATGGTTTTCAAGAAATACACACACAAATTAACTCCAGAAACGTAAATTTAATATCAACAACTACACAACAACACTAATGCCAAATTTTTTTAAAGGCTGCGAAGTTAATTCTTGACCAGTATCGGCCATGGACGTAAAAAGGAGTTAATCTGAAGGCTCCTTATGAGATAGGTCGACCGTCGACCAATTGTTGCGAATGGAAAGGGGGTATGTGGTACTTACTTTGTTGTATTAGTCTAAAAATCATGTTATTTTTTTCTTGAGACTCCAATGAAACTAAATCCATGCAATATTCTCTGCAAATGTTTCTTCCATCTAACCAATCAAATTTTCGTCCAGCTAATTCAGGCACGTTTCCAGTGTACATGTAATTTTTTCCTCTAAAATTAAATTGTTTTGGTCCTAGAAAGAAAAGTAGTAGTAAAAGTCTGACTTTTAACGTCAATTTAAATAATAATGGGCCATTATTATTTAAATATCGATTTAAATGCAAATTTTACACTTTTGTTTTAGGATGCATGCAATGAAGAACTTTAGTTTTTGATTGATTAGTTACTAAGATTATACTTGTCTGATAGCAAGAAATTTAGCATTATTTACTTTTCCGCACTAGTTCAGAATAGTAATTTACACAATTAGATCGGGAAGAAAGTGTTCCCGCACGAGTAGGTGTGCAGCGCAGCGAGTACTAAAATGCATCCTACAAATGCGGAAACACCTTCCCGACCGAATTGTGTATTCTATTTTTAGCACGATTACCTTTAACACCAGTTCAAGAAAGTAAATTTCCCGAACTGATTTTTATTACCTGCACTAGTTCGGAAAATAATTCTTTCGGTTGCTTGTAAGTTAAGTGTATTTTATGGTATATAAGTGACAATAAAATGCACTACCTACAAGCAACCGAAAGAATTATTTCCCGAACTAGTACAGGCAATAAAACACAGTTCGGAAAACTTACTTTCCCGATCCGTGGCACTATTTTAAAATTTTGGGTATGTAGGATTCATTAAAGGCACCCGCTCATGCAGGATAACTTTCTTCCCGACCTAATTGTGTAAATTATTATTATGATGGTATATGAGTGCAAAATAGTAATTATACTTTTAAGTAAAAACAACAATGCGTGCGGAAAAGTACACTTTTTATCTTATCTTATGTTATGTTATAAATTCTATGCACTCACCCTGTAGAGAATGAACCCCCCCTAACTTTCTAATTTGTTTTCGTGAAAAATCTTTAAAAATGGCATTAATTTTGTGTTTAATTGAAATTTTTCAATATGTAGAGGATGTTCAAAAAATGGCGCATAAACACGATGTTACGTTGTTGGGGCATGTCTAGGAAGCCCCAGAAAATTGTTTTAAAAGATCTATCTCAAATACTCTCGGAGATATGAGGCTCCAAAGTGCGAAACTTTAAACGCTTATATCTTGAAGGTATAACAGCACATATATTAACGAAAGAAATGGCTAAATACAAAGGCGCAATCTATCTAAAATTATTCTACCATTTGTTTATCTATAAAACAAAGATTCTCTCCAAACCACACTTTATTTAGAAAAATCTGAATACGTATTTCGACAGCCAAGCTGTCATCTTCAGCAGAAGATAGAATGATTACAATAACACCTTAATTACCTTATATACTAAAAATAGTTCCACTTGACTAGATACAAATAAAAAATTGTATCTAGTTTGTCAAATCACAGTTTTATAATCAATTTAATTTTAATATAAAACAAAGATTCTCTCCAAACCACACTTTATTTAGAAAAATCTGAATACGTATTTCGACAGCCAAGCTGTCATCTTCAGCAGAAGATAGAATGATTACAATAACACCTTAATTACCTTATATACTAAAAATAGTTCCACTTGACTAGATACAAATAAGAAATTGTATCTAGTTTGTCAAATCACAGTTTTATAATCAATTTAATTTTAATATAAAACAAAGATTCTCTCCAAACCACACTTTATTTAGAAAAATCTGAATACGTATTTCGACAGCTAAGCTGTCATCTTCAGCAGAAGATAGAATTCTATCTTCTGCTGAAGATGATAGCTTAGCTGTCGAAATACGTATTCAGATTTTTCTAAATAAAGTGTGGTTTGGAGAGAATCTTTGTTTTATATTAAACATTCGCCACAGAAATCATCAAATATCCAATTTAATTTTACACAAATTTTATAAAATGAAGCTGACAACAATGTCAATATGATGTAATGCAATAAATGTATGCTCAACAATCTAGATGAGTTTTTAAGATATATTTTACAAACTGTGTTGCCGATCTTATGCAACTTTGTTCGCAATTATTCGATATATAAGTAACAGATGGGTTTTTTTTGACATTTTTTTAGGGATCCCTGAGAATGTCTCAAGAGCGTATCATCGCGTTGCCATTTTTTGGACACCGTGTATAACATGACACTTTTAAGTCCCCATTTGAAATGATCGTCAATAACTTAAGCCATTTTTGAACCAAATATATATTAATCATAATATAAAATATGTAGTATGTATCTTTAAAAAATTTATGTTTTATGTCACACCCCGTATAGTTTTAGGGTTAAATGAAATTTAATTGAATATTTAAAAATTTCCATTTAACACGAAGCTAATGCCATTTTTAAAAAATTTCTACGGAACAAAATAAAAAAGTTAAGGGGGGTTTCATTCTAAGTGCCCCACCCTGTACTGTTTTTTGGTTTTGTTTATAAAGTATGTCCCACCGTATATTTGTCTTTAAAACTTAGTACTTGGAACAATTATTTCATTTTGTAAATTTCCAAAAAGAAATATTGAACCGTTCATAAGTTATAAAAGACCCGGGGGACAATAATAAACCAGTGTACCCATAATAAATTAGGTTAGTACTTACTGTTTGAACATTTTTGTGGATTTGGCAGTGATAGGAAACGTCCAGGTCTGTTTGATACTGGCCTAATTTCGTTTATGGCAGGTGTTGCGGCTGCTAATGTGACGGCGCATAACAAGCATATTGACAAAATCATCTGAAAAAAAAAAAAAAAAAAATAACAGTTTTATTAAGCCACAAGGAATATTGTAAATATAAGAAAAATTACTATTTATGCCCTCTCTACAAGTACGAAACAACATGTTCAAACGAAAGTTATAATTTTTATTTACAACTGCATATGAAATGATAACATTTCTGACTTTTTAAAAGTTAGAAAATGTCGTTTTATTATATTTATTAAGCTGTCACTTTCCACCCGGGCGGAAAGTAACTACTTTCCGCCTGGGTAATGAAAAACAGTCGGATTTAACTCTTTTGTGGGAGCAAATCCTCTTCGGCCTTTTGCGCACACTCTTTTAATTCTGTACATTCGTCATCACTATCCGTCATTATGTTTTTTTTTAATATTAGTTGGTTTAAGACTTTAAAATAATGCGAGAAATGACGTTTTTTGAAAATTAAAAATAACTATTTTTTTTACTTCGATGTCAAGCAATTGTAATGTAACCATGGTAATAAATTAAAAAAAAATAATCGTGTTAACTAAGATGTTAACAATGAATAATATTAATTTGCAAAATTAAAGCTTTTTAAAATTAAATATAAACGTAAGCAGTTGTAAATAAAATAGTATACTGACCTCCGTGGAAATTTCCTTTCTGTCTCGAGAAATGGTTTACCGCGGCGCTACGCGCCTTGGTAAACCATCTTTTTCTCTCGACAGAAATGAAACCCTTTCCACCCACGGTAGTAATATACTATTATTTACAACTGCATATGAAATGATGACATTTCTGACTTTTTAAAAGTTAGAAAATGTCATTTTATTAGTTTTATTAAGCTGTCACTTTCCACCCGGGCGAAAAGTGACTACTTTCCGCATGGGTAATGAAAAAAAGTCGGATTTAACTCTTTTGTGGGAGAAAATCCTCTTCGGCCTTTTGCGCACACTCTTTTTGTACATCTGTACATTCGTCATCGATATCCGACATGTTTTTTTTAATATTAATTGGTTTAAGACTAAAAAAATGCGAGTAATGACGTTTTTTGAAAATTAAAAATAATTATTTTTATTTACAACTGCATATGAAATAACGACATTTCTGACTTTTTAAAAGTTGGAAAATGTCATATTATTAGTTTTATTAAGCTGTCACTTTCCACCCGGGCGGAAAGTAACTACTTTCCGCCTGGGTAATGAAAAAATGTCTCAATAGAAATAGGAATTTTTTTGTGGGAGCAAATCCTCTTCAGCCTGTTGCGCACACTCTTTTAATTCTGTACATTCGTCATCACTATCCGACATTATGGTTTTTTAATATTAGTTGGTTTAAAATAAAGCGAGAAATGACATTTTTTGAAAATTAAAAATAATTATTTGTTCACTTCGATGTCAAGCAATTGTATGTAACCAAGGTAATAAATTAAAAAAAAATAATCATGTTAACTAAGATGTTAACAATGAATAATATTAATTTGCAAAATTAAAGCTTTTTAAAATTAAATATAAACGTGAACAGTTGTAAATAAAATAGTATACTAACCTCGGATGGAAATTTCCTTTCTGTCTCGAGAAATGGTTTACCGCGGCGCTACGCGCCTTGGTAAACCATCTTTTTCTCTCGACAGAAATGAAACACTTTCCACCCACGGTAGTAATATACTATTTTACTTCGATGTCAAGCAATTGTAATATAACCAAGGTAATAAATTAAAAAAAATAATCATGTCAACTAAGATGTTAACAATGAATAATATTAATTTGCAAAATTAAAGCTTTTTAAAATTAAACATAAACGTAAGCAGTTGTAAATAAAATAGTATACTAACCTCGGTGGAAATTTCCTTTCTGTCTCGAGAAATGGTTTACCGCGGCGCTACGCGCCTTGGCAAATCATCTTTTTCTCTCGACAGAAATGAAACCCTTTCCACCCACGGTAGTAATATACTATCGTGCGATCCACAAAATTTGACGTCGACTCTTGCCATGCATTTGTAAAATTTCATTTTTTTTCATTGTTAAAACATTGTCGATTGTCATATTTTTAACGTTCCACAGCCAGAGTCGACGTCAAATTTTGTGGATCGAACGTTATTATTCCATTATTGCTTTTATTCCAGAATTAAAATTAAATTAATAAAATTATCTAAATACCTACCCAGCAAGAACGAATATTATGGCGAATGCGCCGGGACATTTTCAGTAGTAAATAGTAATAGACTGCTCTATGAATTTTAGATAACAAAATAAACGAGTGCACATGTCCCGCAAAAGTAAGGGTGTTGCCTAATTATTTACCGAGTGTAAAGCACATACAAACCAAAAATTTTATGATTTTAGGTTTGATATGATGATAATTAATACTCATTTTTACTTAGTATTTGCAAACGAATAAAGTAAAATATGCTTGTTAATTTAAGGATTTCTCTTTATTATGCATTAATCTTTGGCTAATCATCATTACTTCAGGTAATTACCATCACCACCATAATTACTGAGAAAAGTATTTGCCAAGGTATTTGCTATAAGTTTAAGGAGGACGAAATTGTTGTTATTTATCCAAAAACAAAAATCTCATAAAACTACTTTGATAAAATTAATCTTAAAAATGACCCTCCTCTCGCATATAGCTGTTATACCTATTATTTAAATGGACATAATTTAAAGTATCGTCTACGTGTGATTAATGCTACGAAATATTGCATACAAAGTAGTTTTCACCATTTTTAAATATGTGGCCTAAACAAATTTAAAATGTGTCCCTTGATATGGTCAGTCACTGTATGCAAAATTTTGCAGCTCCAAGTTAATGTTTTTTTCCATTTTCCGATAGACCGATGAACTATTAAACAATTGAGTTTTAAAAACATGGTTATAAAAAATTGTTACATAATTATACTTAAGTAGTGTGGTGTGGTGTGGATAACATCAAATATCAATGTAAACAATTTACCTACTCGAACACCTATCATACCTTGACCTCAAATAAGCGCAATTATTTTGCATATCATTATTGGATGGTACTCTTCTTATACATATTTGCAACCGAGTTTGCAACAATTATTGAACCTTTCTATACTTTGAACAAAGGTGGGTTAGATCAGTAAATGGGTTAGAATATAATAATAACCCAAAGCATTATCTTGTCTTGACTACCATGTAAAATATGTAAATATTTGATGTGCAATAAACTTACAAATACAAGAAAAATGCGCATTGTTTAATTTTAAAGACAGTTGAAATTTGATTTTTTTTTATTTTGGGAGAAATGTTCATTCTTCATTTATTGTTCGATTTTCGCATTAAAAAAAGTGGAACAGCAGTGCAACAGGTATAAAGTTGGATTCACAGAGCTTAAGCCGGCTTCAAAGCGACGCATGTTGCAACCAATAAAATACCTGTTTTTTGAAAAAAATAATCTATTCCAATTATTGTGTCGTTGTCGCTCGCCGAAGCTCTGTGAATTCGAATAGCTTTATTTCAAAAAACCAATATTTTATTGGTTGTAAACGTATGGTTGTTCCTCGTCGAAGCTCTGTGAAACCCTCGGTGAATCCGTTAATGGTTCAGGTCATGTTCTTTTTAACCAGGAGCACCAAAGAAGCCGACTAAAAGAAGCTGCGTTTAAAGTCTGATTCACAGAGCTTCGACGAGCGATATCAACACATGTTGCAACGAATCAACCAATGTTAAATGAGTTGCAACGTGTGATGTCGCCCGTCGAAGCTCTGTGAATCCGACTTTAGTCGGCTTCTTTGGTGCTACTTTTTAAAAAGAACATGAAATTGTCATTAACGTCATTTTTAACCAATAGCAGCCAAGAAGTCAACATCTGCTTTTTTTAGATAAAGGTGAGCGACAATTCGTGCGTTTTGGTAAATAGAAAATAGTAGCTTTCTAGAAGTTGCAAAATATCATTCTCTTTTTTCTCAATGATATCGAGGGAGCAAATAAAAAGGGCTCATAAGTAGGCCCTGGGGAAAATATGTCAAAATATTGTTAATTGACAGATTTTACATTGTTCATAGTCTACTTAGGGACCGTTTTTATTTGCTCACCCAATAGGTTGAAACAGAATGACATTTTGTAACTTCCATTGCAAAATTGATTGACGCTCATCAAAGCTAAATTCGTTTTAAAAATGTTCAGTAATAAAATACCACGTAAAATACAGAGAAATTAGAAAAAAATCTAAAATCGTGTTAATCGTGTAAAACTGTATAATGGAGACCAAAAGAAGCTATTTAAAAAAATATTTACCACCATACCACTTTGTGGTATCTACTAATACCTCGACTAATACTAAGGTCTGTGGATAACTTAAACAATTATTCGTGTTTTAATGTTAAGATATAACAAAACAATATTGCCGTGAATTAACTACATCTTTACCTAACCTAACCTTTTGGCGACCTACTAAACTTATGTGTATTATTGCACATTGCAGGAAAAAGAAATTCAATAATAAAATACTGGTTTTTTTATTTTGCAGTTTGCACCTAGGTTATACTTTAAAATAATTATTACTTAGTCATGTTGATATCCATCTAAATATTTTATTTAGATAGATACCAATTATCAGTACACCATCACTAATCAATCAATCATTGATTTTTTTTGTGGATTTTCTTTCACAATCAATGTTGTGAATACTATTATACCAACATTGATTATGTAAGAGAGTAACTTGGTATGTTAGAATTGGTAGGGCATCTTAACACTTTTCATAAAAACTCTGACTTTACATACATTCAGAATGTCCCATTTTCGATGCAAAGTGGGAGTTACACCAAACTTATTGCACGTTAAGATTGTTTAAAAAAATGATTGATGGAAACCGCATACCTATATCTTCTATGGTTCTGCAGAGATACTTTTGTGCGATTTTATAAGGAGATTTATTATCCATAAATATTGGATTACAGAATTAGTATAAGATGAATATAAAAAATATTTTTGTTCGGCGGGTTCTAGCGCGATAATTTTTTTTATTTTTTTTTTGTGCTACTACCACTCATTACTGGTCACATTTTAAAAATAGTTTCATTTACACAGAGTGAACCAATTTTTAGCAAATCATCTAACGCCTATATTTTTAAATGCAATGCCCCCCTCTTTTCTGATGGTTTTTTAAAAACCTTTCATAAGGCTTCGTACAATAATGTAAGTTTGTTTTACCAAAAGTTCTTCGTCTTTAAAAATCTTTGAAAATTCTGATATTTTAAGAATATTCAATCCTTATATACACACATCAAATTAATCTAGGGGACAACAACTTTTCCTTAAATTTTTCGATGGTGATTTGAAGTTTAGTTGTTTTTACCATTGCAGTGTATTCTTGCAATGCCTCCGAATAATTACCAACCATTTTCAGCGAAAAAACTAAATTAATAAAGAAAAAATAAACAGGGATAACATCGCTTGAAATTTAGCTAAATTTAAAAAAAATTTAAACAACAGTTGTAAACAAGCAAAAATGTAATGCGATCTTTCAGTAGTTAGTATGCCCCCTTCTGCTGGTAATTACGGCTAAACATCTTCTTCGCATGCTTAGAATACGGTTGTTAATCATTTCTTGGTTCAATATGCTCCACTGCTCTAAAACGCACTAAGAGAGCAGCTCACTTTCCCCAAATGGTTTAATTTGTTAAGTAAGGCTTCCTTTGAGCATTCTTTATCGGATTTAAATCTGGTGACTGAGCTGGCCAATTCATAACTGCAATATTCTCTTTATTTCGATAGTCGCGAACCGACATGGCGGGATTGGGACGGGCTCTATCATGTGTTAGAATAAAATCGTGTCCAATATTATGTGTATATGGAACAACGACAGGGTTCTGAATGTTGTTAATGTATCCATTTGTATTAGAAAAGCCGTCCACCAAAACGCGCTCAGTTCTTCCGCCAAGAGAAATTTTACCTAAAACCATAATTGTGTTGTGTTATTCACAGACGGATCAGGGTTTGGTTTGTAACCAAATTTGTGTTTAGAGACGGTATGGAAATAATGGTCGTTTGGAAACTGCACAGAAAGTCCATAGTTACCGATGTCACAATCATGGTTTTAGGTGGATTTTTTTTTGGCGGAAGAACTGAGCGCGTTTTGGTGAACGGCTTTTCTAATACAAACAGATACATTAACAACATTCAGGACCCTGTCGTTGTTTCATATACACATAATATTGGACACGATTTTATTTTAACACATGATAGCGCCCGTCCCAATCCCGCGATGTCGATTCGCGACTATCGAAATAAAGAGAATATTGCAGTTATGAATTGGCCAACTCAGTCACCAGATTTAAATCCGATAAAGCATGCTCAAAGGAAGCCTTAATTAATAAATTAAACCATTTGGGGAAAGTGAGCTGCTCTCTTAGTGCGTTTTAGAGCAGTGGAGCATATTGGACCAAGAAATGATTAACAACCGTATTCTAAGCATGCGAAGAAGATGTTAAGCCGTAATTACCAGCAGAAGGGGGCATACTAACTACTGAAAGATCGCATTACATTTTTGCTTGTTTACAACTGTTGTTTAAATTTTTTTTTAAATTAGCTAAATTTCAAGCGATGTTATCCCTGTTTATTTTTTCTTTATTAATTTAGTCTTTTCGCTGAAACTGGTTGGTAATTATTCGGAGGCATTGCAAGAATACACTGCAATGGTAAAATTAACTAAACTTCAAATCACCATCGAAAAATTTAAGGAAAAGATGTTGTCCCCTAGATTATTTTGATGTGTGTATGTATGTGAGTTATGTATTGTGTTATTTTTCCGTTAATAAAGGATTATTTATTTATTTATTTTATTTATTATAGGTAGTGACATCATACCTCAGGAACGAAATAATATTTTGGTATTAAATTTTAACCATAATCTTTTAGAAAAAGAGGAATCTTGATATTTGGGTCAGGGAAATAAAGGAAATAAAAAAAGTTTTAAATGTTTTATGTAATAAAATGATTTTATAATTCAAGCTGTTTTTTTAACAATTTTAAGAGTGTTAAGAAGGCCATAGCGGTTATTTTAACTGTGTTGTTAGTAATTTTGAAACCGTTAAATTAAAAAAAAAGTTCACAGTTAATTAAAGATATATAATTTAAGTAAATTAAAGAAAAAAAATATAAGGTGTTCGGGGAGTTCCATTTAAGAAAATCAAAAAAATCAAGTTAGAAATTCGTTCTGAGATATGGTGTCACTTCCTAAGAATCGTATATTCTTAAAATATTAGAATTTTCAAAATATTTTAAAGACCAAGAACTTTTGGTAAAGCAAACTTACATTATTGTACAAAGCCTTTTGCAAAGTCTTTGAAAAACCAAAAAAAAAGGGGTCATTGCATTAAAAAATATAGATGTTAGATGGTTTCCTAAAATCGGAACACTCTGTGTGAATAAAACTATTTTTAAAATGTGGCCAGTAATAAGTAGTAAACACAAAAAAAAATTATACAAGTTTATTAAACATGACCAGAAAAAAATCAAGTACCCTATCTTTATATGAAGTTGCAATCGATATTTTAGACTTTTTTATTATCCTGTATAATTACTTTTAAGAACTATTTATTGGTCGGCGCATTCACCATATTATTCGTAGGAGAACTGACATTTATGGTGATTTATGAAGATTAAAGAGATATAAGGTGTAAAGAGGATTTTGCATTATTTTACCTACCTTAAATTATTATTGATAATTATAGTAAAATCGTGATGCATGTAATAAGCCGGCTTTCAAGGATAAATAATGTGAACGAACTATTATATTCATATGATTTTAGGTACCTTCACTGTGAGGTAGGCATAAAACATAATTACTCTTCTTAGTGTTAATGTTAAATTAAAGATAATTGACCATTAGGTATGCGAAGAACATTTTTAAAATAAAGATTCTATCTTTAAGGCCTTGTTTAAGGCCATGCAATGCTCATTGTTCCATTTATTTTATTGGAATCCGATATGATTAAGAATTAAAAGGAACATTCATGATCTGAATATAAATTTATGCTGGAACACCCAGTGGTCAGTAAAGAGAGTTAATAACAAAGTGGTTTTATTAAACAAAAAACTAAAATGAGCCCCGCTTTGCTCGTTTAAAATTTAACCCATTCACTGACTTAACACAGGGAGTCCCACCGGAAGGTTCCAGTAGAGATATCTCAGGAACGGTTTGCATTACCTTTATGAAATTTTGTATACGGGGGTCAATCCGGATGTTCTCGCGAATAAAAATATTTTCAACATGGTGGCACTTCCGGTTCTACCTTAGGAAATAAACGTTAAGTTTGTCAAAAATTTTTTTTTGAAAAGTAGTTTTTTTTTTATTTGCAATTAAACATTCTTTTTTGCTGCTACAAGCATTAAGAAAGTATTTTATTTCTTGAGTATTTTCTGTCCATTTTAATTGAAATTGCACACATAGATTAAGGGGATGCCCGTTTATTATTATAAAATTAATTTTTTTAGAATATGACAATCGGAAGTTAGATATCCGCCATTAAACTTTTACTTTTTCAAATGATATTTTCTCGAAATTTTTAAATGTAACATCCTAGTTTCTTTTGCATAGGATGGTGTAAAACAACATTTTTTTTTCAAGTAGGTAGCTTTCCTTATGCATATTTGCAACTTTTATTAAAATATTTTTAAACTTAAAAATTTAAACAAAAGGAAAGCTACCTATTTGAAAAAAATATTTTCACTTGAACATTCGTATTGACCCTCGTATACAAAATTTCATAAAGGTAATGCAAACCGTTCCTGAGATATTTCTACTAAAACCTCCCGGTGAGACACCCTGTATTTTCAATAACTTAATCATTGTTCTTCATGGGAATGATGACGTAATAATACATTTTTCTTAAAATGCCTGTTTCCAGACACTATAGTTGACTCGCTGCGGAATCTCCATATTTAGCTAGATCCTGTTAGTAATAATTGTTTTTTATTATTAGAATAATAATTGACTACTTACTTATACACCAAAAGTGGTGTGTGTGTGTGTATCCATTATAACTTTATACTTAAAATCTTTAAATAACTTTTTAATTTATTTTTGGAGATTTTGTCTGGGAATTCATACGGATTGCGGATCTTACTTTTATGTACCTATTCAACAGGTTTATAATTAGGGTTTTTTTCTTTTTATATTTTATCAATATTTTCTTATACTGAAATAATATTTAAAGTGTCTAAAGTCGGATTCACAGAGCTTCGACGAGCAATGACACATGCAACCAATGTTATAGCTTTATTTTCAAGAAGCAGGTATTTTATTGGTTGCAACGTGTGTCGCTCGTCGAAGCTCTGTCAATCCGGCTTAAAATAATGTAAAGACAAGTAAGTAATGTTGTTTTCTCTACTTCCACCTTTAAAATGACACTTATCGCACGACTTGATTAAATCTAAAACAATTCTTTAGCTATGTCTTGCAAGCCGTGGGTAAAATGGCACTTACTCACGGGGTGAAGTTGCAACAAGCTCTTTAACCACGAGTCGAAGTTAGCGTTACTCGAAGAAAACGACAAATGACATTTTTTGTATTTATTTTAATTGTCAAAAACTCATCTAATATTAAAACCTTCTTCATATAATAAATAAATAAATAGGCTATCCGCGATCAATGTGCTTTTTTTTTAATGGGAGATAGCTGGGAAAAATCCAAGACATTTGGTAAAAACAGTTATTTGAAAAAGTGCCCCGCTTCGGAAATAATGACCTTCAAACAGGAAGACTAAAAATACTTAATGGTAAATATTTACCAGACGATTTGCCCAACCATCATGAAAGTTGTACTATCAATAAAGGTAATAAAAACGGTCATTTAAACCCATTTTGAAATTTGGGGCCCGCTTTAAAATGGGTTAAACACTGGTAGTGTTGATAAAAACTGCATGTAATTTCTTTACCTTTGGGAATTTTGTAATTTTATTTATTTTTTTAACACCCCAATTCAAGTTAAATTTTTTTTACCATTTGAAATTTCTGAGAAAGTGTACCTTTTACGAATAAACTACCAAAAACACCTTTAATGTACCCCATATTTTGCGTTGACTTGACAAAAAACTTACTTCGATGTAGTGACAGTGGTCAGTGACATACAAATTTCAAATAAAAGTCTAGTCTTATGCAAAAATATGGGGTACAACAAAGGTGTTTTTGGTAGTTTATTCGTAAAAGGTACACTTTCTCAGAAATTTCAAATGGTAAAAAAGTTTTAACTTGAATTGGGGTGTTAAAAAAAATAAATAAAATTACAAAATTCCCAAGGGTAAAGAAATTACATGCAGTTTTTATCAACACTACTAGTGTTTAACCCATTTTAAAGCGGGCCCCAAATTTCAAAATGGGTTTAAAATGACCGTTTTTATTACCTTTATTGATAGTACAACTTTCATGATGGTTGGGCAAATCCTCTGGTACATATTTACCATTAAGTATTTTTAGTCTTCCTGTTTGAAGGCCATTATTTCCGAAGGGGGGCACTTTTTCCAAAAACTGTTTTTACCGAATGTCTTGGATTTGTCCCAGTTATCTCCCATTAAAAAAAAGCACATTGATCGCGGACATCCTGTATACAGGGTGTCCAAAAAATGGCATAACGCATAAACGCTATGGTACGCTCTTGGGTCATTCTCAGGGATCCCTAGAAAATTGTCAAAAAAAATCCATCTGTTATATTCATCGAGAAAAATGCGAACAAAGTTGCATAAATTCGGCAACACAGTCTAGGAAAATACATCTAAATATCCCATCTATAAGTCTAAAAATCCCATTTATGAGTCTTGATCATACACTTTTGCCCTAGATTTTATTGACGTTGTTGTCAGCTTCATTTCATGAAAATTTTGTAAAATTAAATTGATTATAAAAATGTAATTCGACCATTTCAAAAACAAACAAATGGCGGAATGGTTTAAGATAGACTAAAGCTTTGTATTAAACCATTTGTTTCGTTAATATGTGCTGTTATATTCAAGATATAAGCATTTAAAGTTTCGCACTTTGGGGCAACATATCTACGAGGGTATATGAGATAGATTTTTTTTAACAATTTTCTGGGGCTCCCTAGACATGCCCCAACAACGTACCATCGCGTTTATGCGCCATTTTTTGGACACCCTGTATAAAAAATAAATTTAAATCAAACAGAAAATTAATAGGACATCAAAATGTTGAAGACACCACGGGTGTTATGCCGACTGACACCCACAGTCGACCTGGCACGTTATTTGGTTTATAACGCCCTTGATATGTTAATACCTATCGGATAGATAAATTCATCTGACATAATGTGTTACCCTAAAATAAACCATAAAAAAATGCAAAGATTTTGAAGAAACCCCTTTTGAAGAATTTGAAATTTAAAATTGTTGTGCCATTAATATCAAATTATGGAATGGGGTATATTATATCACTTCGTGCTTCGCACTCGGTAAATAATTAGACAACACCCTTACTTTTGCGGGACATTACTATGCAACAAGCACTCGTTCATTTAATAATCGAAAATTCATAGAGCACACGTGTCACGTACTATTACTTCTGATTATTTTGCTATCTTAAGAAGAAAAACATCAAGGTAAACAATGCTCGCTTGTTTGCAGTTAAAACGCGTAACGAAGGTTTATGAATAAAAAAGCAATTTTGCTATGGGTATTGTTTTTACAAGAGAACCATCATTAAGTAATAAATTCCTATTGCAAATGTCTATATAAAAAAATTCAGGTCATTTCAGTACCTACAAACTGTACTGAATAAAATAATACTTTGTAAATTCTTCAAATTATATCTCATTCTTTTGATGTGATGTATCTATGCTGTAGCTGTATAAATAATTTTTCTATTGAGTGCGTTCGGTTTCCCAGATTCTATTTGCGCTCTTTTTGCTTTCGCTTTTTTGCTACTACAAGGAATAGGTAATGTTATTATTCACAATCATGCATGTAATTTCAATTTTAGTTGACTACAACTAAAATTGACTCAAATAATCCTAGTTTAAAACAAAAAGCATTAATCATAAATAGTTTTCACAAAGTACCTACCTAGGGCGGCAAAAATCAATGAAGTCGCTAGTAATGAGACATTAGTTTGTCAATTACTAACTCGTTTTTGACATTAGCTATTAAGTGTGATTTAGAGTTAAATTAAATTAACTCAACGCCACTCAAAGCTACTTTACTCCACTTAACTTGAAGCGACTAAATTAAGGCATTTATAGTATAAATTTACACGGTAGTTTACAACAAGCTAATTTAGTAAACGCCATCTATCGGTAAATGTTAGAATCGTCTTATTTACAGAAATTCATCTGAAATTCTTCGATTATCTTTGTAATTTTAAAAATTTGGTCTAGTAGCCGATAGATGGCTCTAGTGAAAGGCTTACTTTACATTGAATTAGCTGAAATTAACCAAAATTAAGAAATAGAACCTTAAGTAAACGTCAAGTTAAGTTAATTGGATGTGTAAATGCGATTTCATCTTTCGTATAATTTATTTCATTCGCGATACGTTAATTATAAGTGAAGCTAATTCATCTCTAAATCATGCTTTTTACAGCTAGTGTCTTTACACGCGTGTATGAAAGATGTAACTTTTAAAGATGACAAAAATGTTAAAATTAAATACAGAGTAGAACGCTGCGCGCTGTTGGGAGATGCCTGGGGATTCTCAGAAAATTGTTAAAAAAAATCTATTTCATATTCCCTTAGAGATACCTATGAGGCCCCAAAGTGAGAAACTTTAAACACTTGTACTTTGAAAACAACAGCATATTACGAAATAAAATGGATTAATACAAAGGCACAGTCTACGTAAAGCTATTTTACTTTTTGTTTATTTTTTATGTGGTCTAGTTTTATAATCAATTTAATTTTGCAAAATTGCTAAGGTGTCAATGAGATCTAATGTAAAATGGTATGATCATGAATCATATTGGATTGGATTTAAAATTCACTAGTCAAGTCAGAGTTGCCAAATTTATCGAAATTTAACTGTATTTTTCTTGCAGATAAGAACAGATTTTTTTTTAATAATTTTTCAATAATTCCTAGTCATCCCCCTACAGCGAACTTTTAAGACATCCTTTACAACGAGTCACATGACAAATTCTCCCATCAGCGTTTTATTTTATCCATATTTTATTTCCTCAACTTTTTTAAGGAAAGAAATATGCAGGATGTCCATAAATTGGTTCATAAACGCGATGGTACGTTGTTGGGGCACACCTAGGGATTCCTGGAAAATTGTTAAAAAAATCCATCTTTTATATTAATTAAGGAAAATGCAAACAAAGTTGCATAAATTCGGCAGCATAGTGTTGGAAAATGCATCTAAAAATCCCATGTATGAGTCTTGATCATACACTTTTGCATTAGATTTTATACGCCATATTAACGTGTGTCGTCACTGAAGCCAACAAAGACAAAATCGCATCTTAGTTTCCATGATTTTGACGTTTTCACAATTACCTCGACAATTACTTTTTGACACGTAATTGTCAAAACTTTAAAACCATGAAAACTAAGGGTATAGTCCGTAAGTCATTTTGGTAAACCAAAATGACAGTTGCAACAATCATTTTCTATGACAACGAATTGTGTAACAAGTCGTTTTCTGTCACTTTGGTTTACCAAAATGGCTTACGGACCATACCCTAAGATGCGATTTTGTCTTTGTTGGCTTCAAATATCGTCACACCTAATATGGAGTATTGACATTGTTGTCAGCTTCTCATTTTATCAAAATTTTGAAAAATTAAATTGATTATAAAAATAAAATTTGACCATTTAAAATAAACAAATAATGAAATTTAGGATAGACTGTAGCTTTACGATTAAAGTGCTGTTATCTTCAAGATATGAGCGTTCGAAGTTTTGCAATTTGAGACCTCATATCTCCAAGGCTATTAAGATGGATTTTTTTTAACATTTTTCTAGGTATCCCTAGACATGCCCCAACCACGTACCATCGCGTTTATGTGCCAATTTTTGGACATCCTGAAAGGTGCTTTTTATACTGAATTGTTGTAAGCTACACGCTGTGCTTTAATTTTTTTATATACTCAGTCAATTTTACCTTATAGTAAAATCTACTATTTTATTACACATTAACAAAATCATATACATTACAAGGATTTAGTAATGGGGAAAATTAACGGCACTCATCAGGTTCTTAAGAAATCTTTCAATATTCGGTATTATCTAATCTGATGTCGTTTCATACAAGGCCAACTTGATTTAAAGCTTGCATATGTCACTAATTTAAAATTATAATTATTGAAAAACATAAATAAGTTATGTTGTAAGAGTATTTTTATAATAAAACGATTTGGTTTCTCTAGATTGTTTTTGTATATTTTTTTGTACCTACGTACCAATTGACAGAGATCATCAAGGTCTCTTTGCAAAAGATTAAATTAAAATATTGTCGCGTGACTTTTGCGAGTGTTGTTTTATTTTGTAATAGCAATTTTTAAGTGTTAGTAATGTATTTAGGGAATATTTCCTGATGCTTTTTGTGTTATTTAAGTGAAAAGTAAAGATATTACTAACTTTTTAAAGTAAAAAATGAAGCATACCGAGACTATTTAAATGTTTTACAAAAAAAGCTACCTTCCTACTTAGATACCAACACCAAAATTAATTTAATAAAGTACTTACAATTTTGGATATTGTTTACGAAACTATTCGATCTATTAATATCTGCACTTAAAAAACAAATTATAATGTTCTTTTTACAAGTAGGTATAAAATGCATTTGGTGACTTAAACGATCACGTAAGAGGCAAACATCTTTGTTGAATTTGCGTAATGTTTTAAGTAGGTTCCTACTTTGAGCAAGTTAAATTTTACTTATACTACTGTTATTGAAAACAAACTTACTTTGGTAAAGTTATCCCAATGATCTGCTGTAGAATAGAAAGTAAAAACACACACACACGCATTCACAAAGCCTCTAGGTTGCCCACAATCAGAAGTTGAAAGTGAGATTACCTTATTTATATCTTCTTTAATTTAAATAAAATGGTGGGATCTACAAACTTATCATATATCCCCGTTTAGTTATGTGAAGCTGCATACCGAACATTTTTTGTTAAAAATAAGACGGGTAAGTAATTTATAAGGATTTTTAAACGGATTAAATAAAGGTTTTAATTTTTATTTTCATATTCCCAGAATTGGAGCACTACATGTATGGTGCTGGGGCATGCCTAGGGATCCTCAGAAAATTTCATCTTTTTTATCTTTGAGGAAAATACGGTTAAAGTTCGATAAATGCGGCAACTCTGTTGAGAAAATGACACTTTAAATCCCATCTATAATTCTTAATATTACCTTTTTGTATCAGTTATATTGACATTGTTGTCAGCTTTATTTTATGAAAATTTTGTGAAATTAAATTGATTATGAAAATGTTATTTGACCATTTTGAGTTTAACTCACTAAAGATATTTTATATTTTATTTTATTAAAAACGGCCCATAAGTAGGCC
This sequence comes from Cartodere bifasciata, assembly GCA_963920755.1. Lineage (NCBI taxonomy): Eukaryota > Metazoa > Arthropoda > Insecta > Coleoptera > Latridiidae > Cartodere > Cartodere bifasciata. The sequence continues at coordinate 9,002,829 of OY987195.1, forward strand.
ATGGGGATTGTCAAAATATTGTTAATTGACAGAGTTTACATTGTTCATAGCCTACTTAGGGGCCGTTTTTATTTGCTCACCCGATATAAAAATTATTTAATTAACTACAAATAGCTCACATAGTTGCTAAGCACCTGTCTGTGATTACTCTTTGCAAATTTGTCGATTTTCTCAAATACTTTTTATAAAGTATGTATTCAATAATGAAAATTATACTAACATAAAAAAATAATTTGGTCAGCTAGGAGGTTAAAATTTAAGGAAACGCAACTTTTCTTTGTTTACTTTTTTGTTTACCTGGTTCTACCTTTTATAAAAATAATGTTTCCTAAATATCACATACAGACAAACAGTTTAAAATTCGATAAAACGCACGAAATAGCAGGAATTTTTGCTTTACGACGAAAATTAACGATTTTGGCAGACAAAATTTATAATACTCTTCGACTTTGTCTACGAAGATTATAATAAGAATGGGTGACAAACAAATAAAATTTGCAGATCAAGGTTATTTAATTAACCTCATTTTTTTAACATTCAATTAATTATTTACCTTAAAAAATAGATGATGAAAACTTCATTCCTTTTTTTAACAGAAATAAAACGCAAAACATCATCTTATTAGCCTATAAGGTATTCACTTAGGTAGCTCAAAACTTAAATTTAAAAATACCTACCTGAATGGTTAGTTTTTAAATTTCGCGGTCTTATAAGGCTAGAGTTTCAAATTCACATCTTCTAATCTATGCTTCTAGAAGCTCGTATAAGTCATCTCCGTTTATCTCCCGTCAATTCTTCCAAATAGTACATCTACATGAGGACCCCACCGTATATTAAAACTAAAAGTACATTAAATTTCAAAAGTCTTGCACCTTAATATATACGATGGGGTCCTCATGTAGATGTGCTACTTAGTAGAATTAACGGGAACTTATACGAGCTTTTAGGAGGACGGATTAGAAGATCTATGAATTTGGAACTCTAGCCTTAAGTGGAAAATTGTTAACAACGAGTATTTTTCTGTTAAAAACATTGTGCAGTAAAAAAACTCTGATGATTATGATTCAATAAATTATAAAAATTCAAATACTTACATACATTAGGGAGGGGAATGTCCATAACTTTAGTTTTAAACATGTGTGTTTTACAATAACGAACACTCTAAAGATAAAATTGTCAAATGTACACTGTGTCCTTGGATTATTTTAAACTAATTGAAAAATTTTAAAAACTTATTTTATGTAACTGTTACTTTTAATTCCAAAGGCAAACCATATATAGGTTTTGTGCCTTGATTTTGACAGATAGTGTCGCTTTGTAATGCCAATTACCTGGATAATTACTTATTGACTCGTAGTCATTAAAACCATAAAAACTAGCTTCAGTGACATCACACTAATACGGTGTATTTTTATATCCAGGATTTTTTTTTAGCAAATCTCAAGTCAATTAAATAAATCATTCTTCAGTTATCGTGGCTGACGGAGAAAAAATGAAAGTCTTATAAAGTCATGAAACGGACGAATCTGCAAATTTTTGCTTTAGGATTAATATTTTAGAAAAGGTCCGACTAGAGTCTGTAGATAGTATCAAGAGTCTGGTCACTGGACCACAGAAATAAAATACACTATAGTTTTTTTTATTTTGCTATGTTACCACCCATGAACTCCTATCTATGATTATAAAACCCTTCAAATTTTGATGAAAAGTGTCATCCATGAACGTAGAAATTTTTTGACATTTTAACTCAATAAATTTAAAATATAAATTGGAAATTATTTCTAAAAGAAATTAAACCCCCAGTGCAGTTTTATATGCAGTTAAATGTTCTTGAAAAAAATGTACAATTTTGTTATAACATGAGATTACTTAAAAATCACTATCCTATAATATTGATCAACGAATTCCATGTGGCATGTGGGTATTCTATCAAAGAAAACAGTTTTTCGGCAAATAATACATCCATATGATACCCCCTCGTATATTAAAACTAACCGAGAGCCCCTTTTTTTGGTTCGTAGAAATTGTGCAGTCCAGTCGCTGCCAAACCATAATCTATTAATTTTCCAAAGTTCCTGAGATACTGGAAATCGTTTAACCAAAGTACTTTAACCTAAAGTGAAACCACTTTTAGCCCCAATGTGGCCGTCGAAAAATTTCAACGTAGAAAGTGAACACACAAAAAGTATTATTAAATCCATTGTAAACTATCCCCCATTACGGCCACTTTTGGGACAATTCAACAATTTTTACAGTTCTCAAACTTTATTAAACACATTTATTTAGACATTTGTTGTTGTATTTTTAGTTTTTTTACACATTTCAAAATAAAAGCCGACGTTTACAGTTCAATAATTTAAACGTCAATTATTTTTCACAATGTGTAAGTTAACTAAAAATGTAACAAAATAAATCAATATCAGTGGTTAAAAAAATGTGTTAAATAAAGTTTATGAACTGTAAAAGTTGCCCTAAATGTGGGATAGGTTTTTTTGTGTGTTCGCTTTCTACATTGAAACCTTTCAACAAACACATCTCTATTGGGGCTAAAAGTGGTTTTAGTTTAGGTAAACCATTCCTAGGATAATAACCTTGAAAAATTAATAGATTATGGTTTGGCGGAGACTGGACCGCACAATTCATACGAACCAAAAAAGAGGTTCTCATTTAATTTAATTATACGATGGGGCCCTCATATAAATTTGGTCCGCTGGAAATAATGCGAACTCAACGGATCTTCTATTTTATAAATTAAATTCCTAGCCTTAAATAAAAAATATTTTTTTTAAATAATTATCTACGCCAATGAAATATTTTGATGTGTTACATAACCTACATTTATAAATTTGACAGATTTTAAACTAGGTTACCAGATTTTTTTGGCAAGATTTTCGGACCAACTTTTAAACTTACAAAATTGTAAAATGAAAAGAGAGGTCCGCTATTGCTGTTTTTAAAGTGTCTCGACCTTTCTTAGTATGCTACAGACCTTAGGTCCGACCAAATGCAACATACTCTTCGACTTTGACTGCGAAGAGTATAATAACAAAGTTGATCCTCACTTTCGGTATAATCAAATAATCAAAAGTGGCATAAAATTCAAAATATTTTTAATACGCCATATTAGTGATGACGAAATATGAAGCCAACAAAGACAAAATCGCTTCCTAGTTTACATGGTTTTGAAGTTTTGACAATTATGTGTCTAAAAGTAATTGTCAAAGTAATTGTTAAAACGTTAAAACCATGGAAACTACGATGCGATTTTGTCTTTGTTGGCATCAGTGACGACACACTCATATGGCTGATTCTTTTTTTCCTAAAACCATAAAAGGTCAAGTTTAAAAAAAAAACACAATTTAGTAAAAATTAAGTATAATTAACAATATTATTTATAATAAATAAATCTTAAAAGTTAAAATACATGACAAGGGTTAGTATTTTAACTATAGTAATAATAACTTTAATGGGAATAATAATTTAAAAGATAAACTGACAAAACTGTTGGAATGACTGTAAACAAATTATTGCCAAATAAAAATTTTTGGTATTGTAAAAATAATACTTCAAAAATACATACCTATACATACTTAAAATACCTTTTTGATCAAACAATGCACATAAAAAAAAGTTGAATCAAAATGGTAATTTGTGTCGAATGAAGGCATTTTAATTTTAAATTTAAACACAAAAATTTATTAAAATCAGTACAAAACATTTACTCCAAATTAGATTTAAAATGGTATTCGATCACATAAAATATTAAATTACGGAATTTAAATTTTGATTAAAAATACTGAATTTAATGAAACAAAAATAAATACTTTAATTTAATAACAGTTTTATTAATTAATTGAATATTAGTTGAATTAACTATTAATTTTAATTGAATACAACTGTTTTAATAAACAATAAAAAAACAATTTATTTAGGGTTGAGAAATTGCGTATTTGAAAGTTCTGGTAATATTTATATTTTTTTTGACTCACATAAAATGGGATGATAACTTAACGAAAAGAAAAATAAATAGTATTTTGCATTAAATATTAAATAGCCTGTCACAACCCTAAATTATTGAAATATGAACAGATCCATTAATTAAAATGTTAAGTTAATTAGTTTTTTGTTTTTTAATTACGTAAAATTTCTATAGTTATATAGCATAAACTTAATCTTTATTTTTTAAAGGTAAGTATGTACACGCATGGCTAAAAGTTTTCATAATTTTGAAAATACCGTGCCAAGAAATAACAAAATTTATAATGCAGAAAATATTAGATCAAAGTCTGGATTTAAATAGTTAGTTACATATTAACAACGAATTACACAAAGTAATTTAAATGACAAGAGTCATATCCTTTTTGCTTGGAAGATTAACTTTCTTGCCTTGCCATAATGAGTTGTGAATCGTAAAAGCATCAATTGTTACCGTTAAATGTTTTGTATGAATTTGAGAAAAGCATTTTCCACCCGAATTATACCTGTAAAAAAAGATGGTAATAATATAAAAAAAAAATGATTTTTATTACTTACTTAAAAAATCTATCAAACATTCTTTCATTAACTTGTTTCGGACCAGTTCCATACAACTTAATAACTTCTTCCCCTTCTGGACAATAAGAATAGAGAGCTCTAAATTGGCAACCAGCATCTCGGAATAGAATGAGAAAATGTTTACTTTCGGATCTATTTATCTCATCCAAAACTCTCCGCTTGGCTTCCCTGTTAACAACACCAGGGAAAACACAATATTCAACAGCATTTAGCATTATACCACGGTTTGACTTCGTTGCAGGTTGTTTGTATAATCGAGGTCCTAAAAATAATGTTTTACACATTCGGCATGACAATTTAAAAAGATCCAATCCTTCAATTAAGAGTTAATCTTTAGTTAAGATCCTTAATAAAAAGATTCGACGTAAACTAAAACATGTCAAATATTAACGTTTGTATACCTGTATAATCCATCATACTGCTAGGGGTTGAACTAATATCACTTGAACCATCGTCGAACATTCTGCGCCCTTTCGACATAAATCCGGGAAGAGAACCTGGACCAGATGGAGAATTTAGATGACGCAAGCTTCCCATGCCAGGTGAAGGGATTCTCTTGGGTGGAGTTGCTCTTCCCAGGCCAGAATCAGTATCCCCAAAACGATACATGAAACTATCTTGATCTGTGCTTGAACCTATAAGAATTTTTATTGCACAACAATCTAAGAAATTGTTAGTTGTTCCTTCTCCCATAAATTTATTGTAAGCTTCTTCGGGTATCGAGTTTATTTCTTATATTTTGTAAAAAATCTATGCATGCATCATGCAGATGCAAAAATGCATCCTATCAGAACAAAATTTGGGAAAACCCTATCAATATTTCATACCCACCCAAAGGGCAGCAAACTTTTAACATAACGCTATATTTTTATACTTTTATTACCTATAACTCTTTAAGGAAAAACAAAAAGCTGCTCACGTTAGATGACCCAACCCTTTATCTCAGGAACTAAAAATGCTAGCAATTTTATTTTGCAGGATTGTTTGTAATGAACCAAATTTTTATTTTTAGTAATGTTCCATTCCACAGGGTGTTTCATTTACTCGGAACACACATTCACTTCTTTATTTTAAATGGAACATCCTATATTTTTCTATATTTTTAAATACTTAAGACTTAAGTAACACTCAAATGTTTTGGTGCAATCGGCCATAAGCTAACTTTTTATGTGCTTAAGTGTCACTTAAATTAAAAGTAACACTAAAGTGTGATTTAGAGTTAAATTAAATTAACTCAACGCCACTCAAAGCTACTTTACTTCACTTAACTTGACGCGACTAAATTAAGGCATTTATAGTATAAATTTACACGTTAGTTTACAACAAGCTAATTTAGTAAACGCCATCTATCGGTAAATGTTAGAATCGTCTTATTTAGAGAAATTCATCTAAAATTCTTCGATTATCTTTGTAATTTTAAAAATTTGGTCTAGTAGCCGATAGATGGCTCTAGCGAAGAGGCTTCTTTACATTGAATTAGCTGAAATTAACCAAAATTAAGAAATAGAACCTTAAGTAAACGTCAAGTTAAGTTAATTGGATGTGTAAATGCAATTTCATCTTTCGTATAATTTATTTCAGTCGCGATACGTTAATTATAAGTGAAGTTACGCTAATTCATCTCTAAATCATGCTTTTTAAAGTGTGGATGCAAGTAGCCATAAATGTTTTAAATCGGCAGTTTGCTGCTTTTTGTATATTAGAGTAAATGATATAAAAGTTATAATGAAGTTATTTTGAAGTGCCTTTTCTCCGCTCTTTTTAAAAAAATTGCAATCCTGACAAACGGGGGAGTATGACAGATTGGAGGTCAAGTTTTGTTCTGATATGGTCCTTAATAAAATAACTTAAACTGAGTTTATAAATGTATGATGGCATTAAGAATCAGATTAATGAGCGGATACAAAGTCTACGCTTCAACTTGGTTGTTATTTAATAAAAAAGATCGTGGCAAAAAAATGAATTTTTTTGACGAAATACATTTATTTTTTTAAATTTGTGTAGAACCGTCATAGAATTATAAGGGGGATGCTACCCCTTTTTCAAGAAAAGCGTTGGATAAATACTTTTTGCACCAAAGTTCCTTCTCCCTAAATTAAAAACGACCTTTGTACATAGTACCAGACGTTTCAAAGAATATTTTATGTTTGAATGACAATTTAAATTATAGTATTAAAATTTTTATAAAACGTTAAGTAGAATTGTCTCTGAAGGATATCTTTTATTGTACGAATTTGTTTAACTTTTTCACAAATAAACGTTATTCGTTTTTTTTTACTATTTAGGAGAAGTTAGATGAACAATTAATAAAAGATAGAAGCTGTTTGTAAACTGTGGTAAATATTATTAAAAGATGACCATAACCCCCATATTAGTTGGTTGCTTTTAAACTAATGTAAGTATCCGAATTTTTTTAGTTTAAGTGGCACCTTTAAAATAAACACAACTTATAAAAAATTCATAATGCTCTTGTTGCCTATAAATTTAATAATTATGCTATCCAGCATAAACAAATTTAAATCCACTTTAATTTCCTTTAATGAGCTCTTATAAAACTAGAATGGGTTAGAAGTTACTCTTCGTAGATTTTGGGATATAAAGGTCGGTTTTATTATATATTGTGTGTACATTTTATTAAATACTCTTCGTAGTAACAACATTAACAAAATAAAAAAGATTGTTCCGCTCTTGGAATTCGAACCCGAGCGGTCTGATCGAAGACCCGATCTACCCCCTAGACCACCAAAGCTATGTTAAAAAAGTTCGGTTATACGCGATAAATACTTGGCTTTGTATTGTTTTATATGTTTTCCTAAATTAAAGCTTTCGCCTACTGCGATTTTCTTTGTTTCGTTCGAGGGCGATTTTTAGAACGTTACTTTCACTTTACTTCGGCGTTACTTTACTCCCGCGTAACTTAACAAATTTGCTTAATTCATAGATTATAAAGTTACGTGAAATTGGGAACAGGTATGCGCATGTGTCTGAACTCGCGACTTCTGACTATTTACATCTGGGCGGTAATTACGGAATATCGCTTCGTACGAAACCTACATAAGAAGACCAGCAGGTTTCGTACGAAGCAATATTCCGTAATCACCACCCTTAACAATAAGGGTAAATATCTCATTTTTGCAAATTTTGCGCATGATCGGCCAAGCTCGGCTTTTGACAGTACTACTTACAGCTAAATGAATTAGCAAAATAGCGCTAAAGTGAAGTATAAATTTGATAATACATTCCCATGTATTTTATTTAATTTTCTGTAAAGTTACGTCGAAGTAAAGTGAAAGTAACGTTCTATAAATCGACCTTTAGAATGAATCTAAAGGACGCATAAAGTCACGTTCTAAGTGCATTTTTACCTTTTACTAATTGCTTTTTCTTATTATCGCCAGGGTTGTACACGAATACAAGTATTCGTATTCGAACACCCTATTCGAATACTTTAACAGTATTCGTTATTCGTATTTGAATACATTTTTTTCAAATGAGTTTGTATTTGTATTTTTATTCGTCAAAATGCAAGTATTAGTATTTGTATTCTCAAATTCACGAATATTTTTTACGAATACATTTTTATAGCCGAACACAAACGAGTAAGTTCGTTTTGCAATAATTTTAAATTTTGCATCAAAGATGGTGGGAATTGTATTCGCAATATTGTATTCGTAGCTTGACGAATACATGTTGTTTCAAATGTATTTGTATTCGTATTAGATTAATGCTTAACATGTAGCTAAGTATGCGTATTCGAATACAAAAAAAAGTATTCGTGTACAACCCTGAATCGCGTAAAGTTTTAAAAAAAAAATATGATGAATTTTGGTAGGTTTTACTAAGATTTACTAAATATTTTTTAAATTAATATGATAATAACTTCGATGTCTTTTTTTTTAGCTTTTAAAATCAATTTTAACAGTTTTATAATTATCCGATCTTTTTCAAAAACAATAGGTTTCTTCCTTATGTGAAAAATGAATTTTTTAAAAAATTTGAACATGATTGGATATTGCGTTCTTTAGAGTGCCTTGATTTTGACAGTTATTGTTCCTTATAGAGTGACGACATGCATCATTCTTTCTCTGTCATACAGATAACGTCATCAACGTTATAGCCAAAGTGACAACAATTACAACTTACAATCACAATTAATGACGTTATCTGTATGACAGAGAAAGAATGATGCATGTCGTCACTCTATAAGGAACAATAACTGTCAAAATCAAGGCACTCTAGCGTTCTTGAGATATCGTGCGCACAAAAACGTGACATACAAACAGACAGAAGACGGACGAATTTTTTGAAAGTTGTTTAAAATTCGATAAAACGCACAAATCTGCAAGAATTTTGGCTATACGACAAAAAATAACTATTTTAGGTTTGGGCTGATCGAATTTATAATACTCTTTGACTTTGTCTGCGAAGAGTATAACGACTTTGTCTGCAAAGAGTATAATAACCGATTAAAATAGTAGATTTTAGTAATAAGAGTTGAAGTGATTGCTTTGTGTGACGAGGCAGAAAGATTGTCTGGCGCGCGAAGCGATACATTAGACAGACACACAAAGCCACTTCAACTCTGTGTAGGTAAACGATACTTTTTCTTAAAGCGTCAAAATGATTTTATAATAAAGTTAATTTACTTATTTTATATCGCGTTTTTTGGTAATGGAAGTAACTTCTAGAAGTTGCAAAATGTCATTCTGTCTTTTTCTAAGTCATTGAAATAAAAGAGACAGCATGACATTTTACAACTTCTAGAAGACCAGTGACAAATTGCAGTATTGTCTCTCATAGAAAGTGTCTGTCTATGGACGATAAAAAACATTAAAAACCAAAAATCACTAAGAAAAACAGCCCCATTTTTTTAAAATGTCTTTTTAGCAGCAAACTTTACCATAACCTACCTAACCTACTAACCTAGAACTGTTCCCCTTAGAAGAATGGCCCCCAAAGATTTAAAAAAAATAAAAAAATGATACTGCCGGCAGCAAGACGCGAAGCCACGACCTTTGGATTGTGAGGCGTACGCTCTGCCAGTGTACCAAACCTGCGTTGAGATATTTGTTTTAAACAAGGAATATGAATGTTCATTGCAATCCAATAGATTTAAACACATTTTTCTATGAGAGACCATACTGCAATTAGTCACTAATTTCTAGAAGTTACTTCCTTCGCCAAAAAAACGCACTGTTAGTTAACTTTTATTTATTTTAATTAAAATAAACGTCATTAGAGTGATGTTTTTTTGACGTTTTAAGAAAAATGATTTTTTTGTGAACTTGGACGAATTAAAAGTGACAGTCGACAGCCACTTATAAAAATATAATAGAACATCTTCTTCTTCCTAGCAGTATTTTAGCCTCAAAACGAGTTTTTTTTACCAAATTGGCCAGTCTTTGTAACATGTTTAGAAAATGGTACATAAAATAAAATGTAACATTAGTGGTGCCACCATAACTTGTTTGTGCTTTTGGTTTAGAGATAAATTGTTAGTTACCAGTTGTTTTATACCTGTTAACCTGAACCAATTACAAGAGTTAAAAAACAGACGGATTTATAATAACTGGCATTCCCCCACAACCACAAAACAAGACTCTTACCATATAAATTCATGAGTGAGCTAGACTTGCGCCCTTTTAAGTTTTGATAAGTAGAAAACTTAGATCTGCCTCGAGTTTGTGCAGGGGAAGTGTCTGTAAAAATATTGCACCCTAGATTTACCTTATCTTTTAAATTTTTATTGTGCCACAGAATAAATTTTATGATTTAATTGTTGTTTCCTCGTTATGGTTAATATTAATATTATAATCATTTTTTCTTTTAACAACATGTATGGTTAAATTAAAAATCACAATTAATTTTGTATGATTAAACAAAAAATTTCATTGCCTTTAGTTTAGAATTAAGCTAAAGGTTTAATCCAGATACGTTGTTAGGTTAAGGTGGGTTCTAAAACACAGCAACTTAATGTTACTTATGATATAAAATAGTGGAATCTAAGATTCACCTTCGATCCTAGGCGGAATAGCTAAGTTAGAAAAGAAGTCTTTCTTTCGGTTACTTATGAAATAAACCTTCACTTTAATTCTAATCTGAAAGTAATTACCGATGGTAAAAGTTTTAACGTGCGCTAATCCTTCTACTTAAAACTTACCTCTGCTAGTCTTGTAAGAACTTCTTCTTCCTAGAGTCTGGTTCGAATTACTACAAGGAGACATTCCTCTATCGTCTGTGATATCTAAAAAAAATTAATAATTAATTTATTTAAAACTAACTTTGTATTTTGCTACAGTGTATCGTACACTGCTTTTAACGAAAAAATAATGATATTGGCTTTTTTACTTAAAGGATCTTTGAGATGGAACCAAATAAGGAATTTACTGGCATCCTTGACTGGTGCATCGTTTAAACTATTTAATAAAATATCCTTATTTTGCAAAGTCTTTGTTTTAAAAAACAGCCCTTCACATTGTCATTATTTTACCTGTTAAATTAGATGTAGAACCTTTTCTATTCTTGCTAGCAACCAACATGCCTCCAGACATTTCAATAGAACCACTATCAATGTGAATTGTCTTTGGCCGAGGCCTAGATGCAGCCTTCGGCCTGGGTTTGGGTGTAGCCTTCAAAGACATTAAGTCGGATCTATCCAGTACCTTTCCCTGAAAATAAATTATTATTACGTACTGCTATGAACTGAATGCTTAAGTACTACTTCTTTTTCAGCTTCTTCAATTGCTTTCTTTAATTTATATTGTTCTAAAATGGCTGTTCTTCTGGCAGCTTGTTCTTCTTTTTTTCTTATTTTCTCGTCCTCTTTAGCCTTTTCCCGTTCTCTCCTTATTTGCGTCTCTTGTTCTTTTCGTTGTTTTGCTTCTTCTTGTTGTTGACGCCTCTGCAATGACAGTAACATTATTCGTTCCTTCTTTCTTTCTCGTTCATCAACCAAGTCCTGAAAAATTGTGACAATTAACATTGGCCAAGTAACTTGCAGCGAACAAAATTTACCGGATCTGGATTACTGAGTTCGTTTCCTATAATAATGGCTGAAGTAGCTGGCTTTTCATGACTAGTTTCAAACTTATTTGCTACAACCTGACGTTCCCTAACTCTTTCCTCCTCCTTTCTTATTCGTTCTTCCATTTCCTTTTTTCGCCTTTCTTCTGCCAACTCCCTCTCTAACAGTAACTTTCTTTCAGCTAATTGCTTCTCCTGTCTCTTGGCGTCGAAATTTCCAACATCATCATTTTCAACAAAGCTTCGCTCCTTTCGTGGAGATCCTCGTTTTGTTCTTAAGGGCGGTTTGGGTCGCTTTGGCTGCTCATTGTCAAAGCTTATGTAAAAACCTTTTTGCTCAGTTTCAGAGGGCGTGCTTTCTTTTACCAAGGTAGGATTATTGTCTAAGTTTGGTAAAGTTGATGGAAATGCTCCTCGTATAAGAAGAGGTCTAGTTGGTGACGGAATTCTATACGTTCGACTTCCAGAAGTAATATTTAACTTCATAATGCCTGTAACGGATACAATATAGTACAAGTACTTTAAATCTACTAGAACATTTTACCTTGATTAAGTGGTTCGTCAGAGTTACCGATAAAGGAAATATTCTGGGGCTCCATAACATCGGCAGATGGAGCAGGAATAGGTGCATGCGTTACAGTGGATATTCTAGCTGGAGGACTGCTACTTATTTGATGTAGACTAACTGGAGATGATCTTATATCATCTAGTGGAGCAGTAAGTTGGCGGTAAGTGTTTCTGTGTTGAGGTGATGCAGACGGTGTACTGTGTGATGTTCCATATGGATGACTATTCTGATTCTGATAATGGTGTTGGCTTAGAGTAAAGCTTTTGGCATCTCTTGAACTATCACCGTTATTATATCGACTACCGCCCTGATCAGGTGCAAATCTGAAACAGATCAAAGGTTAAATAATTAAAAAGACAATTAAATGTTTTGATTGAGTAATGCCTAATCTAACCAGAATTTATTTTAAAATTGAAATTGTACGAAAAAGCTTTTCTTACCGATCATTTGGATTATTATGCAGCACAAATCCTGGTGAACTATGCGAATTCCATAAGTTTTCTGAAGGCACTGGTGGGTTTGGTTGCTGAGCCCATGTTCGTCTTTGAGGCGTTACTAAATTTTGCGGTTGATCATGTAAGAAGAATTGTGGTGGTGGTACATAAGCGGGAGGATTTGATGGTATTGGTGAATATGCTGTAAAATTATTAAAAATTTAAAAAGTATACTAAACTAGAAGTACGTTAAAGTCAGATCCCATATGTACAGTGTGTCCAAAAAATGGCGCATAAACGCGATGGTACGTTGTTGGGGCATGTCTAGGGGGCCCCAGTAAATTGTTAAAAAAAATCTATTTTATATCCTCGAAGATATAAAGCCCCAAAGTACAAAACTGTAAACGCTTATAGCTTGAAGATAACAGCTCATATTAACGAAAGAATTGGCTAAATACAAAGGCACGATCTATCTAAAATTATTTTACCATTTGTTTATCTTTTAAATGGTCAAATAACATTTTTATAGTCAATTGTCAATTTAATTTTAGAAAGTTTTTTTGAAATGAACATTGACAACAATGTCAATATGATCTAATGCATGAATCTGTGCTCAAGAATCTAGTTGTCGTCTCCAAAAGAAGGCAAATCTGAATTAGATCTATCTCCAGCTTAATGTACCGGTAGATTTTTTTTTTAATCACTCCTGGGGTTTGAACCAATTCAATTTGGTTTCGTAGGCCTGATTGCTACACACTAGACCTTGTATGTCAGCCTTTGAAACATTAAATGTACTAGCCTAAATGTTAGTATAACATTTACGGAGTGTTTTACATGTTGACTTCAGATAATTAGGTGAAATTGTGCATAAAACAAAACGCGTATTATTTTGCATAGAGTGCCTTGATGTCATATTGACAGATATTGTCGCCTTATAGAGTGACGACATGCATCATTCTTTCTCTGTCATACAGATAACGTCATCAATTGTGTTTGTAAGTTGTATTTGTTGTCACTTTGGATATAACGTTGATGACGTTATCTGTATGACAGAGAAAGAATGATGCATGTCGTCACTCTATAAGGCGACAATAACTGTCAATATGACATCAAGGCACTCTAATTTTGCATATCTATGGAAGTTTCTTTTTAAACGATTGATTATGCACCTTTTTACTTTGTTGTCTAAAATTCACGAGGTAAATGTAAGAGTGTAATACAAACCTTTTAAATAGTACATTGAATGTTTTAAAGCGACAGTTTGTAAATTTTTGGATATAGGCGTTATCTTTAGTAACAGTATAAAAACAATTCCGTTGTGTCAGTCACCATCTTGAACGTTAAACTTAATGTTTTTGTGAGGTTTCTCGAGGTAGACTCTATACAGGGTGGTCCAAGCAAAAGTTTCCACCCCCATTATTTCCTGAACAAATTTGTTCTGGAGAAACTGCCGCGACACGTCATTTTTTTTTGGAGGGGGACATCTAATTAGGGTATTTTTTAATTTTTTTGTTCAACCCTCCAAGCGGGGTGATTACCCCATCAAAAATTTCAAATGGCACTACGGGTCAAGTGGGGTCCTATTTGAAAGCTACAATTTTTCTCTTTTCAAAAAAAAGAATTTTCAAAATCGGGCGAAAGTTTTTCAAAATTTTTATTTTTTTGAATTTTAAATTTAATCATATTTTACGCTTCTTAAAAAGAAAATGCTTAGAAAGTCAATTTTCTTTTGAAGAAGAACATCTAACAACATATTTCTTAATTTTTTTCTTCAACCCCCCAAGCGGGGTAACAACCCCATCAATAATCTTTAATGGCCATTCTGGGTAAGTGGGGCCTTATTTGAAAGCTACAATTTTTCTTTTTTCAGCAAAGTAAAAAAATTTAAAATCGGACAAATATTTTTCGAAATTTTGTTGTTGTTTTCAATTTTAAATCTAAAAGTAAATTTACACACCTTAAAATTTTGATTTTTTGAGAAATTATTTTTAAAAAAAATTAAAAATGTTATTTCAAAAATAATTTCTTAAAAAATCAAAACTTTTAGGTGTTCAAATTTACTTTTAGATTTAAAATAAAAAAAACAACAAAATTTCGAAAAATATTTGTCCGATTTAAAATTTTTTTACTTTGCTGAAAAGAGAAAAATTGTAGCTTTCAAATAAGGCCCCACTTACCCAGAATGGCAATTAAAGATTATTAATGGGGTTGTTACCCCGCTTGGGGGTTGAAGAAAAAAATTAAGAAATATGTTGTTAGATGTTCTTCTTCAAAAGAAAATCGACCTGTTTAAGCATTTTCTTTTTAAGAAGCGTAAAATATGATTAAATTTAAAATTCAAAAAAATAAAAATTTTGAAAAACTTTCTCCCGATTTTGAAATTTTTTTTTTTTTTTAAAAGAGAAAAATTGTAGCTTTTAAATAAGACCCAACTTGACCCGTAGTGCCATTTGAAATTTTTGATGGGGTAATCGCCCCGCTTGGAGGGTTGAACAAAAAAATTAAAAAATACCTTAATTAGATGTCCCCCTCCAAAAAAAAAATGACGTGTCGCGGCAGTTCCTCCAGAACAGATTCGTTCAGGAAATAATGGGGGTGGAAACTTTTGCTTGGACCACCCTGTATACGAATTTAGTTTTTAGCTTATAATCCTTACTGTGAAGTGGCGGAGTGACTGGATGTTCATGTGGTGAATAAGAAACGGCTGCATGATTACTTTGTAAAGCCAGGATTTGTTTTTGTTGTTCTACTAGAAGACTTTGTTGCTGTGCAGCTTGTATTTGATGTTGTTGCGAAGCTAATCTTTGTATATCTGATTGTAGATCTCGTAGACTAGTATTCATTCTATAAAATAATAAATACACATAATAATTAAAGGACTCCAAAAAATCGTTAATTTTTATGCCATCTATTTGTCTTTTTAAATCCTAATAATACATTTCTGAAAATGCATTAAACAATAAAACAAAACAAAATCTGATGATAGAAGTGTTTCTGAATTATGTCGAAGTTTCAAAAAAACGTCTAAAAACGTTACAGCCAAATAAATAACCAAGATACACTTTTTTAGTTTTTTAAAGATAACCAAAAAACGTTTAGAGATAATCAAGTGCTTTTTGTGAGAGGATAGTGAACAATTTCGCCCCCATTGTATCTCAATAGATAAGCGAGATACCAATGATGGTTCTCCTGTATATTTTATCATATAATGGGGAACATAAATGATTTTTTTTTATTTTTTATATCGATTCTCCATCAAAAACTAATATTGTTTATGCTTAAATATGATCCTAGAAATTAAAAGTTGTCCAGAAAAAAAATGGGGGGTGTTTTTATGTACCAAAGTTTATAAATTAATATAAAAATAGGGGCTGGCTTAAACAAATTAAAATATGCAATTACGCATTCCGATTAGGTACCTCTTTAGCTAAAATACAATATTTGGTCAAAATCTTTTACGTTCATGTTCCCTATTATGATTCGAATCTGTTCGCTGAAACAATTATAAACGAGGTTAAATAGTTAAAATTACTTACTGAGCAAGAGAATGATGATACTGTTCAGCTTCCAAATGATCAACATGTGATGCTTTGGAAACGTCATTGTAGTTATCCTGGTTATTCCATTTTCTTTCCAACAATGAGGCATCATCACTTATCTCCTAAAGAAGAAGGAATTGGTAATACACGTCTTTAACCTCTTATTCGAAAAAATACCTATTTGCTCACACAAAAAAATAAAAATCAGTGCGATAAAAGCAAAGTTTATAATAGAAAACACCATTTAGTTTATGCTGTGGTTTTCAAACTCTGTTTATGGTAAAATGAAGCAGATGAAGTCTTATGTCACTTAAAAACGTTGTTGCAAGTGGTAAGACAACATATTAAAAGGTACATGTTGTCATAACTTAACTTGTCAATTTTAAATTATTATTATTAAAAATTAGGCTACAAAAATTTTGCTTGCTGAATTATTCCCTATATATTAAAAAAACATTAATTCTGTTCGAACATACATGCCAGAATCCCGATTTTGAATCTTTTTTAAACTATCAACAGGTTGCGCACTTTAAAAAAAGTAAAGTTCTGCGCATGATTCTTACACCTTTGGACAAAATAATTCTGGCATCTGTGAACAAAGCTATTATCCTAAATGATCCTATTTAGAGTGCCTTGAAGATTTGACAGTTATTGTCGGCTTATAGAGTGGCGACATGCATCATTCTTTCTCTGTCATACAGATAACGTCATTAATTGTGATTGTAAGTTGTTATTGTTGTCACTTTGGCTATAACGTTGATGACGTTATCTGTATGACAGAGAAAGAATGATGCATGTCGCCACTCTATAAGGCGACAATAACTGTCAAATCTTCAAGGCACTCTAATCCTATTAAGTGTCAATAAGAAAAAGATAATACCACTCAAGTGCCTATTTTGTTAGTTCAGGTGCTTCAAAAAGTGGTTAAATGTAAAAGCATACAAAAAAACTATACCTGCAATGTACTTGTACATGGCTTCTCTATATTATCAGAAACGAATTCCTTGGAATTTTCCGAACTCATTGGCGCTTCTTTGAAATTAGAGGAGAGTTCTAATTGATTATCTGAATTTGTGTTACTTTTTGCCTGAAAGTTAGTAATAAAATATTTTCTAAGATATCTAGTGTTGTGAGCCGGTAATTTTACCGGCAAATTTACCTCTTTTTTAAAAGCTTTTATTTAACTCGCAATGTATGTTTGTATGTATGTATGTATGTATGTATGTATGTATGTATGTATGTATGTATGTATGTATGTATGTATGTATGTATGTATGTATGTATGTATGTATGTATGTATGTATGTATGTGTTTGTGTAGTACAAATCTTGCAACTCGATTTTGAAACACTTACGCTTGACCAATTTTTCTGAAATTTTGTATACATGTGGAAGTGCGGTGACAATGCAAAATGGTAACTTTTTTAGTCCTAAAAACTTAATATGGCGTCCACAACAAAATGGCGGATGACTTTTTTCTAAACAATTCTCACGATATGGGTATCAAATGAAAGCTTATGACTGGTAGTATACAGTAAAATATATGACATAATTCAAAATCCAATATGGCGCCCAACAAAATGGCAAATTAGCTTTTTCTTAACTATTTTGCCGATATGGGTATCAAATGAAAGGTTATGACTTGTAGAATACAGTAAAATATATGACATAATTCAAAATCCAATATGGCGCACAACAAAATGGCAAATTAGCTTTTTCTTAACTATTTTGCCGATATGGGTATCAAATGAAAGGTTATGACTTGTAGAATACAGTAAAATATATGACATAATTCAAAATCCAATATGGCGCCCAAAAAAATGGCTAATTAGCCTTTTCTTTACTATTTTGCCGATATGGGTATCAAATGAAAGGTAATGACAAGTAGGATATAGTAAGATATGTGACAATTCAAAATCCAATATGGCGCCCTAAAAAAAATGGCGGATTCTCTTTTTTTAACTATTTTGCCAATATGGGTATCAAATAAAAGGTTATAGCAATGACATACTAAATGAAATGATTAAAAAACATCTACAGTAAAAACTAAAAAATGTAAAATAAATTAATGTAAAAAAATTTTAAGAAAAAGCTTTTATTTAAATGCCCTAAAAAGAAAAAAATAAATTTTTTCAATTAAATTAAACCCATTAATTTGTCACAATATACACTTTTTATGATATAAAAGCTTGTCGCGAGATTCTGCATTTATGTAGATTTATTTTGTAAAATACATACATTTTTTTCTTTTTTCAAAACCACTTAAATTAAAAATTGGTAAATGGTATAAGTATTGTATTCTTTTTATTAATTGCAATAGTAAATTTCGCGACAAGCTTTTATATCATAAAAAGTGTATATTGTGACAAATTAATGGGTTTAATTTAATTGAAAAAATTTAATTTTTTCTTTTTAGGGCATTTAAATAAAAGCTTTTTCTTAAAATTTTTTTACATTAATTTATTGGCTATTAAAAAAAGCCCAAAATAATAAAAAGAAGGATTGGCAGCCAACTGACAATTTTAAGCCGGATGTACAAAATTTCAATATTTCGACAGCTAGATAAGGTAAAATAGCAGCTTTTTAAAAAGGAGGTATTTTATTAGTCGCAACCTGTGTCGCTGCCGCTCGTTGAGTTTCTGTGAATTTGGCTTTAAAAAGTTCCATTTTAGTTTTTGGTAAAAGTTGTCATAATAGAAGTAATCTTAATTTAAAATCAGATTTTTAATTAGTAGCTATTATTAGTCAACTAACTTTTTTACCAGTAAATCAACAACACTAGATATTATCACTAATATCAATAAATTAATTATTTGAATTAAATTAGCATACCTAATTAAAGCAGTTATGTGTAAGTAAACTACAATGCAAAAGTGTCGCGAATGCAGAATGGGAACAATAACATCGTACCGTAAAATGGGGTTAATATGGACCCAGGAATAGTGATGCAAATAAGGTAATATACCTGCAGAGAACCTCCAAAACATCATACTATTAAAATTACCAACAATGCAACAAATTCTTAAAAAATATGGAGTGATAACTAAAATTCCTAGAAAGTTTTTTTTTTGCAGAAATTTTTGTAAAATACTTAAGAAGACCTTAAATTAACAAATCTAATTTTTAAGTCTTATCGTTGTAATCTTTTAAAAGTCCGTACTGTACATTACAAAATAAGCATAGTTTAAGCAACTTAGTGCACAGTACGCACAGTCACACACATATTTTTTTGTCAAAAAGTAGTTAATAGTTAACCTTTAGTTAACTAACTAACTAAGATGTGCGCAGACATTGACAGTTTGAAAGCAATCCGGAACTACTTTGAAACTGGGATTTTGGGCACAACGAACAAAGCTAATAAGACTGTGGTCCGAATCACCATCTTTAAACCTCACAAGAGAAACGAAAATATATAAAAATGTGTAACAAAGTCATCCTGTTTTCTGCTAATTTTTGTGGAAATACATATTTAGATTTTTAAATAAAGTGTAATTTCATGATAATCTTTGTTTTATATTAAAATTAAAAAAATTTGCTACAGAAAACGACAAATGTTCAAAGTTAACCGTTAACCAAGATTAAATGGGAGGGACCATACTTATTGTTAAATCTAAAGGGTTCAATTCTAGCTTAAGCCAATAAATCTATTCTAGCTAAAGCCAATAATAAGTTAGGCAATGACAACACTAAAAAGATAGATACAATAAGAATTTAATGTCTCTCCGGGACTAAATGCGATTTTTTAAATTTAACAATCATTAGAAAGCTGTATTTCTTTAGGTAAGATTTATAATTTAATAAAAGTTCACCTACCTTAGAAACAGCTTGTAGAAACGCGGCTTTCCCTACTTTTTGACGCTGTTTGTTCATTGTCATTTCAATTTTTCTTTTTTCACTTTCAATATGCCTTCTCTTCTCTTCCAGTTTTAGTCTGATATCATTCAATTGTACTGAAACATTTCCGGACATTTCAATGTCATTGCCACCATTACTTTCCAACTGTTGTTGGTTGTTACTTTGTTGTTGCCATGTTGTTTGGGGAACCGTATTACTTTCAGGCCTAGAACTAACACTGCTTCCCGTGTTGTTTGAAAAGTTATTCTTTATGGTGTCTTCCTTTTCATGTTGCATATACACGAGTTGAACGGTCCGAGGTTCTACTACTTCCTTTTTATTAAAATCAGCAAAACTAATACGGTTTATCACTTCTCCATCTACCAAATCCTTAATAAGATCTTTATTTATGCTGTTTGAGCTATTAAATTTTTGCAAAGCTATGTTATCGCAACTTAGTTGTCTTTTAAGAAGAAATTTTTCTGTTTCGTAATCTTGTTTTTCGAAACCGTTATCATAACCCAGTTGTATGGATCCCTTAGCATCTTGAATGGACGATCTTATTGCCTTATTTTCTATTGGCACGGGAAATGATGGCGCAGAGATTTTTCTACCGACATGCACAGTCATCTATAAGAGTAATACATAACTAGAATGGGTAGAAGTCGAAGCGCGTAGAAGTTACTCTTCGCAAATAAGTAGCTCGAGTGGAATTCGGAATCGGTAGAAGTGTAGTTTTATATTTTGTAAATCAAAGCTAAGTAAATCAATTTTTTATATAATTGCTACACATTCTATGGTATACTCTTCGCAAGAAAACTATTATAGGATAATTAATAGTTTCTTGTAAAACAAAGATTTATGTAAAAAAAAACTGCGAAGAGTGCAAACAATTAACAGAAATCACGAAGAATTTAGTTAACGAAGAGGATAAACGTCAGTTCTGACGTTTAAGATATTTGAGGTTATTTGTTCTGACCGCTGGCTTTGTTTCTTTGTTTGAAATATTTTTGGCATGGCCTTCTTGACAGACGCGTGACGCGTTTTGGACTTAGAAGTTTTTAGGTACTGAAATCTTTTAGTTTTTGTTTTTTTAACCTTAATAGCTAATTTTACGAAAAATTTTAAATACATTTTAAATGGAAAATTAAATTTTTATTAATTTTGTAAAAAATATTTTTTTTGTAGATTGAATAATAACGGAGATAGGAGGTTTTTTTGTGCTGGGGGGTAATTGGGGGGTCGGACAAAAAAACTTAAGAATACATTTTTGTAAGGAATTAAATTTTCCATGTTTTATGTCAGATAATTTTTTTTGTAAATTTAAGAATAGTCGAGCTACGACTTTTTTTTCATTTAGGGGGCTGAAAAGGGGGCTTTATAGTACTTGTATTCTTGTCAAAAACAATAGGGTTCTTCCTCTTATAAGAATCGATTATTCCTTAAAATTTGAATTGGATTGGAGGTTTGGTTCTTAAGATAGCGTGTTTACAAGAAACGTGACATCCCACAGACCGACCGACATACCGACGGACGGACAAAAAATGAAAATCTTGAAAAGTCATGAAAAACACGAATCTGCAAGAATTTTTGCTCTACGATGAAAATTGACGATTTTAGGATTTTTTGATCGATTGCAATATACTCTTCGGACCTTGTCTTGCGAAGAGTATAATAAATATCATTAATATCCTGAGCGGAAAATTTCAGATAAAAGACACGAGTTTCGGAAAACCAAGACTACAGGCTTGTATGCATTTATTGAACTTGTTAGATCATTCTTAAGAAAGTGCATTCTCTACGTATTGAAATAAGTTATTAAATTCAAATTTAAAGTATTTTTATAATTATAAACCTGAACTGGCTAGGTGACATATTTACCTCTTTATCAGGATTTCGACCTATAAAATTAAGGTTATCTTGACTGCCACCAAAATTTTCAATAGTCAACTGAGAATCATCACTGACAGAATTTCGTCTTGATCTTCTTCCAGCAAAGGTATTTTTTCTAGAATCTTCCCAATTACTAGGTCTTCCGGCAGCAGTTTTCTTATCAGGTGGTTCACCTCGTTCATCTGCTTTACTGTCATTATTTTGCTTTTCTTTGCTACTTTTAAGTCGTGCCGGTACCAGGGGTTCATCACTTATAACTTGCCTTAAGGTGGGTATATTCTTGCCACGGTGAACTACAAATGAATCTTCCGAAGCTCTGCGCAAACTATCTTGGCTCATGGACATATCAGTGGTGCTTTGGAGTAACGAGCTGGATTTTCTGAGCGGAAGTTGAGCTGACATTGGTCGTGATGCTAAATAAATTAATAAAATGTAGAAATAAACATTAAAAAATCTATTACAAAAATGTCTTATTTTTATTTTTATTCAGAATAATTCTTGTAACTCTGCAAGATTGGATTTTATATAAATTTGATATTTTGTCCTTTTTATCTCTGTAAATAGGGACTACTGTTTTATTTTAGCCCCAAGGGTAAGGGATATTAATTAATTACCTTAGTTAATTTAATTTTAGAAAGAACCAATATGAATAGGCTAACGGTTTCTAAAGTTAAATTGCTTCTTTCTAAAATTCTAAATTAATGGTATCTTAAAAAGGTTATTATTGAAAATATCAAGAAATTTGACAAATTATTTTATTGGAGGGCCTAACGACACGACGCTGAATTTTCGTGAAGTACTAAGTAGAGAACTAAAGAAGTACTATCTATCCTCAGACTTATTTTTTAAATATCATCATTACATACAAGAAGTAGAAAAGTGGGAAGCGGAGTTCGGAAATTGAGCTTCAGATTATTAGGCGAATAATACAGGATGTCCAAAAAATGGCGCATAAATGAAATGGTACGTTGTTGGGGCATGTCTAAAGACCCCCAGAAAATTGTTAAAAAAAATCTATTTCTTATACCCTTGAAGATATGAGGCCCCAAAGTGCGAATCGTTAAAAGCTTATATCTTGAAGATAACAGCACATATTAACGTAAGAAATGGCTAAATACATAGGCACAATCTATCTAAAATTATTTAACCACATGTTTATCTCTTAAATGGTCAAATTACATTTTTATAATCAATTGAAATTTAAAAAATGAAGCTGACAACAATGCCTATATGATCTAATGCAAAAATGTATACTCAAGGATCTAGATGAGCTATTAAGATGTATTTTACAAACTGTGTTGCCGAACTTATGCAACTTTGCTCGCATTTTTCTCGATGAATATAACTGATGGATTTTTTTGGCAATTTTCTAGGGATCCCTAAAAATGCCCCAAGAGCGTACCATCGCGTTTATGCGCTATTTTTTGGACACCCCGCAAACAAAAGCTTTAGTTATTTAATAAAAACTCACTATGATTATTAATTAATCCAATCTTGTAGTGCCACTTCTCCAATAACAACAATTAATAAAGATTTTTGACAAAATGCCAGATTTAAATTTGTAAATCTTTTTCTTTACTTAAACTTAGAGTGTCTGGATGGTTGACAGATATTGTAGCTTTATAGAGTGGCGCATTGGATCATTATATCTCTCTTATACAATACTGTCATTAATAAGGAAGCAAAGTGACAATAATTCCCGTATTGTTATTTTGTTAATGACAGTATTTGTATGGGACAGATAGAATAATGCATGGCGCCATTCTATTCACTTTTATTGCTAACTACAGCGACACTGTTATCGAATAGACAAACTAACAAAATAGCATTTTTTATGATTTTTGTGACGTCATAAAAATAGACTATCTAGATTATAAGGCCTAAAGGATTAAAAAAATGAACAAGAAAGAGCGTCGGCCTGACAAAATGAAGTTGGCACTGCTACATGTCTGACAAAATAAGTGGCATTTATATAATTTGAATAATGAATAATATTGTTTTATTGTCAAAAAATTACACAAAACGTCAATAAATTGAAATTGTCAATAAAGTGACAATATCTGTAACCATCAGGGCACTCTACTCAAACTTATATTGCAGTTACAATTTAACACCTTAAACTCTTTCTTTTGTTATTTTTACAATTATATTAGTTATTAGTTGTTAGATTCAAGCCATGTAGGTATGTAGAATAGATGTAAAAAAGCAAATTTCAATATAAAAAAACGCAGTACTAAATACTAATATAATAATTGAAGCATGAGTGAAAAGGCAGCATTTTATAAGATATTGATCTAAATTAATGTTTTCTCTATTGTTGATACATATATGCACTCTTAATTACTGAGATCGTTTTGTAACCGTTTAGTCTAACAAGTATGCATAAACAGGAAAATAAGATCCTTGACTTAGGTTTACACTTACTTACAAATTTCATCCTATGACCCGAAATTATAAAAATTTAGCACGCGGTACTAAATTAAATGTCATATTTCTTCTTATTTACCTATCCCGTTCAGACCCAGGCTCGCGGACATCTTACCTTAGAGCGTCAAATTGACTCGAGTTATTGTGATGCTCGTGGTCACCCTATTCAAAGTAAAAAGACTGCGGACCTGGATCTAAATGGAATGGGTTAAAGTGTTTTACCTATTACCTAAAAAATAATCTCTTATACTGTTACGGTGCAATCATCTAACACAATCACGTCACAAAGCACAACACTCAAATTAAATTGTGAAAAAATATAGCAGCGGAACATTAAAATATATATATATATGAAATCTAAATAAGAAAATAACATTTTAAGCTGATTTTTTAAATTATTAAATGCTACAAGTTCGGCCATTTTTCAGTGGTACCGCTGCTATTAATGAATTTGGCAACCAAAATGTAAGAGTATTATGAAATGAATAATTGGACAACATAAAAAAACCATTGAGAATATGCTGGTTTTAAGGTATTACTCCTATTAATAAATTTTGAGAAAAAATCAAAATCTTTAAATATCATTTTTATAAAACCTTACAGTTTATAACTTGTAAATGGTACTTTTTATTATTAAATTGTACTACTCTTGACTAAAAACTATCAGGTCACAGTTCTACTTCCATCTTTTATCATTTCATTTTCTTAAATAGTGAACTTATCTAAGGAGTAAAAACTAAGAAATTTAAGGCAGTAAGGTCAAATTTAAATAAACCATAAAGTGTCTTTCCATTTTTAAATTTACTTCGTGTTGCGTTATTCTACTATGTATTAGATCAGGAAGCGTGTTCGATCAGCATATTCTCATGTGGTACAAACGAAACTTACTAAAGACAAAATAATAACGATGCATTTTTTTTATGAAAACTGAAATTACCTTGAAAAGCCGTAAAATCAGAACAGTCATCAAGTCCACTACGAAGATCAGGAATGGGAAGCGAAACTTTTTGTAGAAGATTTCTCTTATGAACAACTCCGTGACAATTTCGTGGAGGAAATTCCTCTACAGCAACATTTTAAAATTATCAGTACTTTTCAAAAGTATAAACGTGTGTCGTGCATCATATACCGTTTAAGGTACGAATATTTTTATTGTTAACAAATTATGTTATGTTGGAAAATTTATATTTATTATTATACATCTATTTATTAAAGAGGCAGAAAAAACCTCATTAATTATTACACACCTCATTAGTCTCTTAACTCACCTGTTAATTTTTCATTTCCAGAATACCTCACACAGTTAGCAGGATGTATTTCCAAAAAGTTAAACAAATCTGCTAGGAATACAGCTACGTTTAGTTTTAGGGATCTAGAAAATGAAAATTGTTAATGACAAACCTAAGTACCTCTTCCGTTTTGCAAAACTTACACATAAAAAAAAAGGAATTATTTCAATCAGATGCTTATGCTAATACAGGGTGTTATGTTTTCGATAATATTGACGTGTTACTGCTATTTCCTGTTCCTGTGAAGATAGAAAAGAATGAAATGCGTGACCTCATGCGTGACACTGGGTATTTTTTGACAGAAGTTGACTGGTAAAACCGCATTTCGATATCTTTTTTTGTTTTCAAGATATGAGCCATTTTTGACTTTTCGCAGTTTTTGAGGACTAGCCGTATTAGAGTGCCTTGACAGATATTCTCGCTGTATAGAGTGACGTCATGCATAATTTCATCTCTGTCATACAGATTCTGTAATCTATTGTAATTGTTGTCACTTTATTAATTATGTTGATGACAGAATTTAACTCTGTGTAGTAAACGATACTTTTTCTTAAAACTTCTAAATACAATGGTTTTATAATAAATTTAATTTACTTATTTTAGTTCATTTTAAAATAAATATCATTAAAGTGATGTTTATTTGACGTTCTAAGAAAATTTGGTAGCGGCAGTAAAAGTGATGTTTTTTTGACGTTTTAAGAAAAAATATTTTTTCAACCAGCCAATTGTGCGCTACAAGGCGAACTTGTGTTTTTTTTTAATGGAAACCATAGTGGGTTATGACTTAAAAAAATTGTTTATTTTTTGACTTCATAGGTTTTCTTCACATTGGTCATAGAATAAGCAAAAAAACTAACAATATCGTGACGTCCGAGTCACTAGCTACATTTTTTTTGTTGTCATGTCATAGGCTAGCCATATCCTTTGGTTTATACTTTATGTTAAAAAAAACTTAAGTTCGCCTCGTAGCGCAAAATTGGCTGGATAAAAAGAATGTTTTTTTGCCCATCTAAAAATAATCACTAATAGAGGAAATATGGCTAGGCCCTTAAAATCTACAAAAAGTCAAAAATGGCTCATATGTTGAAAACAAAAAAAATATATAAAGAAGTGCTGTTTTCACCAGTCAACTTCTTAAAAAAAAAGAACCGCACCCCAAGGAAATAACCCGCCAATACCATCGAAAACATAAAACCCTGTACAAGAAAACTTTTACCAATATTGGCATAGTGTTTACATTAATTCTTTAACCTACAGCACAGCAAAGTGTTCTGTTTTACACCAAAAATCATAAATGTAACTTACTCTGTTAAATAGGTGAGATCTTCAGGATTTAAATGAAATATGGAAACAGGTAAGCAATTGTAACAAAAGTCTTCTAGCAAACGTAAATTATGCAAGCTATCTTGGACAGTAGGAACTGAACTAACTTTGATCTGGGTCCATGGTACTTCATCAGGACAATATAATGAAACCAAAGCTGCCAACCCCACCCCATCCCAAAGATCCTCAAATCCCTTGATTGCTGGAAAGGACGGTGGTTTTAAACCATCTCCCTGTAAATGAACAAAATTTGTATGTCAGTTAACGAAAATGGCATAGTTATACCTCTCCTGTATTAATAGTTGTAGCTTGTAGAATTTTTTTGTGTAGAGCTTCACAAGCATGAGATATCCAAAGAATAATTCCTTTCTCATAGTTTTCTGGAGTGGTAATGTTTTTATCATGACTCAAACGTTGGATAGCAGCTTGCATTCGATCAGGGGATACAACCTCTTTAGCATATAAGGTCATTATAGCCTCAATAACTGCCATATGAGCACTCTAAAATAATTAAAATTTTAAATCGCGTTATTCGCGTTGCATTCTAAAAGTTAATTTAACGCGAATAAGTGTTATCTTACCATTTTTAACGGATTGGTTTGAATAAGTGTAGTTTCTGTTAGTTGAGCATCTGAAGGTTCATTGATGGTAACTCCTTTTCGGGTAAGGGTTTGCAGGATAGACCAATGATTTAAATTATGATAATTTGGATCTGAATAAATATTGCCAAGTGCAAAGCAATATATTTCCGCATTCGCGAGGGCCCCTGTAATCTGTGGTTTAAGATGTTCCTGGTTCTACAAACAATAATAAAGTAATTAGTTTAGAATTTCAAAACCTTTCTTCCATATAATTTATTATTTGCCCACCTCATGATCTCTGTAAAATGGTTCCTTTAAATTTTCAGGAATTCTATTGTTGAAGTATTTTGACAGTAACCATTTTATACTGGCTCTTTGCTTGGCCTGAAAATAAAATCATAATTGAAATTTTGTTCAAATTCATTTTAAACGACGCAATAAAGACACCGTCTAAGTACCCCAGTGAAAATCATATTTAACCTCGGAATTTCTTCCAGCAAGCTGAATTTTTGCATACACCTTTTTTCGAGCCTTTTTTTTAACATTCTAAAAGTTGTCTTAAAAGTCACCGTGCTAAGCACGTCAGCGTCACCAGATATATGGGCCCAAAGGTCGCAAAAAACCGTTTTTGGTCAATAACTTTTTTTCTAATGCTATTTGGAGTTATTGCCAAAATTATAGGGCTTAAAATTCTCCATCATTTACACTCACTTTTAACAACAACAACAACAACCCTATTAGACCAATATTTTAGCCAGAATAAAATATTTAAAAAATAGTTGCACTGAATTTAAACATTATAGCAGAAATTGGTATATAGCGTGGTTTTTGCGGTTTTTGATGCCGATTAAGTTACCTTTGTTATTAATATGACATAGCTAAATATAATGTCACATTAAAGACAAAAGTTCTTTAATGCCCCAAAAACCACGCTATAGATTCATTTCTGTTATAATGTTTAAATTCAGTGCAACTTTTTTTTTTTTAATTTTGGGTAAAATATTGGTCAAATAGGGTTGTAGTTGTTAAAAATGACTGTAAATATAATCTTTTAAGAGGAAAGGCCCATCATTCCTTTATTTAACTCAAAAGAGCTCCATAAAAAATACCTATTTTACAAAAAAAAAAAAAAATGGGGGTCTTTTTTATAGCTCCTACGGCGTAAAACAAAATTTTGTTTATCTTAAAGCGTGTAATGGGTCCTATAGAATACATTTTTTAAAGAAAATCTTTCCATCATTACATCTAGCCATCTTTTTAGGGCTAACTCAATAAGACTTAATAGGTATAGTTCTATAAATCTGTGGGCTTAATCGTACAAGTTTTAACCAAATTACGGATGGTGGAGAATTTTAGGCCCTATAATTTGGATAATAACTCCAAATAGCATTAGATGCACAAAAAAAATTGTATTGGCTAAAAACGGTTTTTGGCGACCTTTGGGCCAAAATATCTCGGGACGCCGACGTGCTCAGCACGGTGACTTTTAAGACAACTTTTAGGATTTTAAAATGAAGGTGTATGCAAAAATTCAGCTTGCTGAATGGAATTCCAAGGTTGACCTCATATGTGTGCGATTTTCACTGGTGTAAAGTGCCTTTTTTCATTTACTAATATTTTTACGAATATTTTTTAAATAATTTTAATAACGTACTTAATTGCCCATCAATATAACATCAAGTAAAAATTCGGTATTTAGGCAGATTTATTATCAAAAATTCCTATTGGGACAGTTTCGAATAAGTTACAAAAGGAACAATAAG
This sequence comes from Cartodere bifasciata, assembly GCA_963920755.1. NCBI lineage: Eukaryota > Metazoa > Arthropoda > Insecta > Coleoptera > Latridiidae > Cartodere > Cartodere bifasciata. The sequence goes on from OY987195.1 coordinate 9,032,056, forward strand.
TGATTTTTTAAGATTAATAAAATGAAAATAAAGAATGGAAGAAAACTTTTTTTGCTAAAAATTGCAACTCACCTTCTAAGAAATTTGATTTAGTTAAAATACATTGAGACATCATCAATGCAATTAGTCCAAAAATTAAAAAGACATTACAAATAACAAATATTACACATATTAAAAATGGTTCACATTGTTTCTTGGAGAAACCGGTGGCGGTGTTCTAGCCGGCATTCTCGACTCAACAAGTTTTTTCAACGCTACACACATGCGTATGCGTGTAGAAGGTGAGTTGCAATTTTTAGCAAACAAATTTTCTTCCATTCTTTATTTTCATTTTATTAATCTTAAAAAATCACTTATTGTTCCTTTTGTAACTTATTTAAGGCCGATGAAGAAAGAAACCCCTTTCGAAACTGTCGCAATAGGAATTTTTGATAATAAATCTGCCTAAATACCGAATTTTTACTTGATGTTAAATAATTTTTAGTGATGGGATAAATCGCTGTATAAAATTTAAAAAATAAAATATTAGCATTGAGAGTTTCAAGAGTAATAAAACTATTTCTTTCAAACTTGTTTCCTTAATAGTTTACTCTAGTAAAAAACAGCCAGTATGTAAGGTTATAAAAGGAAATTTCATTTTATTGAATTGCTTTTTTTGTAAAACATCATCCATAATTTAAATTTTCATTATTTTTGTTAGATCTTTTTTAGTAAAACCGTGGGAACCGCTGTAAGCTATTTTAAATAAAATGATTTCCTTTAAAATTACTAACAAAAAAAAATTCGGCATTAATGAAAGAATGCAAATTGAAATATCCAAGAATATAATAATAATTTATATTATTATAAGTTCGGCAATGAAGTTTACTGGAATACTTGCATATTAAAAACTCATCTAGATTCTGGATCATACATTTTCGCAATAGATTTTATCGATAAAATTAAATTGATTGTAAAAATGTAATTTGACTATTTAAAAGATAAACAAATGGTAAAATAACTTTCGATAGATTGTGCCTTTGGCTATTTTTCTAGTTAGGGCTAGAGATTTAATTTTATAGATCTTCTAATCTTTGAGTGTGCTTCTAGAAGCTCGTATAAGTGATCTGCGTTGATCCCCCGTCAATTCTACTAAGTAGCACATCTACATGAGGGCCCTATCGTATATTAAAACTAAATGTAGTTTTAAAAACTAGAAAAATAGGGCTGCAATCGTATTCTGGTTTCATTTAAACCGGTTATTTCTTTGTGTCGAAAATCTTACAAAAATATTATAATGCTTTTTGTCAGTCAGATTTTCGAGACAAAGAAATATGCGATTTATACATATAAAACCATAATACGCTTGTAGCTATTTTTCTAGTTTTCAAAACTACATTTAATTTTAATATACGATGGGGCTCTCATGTAGATGTGCTATTTAGTAGAGTTGACATGATCTCAACGGAGATGACTTATACAAGCTTCTAGGAGCACAGATTAGAAGATCTATGAAATTGAATCTCTAGCCTTAATATGTGTTGCTATCTTTAAGCTATAAGCATTCGAAGTTTAGCACTTTAGGGCCTCAAATTATCTCTATAGATATATAAGATGGGTTTTCTTTAACAATTTTCTGTGGGTTTATATGCATGCCCCAACAACGTACCTTCGCGTGTATACGCCAATTTTTGGACACCCTGTATAAATATAATTTTAAGTTGGCTTGTAGGTTTTTAGTTTTTTAGGCGTAAATATTTTGTCATCTTCTGAAATGTGGTACATAAGTACTTCTAGAATATGTCACAAGTTTATCAATAAAATCTCGAATAAAATAATTAAATAAGAATGATATTAAACCTACGCCAAAAATGCAAAGAATTAAAAACAGAAAAGTGTTTTTAATATAACTTGTTGTATCAATAGAAGCAGCACAAACTCTATCTACATAGTATGTATGACCTTACAGAAAAATTTGTCTACGTCCTTATATGCAATACGCCAACATGCTTTTGATTACATTATTTATGTTTTCTAACCTAATGTGATGTAACACCTAATAGTACACATTAAGGAGTAAAGTTAAATCATTAAAGAAAATTAAATGGTTGCAAATTCTTGTATTAAATTAAAAAAATATCACAACAAGTTTTAATAAAATCTTAAATCAATTTTACAAATAAACTAGTGATGGGTTAGGTCAGTGAATAGGTTAGATTAGTGAGCCTGTTAGAGTTTTTTTTATAAAATGCCGACATTTAATAGGATACTCCTCGCAGTAATCAGAAAACAATAAAATTAAAATAAACAATAATTTTTTAAAATTACAAAAAAAAATCTGCGAAGAGGTTATACTATTAACTTTTCTATAAAAAAAAAGATTTATTAGCGAAAAGCATAAATGCGTAGTAATTCTGTCACTGACGTTTAGGATTTAATTTGGCTTTAGAAAGATGCACTTGTTTTATTTTTTTTTTTGCAAAGCCACCTTGACCGAACCTAGACTTATGTGACTTAGAGCTTTTTTATCACTTAAAATCTATTTTTTTGACCTTTTTTGTCTTAAAAACTTCACAAAAAAAAACAAAAAATATATTTTAATACAGAATTTAATTTTCTTTGATTTTTATGACCTAAGTTTTTTTTGTAAATTTAAAAATAACGAAGATACGGCTTTTTTTTAAATTGGGGGGCTTACGTGGGGCCGGACAAAAAAAAACTTAAATATACTTTTAGTAGAGAATTAAAAGGGCTTTAAAGTTACCAGAAAAAAAATTATGTAAATTTGATAATAACTGAAATATGAATTTTTTCTCACTTGGGGGGTGCCGCAGCCCCCCTTATTATTTTTCGATTTCTTTCAAAAGCAATAGGGATCTAGATTTTAATGAGAACGATTTTTCCTGAAAATTTGAACTTGATGGGAACTTTGGTTCTCAAGTTAGAGTGTCTACAAAAAATGTGACAGACGGACGGACAGACAGACAGACAGACAGACAGACAGACAGACGGACGGACGGACGGACGGACGGACGGACGGACGGACGGACGGACGGACGGATTTTTTGAAAGTTGTTCAAAATTCGATGAAACGCACGAATCTGCAAGAATTTTTGCTCTACGACGATTTTTGACGATTTTAGAATTTTCAAAACAATCACAATATACTCCTCGTTTTCGACTTTGTCTGCGAGGAGTATAATAATATCTAGATTTTTGTATAAATAAAAATGTCAGATTTCTTCTAGGTATTTAAAAGCTTTATAAAATAAAAACAATTAAAAAAAAATGTAAATTTTAGAACTGCTGAAACATTACACGTAGAACTAAGTAGGTAGGTGTAAAATGGCTTGCACTTATTAAATTGAGAATCAGATTTTTAGTTCATAATAATTATTAAGGCACGCACTTATGATATTTGTTAATGAGAAAAATACGAGATATTTATAAATATTAGACCGGTGTGTACAAAAAAAAACTGTGTCATCTCAGACTTACCTGTCTGGTTACAAAAACATCCTCCATGTCTTTTGCAATGAATAATCTGGATATTTTTTAAAAAGGTGACTTTCCTTTACTTCAAAGAATGTTTTTTGGATATTTGGGTGTATATTAAATTGATTTGTAGACTTTCAGCTAGTTTTAGGGAATAATCCTACATTTTAGTCATCAATGTCATTGCCCATCCTACGCATGAAATGTATTCATCCTGAATCCTAATATATCATGCACTGATACTATAGCCTATTAAACAATTTAACAACTTCACTTATTTTAGAACTTATTCTTTAGAGAAAAATCATGCAAATTACTCATTAAAATGGTATTTAACACTAATTTCGCACATCTTGACAAGAAGAATCTCCATTAAACGACGCGAGTGCCTCTATCGGAAAATCGTTAAAGTGAAAGGATGTCACTCATAGATAAACGAGACACCAAACGAACTACTAAGTTTACACATCTATGAGTTAAGGTTGCGTTTTTATGACGAGCATTCGCGAAATTGACTTCACGTCCACATCGTGTGACTTTTAAAAGAACATCTATTTGTTGCATTCCTGCGGGGTGATTACGGAATATCGCTTCGTACGAAACCATATACTTTAAGATATTCTATCTGTATGTACGAAACCTACATTTGGTTTCACAAGACACTGGGACACTGTCAAATTTCTTTTACTAAATTGGGCATTAAATTCTTTATTTCTGAAAGTTTTGTTACTATATTCTAAAAATATGGATAAACAACGAAACAACCATCATGAATATGATTGAATTATGGAAAAATTAAGGTCATTACCAAAAGAAATTTGACAGCGTCCCAGTGTCTTATGAAATCAAGGGTACATAAGAAGACCATTAGGTTTCGTACGAAGCGATACCCCGCTGGAGTGCTCACATCGTCTCTTTTTATAAATGTCATCGTCTCGTCAGTCGTCACATTCTGACAAAGAGGAACGTGAACTGCAGTGCTATTCTGATTTCTCGATTCGACACAAATATAAAGACAGACTTATGTACAAAATAGTTAGAGGGAAGAAGATAGAACTATCGAATCGTGAAATCAGAATCGCCTACCTGAATTTTATTTTAAAACACTTACGACATTTTTTTAGACCGAATCCTTCAAGCCAAAATTCACTTATTTTGGTAATATTTTTGGAGCTGGCTTACTGTAAATACTTGAGATGCCGAATTTAATAATCGTAGTTGTGTAAAGGTCTTTATTGATTAAAGGTAAAATAGTGACTGATTATAATTTCAACAGGAAATAAACTTGTACTTTAAACTGCTGACAAGAGAAATATATAAAATAGCTAAAGTTCATTGTCTTAATACATTAAACTTACCATTTAATTTATCTTCCGGGTGCGTTATTTCTTGTTTATTTTTATGGGTTGGTTTCATGGATCTCGGAATCGTTATAATTGGTTTAGAACGAACGTGCAAAAGAGCTCGAGAGATCAACCGTTTAGACTATTGGAACTTTCCCTAAATTAAATAAATCCGGATTCCTTCGACAAAACTCGCTTATAGCGAATCGGTCGAATCGGACCATAGGACAGCCTTAAACTTTTATATTCCTAGCCAAAGAAAATTTATGTTTTTAACTTTTTATTTCCAAACTTGGAACAGATCCAAAGTTAACTTTTTATAAATATTGAAGGTACATATTTAGGAAAAGTATATTTTTGCCAAGAATGCGACGGACAAAATCTATCTACTAAAAATCATAAAAAGTGTAAGATTATCATAAAATCGCAACGAAATAATTGATGATAGTTTAGTTAAGGAATAGGTATTATTTTTAGAATCAACAAGCAAAAATAGAAATAATCTGCATCCCAAAAGAATCAAAAGATGCCTTTGGAGCCTTTAATTGTAGAAGCTTTATTTTCATTTAAGGGAACTAACAACGATGAGGTATGTTTTCTATTTTTTAATTTAAGCATTTACGAGTGATTAATGAAAATTTAACATAGAAACCCGAACCAGATTAACACCACTTAATGAATATGTGAATGAGATCACGATTCGCCATTTTGGTTCCGATGCTATCTTTATATTTTATTTTACAAAGAAACAAATGAAAGCCAACTTCATAAAAAAGCTAGAGGCCTTCTACGATAGGAGCTCGCTTCCCAAGTGAGCATTTTATCGTAGAAGGTCTAAAGAAGTATAAAAACAAAGATTTCTTTGATTGCAATGTGACTAATGTGAGAACTCCATATTCTGGATGAATTCTTCACATACATGGTGGCGATCAATTTGCTTTTTTTTATTAAATCGAAAAAAAAATCCATATGTTTCGACAGTGTTTCAAAGTGCCACAATTCGAAAATAATTACCTTTAAACAAGCACTAGATTTATTTTTCAGGAATTCAGCGGATTAGATCAGTGGTAAGAACAGTGAGCCTGTTACATTTTATTTATAATAATTTAATAGGATACTCCTCGCAGTTATCAGACAACAATAAAGTAATTAATATTATTAAGAAAAAATCTGCGTTTAAACTATTAACTTAATTAAAAAAAAAAACTAATCTTATTAGGGAAGACTGGGAAGGGCATAAACAAGTATCAATTCTGACACTGACGTTTAGGATTTAAGACGAGTTTCAAAACTATATTTGGTTACGTCAGATACTTCTGTCAACTTTTACTGCCAATTGATAGACAACATTTTTTAAATAAATATCTTGACAGAAATATCTGACGGTAATCAGATCCAGTTTTGGAACTCGTTTTTAATTTGGCTTTACAAATTCTGTCCTCTACGAACAAAGCTAATGTCTAGGTGGTGGTGTTTATGATAAAATCTCAGTTTACCTTTAAGGAACAGTTAAAAATTTGCGGAGAAACCTGGCATTAGAAGTTTTTTATCACTAAAACTAAAAATTTAACGAAAGAAAAACAAATAATACTTTTTATTACAGAATTTTATCTCTTTTAATTTTATAATTCAAATTAAATTTGTAAATTGAAAATCCTCCAGTTTTGGCACAATCTTCGTTTAAATACAAACTAACTAACTCTAATTACTAAATTGCACAGGAAAGATGCCCCCGATGCTTGTCGTTCAAACGATTTAGCATACTAAATTATTTTGGTACTCTCCAAGAATCTTTGCCCATGTCACAAATTTACAACCCGCCCCTATAATACATTAAATTAAAAAAAAAAATGTATAATAAACAATTAATTAATTTTAGCTATGCTTCAAAAAAGGTGACCTAATAACGGTCACTCAAAAAGATGATGAATGGTGGGAAGGAACTTTTAATGATAAGACAGGATGGTTTCCGGGTAACTACGTAAAAGAAAGAAAAGGTATTATTATCATTTGCCTTCTTACTAAGACATTTTTAAATACATACTTTGTCCTTATTTTTTTAGACGTTCTAACTACGATTGTTTCGCAACAAAATGAATACAAAGGGGTCGTTCTAAATGATCTTATTGACTCTGAGAAGGCTTTTGTAACAGAAATTGAAGGATTAATAACTAATTTTCTGCTTCCATTAGAAAAAACATCTATGTAAGTAGGTACTAGCATCTCACGTCGCAAGTCATATTTAGTGGTTAATAATTACGTTTGTGAAACATAATATTCTACTAAACTTAAACTTTATTCATTATTTAGAAACTCGTTTAAAAAAAATCAAACTACAAATCAGTAAATTGATTTCAGATTTTTTAAGATTAGATACATAATAGTATATTAAAACATAGAGTTTTATAAGGAACGTTTTTTAGCACGCGTCCAGGTTTGGAAAAAGAGCCGCGCAGCGGCGAGTTTTCCAATGGACAAGTGATAAAAAACGCCTTATAAAACGAGTTTTTTATACTATTTTTTATATTTGCGTCATTTAATTCATTAAAAAGCATTTTTAATTTGAATTAAAAACTTAAGCTGAAATTTTGTTTTTATGACCAACCTTATAGCATATATATTATTATTACATTTTGAAGTAAAAAATAAATTAAAGTTAGACATATTGAATAATGACATTTGTAAACTTTACTCATTTAATACTGAATGAATAGGCGTTTTTGAGAAAATGTAACCATTGATATAGTTTCTCCAATTTTTCTAGTTATTCCCTCTACAAAAAAACTATGTCCCCCGATTGATTATAATAGTAAAATTTGTAAATAAAAAGTACCTTGCAAGAAAACAATTCATCTTTTTGCATCAGGAAAACCAACCAATAAAATAAAATTTTGGGTTTAATAATGAAGCAATTCAGAAACTTTAAAAAACCAAATTTTGGGTTTCATAATGTGCATATTATAGAACGCAAATATAAAAATAAGTATTATATGTAGATATAAAAACAAGCCGGAGTCATAGAACATGTCAAGAAAGAGAGATAAACAATGAATATAAAAACTAAACATTGAAGAATACATTAAAATTACACTTCATTGTTATTAGTTTAGTGGTTAGGTTTATAGAATAACTAGGTAGAAATAAAATGCTTAAAATCCTCATAACACTAATATATAGACATTTGTTATAATCATAACAATTCAGAGAGTGGCTTGTAGTTGTAAGATCCAAGAAGCTAGCATAGATCGAGACCATTGAAAACGTTTGATTATTCACGTCCACCGACTTATTAGTGGTGAAGAGCTTTAATAGCCGCTTTCGTTTGGTTACGGATCAATAAATATGCTTAGCAACTCAAAAAATGCTGTAGAGTTTTGGAAAACAGGTAAACTTGTTCGAGGGTTCAGGTCACCTCCCGTTCTAGGCGTTGATGATTGATTAACTATTCTATTGCCCAAAATCCCCAATGATTCAACCTTTTTCGGTGCGGGACACGAGCTTTTCGATGTCCAGATTTCCAACAACGAGCTGGTTTCAATCTTAAATGACTGCAAAAATTGTAAAACTCCGGGCGTTGACGAAATTACCTATGAATTTGTAAAAAACTTGCCTGAGAACTGGGTGTCCTACTTACAAGCACTATACAACAAGGTTTTATCTTCCGAGGAAGTACCAGATGCTTGGTCTGACATTTCGATGACAATGGTCCATAAAAAAGGTCCAAATACCGATCCCTCTAACTACAGAGGTATTGCTCTCGTTAATTGCATCTGCAAAATTTTTACACAAATACTCAACCAAAGACTAAGCATCTGGGCTGAAGAGCATGGTGTAATTCCGGAAAGCCAAGCGGGTTTTAGACGGGGAAGAAGTTGTGTCGACAATATTTTCACGCTTATGTCACTTATACAAATCCAGTTGCGCTTAAATAAAAGAAAAGTCTTTGCTGCCTTTGTGGACTTCCGACGCGCATTTGATTCGCTCAACCACGCCCTTCTGTGGCAAAAGCTCTATCAGACGGGGGTTAGTCCGAAATTAATCCGCATTTTAAAGCAAATCTATAATAAAGCTAACTTTAGAGTTAAAATTGGTTGTCAGTATACTAAGAAGTTTGACATTCCTATGGGCGTTTTGCAGGGTGAAAGCCTTTCTCCCCTACTTTTTGCGCTATTTGTTTCTGATATTGAAGAGTTTTTTAGGGCGGAGGGTGCTACAGGTCTCAACGTTGACAACTTTTCAGATATTGTTTTATTAATGTTTGCCGACGATTTAATCTTGTTATCTGACACCCAAATAGATTTAAACAGGAAACTAGAACTACTTGAAAGATATTGCCACATTAATGCCCTAACAGTAAATACAGACAAAACTAAGGTGGTAGTTTTTTCCAAGGGTTCTGTCACTAACCACTACAAAAATAAGTTTTACTATCAAGGCGAGCCTATTGAAACTGTCAGTCATTATACCTACCTTGGGGTCACCTTCTCTTCCTCAGCTGTATTTTATGAAATGGCCCATAATACGGTCTCAAAAACTAAAGCCGCTATAGGGTCAGTTATGTCACTATTTTGTAAGTCAAAAATAAATAGCTGGACTTCTAGAATTAGACTTTATGACTCAATCATTCTTAACTCTCTTTTGTATAGCTCGGCAATATGGGGTTTAAGATATTTAGAAATAATTGAACGCGTCCAAGTCACATTTTTTAAACGACTCTTACTTCTTTCGATGAGCACGCCTGACTATGTTTTAAGACTGGAAACAGGTTCCAATAAACTCTCGCTAATGGTTTTCAAGCAAACCCTAATGTGGTTAGACAAAATATTACTTATGCCCAACAGCAGATACCCAAAAATTTGTTTTAAAAGATTGTGTCAACTAGAAATTGTCGACGCCAAGTTCAGCTGGGTTTCACAAGTTAAAGAAATTTTCGAGACGCTCAATCTATCAAATCTATGGTTAAATATTGTTAATGATAACCAAGCTAGCCTTAAACGCAATATTCCTTTTATTTTAGACCGTTTTAAAAATCAACTCTTGCAGAACGATATTTCTAGGCTAAATATTTCGACGTACGTCCATCTTTATAAAAACTTTATAATCTCTGGTAATACTGCGAGTTATTTATTTTTAAAAGACAGTGTTGCAGTCACAAGAATAATTGCGCAACTACGAACATGCAACCCTAATTTCATTACTTTTTGCTATAGAGGTAGCTTTTACAAAATAAATTTCACAAAAAACTGTACGCTCTGTAACTTAAATGAGTTGGAGACGCTTACCCATCTTTTCTTTAGGTGTCCTATCTATGAAGCCCTTCGCAATACTTATGTAAGCAGCCTGCTTAATCTAGACGGCTTACTCTACGCATTGGATCATTGCACTTCAATTGTCTCAAAAAATATTTCAACATTCATTTTTAACGTCTTAAAACTTCGCTCATTTATTATTAACGAATAATTGTCTCTATACATACACATTATTTAGTTTTTATTAATAGTCAAATCACTATATTACTTACTTACTTTTTTCTTTTTTAATATTACTATGAACTTAGAGTTAATTTTATTTCATTTTGTTACCTTCCAATTCCAAACCTCTTGTAATAATTAAGAATTATAATTCTTTTTTTAAATACAATAAATTAAATTGAAATTGATTGAATTGGTTACGGATCACAGGATCCATTGAATCAAAATCCGTTCTAGACAAGGTCACGTAGACATTATGATTGGTCGAGAATGGATCATGAAAGCCCCTAAGGTTATACCCAAAAACCATGAATTTTTTTTTAGCTGGGGATTCCGTAATTTTTTTTTTAAACAACCTACATTTTCTGAAATTTTGACATAGGTTTTTTGTTATTAAGTTACAGTGTCTACAAATAATGTGACAAAGGACAGATTGACAGACGGTTTTTTTTTACTTTAAAATTTAATAAAACGTTCGAATCTGCAAGAATATCTCTACTTATTTTCATTATTATTATACTCTTCGCAAGACTAGGTCCGAAGAGTATATTGCAATCGATACGAAAATCCTAAAATCGTCAATTTTCATCGTAGAGCAAAAATTCTTGCAGATTCGTGCGTTTCATGACTTTTTAAGATTTTCATTTTTTGTCCGTCCGTCGGTCGGTCGGTGTGTATGTATGTCACGTTTCTTGTAAACACGCTATCTTAAGAACCAACATTCCAATCCAATTCAAATTTTAAGAAAAATCGATCCCTATACGAGGAAGATCCCTATTGTTTTTGATAAGAATCCGAATACTACAAAGCCCCCTTTTCAGCCCCCCAAATGAAAAAAAAATCGTAGCTTAACTATTATTAAATTTACAAAAAAAATTATTGGACATAGAATATAGACAATTTAATTCTTTACCAAAAAGTATTTGTTAGTTTTTTTGTCTGACCCCCCAATTACCCCCCACCACAAAAAAACCTCCTACCTCCGTTATTATTCAATCTACAAAAAAAATATTCCCTGCAAAATTAATGAAAATTTTATTTTCTATTAAAAATGTTGGTTTATTTTTTGTAAAGTAACCAGTAAGGTTAAAAAACAAAAAATAAACGATTTCAGTAGCAAAAAACTTCTAAGTCCTAATTGCGTCACGAGTCGGTCAAGAAGGCCATGCGAAAAATATTTCAACCAACAAAACAAAAGCAGCTGTCAGAACAAATAACCTCACATAAGTATGTTAAACGTCAAAATTGACGTTTATTCACTTCGTTAATGAAATTCTTCGTGTTTTCTGTTAATAGTTTGCACTCTTTGCAGGTTTTTTTAAGTAAAATTTGTTTTATTAAACAAAAACTATTATCCTTCAATAGTTTTCTTGCGAAGAGTATAGTATAGAATGTATAGCAATTATATAAAATACTGATTTAGCTTTGATTTGAAGAATATAAAATTACACTTCTACCGAATCCGAATTCTACTTAAGCTACTCATTTGCGAAGAGTAATTCCTACGCGTTTCGACTTCTACCGATTTCGACTTCTACCCATTCTAGTTTTTCTCTCCAATATCCAACTGGTTTGGTTTACAGACTATACCCTGAAACAAAGTTTTCAATTGACATTTCCAACAAAGATAAAGATAAAGATAATTTATTAATGTTAAATACACTACAATGGTGTTTACATACGTCATAAAAAAATACACATATAAAATACAATAATACATAAAACATGGTGCTAAAATTAGAAATATAAAGTAAAATTAACATTTAGTAACTCATCCACAGAATAAAATGCATGCTCTTTTAAGAACTGCGACATTTTTTTGGTAAAAGTAGAAACATTCATATCACGTGTACTCTTGGGCAGTTTATTAAAAATTTTAAAAGCAAAAAAATTGTAAGAATCCTGTGTTTTTGATAAGCGACAGAAATCTAACCTAAGATTGTCTTTTGACCTTGTATTGTGTTCGTGGATTTTATGTTGAGGTCTCAAGGTATGTTGATTTTTGTGAGCATAAACAAAACATCCCAGAAAGAACTTACATGGTAAAGTCAAAATACCCAACTGAATAAAAGCATTTCTGCAGTCTGCCTGATACTTAAGACCAGCAACAATTCGTACAGCTTTACGTTGTAGTCTAAAGATCCTGTGCTTTCCCGCGGAATTTGCCCATGCTAAAGTAGCATAGGACAAAATGGAGTCACATAAGCCATAATAAGCTGTGCGTAGAACTGTTTTAGACACACTAATTGACAGGTTTCTCAAAACAAAAATATTACGTGATAATTTAGCAGCCATTTCATCACAGTGCTTGTGCCAGTTCAACTTTTGGTCCAGATGAATACCCAGAAAACTAACATGTTCAGCTTCATTATTTTTGTTAAGGTTTTTTAGGGTGAAGCACATTTCGACCGTTTTACCAACATTTAGTGACAGCTCGTTTGTGTTGAACCAATGAAGGGCTTTATCTCGCGCCTCTATCGACATAGCTCTCGAAACATCCACATCTTTGTGTCTTACTGCCAATGTACTATCATCTGCATATAGGATAGTTTTTACCAGTGGTAGATAATCTGGTAAGTCGTTAATAAATATAAGAAATAGTAGAGGTCCTACGATTGATCCTTGGGGAACTCCTAAAACCACCGGCAATTTCGTTGATTTGACATCAGCTACTTGTACAACTTGAGTTCTGTTGGTCAAATAGGAATCTATCAGGTGTAGGCTAAGATTGTCAAAATTGTACCGTTTTAATTTCTGTAGCAGAATATGTTTGTTGACACAATCAAATGCCTTAGTTAGATCTAAAAATTGGGCAGATTGGTATTCGGATTTTTCAAAAGTTTCCATGCAATGGTTCACAAAATTTAATATGGCATCGACTGTTGAGCGTTTCCTTCTGAAACCATATTGTTGGTCTGAGAATAAATTATTTGATTCGAAATATCCTATTATTTGATTTGTCATTGATTTTTCGACAATTTTTGAAAAAATCGGTAGCAAGGATATAGGCCTATAGTTGGCTATATTTTTCTTGTCACCTTTTTTATGCACAGGTATTACTTTACCAACTTTGAAACAGTCCGGAAATATACCAGATGAAAATATTTTGTTGATGAGAGTTGTAATAGGTTCAACAAGCTGATTAACACTTCTCTTAATGACATAGGAGTTTAGACCATAAATATCCGTTGCTCGACTGTTTTTTAAACTGGAGATTATGTTACGAACTTCCACTTGGGAAATAGGTTTTAGGGAAAAACATATACCGTCTGGTACGTTGTTCAACATAATATTTAATGGATCGACCCTCGTATTTTTAATGTTCTTCTTGACTTCTATGGGTATAGATACAAAGAATTCGTTTATCTCATCAGCATTTATGTTAAGTAAAAGAAACGTCACATTTTTTGGCAGACAAAAAGTGATTCGTAGCAAGGCATACTTCATTTTATCAGGCCGGCGCACTCTCATGTTTATTTTTCTGAATCCTGGAGGCCTTTTTTTTAGAAGGTCCAGTTTTTTTACAAAAATTAGTTTGGATACTCGCTAACGGTATCGCTTTACAGGCTAATTTCAAGTCAATAAATTTCGAAGCAGTGCCCAATTTGCGACGTCGCAAACGACATATTTTAGTCTAAAAATGATTGATGATTTATTAATGCGTAAATTACAATTTTATGCCCAAAAACATTTACTTTTAAACAAAATAGTGCTGCAACCGGGTCGCAACTTTGCACTGCTTCGATATTTTTCTGACTTGAAATTAGCCTGTTAGTCAGCAATAAAAGTGAATAGTTAAATATTAAAGAAAGTCAATATCCTGTTAGTTCAACATTCTTGTCAATATGATAGTTTAAGTTTAATAACAAAAATAAAATCTCTACCATCCTAGTTGAGGGGAGAATTTCCCACAAAAAACCTGTACTCCTGTACTGCAAATTAAATAAAATTAAAAAGACTTAAAATTTCAGATTAACACTTAATGAGTACAAACAATTAATAGGAAATATAACGGAGATTTTTGAAACACATCAACAATTACTGAAACTGGTGATATTAGAAAATACTAAGCCTGGAAGCGACCAGAGGGTGGGACAGCTGTTCCTAAACTGGGCTCAGAAAATTAAATTAGTGCACCAAGCTTATTGCTCCATGCATCCAAGAGCTGCTTGTATTATAGATAGATTTAAGTAAGTATTAGATTCAGAATACACAAAGGTTTATTATTGTCCCCTACAAGGCCTTTCATAAATTTTTAATGGTTCCATATATATTTTCTTTATTGGCTGAAGGACCTTTTGTCCTGTATTCCTTTGGCCTTGTTTCAAATATCAAGTTAAAAAAAAAATCATTTTTTTTTACAAAAATGTAGACGTAAATTAAAATTTAAAAATGGGGGTAAAGATTTTTAAATCGAATATTTTTAAAATTCTGTGTTTTTCAACCCTTTATGCGTTTATGCTGTTTTTTTTAGTGACTCCTTTTTCCGGTGCCCTCTTTTCCCGATGACTCCTTTTCCCGGTAACCTCTGTATTTCGGTATCCCCTTAAACCCCTTTATCTTAGTTACGTCTTTATCACGTTTGTTTATCCTAGCTTAACCCGGGTACCATTTAAACCAAAACCGTTTGCCTCTCTGGATAGTTGAACCTTCACCGGTTCCCCCTTTATCCCAACCTAACCCGTGTGCCAATTAATCCAAACCTTTTGTTTTGACTTGATTTACATAGATATAGAATATTAATGAAACATTTTAGCAACATTTGGTGTCAAGAAAGCCTTTTATTTTCATAAAATATTGTTTTAAAATTTCAAAATTCTACTTTATAGACAGTTTATTAATGTGGATCTGTGAACTATTTTTTTAATGTTAAAATCGATTCATATACTAAGGGCCGGTTGTACAAACCAAGTTTAAACTTCGGTTTAGCTAAACTGATTTATAATCATAGAGAGAACAATCTTAGACACTGTCTATGTTGTAGTTGACAAAGTCTGTTTGTGATAAAATGTCAGTTTAGCTAAACCGAAGTTTAAACTTGGTTTGTACAACCGGCCCTAAAGAGAATAGCACTAATTAAACCGTTTATAAGTTAGGATGGGAGGGAACAATATAAAACCTCATAGTACATAGTCAATTCGTATCTGGACATTCCAATTCCTGGCCGCCTTTTTTATATGATGTAACTGGATGTCCAAAGCGTAAATCCCCAAATTGGCGTATATCTCCCTGTTGCAGAAACGGAGTTATGGCCGCCAATTTGGGGTTTTACTCTTTGGACATCCAGTTACATCATAAAAAAAAGGCAGCCCTACCAGCAATTTTGTCGATGTACCCTCATTATTTAGGACAGATTGACTGTACTATCATTCTATATAAAGAGATTTATCCAGATTTTTACCAGTACATACAATTTAAGGGATGAATTAAATAAGTATATGGAATCCAAGGGCGCTTCCTGCCCCGGAGTACTTGTTCTCACGACTCTTTTGAGCAAACCCTTCAGAAGATTAGAAAAATATTCCGGATTGTTACAAGAACTTGAAAGGCATGTGGAAGAATTTCATTCCGACAGGGGTGATACTCAACGTTCTGTCGAAATTTATAAAGATATTGCTGTGCGTATATATACAATGGTTTTTCGTTGAGCTCACTTATTTACTTATTTATTTTAGTCTGTGTGTTCGGCAACAAGGCGCCAAAAAGAGTTAGAACTTCAAGTATTAACTGGCCCAATAAGAAATTGGGACAATCAAAGTTTGTCAGTTCTTGGAGACATAATATGTATGAGTTCAGTGGCAGTGGGACCTCAACATAATGACAGATATTTTGTTTTATTCTCTTCCTGTCTAGTAATTTTGTCTGTCAGTCAAAGATTAAGTGCCTTCATTTATGAGGTAAATAATTTTATATAAACCTGTGTGTGAAACATGTGTAAATGACCGGTGCTATTCCACTACTTTTTACTAATGATTCAAGCGTATAAAATGTCTTGTAAAAATTTAAAGTAAATTAAACTAAATTGTGATTCAGAAACTCTTACTAAACGAAATAAAATAAACAATTGAATGGCAAATCACTAATTGATGAACCCAAAAAATAATAATAATAAACGTAATTTTATTGAAAACTAGTGATGTTAATTTACCGGTCAAAAACGTAGTTAGCCAAATTGACCGGTTTTTTTACCGGTAAAAAATCCGGTCAAAAATGATTTATTTTTTTATTTCAAAAATGGATGTATTTTGCCTAGGGGATTCTAAAATGACCAAATACTTGTAATTTTTTTGCCCACATTTACCAAAATTTGTAAAAAACCTTAAAAAATCAAAATGTTGCTATACATTTCTCTGCATTGGTAATTACATATAAAACTAAGATAACCTTCGCAAACTAATTTCAATAACTTAATTTCTCATTCGTCGATTTTTTTATTATTTTTATTTTAGGTTTTTAAACAAATAAAAGTATAACTCACAGAACCCCCCATAAAAAAAATCAAAAATTGACATTTGACAGCCATTTCTTCTTCTTCTTACAATTGTTTTAGCTTTAGAATCATTTTTAGCCAAATTGACCGGTCAAAATCATTTTTGACCGGTAAAAAAACCGGTTAAAAATCCGGTAAAGAATCCGGTAAAAAAACCTTCTCACAACACTATTGAAAACATAAATTTACAATAAGGCCATCGACCGTAGTCCCTCAGCCGGTGGAACTCGAATTATTGTAATATTTAAAAAAAAAATCAAAAATAATTTTCTTTTCTTTAGGGAGAACTTCCTCTATCTGGTTTAAATGTGGCAAGACTTGACGATAGTGATTCTTATAAAAATGCCTTTGAAATTAGTTCTGGTAGTGCCGAAAAGAAAATTGTTGTTTGCCAAAGTAAAGAAGAAGCAAACCAATGGGTTGAACTTTTAAAGAAAAACATGATGAGAAACTCGAATGTTTCGGAAATTAGTCAGAAGGAACACTCTTCCCAAACCATGTTTGTACCTCAACCACCACCGCACGTAAGTTTAAATTTTTTCATTGGGCATTCTAAAAAGATGTTTCTGTTAATTGATATTAATTGTTATTACTTGGCTTATAATTTTAAGGCATAGTGTTAGGGTAATTATGATGATTAAAATATGCCGGCAGGTAGTTTTTGGGAATTCGCAAACAAAAACGCATACATATATTTAATTGCGACCTTTAACTATTGTAGTGTTGTTGAAGTAAAAATTTTTCTTGTCTACTTTGCATTTAATCTGACATAGTTTGTTAATAATAAAAATGCTACTGGCATTTAAAGTACAGGGTGTCCCACGTAAGATGACCCAACCCCTTATCTCAGGAACTAAAAATGCTAGCAAATTTTTGTTTTCGCAGGATTGTTTGTAATGCACCAAATTTTTATTTTTAGTAACGTTTCACTCTACAGGGTGTTCCGTTTACTCGGAACACACATTCACTTCTTCATTTTAAATGGAACATCCTATACTTTTTTATATTTTTAAATACTCCCAAAAATGAGGATTATTTTGTTAAAAGTCCGAAATCTCCAACTTTTTTAGTTTTTGCAAAAAAAATTTTTTCTGAAATTTTTGTCAGTTGCAGTTTGCAGTATTTTTTTAAAAAAATCATTGCGCTTTTCATGGGTAATATTTTTGCATAAAATTTAAACAACGTATAATTAAGATGCTTAAAAAGCATTTTCATCTAAAATTTGACCAAAAATCGTAACCGGAAGTAAAAAATCCGCCATTGAATATCGATACATTAAAACCGTTTTATTTCTGAAAAATTAAATGCAAAGCTATATTTTTCTTTGGCCCATTAAATTTACTTTTTAATTTCCTTTTATTTGATACCCCACTTCCCTATACCTATCTCCAATCCATTGTTAAAGTTAAACTACATATTTAGTGAATGTAAAACAGAATATATCAGCAGAAGATTCTATTTTCTGCTGACGATCTGAAGAATCTTTATTTTATATTAAATATTCGCCACAGAAATCATCAAATATCCCTACATATTAAGGGTATAGTCCGTAAGTCATTTTGGTAAACCTAAGTGACAGTTTTAACAATCATTTTCTATGACAACGAATTGTGTAACAAGTCGTTTTCTGTCACTTTGGTTTACCAAAATGACTTACGGACTATACCCTTAGTGCATTAAATTGTGACGAGCAATTCAATTTAGTATTTCATTTTCTGCTGAAGATGACAGCATACTGTCATCTTCAGCAGATGTGCGCTTTGGAAAAAATCCTGCATTAGCTTTGTTCGCAGAGGCCAGAATCCCTGATTTGGACTGTGCGCAGGTGTAAAAATCCTGCATCGTTTAAGATCGCTATAATAAAAGATAGAGACATCCCTGGGGTAAACATTTTCATCAAGAGGGCTGGGTAATTTAGTCCAATTGTCAAAAAACAAATTTTAGGTTGGGTGATACAAATGTCATCACAAAAATTTCCTGTCAGATTTATGAGTTATGTTAAATTTACTTTTATAAAGCAAGAACAGCTACAAAACTGATATTAAACTGTTTAATTACAATCTTTACCTGTGCCAGTACCTCATCCTTGTGAATTTATCAAGATTTCTCCGAAAACTTCGCTTGGATTCTACGACGAAACTTATATTGGGGGCAAAGTTTTTTAATACGCTTTTTTTATCGTCCGATGCATCCACAAGAAAAATATTCGTGTAAATGCAAGTAAAGTAATTGTGATTATTGATTTTTAATAATTTATTGAAATAAGGAAAGTTTTTTAATTAAAAACGTGAACACATAATGAGATTTGTAAAAATATTTTTTAACACTTACCAATTGCCAAAGTTTTACCAAAATTAACGCTTATTTTAAATAAAAAGGAATATAAAACATTTAATAAATATTAAATAATTGGTTTCGCACGTAAAGTAAGCACTGTGTTTTTATATTTTGTAAAAAAACCATTTCTTAACTGGGGTAATTTTCTGTCGCGGAATCCAAGCGGAGTTTTAAGAGAAATCCTGGTAAATTCACAAGTATGAGGTGCTGTCACCGGTAATGTTTGTAATTAAACAGTTTTATTTTAATTTTAGTTCATTTCTCTAAAGGAAATGTACTATTGTAATTGCAATTTCTGAAAATCGATGTTTTTTTGCAATTGCGCCTAAACGAAGCAAGATACTTGAATACTTCATGCTGTTGGAAAGATGCTACAAAAAATTCCCGATCTTCTGATACTAGAATCATATCGATAGGATCATCCACTGGGTTGTTATTAAAAAATATCACTTTTGTGTATTTTTTTAACCGTAATTTACTCAACTATGGTACTATTTAGAAGGTTCAAATTTGACATAAGTAAATACCAAAGTCTTGTGGTCAAGGTGACCTGAAGGTCAAACTGACCACTGGTCAAGGTTAGAAGATATTGCATGCAAAAAAAAATCTAGCCCAAAATATTGTGTATTTTTTTTGCTTAAAAATATTCTTTCACAGAGCCCTTTGTGTTAAAACTTTTTAAAAAAAATTCTATGTCTAGGAAAAAAGCTATGACCTTTTTACATGTCAATGTTTGCATGAACATAGCTCCAATACTACAATAGTTAGAGATCTAAAACTTGGAGGATGGATACACAAGATACAGGGGTTCAAGGTTATGTTAAGGTCATACCTTTTTAATGGTCAATAGGAGTTTTATTATTAAAAATCTATGTTAAGTTAAATGCAAGGTAAATGTTGGACATGTTTTTGAATACACACAAGGCTGTTCTTATGTTTCGGACTTAGTAGGCCATCTTCAGAAAACGATTTATAGTTTGACTTGGAGTATCTCAAACATAACAATAATTAAAAGTTTTAAACTTAAGGAGGATGAATAACCAAAAGACAGGACTTCAAGGTCATGTCAAGGTCATATTGTTTGTAAGGTCAATAGCATTTTTATTATTAAAAAATTATATTAAGTTAAGAGCAATGTAAATGTTGGACATGTCTTTAAAAACATAAAAGGTTGTTTTTATGTTTTGGATCTACTAGACTATCATCAGGAAACCCTTTAATTCTAACAAAAAAATGAATTTATACGTAAGAAATGAACTCAAGAGTCGGATCTACCGACCTCGACTCAGCTAGTTGTAAAAGTTTTTGATGTATAAAAATGAAATTTATAATTTTCGCAAAAATAAATCGATCACTGGCATTTGCATCAACTGACAGATGTCTTATTTGACAGTTGGACTAAATTGCAAGGCCTACTTTGCGAAAGGCGAAGAAGTCTCCACCTCCTTTTAGCACCTTAGCATCGTTTTTTCATGTGCGCCACCTGTTGGCAGTTTAAAAACAGTCAGAATCCGGGATTCTGTCCTCTACCAACAAAGCTATTATAAAAATTGAGTGCCCTAAATAATTTAGTAAAGTCTAAGCATACCTCCAGCAAATAAGCAAGTAGTGATAGGAATCATAGAAAATCAATAATTTAAAAAACAAAATGAATGTGATAGGTTAAAATTAGAGAAAAGCGCAAGAAAAATCTAGGTGGCATAATTTTTTAATTTAAATGAAAACAGTGCAATGTATGTTATTTATGGTTCCGATAGTTTCTGACAAAGCACCAGTTAAACTTAGCTGATACCTTTACAAACTATTAGTGCGTAAGTTGCTCTGCAAACAAAGCTGACAGATTATTGAATCATAATAAATCAGAAACTAATCGGAATTCTGCTTTACCAACCCAATATTTATTTTTTGTAATTCTCTCCAGCTCAACGACCGTGGTTATTCTCATAGGATGTCCGTATTAAATTATATAAACGTAAATACATTTGAATCTACATTCCCTCCCTATGGATATCCATCCGCTGCACCTTTCGCAACTCTAACAAAGTTCTTCAAAAAATGCATCAAAGAAAAATTAATCAATAAAAAAATGTTAAGAAATCTCTTATATCCAGAATATATCCATAGACATAACTTAAGTCTTATTAACATAAGACATCACAGAACCGAGTGCTCAATTCGGGTAAAGAATTTGGAATGCAGGCAGACAGTATTAAGTTGCGATAGTGATGATTCTATTAGTAATGACTGTGAGTCAAGAGGACCACATGCGGTAGATTCTATATCTGATAGTATTTCAGACAGCAGCTCTAGTGAAAACAATCCATTCGGTTATATACGCTATTATAATCCTAATAAGGTTCGTAGCGAAACTGAGACAAAGTATGAAAGTATATGCACAAGTATTATAAATTCCCCAGATATAAAGCCACAGACGAAAGTTACATCAACTAATATAATGCTTCAGAAGCAAGCTTCTGAAAACTCAAATGCTAGTTCCGAATATCTAGCAAAGCCCTCATTTGCTATGGAAAATCTTACAGACTTAGGAGGAAGTTTTGAAATTAATAACGAGTCTAAAAATTCAATTTGTTTATTAAGACAAAGTTGTCCAACAAAAATGGTTGGAAACAAATTCAGTCCTACAAGTATGACATCTATTTATATTCCATCATACAGTAACAGTGATAATAATATAGTAAAGTTGGGGCAAAATAATAGTCCTCAAAGCAGCACCACTACTGTGTCAAGCACATTTGAGTTGCATGTAAATGTCATTCCTGTCCCTGATCAACTATTAGCTGAAATATTGTACAACCAAGATTCAGAACACAATAAGTGTGTAAATGATAATGTTATCGATACTGAACCTAAGAAAATTAGTCTTAATTTAAACCACATTGGATTCTTAAGACATAGTATAAATTCGGACAAACCAAAACTTCGGACATGTGTCAACATTAAGCCGAGAGTGCCCTCTTCAACTGAAATACGACGGTGTGTCAGTTCTCAGTTTCTACACATGAGAAATAGTAACATACATCCAAGCACAAGCAAAGATGGTTTTTTAGTGGATTTTTCGAGTCCACGATCCTCTGATTCTGGCATGGCCGGTAGTTTCACTATTAATTCCCCAGATTTACCAAACGACATGGAAATTGGCGATCACGATTCTCGGGTATTAGATATGTTAAACAACAAGTATATGTTATCTAACATATCATTTTGTGAAAGTGAGGCACAGCATTTTAATGAGCAGTGTCCCTGTGCTTCGCCTTTTGGCTCCACCCCCAGAACATCATGCGAAACTTCGTGTTCCTCTACAAAAGTCACAGAAACACAACGTAATTCTCGAGAAATCACTTCAGTTACACAAAGCATGGATACAACACAGGAGTATGATCATTTCAAGATGCATTCCAAATCCGAAAGTATTAGGGATAGCTTTAAAATGTCAGCTCGTAACTCCAAATCAGTAGATAGTTTACTTGAATGTCAAGCTGAAGACAGTAACAATTCGTTGGTTTATAAATCTGGTCTCTATGCGCATTGGTGGCTAAAAGCAAAACTTCCTGCAAACATTTTAAAAGGAATTTATGATTCCTGTTCTACCTCTACAGGCAAGGATAGAGTTTGTTTTGTGTGTGTTTATCTTATAAAAATGATAATATGCTTGTTTGCTTTGCTTCGACAAAAATATTAACCCATTATTGTTTTTATAGGGCATATTATTATTTGCACGAATATTGCTTTATTCTTGCCAGTAGAATTTATTCGATTTTTATTTTTAGCATGTCACTAATATTGATATTTATTAAGGATCGTAATAGTAATAATCTGGTTCATAGAACGAGGCGCTATAGCTGATCCTGATAATACGACGTGTAATTTTATGACAATTTTATTAACTCTTAGTGTTATAAAATGCTCTGTTTTCATTTTGAATGATAAATGTTTGTATGTAAATGCTTGATATTACAAATTCATTTTTTTGTTTGCAGATGCCTCCCATAATTCCAGTTCAGAACATGTCGGAGCTACAAAAAAATCAAAATAAAAACTCCACAACTTTATTATCTCATGCAAACAAATTAAGCAATATTCGTGATGGTTGGTCGGCATCTTGTATTAGACCATCTCCCCCTCTTCGCATTTGTCTAGATCATTCCAGAAATTCTTCACCTTCCGGTGTTTTTGGTCGTTCTCAATATAAAACTACGTCTTACGATGAAGACAACTTAATCTTAGATGTTATAAACGCATACTGCGTGGTTAACTTACGAAACACTGTTAATTCGGGTAAGAAAACTTTGTTTTTTTTTTAATAAATGAAAATACTATGTTTAATATAAAATCAGAATTATCTTTAAATACATTCATAAAATAATATAGTATTTTTATGTGGTGTTGGGTTAAGCAGTGGACTTCCTCCTAGCTGGTGGTAATGTACAAATGCATGCTAAAATTGCACGTTCACATAGGTCTAGCTTGGATTTAGATAGATCCTCGTCAGTTCCCACAACAAGTCAGCCCTTGCATCCACGAAACTATCGACCTCATGCTCCAAGAGCTTCTACTTGGTGTTGCGGATCCATTGTCGTTCGCCAATTAAAACATCATCATTTAGATTAATCTTTGATATTTTGTTTAATTGGTTGTGATGCTTGCTTATTTTTAACGTAACATTCTTAATTTTGTGGTGGATAGTTAAAAGGGTTTAATGTTTTTAATATAAAGGAAAAACACTATAGGTATTAAGATATTTTGGTCTGAGAAATAATCGTCTTTTTTTTATTTTGGTCATAGAAATTTACTTTTTCAGTTTGTCGGTCTAGATTTGGAACAGTCTGTATACAGTGCGAGGCAAAAGTTTCCCCCCCCCACCTTAACTTTTGAACGGTTTAAGATATTGATTTAAAAAAAATTCTTGGCAAATTAGCACTAAAAAAACTACCTTTTGACGAAATTTGTTTTTCAAAAAATAATAACCCCCACATAGGGGACTATCTACTTAATTTTTTTAAATGTAAAGGGGGGTCAAGTGACCTCATTTGAAAGCTATTTTTATTTCCAAGACAATGACGTTTACGAATTTTAGATTGATTCAGTAGTTCTATTGTACTGTGTGTTTTAAAATAAAGCACAAAAATCCTGTTTAACGTAATAAATGCAACAATAAAAGACTTAAGTGAATCCAAACTAAGTAGGGGTGTATGTTTTCTTTTTATTTAAAAATATTAATAATTTTTTTTTTGTTAGTATGTTTTATAACAAATGTTTTAAAATAACCTACCAAAATTATTTTTTTTTCAAAAAAACGAAGTAAAATAGGGTTAAAAAATATAATTAATTAAAAAAAAATTATTATGAAGCATAAGGTTTTGTTTTTTTGTATTTTATGTTGGGACACAGGGTATAACACATTTTAACAAAAAAATATTACATATTTTTTTTAATTAAAGAAAAACATGCACCCTTACCTAATTTCAAATAGTTTTATTTTTTCACTGTTGCATTTATTAAGGAAATCGTTCTTTTTATTGAGAAGCTCCTAGCCAAAAAAATAATACATATATCTTAAATTGGTAAACACCATTGTGTTAGAAATAAAAATAGCTTTCAAATCAGGGGTCACTTGACCCCCCTTTACATTTAAAAAAATTAAGTAGATAGTCCCCCTATGTGGGGGTTATTATTTTTTGAAAAACCAATTTCGTCAAAAGGTAGTTTTTTTTGTGTAAATTAACCTAAAATTTTTTGGAAATCAATATCTCGAACCGTTCAAAAGTTAAGGCCAGGGGGGGGGACTTTTGCCTCTCACTGTATAGTTTTATCATCAATTTTACAAAATATACGGCGTTGAACGTTTTAATTTAACTGCCTTCCATAAATTTGCTAATACTTATTAATATTGGACTGCATATTTCGGGTGAGCAAATACAAATTTAAATTGGAAGTGACTAGAGAGCCTACTGGCAATTTATTGTACCTTGTAATTTAACTGGAATGTGACCCTGGTATGCTGGAGTTATTTTTCCCATGATTTTTCCTCTGGCCCCTCCCCCCGAAGCAGATGCTTTATCAGTATATGAACATTGTCCATGGGCATCCCAAAAAGAACATTATTTGTACTTTTTTATATTATTTACTTTATTATATTCTTGAATGTTCATATTTGTCACATACCAACCCTTATACCTACTATGACTTGTAATGTTTATTAATAATCATACGAATATATATATATATATATACTGGTAGATCCTCTAGCCCGAAGACTAAAGAGCCGCCGGTCGGCTCTCTAGTCTTTTAATGCTAAAGAGCCTACCGGTAGGTGTTGTAGCCGATGTTACAGAGCCTAACGGTCGGCTCTTTAACCTTCAGACTACAGAACCTACCATTTTAGTTTGTTAACTCTTTAAAAAATTAACTTTCAAAGTTTAAGTTGTTAACCAAGGCCATGGGGATTGTATTGTTAATTGACAGATTTTACATTGTTCATATATATTTAGGGGCCGTTTTTTCAGTTACTTGCAGACCGATTTTCATAAATAAAATTTGAGTAACATTATAATATAATTAATATCTGTACTTACAATTGCAAAGTATTTATTTTTTTGTCATAAAGTCTAGATTCTTTTGCATAGTTTTAATATTTTAACTAAATCTTACATACCATTGTTTGGCAATAAAAAAAAAATCGCAAAATTTTACTGCAAGATGATTTTTCCTTATTAAAATTGTTGACGTTATTATGTAAAGTAAACTTTATTTGGCAAATTGGTTATAATATATAACTAGAATGGGTAGAAGTTACTCTTCGCAGATGAGTAGCTCGAGTAGAATTCGAAATCGGTAGAAGTTTAATGTTATATTTTTTAAGTCAAAGCTAAATCAATAATTTATATAATTGCTACACATTCTATAGTATACTCTTCGCAAGAAAATTATTATTGGATAATAGTTTCTTTTAAATAAAACAAATTTAAAAAAAATCTGCGAAGAGTTCAAACTATTAGCAGAAAACACGAAGAATTTTGTCAACGAAGAAGATAAACGTCAGTTCTGACGTCTCAGAAATTTGGGGTTATTTGTTCTGACAGCTAGTTTTGTTTCTTTGTTTAAAATATTTTTGGCATGGCCATCTTGACTGACGCGTGACGCTGTTCGGACTTAGAAGTTTTTTGCTACTAAAATCATTTGTTTTTTTATCCTCACTGTCTACATTTACAAAAAACGAACAAACATTTTTAATAGAAAATAAAATTTTCATTAATTTTGTAAAGAATAATTTTTTGTGTAGATTAAATAATAACGAAGATAGGAGGTTTTTTTGTGCTGGGGGGAACTTGGGGGGTCGGACAAAAAAACTAACGAATACTTTTTTGTAAAGAATTAAATTTTCTATGTTTTATGTCGAATAATTTTTTTTGTATATTTAATAATAGTCGCGCTACAATTTTTTTTTCATTTGGGGGGCTTAAAAGGGGGCTTTGTAGTAATCCGATTTTTGCCAAAAACAATAGGGTTCTTCCTCTTATAGGGATCGATATTTCCTTAAAATTTCAGTTTGATATCGCTTTTGGTTTTTGAGATAGCGTGACCACAAGAAACGTGACAGACAGACAGACGGACGGACAAAAAATGAAAATCTTAAAAAGTCATGAAACGCAAGAATCTGCAAAAATTTTTGCTCTACGACGAAAATTGACGATTTTAGGATTTTCTGATCGATTGCAATATACTCTTCGGACCTAGTCTTGCGAAGAGTATAATAATAAAAATAAACATCAACATACCATAATTACATTAAAGAATCACAAATTTAATTATAACCAAAAAACCACGATTTTCATCATTTTTCAGGAGATTTAGCTAAGTAAATTAATAAAAAAATACTGAATTAATTAAATTGATTGTAAAACTAACGGTAAGATTTAGGTAGGTAATAAAAATGTAAAACCTGACTCATATGCAAAATAATTATTATTTGTAGGTATATAATATTAACTTCAAAATGCACAAAAAAAGATGGTAACTAGTATAATAAAATGGTAGGTTCTGTAGCCCCAAGGTCAAATTAGTGCCAAACACTAGAGAGCCAACCGGTCGGCTCTTTAGCATTCAGGCTAGAGGTATGCTTTATAGTAACTCCCTTTTAAATTTGGCTTTAAGGCCCGTTTGGGTTGCGTAACTGAAGGCTTATAAATAAGAAAGTGCATATTTTTATAACTTATGCGTGAAAAGAGCCTACCGCAAACCGGATACATTGCCATACTTAAATACAATCTGTGGTAAATAGTTTTATGTTTTTGACTCGTTTTTAACTTTGTATCTATTTGTGTTGTGTGTTGTGAATCTTTACTAATTTAGTTTAAAAAGATATTTTTTTGTAATAACCAATCATATTTTAACATTTCAGTAAATCTAACCAATAAATTGGATTCCAATAAGAATGTGACTGAGACAATACAAATTCTTCAAAATAAGTTAAACAATGTAGAATGTAATGTAGCTTCACTATCTACGATTTTACAGCAAGAGAGGGCTTCCAGATATCAATTGCAATCTATTGTTAAAAAGCATGTTTGTGGTAAATACAAGGATTTTGAGTGGCCAAACGCCGACCCTAGTGCCTAGTATAATTTTTTTATGTATTCACCTTTACCGCCTTTACCTTCGCGGTCGTTATACTTGAAAAACGTCAGATTGGATTCGAGGTATTGTGATGGTGGTCATTTAGTTTCGCAAGTATAACGACCGCGAAGGTGGCCAACGGTGGGAAAGATCTATAGCATATTTTTTTTATTGTGATATACATGTTTTTGTTGAATAATAATGTAAATAAATATAATTTTTAATTTAAGACATATAATCTCGCATATAATTATATTTTTAATAAACAATAACTTAATTACTTATTTATTTTTTTATACTTTGGAAATACATTGGTCCTAAAAAGAATTATTCTGTAAGTATAGTCCATGTCTACAAGGTCTATCGCTTGCATTTTTTGAAATTTTAAGGCAACAAAAATTATATTCTTGAATTTTACTCATAAGAAGATATAGATTGTTGCAATTGCAAATAGGCTCGTCTACTAAATTTCAAAAAATATAAAATCGCATAGAGAAATACTCAACAAGCATGAAACATTTTTTCTTAAATTTTTATCGCTTCAAATAGCCCCAAAAAAAATTCTTAAAATTGGCTTGGCGGGAAAAGTATTCTTCAGAATATGACGTCGTAATGTGGACCCACCGACATTTTAACACATCTGTGGTTATCTGTTATAAAAGAAATAGATCATGTCATCGGTCATTTGTTGTGTCAAACTTTTTCAACAAAAAAAAGAAAAATAAATGCGTTTTAGGACGGTGTCTTTCGAAAATCTTTCAAAAATTAGCCAAGATGTATGCCTCTCGACATGCTTACATAATTTTTTGTGCTTCAAATTACAACAATCCCGCATCGGAAGTAAAAAAATAAATGTGTACACAAAACGTAAGTTTATTTAAGGGGTTTGCTTTATGAAATCTTTAAAACCATAAATTATGCTTACATTAAAATGATTTTCGCAACAAAAAACAATGTTATGAAACTTCTTTTCACTAATAACTTCACCCCATTTGTTCGTATATCTTTGCTGCTTAAAACTTTTACGAAAATGTTGTCTGGAAAGTCTATTTTCCTTATTATACTATTAGGAAAGCTTACTTTTTGACAAATTTATTACTACTCTGCATTTTTTAAATGGGTAATATTATTAAACAAACTATTTTTAAATTAATGATTTGACAAGTACTTGTCAAAAACTTGAAAGAATACAAACCAAAAAAGTTTGTTATTTGTAAAAAGACGAAATAAAGGTAAACCCACGCTACAAAAAAGCATTACGTGAACGCACCATTTTGTCCACATTATGACGTCACAAAATTAGAGTTTTTCAAAGTAGTTCATTTTTCAAACAGCTTTTTTAAAAAATCTAAAAGCAGTATTAAGCTAAGATTTACATGCATAGTAAAGCTTCCGACCAAAGAATAAAATAACAATTTTTACATTTTTCGTACCTAGTTTACGACCCTATTGTTAAAATTTCACTGGGGATAGTTGGTCAAGGGTAGTTCTAGACTATGAAAATCCTATATCATTTAATTCAGAATTTAGTCAATGTCCTATTAAAAAAAAATGTAGTGTTTCGCTATGTTTGTCTGTCCGGGTAAAATAACCATGTATATGTAATTTTTTTAAAAACTTTAAAATATTAGTCATATCCAAGTACGGTGTCCATTTAAAAAACCCCATTTTTACTCGTACCGCAAAATTGGCAGATTACAAAAAATAATTTTATGTACACTTGATTTCACATAAAAGAGGTACACTGTCAAAGTTTGTTTGAATAAATTTGGCAATAATTTCTTAATTTCTTGTTATTTCTCCACTGTATTAATAAAATATGACAAAGAAACGAAACAACCATCATAAAAATGATTAAACTATGGTCAAATTAAGCCCAAATTTACAAATTTTGACAGTGTACCTCTTTTATGTAAAATTGACTGTATATTTAAATTTTCGTTAAACACTAATATCTACATTTTTTTACCGTATCTAAAAAAAATCAATAATAAAAGAAATATGGCGACCCCTCAACGTCAAAAGTAAAAAATGGCTCATATCCCAAAAACAAAAAAATAAATAAAAACCAGTCAAGTTCTGTCAAAAAAAGAGCCCAGTTTCAGTCACTCCAATTTTTTTTATTTCCACAGCAAATAGGTGTAATGTCTACTCTACACGTAGCTTCTAGAAGCTAGCTTCTTCGCTGCTATTGGAGGATTCAAATGTTTTAGGTATGCGCGCGCAAGAAGAAGCTAAAAGAAATCAAGCACGGTTTGATTTTTTTTTAGCTTCCAATGCGCGCGCATACCTAAAACATTTGAATCCTCCAGTAGCAGCGAAGAAGCTAGCAAGAAGCTGCGTGAATAGTAGACATAACCCGCAAATACCGTCGAAAACATAACACCCTCCATTTGATTTTTTTTAAGGTCTGCAGGTTAAGAATTGACCTAAAAAGTTTAGGATAAAGTACCGTGCGATCCACAAAATGTGACCTCTATTCTTGTCATGAAACGTTAATAAACTGACAGTAAACAATGTTTAAACATTGAAAAAGTTGACTGATCCATAGGAAGAGTCGAGGTGAAATTTTGTGGATCGCACGTTATTTAAAAAGTTACAAGCGATATTTTATACTTTTTATTTAGCCTGTATAAAAAAAAGGGATTTTAATAAGTAATGCAAAGCGATAAAATTTCCATTTGCTAATTTACCAATTCTTTTACTTTTAAATAAAAGGGATGACGGACATAAGCAATATATCACGTAAAACCTGAAAACGGTTGTGCTACCAAAAATTTGTTTCTATTGTCTTTTAAAATTATTGTTGTTCGTGAGAAATCATCTATTTCCACAAGAAGATATCGGTACTCATAGTCTCCTGTATCATTCTACAAAAAAACATGAATAAACTGGAAATTGATTAGGTAAGTAAGGTTCCTAAGAAGATAGGAATAAGCAACATTCGACATTTTGGGTCCACCACAAAGGTCACAAAGACGGTCATGTGGACCCAAAATGTTGACTGTTGCTTATTCCTATCTTCTTTAGAGCCAAAATGTAAGTGAGGAGGTTAGAGTGATTGGGTTAAAAGCATAGATATGTATATACCGATATATACTTAATAAACTAGATTGATAACAAGATTTCAAAAATTAAGCCTAAAATTTTGGTGCAGGGCAAAATCACCAACCAATTCCATAGAAAAATTACTTATACGTCAATCAAAATGCCAGCATTTTGCCCACCAAAATGCCAAATTAACAAAAAGCTATGAAAATTGAAGCTTCACTTTTTGGTCCACCAAATAAGGAAAGTTATAGCAATCACTAGGTTATTATAAATGTCAAGGGTTAGAAGATACTCTGCAGAAGTTGATTTTTTTTTATATAAGTAACTAGAAATATTGTTGACTTAAGTACCCACCTATTAGGTCAATGTTTAAAAACAATTTATGTTTTTTAATTTTCGATTTAAAAATAATCACTTGATTTAAATTAAGCCAACCCTGATTAAAAATTACCTCTATCATTTCAAGCTGCACAATTCCCTTTTGAAAATTCCCTTGTAAATAAAACTTCATTCTCAGACAGTTCCTGTCACCACGTTTAAACAATACATGAGAAACATGTTGACGCCGTCCTCTTCTATTTTCCTCTCCAAAAGCTTTGACAGGTTCACCTAGTTTATCTAAAACTCGATTATCGGACAAACAAATTTTAAGCGCTTTGCTGTAAACATTATTTGGGCTTTTTCCAGAAAATAATTCATTAAATATTGCGTAAAATAGTGATCCTGTCACAGCAACTCCTATTAAAATAATTCCAAGATATGAAGTTGTTTTTGTAGTCTGCTTTATTTTTTCTGAAACTGTTGTAACATTTGTTTTATGCTCTTGATTATTTTGTGACTTTATTAAATTGTTTGTAGATTTAGATTGGTTATGATCATTGCCCTTGAACCTTTTTACAATATAGTTAAAACTGTCTGTGTACATCAACAAAGATTGTGTGCGGCACCGGGAACCAATTATTGGATTAGTAACCACTTTTATAATAGACATGGCTAAAATTAAAAAAGAGGTTAACATTTTTATTTATTACCTTCTTTCTTACTTATACTTACATGGACTTTTATTTTTAGAAGTTTTACAGAAAATGTTCTTACAACTACACTAATAAAAAACATAGGTACCTAGTCGAGATAGTTAGCTTTTTATTTGAAAACGATAAAAACAAAAGCAAGAAAAAAGGTAATCGATTCTGATTTCACGATTCGATAGTTCTATCTTCTTCCCTCTAATTATTTTGTACATAAGTCTGTCTTTATATTTGTGTCGAATCGAGAAATCAGAATAGCACTGCTGCGTGCTGATTACGGAATATCGCTTCGTACGAAACCTACATAAGAAGACCATTAGGTTTCGTACGAAGCGATATTCCGTAATCACCCCGCTGGTGGCCACTCTCTGTCTGCTATTCTATTATTAATTACACTTGTTTGGGCATTCTAAGAATGGAATGATTCTATTCTTGGTATAATTTTTAATTCTGACAGTTCCAAATTTGTGAAAAGTGGGGGAATAAACAACATAACCCTAGAAATATTGTTTTTGTTTACCTTAAAGAATTCGGGCAGCAATTATGTAATCGCAAATAATACCATTGTGGGCCCCATTTGTGGCCCAAAAAACAACAATTAACAACATAACCTCAGCAAAATTCACGCTTGACATTTCTATTAGGTTAGGTATGTATCCCCACTTAGGAATCAGCAGTGCTATTCTGATTTCTCGATTCGACACAAATATAAAGACAGACTTATGTACAAAATAGTTAGAGGGAAGGAGATAGATATATCGAATCGTGAAATCAGAATCGCCTACCAGTCTAAGCCGCCCGCTAATCATTGATCCAAGCAATGAAAGTATTTGTCTATATTTAAAATACATCTCAACGCAGGTTTGCCCTTGTGGCAGAGCGTCCGGCTCACGTTCCAAAGGTCGTGGGTTCGCGTCTTGCAGCCGGCAGTGCTATTTTTTCTTTTTTTTTTATCTTTGGGGCCCATTCTTCTAAGGGGGACAGTTCTAGGTTAGGTAGGTTATGGTAAAGTTTGCTGCTAAAAAGACATTTTAAACAAATGGGGCTGTATTTCTTAGTGATTTTTGGTTTTTAATGTTTTTATCGTAATAGACAGATACTTTCTATGGTTGGATCAATGATCAGCGGGCGGCCGCGACGCCTTCCTTCCCCACTTTTCCTATTCTCTTCATTCGTGCTGTTTTGCAAGAATGAAAAGAATGACAGGAATGATTCTGATGCATCAAAATAACAGTCATTCCGTTCATTCAGAATAGGGAGATAGCCAAACAAGTGGGCCTATTAAGGGACACGCATTATTCTCTTTATTGTTATTAGATGTCGTCTCTCTTATTCATGAATTCTCTCTGCTGAAATGCAGTTCATGTTTTTTCCGGGAAGCCAATAAACGAACTTCGCTTCCCACTGTTAAAATCTTATGTAGGAGAGTACGAAGCGAAGTTCGTTTAATAGGCTCAGCGGGGTGATTACGGAATATCGCTTCGTACGAAACCTAATGGTCTTCTTATGTAGGTTTCGTACGAAGCGATATTCCGTAATCACCCCGCAGGAATAACGTTTACGAACTCGACCTGAGTCGCGGTTTGATTGGTGAAGAATGGATCCATAGCCCAAGAAAGCATTAACCTTAACCATAACTTCTAAAAAAATTACAGGAAAAATTGGGTCCTCACTCCTCCTGATTCCTGAAATACTGCAGTATAAAGAAAGCAGTCAGTATAATAAAAAATGAACATGAATTATCCATTCCACTGTGGTTAAAATAATATGTTTAAATTGACTTGCACTTATTGGATTTATATAAAAATGTCTGGGGCTTTTGGTTACAATCGAGAGGCTATAAGAATAAAAGTCAAGGTAAGTGTTAACAAAATTGTGGTAAATGGGTAGGTTAAGACAGTAAGTATTTATTATTTCTCATTTTTATTTTAGAAAATTGATGGTAGTTTGCCAATTGAATTGAGAAAATTTAGTGTAGATCCACAAATTACTTCTCTGGAAGTCCTTCAAAGTATTCTTATTAAAGCGTTTGATTTAAAGGAAGATTTTATAATTTCATATAAAGTAAACGATGCCTATGGACATGAAGTATTGCTTCCAATGCTATCCGATTGGGATTTAGATGCTGCATTTTTAAAGCAAGAAATTAAAAAATTTGATCTTGATAATACTTAATGCCCAAAATAAATTTTTAGGGCTCACAATTTTTCTTTGAGTAACAAATGCGAACCAGCTTTGACTTTACACATTGATGTCAAACCGTTTGAAGAATGTTCAGAAGAATGGGACGTTAAACAAAATCAATCAGCTTCCAGCCAAATCCAAAAAATAATACCAAGTCAAGAGATAAGAGCCTCTCCAAGGTTGATCGGCATTTTTAATCAAGTAAGTTACATTATTAGCACCTAAAGTAGAGTGCCTTGATGATTTTGACAGTTATTGTCGCTCTATAGAGTGACGCCATGCATCATTCCTTCTCTGTCATACAGATAATGTCATCAATTGTGATTGTAAGTTGTAATTTTTGTCACTTTGGCTATAATATAACGTTGATGACATAATCTGTATGACAGAGAAGGAATGATGCATGTCGCCACTCTATAAGGCGACAATAACTGTCAAAATCATCAAGGCACTCTAACCTAAAGTACCTAAATACAAAGTAGCGCTAAAACGATCTTATTCTATGAATACCCTAAAAAAGTCATAGAACTTTTGCCCAATTTACAGTATGGTCCACAAATCTCTTTAATTTTATTTTTTATTTGGGTATTTTAAAAAACCAGAAAATTTATAAAAATTAATTTTAATCCGATCTTATTGAAATTTGGTCTATTCAGGTCTATTCAGAGAGAATAATACAATAAAAATTGCCATTTATTTTTTTTTTGTTGTGTCTCATTTGCTGAAGTTTTTGAAAGAAATTTTACTTTATCAATTTATGTTTTTTTTTTATAATTTACAATTTTTTAACTAATTGTTTAATACGTTCGCGTTAAAAAGAATCATGAAATAATTATTAATTAACACATTAATGGTAAAAAGTGTATTTATAAAATGAAAGAAACCTTTAAAATGCATAGTATCAATAGTAATTCCTGAAAGTAATTCCAGTAAATAAAGTTATTAATTAAATAGTACAGTCAATCCGTATGTGGACATCGACAAAATTCCTGGTAGGGCCGCCTTTTTTATATGATGTAACTGGATGTCCAAAGAGTAAAACCCCAAATTGGCGTATATCTACCTATTGCAAAAACGGAGTTATGGCCCCCCAAAGGGCCCCCTTTAATTCATCACGTTGGATCTGCACCAAATTTTGCAAATAGATGTCAAATAAGGTTTTAAAAAATTTTTATAAAAAAAAAATCTCTAAAAAAATTGCTTCACCCCCTAAATAGCCCCCAAAAAGTAATAACCAATCACGTTGGATTTACACCAAATTTTGCAGATCGATGCAAAATAAGATGTTTAAAAATATTTCCTTATAACTTTTTTTCAAAAAAGTAGTTCCTTCGCCCCATAAACGAAAGGGAATTTTAAGGGGAGCATTTAATTTTTTTTTCAAAAAAAGTTATTAACAAATATTTTTTAGCATCTCATTTTACATCTATATGCAAAATTTGGTTTAAATCCAACGTGATTGGTTATTACTCTTTGGGCGCTATTTAGGGGGTGAAGGAATTTTTTAAAGAGATTTATTTTTCTAAAAATCTTTTTAAAACCTTATTTGACATCTATTTGCAAAATTTGGTGCAGTTCCACCGTGATGAATTAAAGGGGGTCCCTTGAGGGGCCATAACTCCGTTTCTGCAATAGGTTCAATACGCCAATTTGGGGTTTTACTCTTTGGATATTCAGTTACATCATATAAAAAAGGCGGCCCTACCAGGAATTTTGTCGATGTACCCTCATTATTTAGGACAGATTGACTGTAGTAAAATTAAACTTTACTTTTTATAGCCCGTGTAGTGAGCTAATGACATCATTTCGGCTAGTCTGGCTGAAAGCTAAATTGTGGCCCACGACTTGTAAAAATGTTATATTATTTTGACGGGTGCTGAAGATGGGCGTAATAGCCCCCAAAAGGCACGTTTTTTTTATTTAAATTTTTATGTAAACGCTTCCTAAATTACAATCGAGTTTATTTGTAACACACATTTTCCTTTTTTGAAATTTTAGGTTGGAAAAACAATTAATATTGTACAAAAAGCGCTTAATTTTGGTGAAGATACTGCAACTTCAATTCAAATAGCAAAATTGCCGTTATCAGACTCAGAATTCAGAAAATATCAAGATTCTGTGGGCCAAATTATAAATGCAAAGGAGCTGAGGACCGCCATATACTTTGGAGGAATAGAACCAAGCTTAAGGTATTAAGATTGATTTTTTTATGACCATGCCCTTCAACGTAACCATATCTATCTTTACCAGTTTTTTTTTTTTTATGAGGTATGGTTTTTCTTATGGACAATCGTCATTAGTATGGCCATAGTAGATGGAGAGCCAGCAGTCAATTTGACTAAGGTGTTTAAACAAGGCTAAAAAGTTGTCGATAAATGATTTATAATACTCTAATAAAGAAATGTCCATTGTGGCAGGCCAACTGCGTTTGCAACATTGACCCTTCTTTAAAACTGTAATACAATAATTTTAATTAAATTTTAAACTTTTTTTTGCGGTTTTGTGCCTTCAGAAAGTATTTCTTTTTGGGTATATTTTCTACATTTTAATTAAAATTTACACATAGGTTAAGAGTGCCCGTTTATTTTATGTTATGATATGACAACCGGAAGTTGGATACTTATACAACTTTACTTCATAAAATGATATTTTCTTGAGATTATTAAATGGAATGAAACACCCTAGTTTGTTTGCATAGGAGGGCGTAAAATAACATTTTTTTAAAATAGGTAGTTTATCCTATTCATATCTGAAATTTATACTAAAATGTTTTTAATTTCTTAACTTAAAAATTTAAACAAAGGATTAGCTACCTATTAAAATTATTTTACACCCTCTTATGCAAAAAAAAAACTACGTTTATTTATAGTGATGGGAAATATCGATTTTTTTGAAAATCGATTTTCTTCGCTCTATGAAATTTGACTTATAAAAAAAAAGTTTTGAGAAACGGTAATCTTGAAATAAAACTCTGAATGCCAATATTTTCTTTTTCTAATGTCAAATTTCATAGAACGAAGAAAATCGATTTTCAAAAAAAATAGATATTTCCCATCACTATTTATTTATTAATCTCGAGAAAATATCATTTTAAAAAGTAAAAGTATCCAACTACCGGTTGTCATATCCTAAAAAAAAAAAAAAGGACACTCTCTTAACCTACTTATGTGTGACATTTTAATTGAAAAGGACAAAGCATACCAAAAAAATACTTTCTGGCTTAAAAGTCTTAAAAAAACTAAAAAAATTTCTTTAGCAAACTTAACTTAAAAAAATGGCTTATAGAATTCAAATCTAAAATAAACGGCTGAAGGACTACGGTCGATGGCCTTATTGTAAATATTTAGGTTTTCAATAAAATTACGTTTATTATTATTATTTTCTAAAATAAAAAATGGGGTATCTCGGCCAAAAAAAAAGGTAATAATGGCCAAATTCTTGTAGAAGACCGCCATGTTGAAAATATTTTCATTTGTAAGAAAATGCGGATAGACCCCCGTATATAAAATTTTATACAGCTAATGCAAACCGTTCCTGAGATATTTCTACTGGAAACTCCCGGAGAAACACCCTGGAGGGCGCTCGTGCAACCGTCAAAAAGGAAGGATTGATGTTGCAACCGTGGTTGGCCTGCCAGATTGGATATTTCTTTATTAGAGTTTTATAAATCATTTATCTATAACATTTTAGCCTTTTTAAAACACCTTAGTGACTGCTGGCTCTTAGTCTATAGGAATCCAAATAGTTCACATTTGTCTTAAGAGCCTTACCTTTTAATGGGTATTTTATTTTTTTTATTAAAAAGTTTTATGCACACAGTAGGCTTCCGTTGTAACGTCATTAGTTGCTTTCTATTAATCTAAGATGACGAATCCATTCGCGTATGGATTCGATATCGGCCAATCATAACGACTCCGTGATTCCTCCGTGATGCATGGAGACTTTATGATTGAGTTAAATTGGCCGATATCGAATCTAAACGCGAATGGATTCGTCGTCTCAGATGAATAGAAAGCAATTATTAGCTGTCTAATTTTTGTCACATGAACATATATAGTAGAGTTCAGAATTCGATTTTTCGAAAGTTTCGTGTGCACGGAAAAACGTAGTTTGGAAACATTATTTTTATGAAATACCTTGGAGATATCCAAACCACTTTTTGGCACAAAAAATCTGGCGACAGGGGCTGTCTGGGCCCCATTTTAAAAAAATATGTGACAAAATAAACTTTTGATATCTTGTTGCCAGAATTCTTGAGATTAAATTAGTATTAAAATTTTTCCTGTATTTTTATTATAAGTCAGTTAAATTCTGCAAAGAATCTTGAAAATCAAAGGGTCCCCCTTTGGTTTTTAAACTTTAATTGCGTTTTTCTCGGAATTTTTTTTTTTGCAATAATTTAAAAAAACATATCACTCATTTGAAGAGAAACCTTACGTGGAAATAAAAAATAGTTTTAATAAAGGTTGTAGCTTGTTTCTTTGGGATTCGTATGGTTTTTGAATTTTTAAAATATTTTAACAAATAGACCCACCGTTGGAAAAAAACTAAGACGATGCAAAGTTCTCGCGTCTTCCCCCCGCATATTTACGCGTCCCGCTTCTCCCCGCTGCAGTCCATGTTGTGTGTAGACACACAACTCTATGTTAAAATTTGTTTTTTCTACACACATCAAAACAATCTAAGGGACAACACCTTTTTCTTAAATTTTTGGTTGGTGACTTGAAGTTTAGTTGTTTTTACCATTGCAGCATTTTCTTGCAATGCCTCTGAATAATTACCAACCATTTTTAGCGAAAAATTGAAATTAATAGAGAAAAAATAAACAGGGAGAACATCGCTTGAAATTTAGCTAATTTTTAAAAAATTTTAAACAACAGTTGTAAAC
Source organism: Cartodere bifasciata (assembly GCA_963920755.1). Lineage (NCBI taxonomy): Eukaryota > Metazoa > Arthropoda > Insecta > Coleoptera > Latridiidae > Cartodere > Cartodere bifasciata. The sequence goes on from OY987195.1 coordinate 9,070,956, forward strand.
AAGTAAAAAAGTAATGCGTTATTTCAGTAGTTAGTATGGCACCTTTTGATGGTAATAATGGCTTAACATCTTCTTCACATGCTTCTAATACGGTTGTCAATCATTTCTTGGTTCAATTTGCTCCACTGCTCTGAAACTCGCTAAGAAAGTTTCTCTCTTACCCCAAATGGTTTAATTTGTTAAGTAAGCCTTCCTTTGAGCATGCTCTATCGGATTTAAATCTAGAGACTGAGCTGACCAATTTATAACTGCAATATTCTCTTAAACTCGATAATCGCGAACTGGCATGACGGGATTGGGACAGGTGTTATCATGTGTTGGAATAAAATCTTGCCCAATATTATGTGTATATGGAACAACGACAGGGACTTAAATGTTGTTAATGTATCCGTTCGCATTAGAAAAGCCGTCCACCAAAACGCGCTCAGTTCTTCCGTCAAAAAAAATTTCATCCAAAACCATGATTGTGCCATCGGTAACTATGAACTTCCTGTGCGGTTTCAAAACGACCTTCATTTCCATACAGTCTCCAAACACAAGTTTGTCTTGAATTTGATTGTACACCAAACCCTGACTCGTCTGTGAATAACACAACACAATTATGGTTTTAGGTGAAATTTCTCTTGGCGGAACAACTGAGCGCGTTTTGTTGGATAGCTTTCCTAATGCGAACGGATACATTAACAACATTTAAGACCCTGTCCTTGTTCCATATACCCATAACATTGGACATGATTTTATTCAAACACATGATAACGACCGTCCCAATCTTGCCATGCCGGTTCGCGATTATCAAGCTAAAGAGAATATTGCAGTTATGAATTGGCCAACTCAGTCGCCAGATTTAAATCCGATAGAGCATGCTCAAAGGAAGGCTTACTTAACAAATTAAACCATTTGGGGAAAGAGAGCAGCTTTCTTAGTACGTTTTAGAGCAGTGGAGCAAATTGGACCAAGAAATGGTTGACAATCGTATTCGAAGCATGCGAAGAACATGTAAAGCCGTTATTACTAGCAGAAGGCGCCATACTAACTACTAATTTTAAGCGATGTTATCCCTGTTTACTTTTTCTCTATTAATTTTTTTTTTTCGCTAAAAATGGTTGGTAATTATTCAGAGGCATTGCAAGAAAATGCTGCAATGGTAAAAACAACTAAACTTCAAATCACCAATTAAAAATTTAAGAAAAAGATGTTGTCCCCTAGATTGTTTTGATGTGTGTATTTGATTTTTCTTGTCAAATCTTTAAGGTTACATAATATTTAAGACATTTTGTATGAATTTAACATTGTTTAAAATCAAGGATTGAGGTAAACTATTTTAATTTATATTAATAAAATATGTGATAAAATAAGTTTTTAGTCATGGGAGACAGTAAGTATTTAAAACCCTTCTTGAAATCACGAGAAAGCAACCGGCAAAAAGAAAGGTGTGTGATATGTGGGGGTAATAAAAATTTATATGGAAGTACCCAAAAAAGTTATTTTCAAACAGCCCCAAATTCAGTTTTTTACCTATATACTTATTACTTGCATCTTGTTAATTAAAATTTGTTTTGATGTTAATGTGCCCCAAACATAACATTGTTCATAATTTACATGCAAAGAAAGATTAATTTAAAAAAAATTTAACTGTAACAGCTTCTTCTGGTTTGGTCTTTTATAATTTTCATTTGTTAAGCAGAAAGTTTGTTAATTCCTCCGAAGCGTTGAGATGGGCCAATATAATCAAGATGCAATAAAAATCATGTACACAACAAACTTTGAAAAAATAATAACACGTTTATTTGTACATTAATTAGTTACTATTGTATGTAGAAAAGACAAGAAACTTATGGAATCTACTCTAAGACTGCTCCCATAGATGGATTGAAAGGGTTCTTACAAAATGCCATGCATTTACATGCCCCGGTACATGCAAACGTTTTTTTACTGCAGGAACAATTCTTATTGCGACAATCTAAAAAAAATTGAAAATTTAAATTGTTTCAAAGAACATTGAATTATAAAACCTTTTTTGCATGAGCAAGCGGTTAAAAAAGCATTTTCTGGGACTTTTGGTAATTGTGTTAGGATGGGTACAATGTTGTTTTGGTGTTTGGTCCAACCATACTAAGACACTAGATAGATAGGAATGATCACGGTCCAGCATTTTTGGTCCATAGCAAAGTAAGTTTTAGTAAAGTAGTAAACTTGTTCTTAAAAATGACATGGACGTAAACTAACGTCAATGTTATTTTGGGTCCATAGCAAAGTAAGTTTTTAGTAAAGTAGTAAACTTGTCCTTAAAAATGACATGGACGAAACGTCAATGTTAAAATATTTAAATAAAAATAATTTAAAAAATTAAAACAACATGAAACTAGACTTATTTTCGCTTTATATTGTTGCGCAAAGATTTTACGATGAAAATATTATACTCAAAAAGTGTGAATGGCTTACTTTTATTCAAAAAATATTTTGAAAGGGTATACCGTTCCAAAAATACAGCTTTTTAAGTGAGGTTGATTAAAAATGCTTATTTCAAATTTTAACACATATCCACAGTCCCCATTATAATGCTCTTTCGACGATATGAGCTAATATGTAATTTAGTAACAAACGGGCTCCTGAGTACTGGACCAGTAAGTGCACAATCAATGAAGGTAATCAAAACAGTTATTTTAAACCAATTTGTAAATTTAGGGCTCCTCCCGAATATGGATAACTGCTAGAAAGGTGCATGAAAATAGATCTCAAAAAAGTGCATACAAAAGTTAAATGTTTTTTCTTTTTAATATACAGGGTGTCCAAAAAATGGCGCATAAACGCGATGGTACGTTGTTGGAGCATGTCTAGGGAGCCCCAGAAAATTGTTAAAAAAAATCTATTTCATATACCCTCGGAGATATGTTGCCCCAAAGTGCGAAACTTTAAATGCTTATATCTTGAATATAACAGCACATATTAACGAAACAAATCGTTTAATACAAAGCTTTAGTCTATCTTAAACTATTCCACCATTTGTTTATTTTTTAAATAGTCGAATTACATTTTTATAATCAATTTTTTTATTTATTTTTTACAAAATTTTGATGAAATGAAGCTGACAACAACGTCAATAAAATCTAGTGCAAAAGTGTATGATCAAGACTCATAAATAAGATTTTTAGACTTATAGATGGGATTTTAAGATGTATTTTCCTAGACTGTGTTGCCGAATTTATCCAACTTTGTTCCCATTTTTCTCGATGAATATAAGAGATGGATTTTTTTTGACAATTTTCTATTGATCCATGAGAATGCCCCAAGAGCGTACCATCGCGTTTATGCGCCATTTTTTGGACACCCTGTATGTATTGCAGAATTGTTACACTTGCAAATTAAATAATATAAATTATTTAAAATATAATTAGTTGAAATGCTTTGAAGTATCCCACTAGCAGCACAGATAATTTATAAAATAAAAAAATTAAAAGTATCTCGTAAATTATAATGCATGCATGCATATTTTTGTAAGAGTATCTCATAAAATGTTGATTTTATAAAAAAAGCAGAAAAATTAACTTATTTGCTAAGAGTATCTTCTAGCCCACTCTTGTTTAGATGCTTGTCCAGTTCATCAAATTTTTCGAATATTTGTACCTTTTTAAGCAAGGAGACGAGTTCCAACTGGTTCTTAATGCGGGTTTCCAAATGTTTATTTAAGGATTTCACACTTTTCAGCTCGCTTTTTAACAAAACCATCAGGGCATCGTTTAACGAAATTTTTTGTAAATTACTGTCCGCATCCACAAAGCTACTTTCGTCATTTCCGAACAAGTAATTAATTTTTTTTTTACTGCAACCTTGTCACCTTCTGTAGGAACATTTTTGTTTAGAAGAATGTCAATTAATCAGTTTTTACTAAGTTCCTGCGAACATCCAATCTGCACCATTTTAACTCAACTCAAAAAGCGAAAATAAGTCTAGTTTCATGTTGTTTTAATTTTTTAAATTATTTTTATTTGAATATTTTAACATTGACGTTACGTCCATGTCATTTTTAAGGACAAGTTTACTACTTTACTAAAACTTACTTTGCTATGGACCAAAAATGCTGGACCGTGATCATTCCTATCTATCTAGTGCCTTAACCATACTAATTAATATCCAAGGGAGCAATAATGGATTCCATTGAATGCTTCCAAATATAAGTTTGATAATGTACTCTTAATGAATGTAAGCGAAGGGCATCCTTCGTGGGGGGCAGTTTTTCTAAATCTTTTGAAGTTGCTTGCATCGCTCTCAATTGGTTAATAAGTTATATTCTTGTTATCGGTGTACAATTTTATGGTAAACAATTCCATTTTTTCTATAATGGACTCTGTTATACAATCATTTTCTCCTATGTTGTTTGCCGGTTGTTTTCTCGTGATTTCAAGAAGGGTTTTAAATATTTACTGTCTCCCATGACTAAAAACTTATTTTATTACATATTTTATTAATATAAATTAAAATAGTTTACCTCAATCCTTGATTTTAAACCTTAAACAATGTTAAATTCATACAAAATGTCTTAAATATTATGTAACCTTAAAGATTTGACAAGAAAAATCAAATAGAAAAAACAAATTTTAACATAGAGTTGTGTGTCTACACCCAACATGGACTGCAGCGGGGAGAAGCGGGACGCGTAAATATGCGGAGGGAAGACGCGAGAACTTTGCATCGTCTTAGTTTTTTTTCCAATGGTGGGTCTATTTGTTAAAATATTTTAAAAATTCAAAAACCATACGAATCCCAAAGAAACAAGCTACAACCTTTATTAAAACTATTTTTTATTTTCACGTAAGGTTTCTCTTCAAATGAGTGATATGTTTTTTTAAATTATTGCAAAAAACAAATTCCGAGAAAAACGCGATTAAAGTTTAAAAACCAAAGGGGGACCTTTGATTTTCAAGATTCTTTGCATAATTTAACTGACTTATAATAAAAATACAGGAAAAATTTTAATACTAATTTAATCTCAAGAATTCTGGCAACAAGATATCAAAAGTTTATTTTGTCACATATTTTTTTAAAATGGGGCCCAGACAGCCCCTGTCGCCAGATTTTTTGTGCCAAAAAGTAGTTTGGATATCTCCAAGGTATAAGCTTTCATAAAAATAATGTTTCCAAACTACGTTTTTCCGTGCATACGAACTTCGTAAATAAGCGACTTTTTGAGTAAATTTTCCTCTACTAATAAACAAATTAATAATACTAAAAAATAAATATTTAATTCTAATCTAACTTAAATTATTATTTAGTCTGAGATTTAATCCTTACAGAATTCAAACAAATAAACCATTAAACGAAGTATACTTCTGCTGGGTGGCCACGACCTGGAAAGTCAGGGAACCGTAAAAATTAGATCAAATAACCTGCAGACATTTGTTAATTTGAAAATCTTTAAAAAGTCATGGAAAAGTAAAAGAAAAAAGTCAGGGAAAGTCTTGGAATCCAATAATAAAATTTGGGTGGCCACCCTGTAATCTGTCCACTTTATATCTTATAAAATAAACAAGTTGATTTGTGTTCCCAAAAAAAAAAAAACTTAAATAAAATAAAAATTTTATTTGTCAAGACCATTCCTGCAAAAAAAGTTTTTGGTTATCAGTTTTTGATATTGTATTGCAGCGTCTCATGTTAGCCACCCTGAACTATACCATCCTGAATATTATGTCGTCATAAAACGGTACAGAATTATATTTTAAGGCCACATATTATCCATGCGTCATGGTCCAAGCGTATTCTATCCTTCTCTTTGTATGTTGTTTATTATTTAATAATTGCTGCACGAACTTTTAGAAAAGTGGTGTGGAAACATCTGCTTAATGTATATCCAAAAGGTATGACTGGGCGGGAACGAATGGACTACATAAAAAGAAAAGCAGACGAGTACATGGCTCTTAGAGAAACATGGAAGGAGGCTATTGCCAAAGGTTCAATAAATGGAGAACTTGTCTATACTACTGGAATGGTTAAAAAGGACGTGCTTAGAACTGATAGACACCATCCATTCTTTGCTGGAAACGATGATAATCAAAATATTGCAGCATTATTTAATATACTTACAACGTAAGTAGTATGTTCGACAATTTAAGATTTACCTTTTAAAGAATTAATCCTAAACTAACCAGGATAAAAAAAAACTTTAAATTGAGTTGAGGTGCATGTTTTTCCTTATTACAAGGATACGTCATACCACCCGTCGTTCAAGATGCTGAAATAACTTCATTATTATACTGCTCGCAAGACTAGGTCCGAAAAGTATATTGCAATCGATCAAAAAAAATCTAAAATCGTCAATTTTCATCCTAGAGCAAAAATCCTCGAAAAAATCCGTCCGTCTGTCGTTTCTTGTAGACACCATATCTCTCGCCATATCTCAAAAACCAAAAGTAATATCAAACTTAATTTTTGAGAAAAAATCTACCTTTATAAGTGGAAAAACCGTATTGTTTTTGACGTGAATCTGATTACTACAAAGCCCGACTATCTTCGTTATTATTCAATCTATAAAAAAAAATTGGGGTACATCAAAGGTGTTTTTGGTAGTTTATTCGTAAAAGGTACACTTTCTCAGAAATTTCAATTGGAAAAAAAGTTTTTACTTGAATTGGGGTATTTAAAAAAGTAAATAAAATCACAAAATTTTAAAAGATAAAGAAATTACATGCAGTTTTAATCAACACTACCAGTGTTTAACCCATTTTAAAGGGGCCCCCAAATTTTAAAATGGGTTTAAAATGACCGTTTTTATTACCTTTATTGATAGTACAATTTTCATGATGGTTGGAAAAATCGTTTCGTTATTTACGATTAAGTGTTTTTAGTCTACCTGTTTAAAGTCCATTATTTCCGAAGGGGGGCACTTTTTCAAAAAACTGTTTTTACCAATTGTCTTGGATTTTTTCCAGCTATCTCCCCTTAAAAAAAAAGCACATTGATCGCGGACACCCTGTATACAGGGTGTTTTCGAAAGTCGTTTCAATAATTTAACCCGGGATTCCTTACCCAAAAATAGTTCAATTAAGCCCCATTTACCTGTATCCAAAAGTGCACTGTTTTCCAAAACCAAAATTTTTATGTTTTTTTTCATTACTATTGAATGAAACAACATAGAAAAACAAAATTTGGTATATTTGTCTTACTTTTTATGATCGACACAATGGTCGTAAAGAGAAACCCATAGATTTATTACATAACCTCAAAATGGGACACCTGCGCCCCCTCTTGGGGCATAACTTTTTTTGTATTCGAATTTTTGAGAAGGACGTGAGAAGGCTGATTGGTCTGTAGTTTGTTAAGTCAGAGGGGTCGCCTTTTTTATATAGAGGTTTAATTACGGCTATTTTTAGCATATCTGGAAATATTCCGTGCTTAAAAGAATTATTTAAAATGTAAGTTAATGGTTGTACTATTGACAGGATTATTTTTTTTAAAAGAGACATTGGTATTTCATCGTATCCTCGACTATTTTTATTTTTAAATAGCTTAACAACTTTTACTATTTCGCAATCGGTAACATCAAACATGTAAAAAGTATTTTCTAAATTATTATTGAGAAATTATTTATTGTTTTTTTTTTGTTTGTTATTTGACTGACAATATTCCATATTGTCTTTGTTTTATTTTCTGAGTTAATTATTTTGTTATGAAGATACAATTGTTTCTTTTTGTATAATAAGTCGTAGTATTTTTTTAGTTGTTTATAAGACTCGTATTTTCTGGGATCGATTTTAGTTAATATATATATGCCCTGTCGAGCAAATTTTTTGTTTCATGTACATCAGGAGTATTTTTTATTAAAGACTTAATAGACTTTGCCTTTACAGACTTCATTGGGAAATCATGACACAAAATGTTATTGAAATCTTTAAAAAAGGCACACCATTGAGCATTTACATCAGATTCCGGAATATTAAAAATGAAATTCCAATCATAATTGAGTAAGTTCAAGTTAAATTGTTTTATGTTTAAATCATTTATTTGCCTTGTAAAAGGGGAATCCTTATTTTGATATGACTCATTGTTATTAATTTGAAAAGATAAATATATCGCCAGGTGGTCCGATATGTGAGATTGAACAACATTGCTATCAAAATTATTAAAGTTTGTGATAACATTATCAATACAGGTGCTCGACTGATGAGTCACTCTAGTAGGTTCATTAATTACAAATTCCAAATCAAAACTTTGTAGAATAGAAGTAAAAGTTGATGCGTTTTTATCGGTACGCAAAATATCCACATAAAAATCCGCAACAACAATAAACTTGTGTTAACAATCATTTAAAATTAGAAATAAAGTGGTTATTTGATCAAAAAAAGTATTAATGTCTCCTGAGGGGGAACGATATATACAACAAACTAATATTTTGTTGTTGTTAATATTCACCTCCATAGCAAGAGGAGATATTTCGAAATTTAGTCTTTTGGAAAACATCAATAGTGCGGTTTATGGTTGGCCATTTAAACTAGAGACAATACAAGAGGCTATTGGTATGCCGAAGTTTTCCATGGTTTTCTTTGGCCGTTGAAGTAAATGCTTCACCAGATTATCAAAATCGTCCATCACATCACATGTTAAAAATATCAACAACTTTTATTTAATGTTCATTAATCACATATACAGGGTGTATCACGACGAGTATAAGGCATACGTATCTCTAAAACGGTTCGTTATATTTTTTTCAAATTTGGTATACACAAGTTTTGGGATAGGATGCATCTACCTAAAATATTTTCAACTTTGTGCCACTTCCGGTTATACCGAAAACTAGTGTCAACTTTGTTATTTTAAATGGAATGATAATATCGAAAAAAAATAGGCAGTTCCATTTAAAATAACAAAGTTGACACTAGTTTCCGGTATAACCGGAAGTGGCACAAAGTTGAAATTATTTTAGGTAGATGCATTCTATCCTAAAACTTGTGTATACCAAATTTGAAAAAAATATAACGAACCGTTTTTGAGATACGTATGCCTTATACTCGTCGTGATACACCCTGTAGTCATCTTGTATATTATATTTCTTTTTATCATACGAATATATATACCTCCATAGCAGAGCATTCAAAGTGAAATGGAAGACTGAGCGATTTTAGGTCACAGCGCTCCTTAGCGACATAATTCGTACTACAATACAGGGCGCTTCCACCATGTAGACCAAGATCTCTGCAGAAAGACGATGTGAGTTTAAAATTAGGCAGAACGTAGGAAACTAGTTGATCTGCAGCGCCTTCCAATGTTCGGTGACGCATATAAATTGACAGTTTGAAGTGTTTATAGTGTGATCTAATCTAGCCAAACAATTTCCTATGGACTGAATGTTTTGGTAGAAAAGTCGTAGCACTAGTAGTTTTAGTTTTTCTTCAGCCTTGGGTTTCTCGTTAGACGAAATAAAAAATGATTTATGTCTGGGTTTTTTATAGCACTAACGCATTCTTCAGGAACTGTGATTTTATACGAAGAATATTCTTCTGGGCGGTTAGAGATTAGCTTTTCTAACTTAAATTCGGGAAAGTATTTGTTAAGTGATTTGATAAATCTTCATCTGTAACACTTGGATCAAGCATACATACATGCAGGTGAGTGAATGTTTTTGCTGCTTTTATGTGTATGTTGTTGCCATTTCCGGTTCCCCTTATTTCGTTAGTACGCTTCTTTTTCTTGTCTCTGGTAACCTTAATAAATCCCTCATTATCAGTTTTGTCCTGTTCGAGCGAATCTACGTTGTTGTTTGTATTGTTATTTGTAGTTGGTTCAGTGTTGTGTATGTTTGGGGTACTGTCGCCACTGGAAACGGATGCATATGATTGAGCTTGATATTGGTGTGGTTTTTTGGAGTCTTTGGCTTAGATTTTGTAGCATTTGGTAAACGTACAGGAGCCTTACTGATCAACGCTTCACGTAGCTGGATGGAAATAATACGATACACAAGTGCACCCTACGCAAATGTTACCTATTCAGAGAAATTAACTCAAGAGTCGAATTTAATGGCCTCAATTGGGCTAATAGTACAGTCAATCCGTATTACTCTAGTGACAATTCAATTCATCTGTCAAACTAGAAGTTTATGCCAAAAAACGACGCAGTTTGCTGCGAATTATAACTTTTTTTTAATTTTTTTTTTGCTAAAATTTTGGTCAAATAGGGTTGTTGTTGTAAAAAATGAGTGTAAATATAATCATTTAGTAGGAAACGACACATAATTTCTATATTCAACTTAAATGAGCTTCATAAAAAAACCCCTTATTTAAATTGAAATTGAAACAAAAAATTTTCCTTCTTAAATCGTGTAATGGATCCTAAAGAATACATTTTTCAAAGAAAATCTTTCCATCATTAAATGCCATCATTTTAGGATCATGCCAAAAAATGGGGCACCGACTTTAGTCTACGCCCACTAACTCAATAAAGTATTTTTTTAACTGTTTTTTTTTGAAATTATTACTGCGAAGAGTATTTAATAAAATGTACACACATTATATTTAAAAAAAATACCCTTAATATTCAAAAAATCTACGAAGAGTAACTTCTAACCCGTTCACTAATCCAACCCATTTCTTGTTTTGTATTAATTTGCAAAATTTGGTGGTAATCCAACTTGATTGGATCTTACTCTTTGGGGGGCTATTTATGAGGTGAAGAAACGTCACTTTAGTTACGTATATGGCGAACATAAAGTAGCACTTTTCTGAACTTTATCATAGAGTTTCTATTTTTACTGCTGGCGACAGTAAAAGTAACTTTTACTGACGCTGCCAAATTTTTATTTCTTAAAACATCAAATAAACATCATTGTAATGACGTTTATTTTTAAATAAATAAGAGTCAACTAAAATAAGTAAATTAAATTTATTTTAAAACCATTGTATTTAGAAGTTTTAAGATTAAGTATCGTTTTCTACACAGAGTTAAAGTGGCTTTGAGCCTCGGCAGAATTGTCTGTTTCGCTTTGCTCAACAGACAATCTTTCTGCCTCATCACACACCACTTTTACTCTTAGTACTAAAATCTACTATTTATTTGCTGCTATAGTACATTTTTTATATGAGAAGAAATTTCACCTTTTACCTATAAAAAAATCTCGTTACCGATTGGTTGAATGCCCTGTTTTACACCCAACAAATTCAAAATGGCCGCTACGAAACATATGTTTTTTAAAAGCTTTTTTTGACTTAAAAAAAACTTTGGTTATGCTCGCCGTCAACTCTCAAACTGTCACTTTAATAATTAAAAACAAACTTTTATAATTTTTTTAAATGCCAGTGTCTTGTTAAAGTTAACATGCCAGATTAAAATTTATTAATAATCTCGTTGTTTTCACAGTTTTTACGAATATAATGCGAAATTTAACGAAAGTTTCAGTTTCTGAAGTTGCTCTAAATATAAATGTGTGTTCTATCGCTACACCTCTTCAAAAGATTCTGTTTTAAAAACCTTAAACGAACTAAGAACAAGGGAACCTACAATTAAGCGTAAATCAAACAACTACTGAAAAATCATAACAACGACCCCCTGCCAATTTAAATACTTGGTACGGCCCGGGGTGGGTAACTTTTCTTTATAGGATAAGATATATTTCATTACCACTTCGTGGTAGTTCTCAATTTTTCGAATTTTTCATAAAAAATGGCATTTCTACTCGCAAATGCAAACATGGCTTTCGGATCCTGAAATTTGCGTTTTCTTTGTGAAGCTGTTTATTTCCTACTGCAGGTTGATTAGGTCCGGCACAATCACAGGATAATAATGGGGTGCTTCTTAAAAATACTTATTGCCCGATTGTGTATAATTTCTTCCAACTTTAATATTCCCACATACTTAAATTGCATCCCCAAATTTGTTTGGATAGCCTCATTGGTATCTCAGACTGTTGCCAGACTCACAGAACGCATAACAACTTGTTTTGGTTTAAAAAATAAGCGGCTACCGACGAAATTTTTAAATTTATTTTAAATTTTAGTTTTTTGTGACAGATTAATTTGAAAGTTTCAGTTTTGACAAACGTAAAATTTTTAAGGTTTGTTCGAAAACACAACAAAAAATCGGAAATTTACTGAACAAACCCCTGATAGGCAACCCAAAAAACATGTTTTAAATTTTTATCGTGTAGTCGGAGTTTCTTCTTGTATAAAAAATATACTATAGTAAAAAGTGGTAACAAGTTTTTTTTTTGTGCCAGGTATGCATTAAATCATCCAAAAGTAAGCTATTGTCAAGGAATGAGTGATCTGGCTTCCCCACTATTGGTTACCATGAATAATGAAGCACATGCATACATATGTTTTTGTGGACTTATGGAGCGCCTATGTTCAAATTTTATGATAGACGGAATAGCTATGACCCAAAAGTTTACTCATTTAGCTGAAGCAATTATGTACTACGATCCGGAATTTCACAACTATCTTAAAATACACCAAGTAAGTTTTAGATGCAAGCTTAAATTTGGTCTTATTATCGGATTTTGCTTGTTATAAACATCTACCGCCACTGTTTAAAATAAAATAGGTATCTATTTCACGTGATACCTACTTGATAAACATTGGCGCTACGTGCTGCACCCTGTGGGTGCTTAGTGTTAACCGGATTTGGGTTACCGGTTTGACTTGATAAACTATACCCTTAAGTGACTAAAACTTTTTTTGTTTCTTTGCCTATTTTAAAAACTCTAGAGGCTTTGCCAAAAAACATAGTTTTTTCTTTAAATAACTAGAAATGGGTGAAAGTCGAAACTCCTAAAAGTTACTATTCGCAGATATGAGTTACTCGAGTAGAATTCGGAATCGGTTGAAGTGTAATTTAAATTATTTTATATTTCTTGAGTCAAAGCTAAATCGATATTTTATATAATTGCAACACATTCTATAGTATACTGTTCAAAAAAAAAACTCCTATAGGATAATACTTTCGTTTGAATAAGACAAAGTTTAATAATTTTATACAGGATGAATAGAAAGTAACGCTTCAAATTCTTATTTTTCTAAAGTCAATTCCTAACTTTTGCTTGCGCATTTAATGAAATTAAATATTCAGATTGTGCCAATTCTAAGTAATTAAACTTTGTAATTTTAAATGGGGCACACCATTTTTTAATTTTTTTCCAAATCTATGATAAATTTGCAGTTCAATGATATAGGTTTTGTAACTTCCCCTTACCTGCAAAAAGGTTGTCATTTCAAAAATTCACTTAAATTATTTTAAGGTATCTAACGATTATGTGCTTCTTTTTTGACTGGTTTTGACAAAAACAATAATTTTTAATAGAAAAAAGAAGTACAGGGTGTCCCACGTAAGATGACCCAACCCCTTATCTCAGGAACTAAAAACGCTAGCAAATTTTTTTTTTCGCAGGATTGTTTGTAATGAACCAAATTTTTATTTTTAGTAATGTTCCACTCTACAGGGTGTTCCATTTACTCGGAACACACATCCACTTCCTTATTTTAAATGGAACACCTTATATTTTTTTATATTTTTAAATACTCATTGGGTTGAAGATAGGTATAGGGAAATGGGGTATCAAATGAAAGGAAATTAAAAAATAAATTTAATGGGCGAAAAAATAATATAGCTTTGCATTTAATTTTTCAGAAATAAAACGGTTTTAATGTATTGATATTCAATGGTGGATTTTTCACTTCCGGTTGCGATTTTTGGTCAAATTTTAAATGAAAATGATTTTTAAGCATCTTAATTATACGTTGTTTAAATTTAATGCAAAAATATTAGCAATGAAAAGCGCAATGATTTTTTTAAAAAACTGCTGCAACTGGCAAAAATTTCAGAAAAAAATTTTTTTTGCAAAAACTAAAAAAGTTGGAGATTTCGGACTTTTAACAAAATAATCCTTATTTTTGGGAGTATTTAAAAATATAAAAAAATATAGGGTGTTCCATTTAAAATAAGGAAGTGGATGTGTGATCCGAGTAAATGGAACACCCTGTAGAGTGGAACATTACTAAAAATAAAAATTTGCTTCATTACAAACAATCCTGCGAAAAAAAAAATTTGGTAGCGTTTTTAGTTCCTGAGATAAGCGGATGGGTCATCTTACGTGGGACACCCTGTACTTCAAATTTACCGAAAAACATCTGCGCTTTCCAAAAAAAGTTCGTACTTTTTAAAAATGTTTTTAATAATTCTAATTTTTTTTTTAAATACCCTTAATCTTACGAAAATTTCTTCGATTTCCCGAAAATACTTTTAATTCCTTGATAATCTCTTCAATTTTCAAAACAATACTAAGGTATTTCATTTTAAAAAAAATTTGTGATTTTTCAAAAATACCTTAGATTTCATGAAAAAATCCTTAGTGTCAAATACAACAAAAAATGCCCATAAGCATTAAATATCTTAAAAGTTAAAATAAATGAATATTTGACGATATCTGTGGCGAATGTTTAATCTAAAACAAAGATTCTCTTCAAACCACACTTTATTTAGAAAAAAATTTATATTTTGCTAAAGATGACAACATAGCTGTCGAAATTCGTATTTAAATTTTTTTAAATAAAGTGTGGTTTAGAGAGATTCTGTGTTTCTTCAAATAATTAAAGTATATTTTTGCGGGAAAGTAGTAAAATCAATATCATTAAACTCCAAATTTATTATAGAATTAAAAAAAAAATAAATGAGGTGTCTCATTTATAATACAAAGTTCCATTTTATTACTCGGAACTGACACAACCTGTATATTTAAAGTTAGTTTTATCAAATGTGCAAGAAAAGGCTAAGAAGGAAAAGTATTGACAATTTCAACAAGTGACATGTCACATTTTTTGGCAGACAAGAAGTGAATCATAGCAAGGCACATAAACTGTGCACTCTCATTTTCATTTTTTTGAATCCTAGAGGCCTAGAAGGTCACTTTTCGTGACGTTAGAAATATTAGTTTGGCTACTCGCCAAAGATCTCTTTAGTTTTAGTCAGCGATAAAAGTGAATTAACGCCGTTAGAGGCGAAATGCGTTACTCTCTACTCACCCTTGAAGTGAAGTAAAGAGTGCAAACTATTAACAAAAAACACGAAGAATTAGAGGTTAAACGACTTACCTTAAGGAAGTTCAATCCTCAATTATACGATTAGTTGCATCCGAAATAGATCACAGTATAGTAGTTTCTTTGCTAGTACGTCACGCAATGTTTACAGTAAAAAGTTCCCCCTCTCCTACCCTAGCTACCCCGCACGCCTCTCACCAATATGATTCATTATGTTTTTTGTTTTTATTAAATCCCCTTTTATGGGGCCACCAATATTTTGTGGGTTGGCGGGTGGTGATCTATTTCGAATGCAACTAATCGTATAATTGAGGATTGAACTTCCTTGAGGTAAGTCGTTTAACCTCTAATTATACTTCTTAGTTGCATCCTCATAGATCACACGGTATATGTTTAAAGCAGAGGATTTAATAAACCCTGGACTGCTAGTTAGCTTTTGAATGTAAATACTGCATAAATTGTTGTAGTCGGGGGTGTCCGATTCTATTATTTAAATCTCGATTTAAATTAATTTTTATTTTTTTTTTGAGTTCCGTCTTTTGTTTTGGTGGCATTAAAGCCTTAAGGTTTATTGTACGAACCCAATGTATTCCAGTCAAATTTTCATATTTCTCCATTTTCATATTTCTCCAACCCTTTGTAATTTGTAAGGGGTTCAAGTTCTTTGATTGGTTTGTGACTAATTTTCTTCAGATCTATCACAGATGTTTCGTAAGTTTCATGTCGTCCTCGACTCTTCGAGCTAGTGCTTCGCACGACATCTAATATGCTCTACTATCAGTGTATACCTTGTATAGTCTGCAGGCCAGGTTAGAGTCAGTATTCGCATGTTGTGTAAGTGCTGTATCACCTGCAGTTACCAGTCCTGTTGCAAGCTAATTCTTGCTACGTAAAAACAGTTCTTCTGCTTTTATTTTGGTCCCACGATAGTTTCTTTGCCGTGTTTGATTCCATGTTCTGTCTGTTTCTTTTTGGTTTCCTAGAGTATTTATAAAAGTATTTCTAGATATACCAAAAAATGGCTCTGGTCCTATTATTGGTTGATATGAGTTATTATACTCCTCGCAGACAAAGTCAAAAACGAGGAGTATATTGTGATTGTTTTGAAAATTCTAAAATCGTCAAAAATCGTCGTAGAGCAAAAATTCTTGCAGATTCGTGCGTTTCATCGAATTTTGAACAACTTTCAAAAAATCCGTCCGTCTGTCCGTCTGTCACGTTTTTTGTAGACACTCTAACTTGAGTACCAAAGATCCCATCAAGTTCAAATTTTCAGGAAAAATCGTTCTCATTAAAATCTAGATCCCTATTGTTTTTGAAAGAAATCGGAAAATAATAAGTGGGGCTGCGGCACCCCCCAAGTGAGAAAAAATTCATATTTCAGTTATCATAAAAATTACAGAATTTTCTTTCTGGTAAATTTAAAGCCCTCTTAATTCTCTACTAAAAGTATATCTAAGTTTTTTTTGTCCGGCCCCACATAAGCCCCCCAATTTAAGAAAAAGCCGTATCTTCGTTATTTTTCAATTTACAAAAAAAACCTAGGTCATAAAAATGAAAGGAAATTAAATTTTGTATTAAAAAATATTTTTTGTTTTTTTTTTGTGAAGTTTTTAAGACAAAAAAGGTCAAAATAAAGGTTTTTGGTGATTAAAAAGCTCTAAGTCACTTAAGTCTAGGTTCGGTCAAGGTGGCTTTGCAAAAAAAAATGAAACAAAAACATCGTTCCAAAGCCAAATTAAATCCTAAACGCCATTGTCAGAATTGATACCTATTTATGCTTTTCGCAAATAAATGTTTTTTCTATAGAAGAGTTAATAGTTATTGTTTTTTTTTAATTTTATTATTCTCTGATTACCTACTGCGAGGAGTATCCTATTAAATGTCGGCATTTTATAAAAAAAACTCTAACAGGCTCACTAATCTAACCTATCCACTGACCTAACCTATATCTAGTTTTTGTTCTTCAAGTGCAGCATTTTTAATTTCCCAGATTTGGTGCCCATATCACTTTTAACTGATTGTGATTGGATTTGTTAGGAAAAAAGTCTGCTGTATTAGCCTCGGCCTTTCACCATAATTGTATCTGTACCTGCACATTTCTTCTGCTTAGATATGTCTGCATTTATGTCAGATTAAGTAATTTGGGGGCGCCTTTTGTGCATAATTTTTTCCATACTCCTGTTCTATAAAAATCGGCCATGGACGTGAAAAAATTAACATCACTTAAACCTTTTGGAATTTAACCATCTTTCATTTTATAATGTTCATTTCTACTTATTTTTAACATGTATTTATAATATCATACGAATATACAGGGTGTTATTTTGTAGACTTTACTAGCGTTTTGCTCAGCTATGTGCAATTCGATTTCTTTAAAAATTTGTGAAAAGACCATTTAAAACCTTTACTTGCGACTGGTAAAATCAATATTTTAATTGCTCTACTGGTTTTGCAGAAAATGACAGTAACAATCATACTTATTAATTTTTATGTAAATAATTATTTTTTTTCAAAAAATCTGGATTATTTTACGTACAAATCATTTTTTACATTTTTAATAAACTTTACCATTGCTTTATAATCGATTTAATTAATTTAATATGTTTTATCTACTCAGCTACTTTATCTTACTCATTTAAGTTAACTAATGACTTACTTTATTTCACGGAAATAAAATGAGTTAGGTAATGAAATCATAACCTAACGGAAATTAAATAAGTTAGGAAATGAGATAATTTTTTCACTCAAATTTGACATGTTGTCATGATGACAATTAGGTCTACAGGATGTACTACAAAATTTTTTTTAAAATGTTTATTATTTTTTTTAAGTTATTAAGCGGTCGTAGATAAAATATTGTATGCAACACGTTAGGAAACAGTCATTATTTCACTTATGCTCTTACAAAACTCGGCTAAAGCCTCGTTTTGCAAACTTCGCATTCGTGAAATAATGACCATCGTTTCCTTACTTGTTGTATAAATAGATATTTCTAACATAGTCGGCTGATTTAGTGTTTTTTTATTAATTAGCTTGGGTAAGTGTGCTAGAGATTTAAAAATTTTCTGTGTTCTTATTGTGTTGACAAATTATGACAATCGTGATTTAGGGTATAGTCCGTTAGTCATTTTGGTAAACCAAAGTGACAGAAAACGACTTGTTACACAATTCGTTGTCATAGAAAATGATTGTTACAACTGTCACTTTGGTTTACCAAAATGACTTACGGACCATACCCTTATTGTTAATAACGTCAAAAAAATGAGTGTCATAAGAGCAAAACAAATTCAACGCCTACCTAAATAAAAAAAAGAACCATTCTAGCCAGGTATTTTAGGAATCTTTATGAATTTATTCTAAAAAAACGAACATTCTTAATTAATATGTAAAAACTGATTTAAATGTAAAATAATATAGACTTTTCGAAAAAAAATAAATATTACAATAAAAATGTAAGAAAAACCAAATGACTGTCGTTTTCTGCAAAACTAATAAACCTCGTAATAAACCAATTGAAATTTTGTATTTACCAGTCGCAAGCACATGTCTTAAATGGTCATTCCAGAAATTTTTATAGAAATCGAATTACACATAGCTGAGCAAAACGCTAGTAAAGTCTACAAAATAACACCCTGTATATATACAGGGTGTCCAAAAAATGGCGCATAAACGCGATGGTACGTTGTTGGGGCATGTCTAGGGAGCCCCAGAAAATTGTTAAAAAAAATCTATCTCATATACCCTCGTAGATATGTTGCCCCAAAGTGCGAAACTTTAAATGCTTATATCTTGAATATAACAGCACATATTAACGAAACAAATGGTTTAATACAAAGCTACACTATATTTTGAATGAATGAATGAATGAATGTGAATGATGATATTTTAAACCATTCAACCATTTGTTTATTTATTAAATGGTCGAATGACATTTTCATAATCAGTTTAATTTTACAAAATTTTCATGAAATGAAGCTGACAACAACGTCAATAATATCTAGTGCAAAAGTGTATGATCAAGACTCCTAAATGGGATTTTTAGACTTATAGATGGGATTTTAAGATGTATTTTCCTAGACTGTGTTGCCGAATTTATGCAACTTTGTTCGCATTTTTCTTGATGAATATAATAGATGGATTTTTTTTGACAATTTTCTAGGGATCCCTGAGAATGCCCCAAGAGCGTACCATCACGTTTATGCGCCATTTTTTGGACACCCTGTATATATAAATATCTCGTAATTTCCTGTATGTTCAAGTTATGTAATCTCATCTTATTTTAAGATGGGATTTATTATCAAGTTTCCGATTGGTTTTTTCTCCTATTATATTATCTGAGTTCTCAGTTGGTTTGTACACTGCATTTTATAAGTGAGTATTCTTGCCTTTCCCTGGGTTAGTATGCCGAGTGCTTGCATGAACAGCATCATCTTCAAACTTGCAGTTGAAGTGATTTTTTGACTTCTAGGCATGCTAATATATGTATATATCCTAGCTTTCCTGGAAGACCTAGTATTAAGCCAGTGCACCATATACCATACAAGTACCCATCGTTTTTCGTGTATTCTTCTGAAAATTGCTAAAGTTGTTGCATGGATGAATGTTGTATTAAAAAGGATCCAAGTTTGACATTACATAGCTATTATAATGATAACTTATAAATAAATAATTTCTTTATTATGATAAGCCCTAACTGGCGAAATATCGACATGGTCGCTTTTATCATTATAATGTCCTCTTGTTTTCGCCCCCCCCCTCTCGTTTTATATAAATTTCAGGTATCTTCATGTAATTTTTGTAAGCTTGGCAAAGCTTGTTCTCACACATACACCTATGGAAGCTATACAATGAAGTCTTAATTGCTATGTTAAGCTTTGATTCTTTAAGGGCTTGTTTGTAAGTGTAATCAAGGTGGCATTGATGACGGTTCCTTTCTGATAACTTTCTTGTATGTATCGAATAACATCTTGTTGGTGTTGTAGTCTCATTAGACTATCTAATGCATGGTTTAAGGGCATAGCGCACTTTTATTTTGGGGCCAGGAATTGACTAAGCCACTGTTACTATTAACCTTTCGTAGGCTCTTTTTATTTCCTAGATTATTTTTGGGTTTTGCTACTGTACAATAGTATACTGCAATGTGGTTATTTTTTAGGCATTTTGTGAGATTTTTACAAATTGATTGTATCGATCCGTCCTACTTATGCTGATACGTAGGTCAAGGGGCACCGATTCTTTTGTTTGGGTTTTCTCATATAATGTCCAATGCCTCACATTTTTGGTGACTATGAATTAAGCTTTTAAATAAAAAGTCCTTATTAAATGCGCCTATTTAAGATGTGACCCTTTCTCTATAGTGAGTGATCACCAGCAGCTGTATTCACGAAACGGTAAGAATATTTTCGTGCACGAAAATATATGTCTATCTCTTTCTCCCTCGTATACAATTGTATTTTCTGTCTCACACAAATCTCACTTTTCTCGGGCAGGAGAGTTTGAAGAATAACGACACTGATATGTGCCATCAACTCCAAAACTGCCGAAGGTTTTATTGTATGTTATGTCTGGTTTTTTCAGACCATGTTAGTTGCAAAGCAACTGTCTTGTATTCCTCACAAGTTAGGACTATTATTGTATTTTAGGCTTTACTCTTTAATAAGTTTCAAGTTGTTTTTACTTTCATTTTACTTTAGATAAATATGAATAGCGAGTTGTCCATTTTGAGAGTGGTTTTACTTAATAAAAGGTTGTGGAATCCATGCCTAAATTTAGTCCAATAAGTGAGTCAAAAGATATTTTCATTTTTGATTGCTAGGTTTAGTCCAACAAATATTCAATTGCTTTAGTTGTCTTGCATTATACAGTGTTTAGTATCAATGTCATAAAAACAAATGACTTCAAATTTTCCATTAAATTAGTGGCTATTATACACAAATCAAAAGCTGCGGGAGGCAGTTTCTTACGAGCTGGGTTTAGCCCAGCGCATAGTCAAGAGTCATTTTTGCCTTATAATCTACAGGCTAGGATTAGTATTAATCCTCATAGGTCAATTCACTGGAAAATTTTTCGCTAAATAAATGGCTACGCAAACTAAAAGTTGCGAGAGGCTGCATCGTGTTATTTTCTTCAAGATAGGTTTAGCTTAACAAGTGGCCAAGAGCTTGCTCTTACTTTATATTATGTAGGCTGGGTTTAACATGAGTCGTCGGATGTGACAAATGCTCTGTTAAATATCGGCTACGCAAACTAGTTTCGAGAGGCTGTATCGTGTTATTTTCTACTAGATAGGTTCAGACGAACAAGAAGCCAAAAGCTACTGTTGCATTATATCCTGCAAGTTCGGTTCAACATTAATCGTTGGAGATCACTGGTAAGTGTTCCGTTAAATATCGGCAACGCAGAAGGTTGCGAGAGGCTCGTGATATTTCCTACAAAGTAGGTTCATCCCGATTAGTAGTCAAAAGCCACTGTTACTTTATATTCTGCAGGCTCGGTTTAAGATTAGTCGTTGGAGGTCACTGGTTAATGCTCTGTTAAATATCGGCTACGTAAACCAATGGTTACGTGAGGCTGTGTCGTTTTATTTACTACAAGGTAGGTAATGAGCTCAACAAATAGCCAAGAGCTAATGTTGTCTTACTATCCTCAGGCTAAGTTAAACATCAGTCTTCGGAGGTCACTGGCTAACGATTTGTTTTTATCGGCTACGCAAACCAAAGGTTGCTAGTATAAGCTGTTGCCTTATATCCAACATTCTAGTTTTTTCAGTAATCGTCTGTTAATTGTATCATATCAAAAGCAATGCTGAAACACTAAAATTGTTTCTTTATGTTTCCTAATTAACGTATTTATTTATTTCACATATTGGATTAGTTATTAGTTTTTTGTTTAAATTAGATTTTTTGGTTGTATTTTAGTTTATCTAAAAACTGTTTTTAGGCTGAGAATTTTTCATTAAATATGCTTAATGTTGCTTATTAAAGCTGGTGTAATATCCACTTTGACCTCTGTTGTGTAATAATTATTAATCTTTTCCCAATCCATGCTAAAAACACTAAGATTGTTTATTTATGATTAATACTTTTAAAATATTCCTAATGATGGTTTAGTTTTAATGATTTAGGTTAATATTAAATGTTTTTGTATTATTTACTATTTGTTTATTGCAAACACGCGCTCCGTACAACGCAAAGAAACATAATGTATCATATTGGTGAGAGGCGTGCGGGGTAGCTAGGGTAGGAGAGGGGAAACTTTTTACTGTAAACATTGCGTGACGTACTAGCAAAGAAACTACTATACCATGTGATCTATGAGGATGCAACTAAGAAGTATAATTCCGTTTACTATCCATTCATATTTAAAAAAAAGCGCAGTCACCTATGAAAACTAGAACCTTTTTCTTTAAAAAGTTGAATTTTCCACAAAGTTGGACCACATTTCTAATTTACTGACACTAAAAAGAACGTCGCACTTTATATGGGCAAAATGGCTGCGCGAGGATGTTGCTGCAATTTTTATATGTTGTAATTGACGTAATTTTCTGAAGGTCCCCAAAATTTTGTCGCAATTGTATGATGGTTTTCTTTTTACGACCAAATAACACATTTTTTTGACTGAATAATTAAATGTTTTTCTATGCTTGACTTTTTACTAAAATTTGTCATCTGTGTTTTGATTTTTTAATTATTAGAAATGTCAAGCAAGAATACAAAATACAAAATGACAATATTGACAGATTTATACTTTTCAAATATAGGTTTTCAAAAATCACACCTTTTTCAGTTTTTTCTTAATTAAACGCAAATAAGATAAACAAAACATCAAAAGTTGCTGAAGATAATCGGTATCATTGCAGAAATAAACGTGGTAAAATAAATAAAACCTGGGCAAAAATTAAAAACTTTTTCTAAGTTGACGAACAAAGCAGCGTTAGGCGCAAGGATATGTTTTAGTAAGAAGAAAATATCTTCTGGATAAGCTACAACAAGACCAACGTTTTTTTGTTGCGGTCTTGAACCAGTTTTTTGAAAAGTTTCTAAAAGTTTGGTCCACAGATATTTAAAGCATTTGTCCCATGGCCCCCATCTTTAGATACCAAAGAACACTGGCCACATCAGCTCAGGATTTGAATGTGAATAACTAATAGGCTCCATGTTTGCCCCCAATGTTTATATTGTTACGAGTAACATTTTTAGTTAATTTGCAAAAGTACATTTGAGTACGACTTGGCAACAGTTTTGCTATCTAGCCTAGGTACTAGCGCTTCCTAGAGTTATAGTAAAACTTTTGTTTGTTTTTGTTTTGTTTATCTTATTTGCGTTTAATCAAGAAAAAACTGAAAATGGTGTGATTTTTGAAAACTTATATTTGAAAAGTATAAATCTGGCAATATTGTCATTTTGAATGTTGTATTCTTGCGTGACATTTCCAATAATTAAAAAATTTAAACATAATCACAGATGACAAATTTTACTAAAAAGTCAAGCATAGAAAAATATTTAATTATTCAGTCAAAAAAATGTGTTATTTTGTCGTAAAAAGAAAACCTATCATACAATTGCGACAAGATTTTGAGGACTTTCAGAAAATTACCCCAATTACAACATATAAAAATTGCAGCAACATCCTCGCGGAGCCATTTTGCCCATATAAAGTGCGATCTCCTTTAAAAATGCCATAATTAATATGACAGGCGTAAAAATTGGAAAAAAGAATCGATTTCTGCAGTTCTGCTTGAGATGTGAGAATTTATTAAGAAAATTGTAGAGATTTTTGTAAAAAGGTTAATTTATCCTGTGATACCTAAAAGGACTTCTTAACAGTGAATACTTAAATAAACAAGAAATGGGTTAGATCTTTGAGTGGGTAGAAGTTAATCTTTGCAGATTTATTGGATTCAAGGGATGTTTTTTATATAATGTACGCACATTTTATTAGATACTCTTCGCAGTTATAAAATTAAAAAAAAATAGAGTTTTATAGCAAAAAAGAATTAAAAAAAGTTTTGCCGCTCTTGGGACTCGAACCCGAGCAGTCCGGCTGAGAGGCGGAAATCTTAAGGTCGCTTAAAGATGTATGTATACATAGGCATAGACAAATTATTAACTTAGACTGACAGTGACGGCCTTTTTCATGAATCGCGGTATTTCAGATATCTGTAAAATTTTACAGTTTTCTTTGGTGATTTTATTTTAAGGTTAGGTTTTTGTACAGATTTTTATTTTGATTTGCACCAAGTACATATAGATGACATTTTATTAAAATTAAATTAAAAATGTCAAATAAACTTCAATTATAAAAAAAAATAGTAATAAAAACTCCTGATACTTCCTTCTACAACAAAATTTACGTACGCGCTTGTTATTTAAGTGTTGCATAAACACAAACAGATTGAGTAGATCTACTTTTTTGCATTCCAAAGAATTTTTTCCCAAGATTGGTGAATTTTTGCATTCATTCAAACAGTTAACTCCAGTTTTGATTTATTCAAGCTTGTCGTAATTGCCGTCGTCATGTCGTAATTTAAAGCATCCACTGTTTCTTTTGGGGACAGGAACCGCTGCCCGCTTATTTCATTCACAAATACACTATTTTTCTGAGTATTTTGATAGTCTTGAATTTTATGGGTTCAATTTTGATTTTATTTTAAAGAGTTGTAGCAGATTAAAGTTATTTTTACATCTAATGAAGGCAACATTAACAATAATCACTCAATTTTAAATAAAAACATGTTTTTTACCATTTAAATATTATTTTGAATAAAGTCAATTTGACATAAATAATATGTTTAGTTTAGAGCACTTACTAGACCTAATTTTTGGTAGAATAAAAAAACAACGACATCTACCCATGAAATTTTGAAGCTTGAAGCGCCCTCTACTTTTCAGAGTGGCCCTCTACCTTTTAAAACCTTGCGCACTGATACTCTAGTAAATCCATTCTCTTTGACATAGGTATGGCCATCCGCTTATTTTTTCGCAGTAGGCGGTGCAATTTGATCTAACTGTCAAACAAGACATCTATCAAGTTTGATGGCACTGTCATATACAAAATTTCAATCAAAAACTAAAGTTTACAAAATAAAAGACACAAAACTAACATTAAATTGTTTAGTCATACCCATTACCTGTGCTAGCAGCCCCTAATTGCAGATTTACAAAAAATACTATCAAAACTTCGTTTGATCCCAGGCCAGCAAGTGCTTTTCGTTGAAAAAAAATAGTTTTTTTTTGATCCTGTGCCGAAACAGTTAATAAATATTTAGTGGATGTGTTTTATCCTTCTTTTACATTAAATAAGTGTGACTCTGTGAACAGATACCAACAGGTGGATTTACGAATATGAATAGGTCTATCTGCATTTTTTTTTTCATTTTCTTTAATTATGACAATGTTTTTGAAACTAAAATAAACTAGCTGCATCAACAGTAAGTAAAACTGAAGTTACCTACTTGTTTTAACTAAAATGTTCAGGTGCCAATTGCCTTTTTAATATAAATTTTCATTATTAGAGTTAAAAAACTCAACCACATGTAACTTTACATTTTTATAGACTATACTTACGTTTTAAACCTAATATTTGTCCTTGTTTTAATGAATAATAAAAGATATGCCATAATTTCCCTTCATCTTCTTTTTTTTTGCTATTTGTAGACGGTATTTTTTCTTCTAGTAACATGTAAGTACTAAAAAGCTTCACCCACAAAAAGTATCTGCATTCGACATAATGCTAGCTAAATTACACAAATAGAAAGGGTTACACTTTTTAGTTATGTCTTTTCCAACTTTAGGTAACTTCAGTTTCACTTACTGTTGATGCAATTTACTTTACTTTCAAGAACATTGTCATAAAAGGTGACTAGGTAAAAATGTAAATCTACCTATTCAGATTCTTAAATCTACCCGTTGATATAACTACTCACAAAATCCATACTTATTTAACACACTCACTTAATATTTATCATTACTGATGGTTCGACACGTAATTCAGAAAAAACAATTATGTTTTTAGCAAAAAGCACATCAAACGAAGTTTTGATAGTATTCTTCGTAAATTTGCCATTATGGGCTGCTAGCACAGGACACACGTAAAGTTTATGAGTAAACAGTTAATATTAGTTTGTACTTAACGATTTTAGTTCATTTCTCTAAAGGAAATGTACTATTGTAATTGCAATTTCTGAAAATCGATGTTTTTTTGAAACTGTGCCTAAACGAAGCAAGATACGTGAATGTTAAGGGTGTTGGAAAGATGCTACAAAAAATTGCCGATCTTTTGATACTAGAATCATGTCGATCGGACCATCCATTGGGTTGTTATTAATAAATATCACTTTGGTGTATGTTAGGATGGATGGATGGATGGATGGATGGATGTACGAAGCAAAAAATTTCTTTAACCGTAATTTCCTCAATTATGGTACTAGGTAGAAGGTTCAAATTTGGCATAAGTAAATACCAAAGTCTTGTGGTCAAAATGACCACAAGGTCATACTGACCACTGGTCAAGGTTAGGAGATATTGCATGCAAAAAAAAATCTAGCCCAAAATATTGTGATTTTTTTTTGCTTAAACATATTCTTTCGGAGAACCCTTTGTGTTAAAACTTTTTAAAAAAAATTCTATGTCTAGGAATAGAGCTATGACGTTTTCAAATGTCAATGTTTGCATTGACATAGCTCCAATACTACAATAGTTAGAGGACTCAAACTTGGAGGATGGATACACAAGAGACAGGGGTTCAAGGTCATGTCAAGGTCATATCTTTCTAAAGGTCAATATCATTTTTATTATTAAAAAACTATGCTAAGTTAAATGCAAGGTAAATGTTGGACATGTTTTTAAAAACACAAAACGTTGTTCTTATGTTTCGAACTTAGTAGGCCATCTTCAGGAAACGATTTATAGTTTGACATCGATTATCTCAAAGATTACAATGGTTAACGGTTTCAAACTTGGAGGATGGATAACCAAAAAACACAAGTTCAAGGTCATGTCAAGGTCATATTGTTTAAAAGGTCAAAAGCATCTTTATTATTAAAAAACTATGTTAAGTTAAATGCAAGGTAAATGTTGGACATGTTTTTGAAAACACAAAAGGTTTTACTTATGATTCGGACTTAGTACGCCATCTTCAGGAACCGATTTTTAGTTTGACTTCGGTTATCTCAAAGATCACAATAGTTAGAGGTTTCAAACTTGGAGGATAGATAACCAACAGACAGGAGTTCAAGGTCATGTCAAGGTCATCTTGTTAAAAAGGTCAAAAGCATTTTTATTATTTAAAAACTATGTTAAGTTTTATGCAAGATAAATGTTGGACATGTTTTTGAAAACGCCAAAGATTGGTCTTATGTTTATAGTTTACCTTCGGTTATCTTAAAGATCACAATAGTTATAGGTTTCAAACTTTAAGGATGGATAACCAAAAGACTGGATTTCAAGGTCATGTCAAGGTCACATCGTTTGCAAGTTCAATACAATTTTTATTATTTAAAAATTATTTCCTGTTAAATGCAGTGTAAATGTTGGACGTGTCTTTAAAAACATAAAAGGATGTGTTTATGTTTTGGACCTTCTGGACTATCTTTAGGAAACGCTTTGATTCTAACAAAAAAATGAATGTAACGTAAGAAATGAACTCAAGAGTCGGATCCACCGGCCTCGAATCAGCTAGTTTAATTGTAAAATTAAAATTTAACTTAAGATACTTTTGGGTAAACTTTTTCGTAACCTAAAATTATTATAAATGTCCAATCTGACAGTTAGATCAAATTGCCCAACTGACTAGATGCAAAATTAATTAAATTCAATTGTTTTTTTCGGAATGGGATGTCCTTATCCTTTAAAGCTTTAAGTATCCTAGGAAATCTACCCACTGAGCTACCGAGGCTAGAGTGCCTCGATGTCATTTTGACAGATATTGTCGCCTTATAGAGTGACGACATGCATCATTCTTTCTCTGTCATACAGATAACGTCATTAATTGTGATTGTAAGTTGTAATTGTTGTCACTTTGGCTATAACGTTGATGACGTTATCTGTATGACAGAGAAAGAATGATGCATGTCGTCACTCTATAAGGCGACAATAATTGTCAAAATTATCAAGGCACTCTAACCGAGGCTATGTAAATTAAGATCGATTATACGCGACAAAAACTTAGCTTTGTATTGTTTCATTTGTTTTATATTATTTAAAGGACTACTAAGTTTTTCTTTTGTTTTCATTCTAAACGTCGCATAAAGTCCCATTCTAAGTACATTTTTAGCTTTTATTAATTGCTTTTTCTTAGTAGAGTTATAAAAAAAATTTTGATGAATTTTGGTAGGTTTTACCAATATTTAATTTAGTTAAAAATATTTTTTAAATTAATTTAATAATAACTTTGATGTAATTTTTTTTTAACTTTGTAAATTAATTATAACAGTTTTACAATTGACCGATATTTTTCAAAAACAATAGGGTTCTTCCTTTTGTGAAAAATGATTTTTCCAGAAAATTTGAACATCATTGAAGCTTACGTTCTTGAGATATCGTGCGCACAAGAAAGTGTGACATACATACGGACGGACGGATTTTTTGAAAGTTGTTCAAAATTCGACGAAACGCATGAATCTGCAAGAATTTTTGTTCTATGACGAAAAATAACGATTATAGGTTTGGCCCGATCGAATTTATAATACTCTTCGACTTTGTCTGCGAAGAGTATAATAATTCCTATTTTGTGTAAACTATTAAATGGTTTAAAAATTAGTGCATTATAAAACTTGTAGATTTAATCGGTTTATTGGCAAAACGGTTTTACATTCAAATTATCTTACGAGACAGTTTCGAAAAATGGATGTTTTCTTTATCAATCTGTAATGGATTACAAGAAAAAAGGAAATAGAATGCGGTTATAATATAACTTATTTAAATACAAAGTATGAAAAACTACAAGTGAGAAAAAGGACTGTAAATAACTTATTTTTTTATAACTTTGTAAGTTTAAAGTGAGAGAAAAAACTTGTCTATTAGAAGAAAAAGGTGCTTACCTAATAAGTAATATCCTGATAACCATATGAGAAAAACATTATTATTATTTAATAACGTTAAATTTTAAAACCATGACTTGAAGAGTTGAAGAAAAGAACTATTTTAAATTAAACATATTAAAGGACTAAATTCACAAGTAGCACAATAATTGTGCAAATGTATTTGTCATAAAATCATTATGCAAAAGTTAGATTTTATAAGAAAAATGACGAGACGCATTGGAAGAGTAAAAGCAAATGGAAGACTCTAGACTGACTAAAACATCTGTGCGAACGTCGCCTCATGCGCAATCGGTATTGACCAAATCCAGCGCATGCGCATGAGGCGACGTTCGCACAGATGTTTTAGTCAGTCTAGAGTCTTCCATTTGCTTTTACTCTTCCAATGCGTCTCGTCATTTTTCTTATAAATTCTAACTTTTGCATAATGATTTTATGACAAATACATTTGCACAATTATTGTGCTACTTGTGAATTTAGTCCTTTAATATGTTTAATTTAAAATAGTTCTTTTCTTCAATTCTTCAAGTCAGTGTTTTAAAATTTAACGTTATTAAATAATAATAATGTTTTTCTCATATGGTTATCAGGATATTACTTATTAGGTAAGCACCTTTTTCTTCTAATAGACAAGTTTTTTCTCTCACTTTAAACTTACAAAGTTATAAAAAAATAAGTTATTTACAGTCCTTTTTCTCACTTGTAGTTTTTCATACTTTGTATTTAAATAAGTTATATTATAACCGCATTCTATTTCCTTTTTTCTTGTAATCCATTACAGATTGATAACGAAAACATCCATTTTTCGAAACTGTCTCGTAAGATAATTTGAATGTAAAACCGTTTTGCCAATAAACCGATTAAATCTACAAGTTGTATTCACTTATGGGCAAATATAAGCAAACAAGAAGGGCATTATAAAGTAATTTAATAATAAAATAAATACTTCTGTATATTTTAAAACCATTGTTTTTACTTCAGATGCCCTAAACATGTTTTTAAATGAATTTTTTAATATTTTTGATTTTTCATACATAACCAGCAAACACAATTGACATTAATGACAATATACTGGGTAAAATCTATCACCCTATTGCTCGTCTACTCTGGTTTATTTAAATGGTGAATGAATAAGCACAAGAGGGTAAACATCATTTCGGATGTTTAGCTTATTTGAGGTTATATGTTAATCTTCTGACATCTAGTTTGGTTCATTGTTTAAAACATTTTTGACCGACGCGATTCGGACTTTTTGCTCGACGATGAAAATTTACGATTTTAAGTTTGGTCTGATCGATTTTAGTATACTGTTCGGGCATAGTTTTGCGAAGAGTATAATAAAAACCAATTCGAAACTCCTACCTTTAAAAATGATTTCTACCAAATAATTCTAACCCTGATATTTTTTTGCAGGCAGATGATTTACTTTTTTGTTATCGTTGGCTTCTGTTGGAAATGAAACGTGAGTTTGCATTTAATGATTCGTTGCGAATGTTGGAAGTTTTGTGGAGTTCTCTTCCCGCCGATCATCCAGAAAAAGAACTACATCTGTACGATACATTGTTTGAACCTGTAATTAACACAACTCCTCCCGAAAGTCCTTTGATAAAGACACTTCGAGAGAATCCGTATACCAAAGTATGTGCTCTTAGACGACAAACTTCATATACATCATTAAGTAATTCTAGTATTAAAAACGTAAGCTTCGTTAAAAGACAAAATCATAGCCTAGATGAAACTGACAGTAAGGCTAAGAATAATTTATACACAATAAATAAACACGAAAGTCTTGATGGTGTTGCCCTAAATAATCTTAAGGAAATCAGTAAGAAAGACAATGTTTTCTTTAATGTAAATAGGGATAAACTTATTCCAACACCAGATATGGAAGCTCGACCTAGATCTGTTTCTCCTGTCAAAGAAAATACAACTAGTTTTAATAACAAAGTAAAAGCACATACGGTTTTGGAGAAATCAATGAGTGCAAGTTTGTCTTCTAGTATGTCAAGCATAATAAATAATACAAAAAAATCTAACCGTTTAATGGAATTTAAAGAAAAAATAACATCTGCTAAGTTATTTTTATCTCTCGATCACTTAGATAGAACGAATGAACATTCCAAATCTACAAAGAAAAGAATTACAAATTTAAATGAATTTTTAAATTTTGCTTCTGTAAACAAATCCAAAATTTCTGAGAAAATTATGCGAATTGGAAATGTTGTACCAATGACTAAACCCAACATACTACTATTTAAATCCAGTTTTGATGATTCGCAAAGTTTAAATACCCATTCCTTAGACCAAATTAAAAGTTCCTCATCTACATCGAATAATTGTGATGAAAGTCTTGATGAATCAAGCTTGGAAGAAGAGTATTTTCCACTCCATTTTACAATGGCCAACGACTTAAGGCTTGAAATTGAGAATCTGGAGAGTAAAGTTTTTGGCAATAATAATGGATCTATGACAAGATCACGCTCTATATCAAGTAATGTTAAATCAATTGATACAATTGATAGAGCAGTTTGTGATGATATATTTATCTGGCAAAATCCTCTTCATTTAACCAGCCCCAAGGGGACACAAGATGGCAAAGTCGATGATAGTATAAGAACACCAGATGAACAGGAGAGTCTAGATTTTGAAAATGAATTATTTACTAATAGCAGTAGTAAAACGGAGAATCTAAAAACAGATGAACAGTCTAGTTCGCTTCAAGTAAATGAAGTATCAGAAAATAAATATAGCGTTCTATTTAACCAGGATATTAGTATTTCTCAATCTTCATCATATTTTCTGCCACCCCCAAATGAATTTGGAGGAGGCAATCCTTTTCTTATGTTTTTATGCATTACTTTGTTACTTCAACATAGAGATCATATTATAAGTAAAGGGATGGATTATAACGAAATGGCGATGCATTTTGATAAAATGGTTAGAAAACATAATGTTACACGAGTATTAAGTCAAGCCAGACAAATGTATGCTAGTTATATTAAGAAACATTTTATGACTTATCAAAAACGGGATCTAATTAATAAAACTAGTGAGTTAACCTAACTTGTAAACATTATATTATTTTGAAGCATACTGTGATACTTGTTTGTTTATTTTTTTAAGTTCTAGATTAAACAGTTTGTTTTGGTTTATAAAAAAAAACGTATTGCATTTAATTGTGATTATTAATTAATGTTATAAATTACATTTAATACTAAAATCAGAATCTTATTTACAAAATAACATAAATGTAACCCAAAATCTGCCATGAATGTATGTATTTCTATCGATCACATCATAAAGGTTCTTTTTTATTTGCACCATAGCTGTTGTAGTACATTCGGCGCCACAATTATTAGATCACCTAAGAAATTCGCATTAAAATTTTTCTTAACGGATTTTTTTAATTGGATTTTTTTTTTATAAACTGCAAAAATGCTTGTTACATTAACGTAAATTTGAAATTAATATCTCAGTTATTTCTTTTGATATAAAAAATTAAAAGCTTGTATGATTTTATTAAGATTTCAGATGAGAGTTAATTTTGTCTTTACCGGCTTTAATAAAAAAAAGTATGGTAAAAATTAAAAAAACTAAGCTCACTGGCCAAGTTAGACCGTCTCTATCTGGAAAAAGTTTGTAACACTGGCAACACTATGGCAAATAGGCAAAGTCAACGATATTTCTCAAAAAGGGTTGGTGTGGCCCAATTTGGGATTTCACAAAAGTTAAGACGACATTAAGAGACTTCCTTCCAAGAAGATCAGTTTAGGCAAAACCTCGCTTTGGAACAAGGCCTAGCCACTAGCTCAAAATGGCGGCATAAAAAGTTTGACAATTGTCGCACAACAATTTTTGTGACGTTGATATCCCAATTTTAAATAACTGTCGAAAGTTGTGCGACAATTGTCAAACCTTTCACGCCGCCATTTTGAGCTAGTGGTTAGGCCTTGCTCTAAAGCGAGGATGGTAGAAGCCTTACTGATGTCATGCAGGATCCGTACTTTGTTTAGAAGTTTTTTCAAATCGCGCGTAAACTGCTTCCCAACTACAAAACTTCGTCAGACAGACTTATGACATCCAATTAAACAGTGATTTGGACGATATGGTAATAGCACATTCTTTAGAACAAAATTTGACTTTAAGAATTACAGCTGGTGTGCATCACGCTCGTGATTCCATACTGTTGCTAACGTAGCTTTATGTAAACAAGCGTACTTATGTACAATGAATCTTATATGCGATTTTATATACCGCGTGTCCGGTAAAATGCACAAGAGCCCATAACTTTCTACGTATGTTTATAAAGAACTGTAATTTTAGGGGTTGTCTAAGAAGACTTTTTGCCTTCTTTTACATACATTTACAAAAATTTACGACTTCCGGTTTAAGCGGAAATGACATTATTTTGAATGAAACACCCTATACATTTTAATATATTTTTGCATATTGAATATGTTGCTCTGTCTGTGATATTTTTTTTTTATAAATAATGCTCTTAAATACTGGGTGTTCCATCGGGAGGTTCCAGTAGAGATATCTTAGGAACGGTTTGCAGTAGCCTTATGCAATTTTGTATACGGGGGTCAATCCAAAGGTTCTCGCGAATGAAAATATTTTCAAGATGGCGACACTTCCGTTTCTACCGGAAGTTGGCCATTGCTACCCTATTTTAGCCGACATACCCCATTTTTTATTTAAGATTTAAATTCTCTTAGTAATTTTACGTTAATTTTGTTGCCGCCATCTTCATTCGCGAGAACCTTCAGATTGATCGCCGTATACAAAATTTCATAAAGCTAATGCAAACCGTTCCTGAGATATCTCCACTGAAACCTTCCAGTGGGACACCCTGTATATCAAAATATATGAGTGCTCAATTTAAAAATACAAGATTGTTGCATTTCCGCTTAAACCGTCATGGCCATACATGTTCATGTAAAACTAGCTGAGTCGAGGCCGGTAGATCCGACTCTTGAGTTCATTTCTTACGTACAAATTCATTTTTTTGTTAGAATTATAGCGTTTTTTGATGATAGTCCAGTAGGTCCAAAACATAAAAAAAACCTTTTATGTTTTTAAAGACATGTCCAATATTTACATTGCATTTAACAAAAAATAGTTTTGGAATAATGAAAATTATACTGAACTTTTAAACCATAAAACCTTTACATGACCCTGAACCCTTGTCTTTTAATTATCCATTCTTTAAGTTTGACTTTACTAATCGTCAAATTATAAATCGTCTCCTGAAGATGACCTACTAGGTCCGAAACATAAGAACAACCTTATATGTTTTTGAAAACATGTCCAACATTTACCTTGCATTTAACTTAAGATAGTTTTTTAATAATAAAAATCCTATTGACCTTTCAAATAATATGACCTTGACATGACCTTGAACTACTGTCCTTTGGTTATCCATCTTCCAAGTTTAAGACCTTTAACTATTGTGGTGTATGAGATAATTGAAGTCAAACTATAAATCGTTCCCTGAAGATGGCTTACTAAGTCCGAAACACAAGAACAACCCTTTGTGTTTTCAAAAGCATGTCGAACATTTACCTTGCATTTACCTTAACATAGGTTTTTAATAATAAAAATGCTATTGATCTTTTAAACCATATGACCTTGAACTCTTGTCTATTGGTTATCCATCCTCTAAGTTTGAGACCTTTAACTATTGTGGTGCATGGGATAATTGAAGTCAAACTATAAATCGTTTCCTAAAGATGGCCCACTAAGTCAGAAACATAAGAACAACCTTTTGTGTTTTCAAAAACATGTCCAAAATGTACCTTGTATTTAACGTGACATAGTTTTTTAATAATAAGAATGCTATTGACCTTTAAAAAGATATGACCTTGACATGACCTTGAAACCCTGTCTTTTGTGTATCCATCCTCCAAGTTTGAGACCTCTAACTATTAAGGTGTATGAGATAATTGAAGTCAAACTATAAATCGTTTCCTGAAGATGGCTTACCAAGTCCGAAACACAAGAACAACCTTTTGTGTTTTCAAAAATATGTCTAACATTTACCTTACATTTTCCTCAACATAGCTTTTTAATAATAAAAATGCTATTGACCTTTCAATCAATATGACCTTTACATGACCTTGAACTCTTATCTTTTGGTTATCCATCCTCCAAGTTTGAGACCTTTAACTATTATGGTGTATGAGATAATTAAAGTCAAACTATAAATAATTCCCTGAAGATGGCTTACTAAGTCCGAAACACAAGAACAAGCTTTTGTGTTTTCAAAAACATGTCCAACATTTACCTTGCATTTACCTTAACATACATTTTTAATAATAAAAATGCTATTGACCTTCAAAAAGATATGACCTTGACATGACCTTGAACCCCTGTCTCTTGTGTATCCATCCTCCAAGTTTGAGTCCTCTAACTATTGAAGTATTGGAGCTATGTCAATGCAAACATTGACATTTGAAAACGTCATAGCTCTTTTCCTAGACATAGAATTTTTTTTAAAAATTTTTAACACAAAGGGCCCTCCGAAAGAATATGTTTAAGCAAAAAAAAATCACAATATTTTGGGCTAGATTTTTTTATTCATGCAATATCTACTAACCTTGACCAGTGGTCAGTATGACCTTGTGGTCATCTTGACCACAAGACTTTGGTATTTACTTATGCCAAGTTTGAACCTTCCACCTAGTACCATAATTGAGTAAATTACGGTTAAAGAAATTTTTTGCTCCGTACATCCATCCATCCTAACATACACCAAAGTGATATTTTTTAATAACAACCCAGTGGATGGTCCGATCGATATGATTCTAGTATCAAAAGATCGGTAATTTTTTGTAGCATCTTTCCAACACCTAACATTTACGTATCTTGCTTCGTTTAGGCACAGTTTCCAAAAAACATCGATTTTCAGAAATTGCAATTACAATAGTACATTTCCTTTAGAGAAATGAACTAAAAGGCTAAAAGTCTCCTAAAACAACCCCTAATATTTCAATTGTCTACGAAATATAATAGCCCGGGAGATAGTGACAAGGGTTTTTGTCAATAATGATAACACCTAATTTTCATAAATTCTGAATCTTTGGAAAGCACTTAACTGGAAAATGAGGGTCTGATGGCACAATCGTGGTACAGGGTCGATTTATAGTGGTCCAAAAATCAAAAAAAAAATTATTTATGACCAGGCTGATTTTTATAATATTGGTTAAATAGGAATTATTGAACTGAAAAATGAAGGTCTGATGACACAATTATGATACAGGGGAAATTTATAGTGGTCCAAACAAAAAATTAAAAAAAAAAATGCTAAATTTCATATAATCGAATTATTGGGAAAAACTAAACTGGAAAATGAAGGTCTGATGACACAATTATAATACAGGGGGAATTTATAGTGGTCCAAAAAAAAATCGAAAAAATAAACGATTTTGATGGCGGATAAATTTTTATAGGATCGATTAGTTAGGAAATTCCAAACAGGAAAATAAAAGTCTGACAAAAAAATTATGATACAGGGGGAACTTATGGTGGTCCAAAAAAAAAACGAACTTTTTTGTTCGTTTTTTTTTCCTGTTATCACAACTTTTTTTAGTTTATTGATAACAGCTGATTTTCATAGGATCGATAAATTGGGAAATTCCAAACTGGAAAATAATAGTCTGACAGCCAACTTATAATACTGGGTCGATTTATGGTGGTCTAAAAAAAACGAAAAAAAGTTTATTGATATAGGATCGATTATTTAGAAAATTCCGAACAGGAAAATAAAAGTCTTACCGCCAATATTATAAAAACCTGCCCGGTCATAAATATTTTTTTTGGACCACTATAAATTCCCCTTGTATCATATTTGTGCCATCAGACCTTCATTTTTCAGTTCAATAATTCCTATTTAACAAATATTATAAAAATCAGCCTGGTCATAAATATTTTTTTTTTTTTGATTTTTGGACCACCATAAATCGGCCCAGTATTATAAGTTGGCTGTTAGACTTTTATTTTCCAGTTTGGAATTTCCCAATTTATCGATCCTATAAAATTCACCTGTTATCAATAAACTTTTTTTGTTCGTTTTTTTTTTGGACCACCATAAGTTCCCCCTGTATCATAATTACCATAAGTTCGCCGTCAGACTTTTATTTTCCTGTTCGGAATTTCCTAATTAATCGATCCTATAAAAATCAGCTGTTATCAATAAAGTTTTTTTGTTCGTTTTTTTTTTGGACCACCATGAATCGATCCTGTACCATAAGTTGACTGTCAGACTTTTATTTTCCAGTTTGGAATTTCCCAATTTATCGATCCTATGAAAATCAGTTGTTATCAATAAACTTTTTTTGTTCGTTTTTTTTTGGACGACCATAAGTTCCCCCTGTATCATAATTTTTTCGTCAGACTTTTATTTTCCTGTTTGGAATTTCCTAATTAATCGATCCTATAAAAATTTATCCGCCATCAAAGTCGTTTATTTTTTCGATTTTTTTTGCACCACTATAAATTCCCCCTGTATTATAATTGTGTCATCAGACCTTCATTTTTCAGTTTAGTTTTTCCCAATAATTTGATTATATGAAATTTAGCATTTTTTTTTTTAATGTTTCTTTTGGACCACTATAAATTCCCCCTGTATCATAATTGTGCCATCAGACCTTCATTTTTCAGTTCAATAATTCCTATTTAAGCAATATTATAAAAATCAGCCTGGTCATAAATAATTTTATTTTTTATTATTGGACCACTATAAATCGACCCTGTACCACGATTTTGCCATCAGACCCTCATTTTCGGGTTCAATGCTTTCCAAAGATTCACAATTTATGAAAATTAGGTGTTATCAGTATGACTCATCGAGGATGTCGCTATCTCCAGGCCTATAACTAGAAAGTTACTCTTGCGCTTTTTACCAGTAATACATTTTTGGTGTAAATAATTTATGTGGTATATTGGGCGTCTCATACTATTTATGTAGAGTGTTTTTGTTCACTACCCAATATTGTAACAACACGGAGGTCGGAGGCTGTACTATTATGAATGGAATGTACCTACTGTTTCTATTTGCGACCGAGGTTATTAGCTAGTGGCAGTGAATACCAACCCCGCCAATGCTAGTGTGGCTTTCTTTGGTTATTAGTCGGATAAATTAAGCAAGGATTTATTTATGGAGTTCATAATCCACGCCCGTAGATTTTAAACTAGTTTATAAATTTACGTTGACACTCGTAGTAAATCACGAGCGTTATTCTACATATTTCTATGGACATACCCTGCACTTTAAAGTTATTTTTTTTTGGAAAAAAAAATATCGTCAAAAATTAATTTTCATTTGAATTCTTAAAAAAGTTTATAGTTAGGGCTGAGGTCATTGCCTCGCACTGTTCTGGTTTTCTATTGCTCACGGATCACAGATTCAAACGCGTTTAGAGCCGAACTAGACCAATCATAAAGACTCCGTGGCCTAACGGAATGAATCCAACCGTGTTTGGATCAGGTGCAGTAGCAATTGTTGAGATGTGTAACAAAACGGGCTTTCTATTGCTACGGATCAGCTGATCCAAACGCGTTTGGATTAATTCCGTGAAGTCACGGAATCTTTATGATTGGTCTAGTTCGTATCCTAACGCGTTTGGATCGGGAGCAGGTCCTTCGATCAACAGGTCTTTAAATCAACGTGTGTTATTAATTGAGAGAGAAAAAGAGAAAAATTGTGGCTGTCAAATAAGGCCCCACTTACCCAGAATGGCGATTAAAGATTATTGATGGGGTTGTTACCCCGCTTGGGGGATTGATAAAAAAAATTAAGAAATATGTTGTTAGATGTTTTTCTTCAAATGAAATTCGACCTGTCTAAACATTTTCTTCTTAAGAAGCGTAAAATATGATTAAATTTAAAATTCAAAAAAATAAAAATTTTGAAAATTTTTATTTTTTTGAAAAGAGAAAAATTGTAGCTTTCAAATAAGACCCCACTTGAACCGTAGAGCAATTTGAAATTTTTGATGGGGTAATCACCCCGCTTGGAGGGTTGAACAAAAAAAATAAAAAAATACCCTAATTAGATGTCCCCCTCCAAAAAAAAAAAATGACGTGTCGCGGCAGTTCCTCCAGAACAAATTCGTTCAGGAAATAATGGGGGTGGAAACTTTTGCTTGGACCACCCTGTATTAGAAGATCAATGAAATTGAATCTTTAGCCTTAAAAACAAGCATAATAACACTGATATCACTTTTGGTTTTTGAGATAACGTGTCTAAGTTGTTCAAAATTCAATGAAAAACACGAATCTGCAATTTTTGGCTCAACGATGAAAATTGAAGATTTCCCTGATTAATTGTAATATACTCTTCGGACATAGTCTTGCGAAGAGTATAATAATAATAACCGAAATAAAATAACATTATAAAGTTTCATTGTGTATTGGACTCTCAGCAATTTTAATAAAACAATTGTTTAGTCAAAAAGACCAAAGCCCATGTCGTCGTCTTCCTCTTCGGATTCTTCCTTTTCTTCTTTCTTAGCAGGCTTAGATCCACCAGATGGTGCATCTGCGACTGGAGCAGCTGCAGCTACAGCAAATTTACTGGGATCCTAAAAAAAAAATAATAACCTTAGGTTTAAGAGAAATTTAACTGACTGTTCAACAGCTATTCAAAAAAAGGAAAACAAAGAAAACCTGACGATATTACAGGGTTTCTTTTAAAGTTGGTAATTCCCTTTCTCATTCAGTAAGAGTCTTTACACAAGACTCTGACTCCCGAATTGTCATTTAGACTCGTGAGGGTTTTATGCAAAAATTCTCGTAAAAATAATTTTAGCCGACAATAAATTACTACCTTGTGTAATAACCATTCATAAAATTATGGCTACTGTAAAAAAAAAAGGTTGAAACAACTCAATAATTAAATTTTTACGTGTTAATCTCCCTGAAATAAACTTAAAATAGTACATTATTAACCAAGGTAGAGAAGAGGGTCATTATTGACCTAGCGCAAAGATTGTGTCCCGAGCCGCGCAGCGGCAAGGGACACAATTGCGCGTAGTCAATAATGACCTTCTCTACCGTGGTTTATATACTATTTTTTTCACTACTAGCATTTTCTTGAAAAATGTTAATTTAAAAATATGTTCAATTTTTATCAAAACCCTGTATATGATTTTTACAAAAAATTAATCGAAGTTTCCATGGAAATGACAATGACGTTACATCAATCAAAACAATAAAAAGTTCTTCAAATGGGTGTTTTTTCCAAAATAACTTATAGTTTGCACGTACATGGCGTAAATGGTTTAAATAATATGATGGTCACTGATAAGGAATTTCTAAATATAATGATAATGATAGAACACTGACACAGCTACAGAAAAAAGTGCGACATGTTTACAACTGTACAATTTTTTTTTTTCGTTAAAATATTTGTGCAATAAAATGTTTTGAAGTATTTTAAAGTAGTTATGTTTTCAAAATAAAAAAATCTTCGTAAAAAACTCAAAAAAACTGCTGTAAGTACCGTTCTATTTATGATAAATCCTTGCCATATGTTTTGACATTTCATTATTGTACAGTGTACATAGACATGGAAATTATTATTGACCAAGGGAGAGAAATGTGATTTCTCTGGTAGAAGATCGGTCAAAAATTACATTTCCTATAGGTAGTAGTGAAAAAATAATTTTTTTCACTACTAGGAGCAAAGAGTGTCATTATTGACCTTTTAAGAACCCTTCAAAATCATTTTTTACTACCTAGGTTAACAATTTTTGTTTGTCTCCCTAGGGAGACAAAATCCTATGTCAAAACATATGTCAAGTTTTTTTCATAAAAAGAACGGTTTTTACAGCAGTTTTTGTGAGTTTTTAACGAAGATGTTTTTATTTTGAAAACATAACTACTTTAAAATACTTGAAAACATTTTATTGCACAAATATTTAACCAAAAAAGAATTGCACAGTTGTAAATATTTCACACTTTTTTCTGTAGCTGTGTCAGTCTCCTATCATTATCATATTTATATATTACATATATTTACAAATTCCTTATCAGTGACCATCATATTATTTAAACCATTTACGTGCAAATTATGAGTTATTTTGGAAAAAATACCCATTTGAAGAACTTTTTATTGTTTTGATAAATGTAACGTCATTGTCATTTCCATGGAAATTTCAATTAATTTTTTGTAAAAATCATATACAGGGTTTTGATAAAAATTGAACATATTTTTAAACTAACATTTTTCAAGAAAATGCTAGTAGTGAAAAAAATAATATATCAACCACGGTAGAGAAGGTCATTATTGACCACGCGCAATTGTGCAATTGTACAATCTTTGCGCTAGGTCAATAATGAACCTCTTCTCTACCTAGGATGATAATATACTATTTTGGACAGTTTACAGTAACAATTTAAATTATTTTTTTCAACCCTGATAAAAAATAAAACGGCCAGTATAAAAATTGTACAATACTTTCTGCTTTTATTTAATTTACCTTGAGATACTCCTTAATGGTTTCTGCTTCCTTGAATTCTACTTCAGTTACAGCAGCAATGGCCAAGAGGTTCTTAAATCCATTGGCAATGCTATGAGGTGTCGAAGCAAGTGTGGGATATCCAATTGTCAAGGAAATAGCAGCAAGATTAGCAACGCCGGCCATAAACTTTTCTCTAATGTCTTCAGGTTTGATGTCCAAAATTTCAGGTGCAAAAATAGTACCGGAGTCATAGACTTGTTCAACAAGAAGACCATACGAGAAAGGAGAAATGTTTAACATGTTTAACAAAGTGGCTTCTGAAGCACCAACTTTATCTCCAGGCTTAAGAATATGAACATCGTTAATGATTTCGATTGTTCCTTTAGAAATCTTAGTTGGAATAGATAAAGCCTGAAAGAATGATGTCTTTTCAGGTCCAAGCCCAGTGTTCTGAGCAGGAATAACTACTGGAAGAGGAGCAATGGCACCAGGGCGAGCTGGGGCACGTACTTTGTTTTCGACTAATTTATCCCTAACTTC
The DNA here is from genome assembly GCA_963920755.1 of Cartodere bifasciata. NCBI lineage: Eukaryota > Metazoa > Arthropoda > Insecta > Coleoptera > Latridiidae > Cartodere > Cartodere bifasciata. The sequence continues at coordinate 9,113,012 of OY987195.1, forward strand.
GACAAGGTCAGACTTAGTGAACACGAAGCCAACGTTTCCTTTAATATGGGGTAATATCTTTTCCAGGCATGGGTTACGTTCAAGATGTCCTTTAATAGCCTTTCTCATCATGGTATTTTTACCCATAAGGACCACGGCATTTCCTCGCAATGAAATACGAATTTGTTGCATTTGCTTTGAGCCCACATTGTCCGCACCCACAATAAAACATTTGGGGTAATCTTCCAATAATTGCTAGAAAAAAACAGTTAAGTTTAACCTTTGGAAAAAATGTGCGAATAAACTCTCAATTATTTTGTATGAGTATTTAGCGAGCACACTTGTATTTGTTTACTTCAGGAAACTTAGGGATATGTTTCTTAGCTTTAAAATAATAAATTTTTTTCACTACTACCTATAGAAAAGGCAATTTTTGACCGATCTTCTATCAGAGAAATCACATTTCTCTCCCTTGGTCAATAATAATTTCCATGTCTATGCACACTGTACAATAATGAAATGTCAAAACATATGTCAAGGTTTTATCATAAATAGAACGGTACTTTCAGCAGTTTTTGTGAGTTTTTTACATAGATTTTTTTATTTTGAAAAGATAATTACTTTAAAATACTTCAAAACATTTTATTGCACAAATATTTTAGCGAAAAAAAAATTGTACAGTTGTAAACATGTTGCACTTTTTTCTGTAGCTGTGTCAGTGTTCTATTATTATCATTATATTTACATATTCCTTATCAGTGACCATCATATTATTTAAATCATTCACGCCATTTACGTGCAAATTATGAGTTATTTTGAAAGAAACACCCATTTGAAGAACTTTTTATTGTTTTGATTGATGTAACGTCATTGTCATTTTCATGGAAACTTCGATTATTTTTTTGTAAAAATCATATACAGGGTTTTGATAAAAATTGAACATATTTTTAAATTAACATTTATCAAGAAAATGCTATTAGTGAAAAAAATAGTATATAAACCACGGTAAAGAAGGTCATTATTGACTACGCGCAATCTTTGCGCTAGGTCAATAATGACCCTCTTCTCCAACTTGGTTAATAATGTACTATTTTTTTTTAGTTTTAAGATAACAATTAAAAAAAAAAAAGAAATAATTTCATCGCTGGGTGGTATTTCTTTTATGGTCATTCCTACAATATGTTGTTTGTTTATAAACTGACAGTTTCAACAAAAGGCGGTGCTAGATTTTAGTTTTTGGCTTATTCAACGCCGTCTTTTCATACAGGGTACCCAGGAGGAGGTTGGTCCGTTAAATTTCCCTGATTTCTTTAGGCAAAATTTGATTTGTTACTACTCATAAAAATTTTGTATTCAATTTTATGGCAATGTCAAGTATAATTTTTCGAGATTTTTTGTAAAAAAAGTAAATGGTACCTGATTTTTGCTTACTTATCCAATTTTGCCTCATTTTTTATCGATATGACTGTCAGGATTTCCAGATCCCTGGGTGGGTTGTGATAGAACTGTCAGTTTATAAACTAAAACAAAATGTTGTAGGAAGGCATGTTAGCTTTTGTTTTTGACAAGTTTAATAAAAATAAAAACGCAGATATTTTTAATTTAATCATTGGTTAAATGCTTTTTAATCCCTATTATAGTACATTTTTTATACAAGAAGAAATTTCACCTTTTACCTTGAAAAAAATCTGGTTCCTGATTGGTTGAATGCCCTATTCACCCATTCCGTTTGTATCGAAGTCACCGGTCGACGCATCTCAGATACGTCCAAATACAGAAATAAATGAGTCAATCTGACGGCTTCTGAGATGTGTCGACCGGTGACTTCGGTACAAACGGAATGGGTGAATAAACTTACACCCAACAAATTTAAAATGGCCGCAACAAAACATGTGTTTTCTTTGACTTAAAAAAAAACTTTGGTTATGCTCAACGTCAACTTTCAAACTGTCACTTTAACAATCAAAAATAAAATTTTATAATTTTTTTAAATGCCAGTGTCTTGTCAAAGTTAACATGCCAGATTAAAATTTATTAATAATCTCGTTGTTTTCCCAGATTTTAAGAATATAATGCGAAATTTAACAAAAGTTTCAGTTTCTGGAGTTGCTCTTAATATAAATTGTGCCCTGTTGGACTGTGTTCTATCGCTACACCTCTTCAAAAGATTCTGTTTTAAAAACCTTAAACGAACTAAGAACAAGGGGACCTACAATTTAGCGTAAATCAAACAACTACCGAAAAATCATAACAACGACCCCCTACCAATTTAAATACTAGGTACGGCCTTGGACACCGACAATTCAATTCCTTGTCTAAAATGTATTTTATTAAATTTTTGTAAGAATCAAAGGCATTTTTAAACACATTAATTTATTTGGTATCGTATCATACAATATTAGCAATCCAATATGGATGATTTATTAATCAACATCGCAATAACTTACATTATTCGCACGTTATTAGTTTAAAATTACTAGAAACTCTGTTAGTCGTGGTTCGGAACCACGTTAAGCTATAGGTCCCCCTTGTTCTTAATCCGGACAGCCTAAGGCTTTGGAGTAGCTACTTGAACATAGGGTTACAAACATTATTATACAGGGTGTTACCAAATAACTAGGAAAAAATTCAGGGGGTAATTCCTGAACCCATTTTAAGAAATAAAGTTTATATAAACATGTGTCCGAAAATCCTTCGTTTCTGAGATACAGGGTGTCAACGTTTCTCAAAAAAAATTTTAATCTTAAGATTACTAAAAAGCTAAACCAGATATTTATTTAAAATTATAATAAAAAAAAGAAATTAATTAACCCTTCATTGTTAACTATGTTTTATTTTCATTAACATAAAAAAGAAATTTTGTTGCCTTTGGGCAATGAATTTTTTTCTCGAAAACGGTTAGTTTTATGAAAAAAGAACAGGACATTAATTTTAAAGATCATATTTTAGGGCGTCTAATTATTTTATGAAAATACCAAAAAAGTAACACACACACACAGTGAAAAATCCGCCATTGAATATCGATACATTAAAACCGTTTTATTTCTGAAAAATTAAATACACAGCTATATTTTGTTTTATTTCATTAAATTTACTTTTTAATATCCTTTCATTTGATACCCCACTTCCCTATACCTATCTACAACCCTTTTGGAGATATTCAATAAGGGTAGTTTTACGAATAGTTTTTACCCCAATTACAAAAAATATATCACTTACATGTCCCCTTTTAAAAGATAATCGACTTGTCTTAGCCTTTTTTTAGTTAAATTTAAATTAAACATAATTGGGGTAAAAACGGTTCCTAAAAACACCCCTATCGAGTATCTCCAAAAGGGTTGGAGATAGGTATAGGGAAGTGGGGTATCAAATGAAAGGTAATTAAAAAATAAATTTAATGGGACAAAAAAAATTATAGCTTTGCATTTAATTTTTTAGAAATAAAACGGTTTTAATGTATCGATATTCAATGGCGGATTTTTTACGTCCGCTTACGATTTTTGGTCAAATTTTAGATGAATATGTTTTTTAAGCATCTTAGTTATACGTTGTTTAAATTTCATGCAAAAATATCCGCCATGAAACGCGCAATAAATTTGGTTCATTACAAACAATTCTGCGAAAAAAAAAATTTGCTAGCATTTTTAGTTCCTGAGATAAGGGGTTGGGTCATCTTACGTGGGACACCCTGTACCTATCCAATGTAGACACGGCTTTAGATTTGAAAATATTATAATTATTTTATTGTTCTACGGTCCAGCACAGAATGCTTACGTTTTGTTTAAAACGCTTAAAAAAGCGTTAAAATATCAAAATTGGGACAAAAAAAATATTTTAACATTTTGCTTGACCATAGAAAATGGATATAACTAATAATTTTAAAGTAATTATTATACTCCTCGCAGACAAAGTCAAAAACGAGGAGTATATTGTGATTGTTTTGAAAATTCTAAAATCGTAAAAAATCATCGTAGAGCAAAAATTTTTGCAGATTCGTGCGTTTCATCGAATTTTGAACAACTTTCAAAAAATCCGTCTGTCCGTCTGTACTCTGTCACGTTTTTTGTAAATACGATAACTTAAGAACGAAAACCCTAATCATGTTCAAATTTTCAGGAAAAATCGTTCCTATTAAAATCTTGGTTGGGATTGTTTTTGAGAGAAATCAGATAATGACAAAGGGGGCTCCAGGGCCCCCCAACTGGAAAAAAATTTATATTTCGGTTATTATAAAATTTATAAAAATTTTTTTTTGGTAATATACAAGCCTTTCCAATTCTTTACAAAAAGTAATCGAAAGTTTTTTTTGTCCGACCCCACATAAGCCCCCCAATTAATAAAAATGCCGTATCTTCGTTATATTTCAATTTACAAAAAATAATGAAGTTATAAAAATGGAAGAAAATTAAATTCTGTGTTAAAAAGTATTTTTTGTTTTTTTTTTATTAAATTTCTAAGACAAAAATGTCCAAAAGAATGATTTTTAGTCATAAAAAAGTTCTAAGTCCCGAAAGTCAAGGATCGGTCAAGGTGGCTTTGCAAAAAAAAATCAAAACAAAAGCATCTTTCTTCAGCCAAATTAAATCATAAACGTCAGTGTCAGAATTGATACCTATTTATTCTCTTCGCGAAAAAAATTTATTTTTTTTGTTTATTGGAGTGTAAATAGTTTGACCTCTTCGCAGATTTTTTTAAATAATATTAAAAAATATTTTTTTTCAATTTTATGTCTGATTACTGCGAGGAGTATCCTATTAAATGTTGTCATTTTATAAAACATTCAACCCGCTCACTGATCTAACCCACTCGCTGACCTAGCCCATTTCTAGTTTAATATTATAATCTCACGCAACGCCTTACTTACGATTAATTTGGTGAAGTAGTTAGATTTCCAAGTGGCCTTGTCCTCCCTACCCATCTTGAAAGTGGTTAGGGACTCGTACGGAATTTAAGAACTGAAACAACATTAAAGTAAGGTTACTTTAAAAATAAAAATGCGTTGAAGATGTAAAATTCGTCTTAGATGGGGGTGCAGATTTTTTAGCAGCTTAAATTGACGCTGTTTATAATTAAGTTGACTAGACTAAAATTTAGCCCTGTATGTGCTTAATCTTATACAATTAATAATAGAAACATGGCCAGCGGCAATTTTTCCGGCGAAAAACTTCTGTCGTCAAAAGCATTTTTTCGCAAAAAAAGTTGCTAAATTTTTTCAAGTAGTGAATTTTAAATTTTATTTAATGTTACAAATATACCGTGTGCCCCGCAAAAAACGCACGAGCTCATAACTTTCTACGTATACTTTTTACAGAACTGAAATTTTAGCAGTTATCTAAGAAGACTTTTAGTTTTAGCCTTCTTTTACATGCATTTGCAAAAATGTATGACTTCCGGTTTAAGCGGAAATGACATTAATTTTGTATTTTTAAATGGAAAACCCTATACATTTTTAGGAACATTTGTTTAATAAGAATACAATAATTAAAAAAAAAATAATGTTTCACCAATATTAACGATTTTATAGCACTTTGAAAATGTGCTAATTTAGTCCTACAGAGAACACTGCAATCTATGCTTCAGCACTCTATGACTAAGATAGACGATTATGATGAAGTTATGTGATTTTCATAGAGCTATAGAATCGTTAATATTAGTTAAAGTACCTTTAAAACAAAGTAGCGCCAATACGATGCTATTCTATGATATCCATTGTTTAACTAATCATCAAGTAAACTCCTATTTGGTTTAATCATTGTTTGACATAAGTTTATTCTATGACTTTTTGCCCATTTCATAGGAAGGTCTAAAATTTAAAAACTTTTACTATCTGTGGTTAAAAATAGATTTTTGATATTGTGGCATTTAAAACCGAAATAAAATTGTCAAAATGACAAAATGTAAGTTTTTGGCCATACTGTAAAGTGGGCAAAAGGTGTCAACCAATCAAAAGCTGCCTAGTATCGGCGTATCTTTTTATTAAGCATCTTTAATATTAGTGATAGTAGATTTCAGGTAGGCGATTCTGATTTCACGATTCGATAGTTCTATCTTCTTCCCTCTAACTATTTTGTACATAAGTCTGTCTTTATATTTGTGTCGAATCGAGAAATCAGAATAGCACTGCAGAATTCGATTTTTCGAAAGTTTCGTATGCACGAAAAAACGTAGTTTTGAAACATTATTTTTATGAAAGCTTATGCCCTGAGGATATCCAAACCACTTTTTGGCACAAAAAATCTGGGGCTGTCTGGGCCCCATTTTAAAAAAATATGTGACAAAATAAACTTTTAATATTTTGTTGACGGAATTCTTGGGTTTAAATTAGTATTAAAATTTTTCCTGTATTTTTATTATAAGTCAGTTAAATTCCGCAATGAATCTTAAAAATCAAAGGGTCCCCCCTTTGGTTTTTAAACTTTAATCGCGTTTTTCTCGGAATTATTTTTTTGCAATAATTCAAAATAACATATCACTCATTTGAAGAGAAACCTTATGTGGAAATAAAAAATAGTTTTAATAAAGATTGTAGCTTGTCTCCTTGGGATTCGTATGGTTTTTGAATTTTTAAAAATTTTTAACAAATAGACCCACCATTGGAAAAAAACTAAGATGACGCAAATTTCTCGCGTCTTCCCCCCGCATATTTACGCGTCCCGCTGTCCCCCGCTGCAGTCTATGTGGTGTGTCTATGTGAGAATTTGTTTTTTCTCTTTGATTTTTCTTGTTAAATTTTGACGTTTAGACAACACAAAAGTGATATCAAATGGCTTAATACCCTTTGATTTTCAAGATTCATTGCAGAATTCAACTGACTTATAATAAGAATACAGGAAAAATTTTAATACTAATTTAATCCCAAGAATTCTGGCAACAAAATATCAAAAGTTTATTTTGTCACACATTTTTTTAAAATGGGGCCCAGACAGCCCCTGTCGCCAGATTTTTTGTGCCAAAAAGTGGTTTGGATATCCCAAAGGTATAAGCTTTCATAAAAATAATGTTTCAAAACTACGTTTTTCCGTGCATACGAACTTTGTAAATAAGCGACTTTTTAAGTAAATTTTCCTATACTATGATACATTATTTTTTTAAAACCGAATGTATTCTTATAAAGGAATGTTCCTAAAAATGTCAAAATACAGGGTGTCCCAGAACTGGCGCACCACTTGTATGGTACAATGTTGGGGCATGCTCAGGGATCCCCAGAAAATTGTAAAAAATAATCTATCTCATACACCCTTGAAGATATGAGACCTCAAAGTGCAAAACTTTAAACGCATATACCTTAAAAACAACAGCACGTATTAAAGAAAAATATGGTTTAATATCAAAGCTGCAGTCTATCTTAAACCATTTCACCAATTGCTCTTCTTTTAAATGGTCAAATAAAATTTTTATCAGTTTAATTTTACAAAACTTTCTTAAAATAAGCTGATAACAATGTCAATAAAATCTATTACAAAAGTTTATAATCAAGACTCATAGATGGAATTTTTAGATGTATTTTCCTAGATTGTGTTGCCGAATTTATGCAACTTTGACCTCTGTTCGCATTTTCCTTAATGAATATAACAGTTGGATTTTTTTTAAAAGGTTTTTCTGAAATCCCTAGGTATGCTCTAACAGCCTGGTGAGCCAATTCTGGGACATCCTGTATGTTGACATTTTTTAGGAACAGGATGTTCCATTTAAAAATACAAAATTAATGTCGTTTTAGCTTAGTCCGGAAGTCATACATTTTTGTAAATACATGTAAAAAGAGGCTAAAAGTCTTCTTAGACAACTACTAAAATTTTAATTCTGTAGAAACTATACGAAGAACGTTAGAGCTCGTGCGCTTTTTGCAAGACACACGATACATATAAAAAAAATTCTGCCATGAGTAACTTGAACGGGTTGACCCTCAAAACATATTTTTTAAGTTTAAGGGCTTTGGCCGCTAGCTAACCTCACAATGGGTAGTGTAATCAGAGTTTCTACAGAACGTGAATTGATTAGAGTGTTATACATCAAACTATCTATTATTTAGCATCTTCATTGTGCAGGATTAACAGGGGTAGTAATAATAATAGCTAAGTGTGGGTTTTTAAATAAAAAAAAAATGAAAAATACTATGTTATTTAAAATTGGAATAAAAATTTAGGTTGTATAAAGGGTATAAAACTAATAAAAATCCTCGGATTGGTTTAATATTTTAAAATAATAATAATAATGTGAATGATTAAATTGTGATACCACTTACCTCGGCGAAAGTGACAGACGTAATAATGAATGAGAATGATGGACGATGGTGAGTGCGCGCGCATATGTCAAACAGTCAAACGATGCGACTTTTGGGCGTATTCCAATAACGTTATAAATGAACTAAAATTCTGGTAAGACAAGATGAGAAGATTCAAAATGTAACAGATGCGAGAAAGACAAAGCTCTTTCCAGTACAGTGATAACGGAGTTATGCGATGTGGGAATTTTGACATTTGTTGGGAACTCTAATTTCTTAAAATTAAAATACGTATTACCGAGAACTCATACTATTTCCTACGACCTACACATTTTAAGATCCGTGAGACCGGCCCATTAAAGTGAAAAATTTTGGGGGGCGTCAGTGGGAATGAATAGTGCTTCGTTAGTGCTTTAAAGTGCTTTAAAAAATTTCGTTGGTGCTTTAAAAATAAACCCCCCAAAAATAATTCAAAAAATAAAGTGGGAAGCTAGCCCCCCAAAATTATCAAAAAATCATGACAAAGAACAATGGTATGCTCACTTTTCTGTGCTTCCGACGCCGTGACGTCATCTTGGCTAACGATTTACTGGGAATCTAGTTATCGAGTTCAAATAACTTGATTTTGACGTTTAATGTAATAAAAAAAAGAATTTGACGTTTTAAAAAGTGTACATTCGGTTTCTTTTAAAAGTAAATTCGTGTGTGTGACTGTGCGTTTATTGTTTAACATTATTTAATTTCATCGTTTACTATACTTTGGTTTTATTTTTTATCATGGCAAATTGTGCCGTTCCAACTTGCAAACATTTTTGGTCTCCAGGAAGTGGAATAAAAATTTTTCCTACAAAACTATTATGTACTTTTCCAAAAAGGAACAACTTTTGAAAGCGAACACCAACACTTTTTGAAAAATGTTTGCTCCTGGACAAATAAAAATGCTTCAGGAACCCGAAAGAACACTGATACACTGGCAACCAGGAGACATATCTTCGGAATTTTCTAAGAATTTTTGAAAAACCTAGATTTTACTATCTGTTTTTACCTGTTTTTTAAAACCTAGAGGAGAGGAGTTCAGCCCCACCCCCTTGCGCGCCCTTTGTGGACGCCTACCAAAGAAACAATGAATGAAACGAAAAAGTAATTAAAAAAATATTTTTTTTTTTGTATAAATTTTAACTTATACATACAACAAATACAAGGAACTAAAAAAGGATTTCAACAGTTTTAATCTTTTATAGAATATATTGTTTGCTATTAGAGTTGTTGATCATGATATTGCCATATCCACATCAGGATGATTCGTCTCTCTTTTCTCTTCCATATTATTTTTATTAATCTGCCTGCACCAATTGGTACCATCCTAATTTCTTGCCATCTTTTTTTAAATCATTTATTTTTGGCGTTTATTTTGATGCATTTTTTATTTTGAAAGTCCAGGAACAGATCCCTCCCCTTTTCCGACGTCAAAAGTCTCCATAAACAAGCGTCTTATTCTTGCAGATTGCGGGGATCCATCCTTTCCCGCATGAAAGCAATCTACAATAATTTCAGTAGATTTCCTGCTTCTCTTATTCCCGATGAGACGCATGAAAACATTTTTTTTTTCAATGTAAAATCTTCATTAGCAGTATTTTTTGGACGCACTGCTAGGCACCGACATAGTTTACAAGTCATGAACCGTGGTTTAATACTTAGTTTAAATAACATCAAATATTCAGACACTGTACACCCCAAACTTTATAAATACATGCTTCTAAATTATAAAAAGCAAAATGTTCAAATAAATGTCAAAGTGCAGTTTCTTTTTGACGTTTAAATAAATAGATCAAATTTAGTTCAAACACCGCAAAAATTTATAAGTCTACGATTTTCTGTCACCAAGGTGACATCATTTTTTAGAAACTCTTTGCAAGATGTCATATCTGAACATACCATTGTTCTTTGTCATGCAAAAAATTATAAATTTGGGCTTAAACGATCGACAATTTAAAAAGTATTTTAGTGCTCCAAAAATTTTTGTTTGTGCTTTTCATACAAATGAAAAATATCAAAAAAACACAAAAAAACGTGAAGCCAGCCCCTCAAAGTTATCCAAATTTTATGATTTTGGGCGCAAAATGTTACAAATTTATCGTATTGTTTAGTGCTTTCAAAATATTCGTTGGTGCTTTTAATATAAACCCTCAAAAAAATAAATAAAAAAAGTGTGAACCTGGCCCCCAAAAATAACCCAAAAATAATAAATTTGGTCTTAAACGATCGGAAATTTAAAAATATGTTTAGTGCTTCAAAAAATTTTGTTAGTGCTCTTAGAAAAAATAAAAAAAATTTAAAACACCCGAAAAAACGTGAAGCCAGTCCCTCAAAATTATCCAAATTTTATAATTTTGGGCGCAAAATGTTACAAATTTATTGTATTATTTAGTGCTTTTATAATATTCGTTAGTGCTTTAAAAATAAGCTTTCCGAATATAAAAATAGATGAAGTGTGAAGCAGGCTTCCAAAAATTGACCAAAAATAATTTATTTGAGCTTAAATGATCGGGAATTTTAAAATATCTTTAGTATTTTAAAAATTGCTGATGCTCTTAACTCTTAAGTATCAATAAAATTAAAAAAAAAAACCAAAAATTGTCCGATTTTCAATTTTAAGCGCAAAATTTATTTAACTTTAAGTGCTTCAAAATATTTTCTATATTTATTTATTAGTAGGTATAATTATTCAATTTAATAAAATTATCCTGTACATTTTTAGATTAAGTCATACAAAAATGCCCTTTATTTTTTTGGATTTAAGAAGTTAAAATATTTTATTTCAACATTGTAATAAACAATAAAAAAAATGTAAAAACTAAGTAGGTATAAAAAATATGTACGTAGAAAAAATAAGGTAAACAAACAACAACAAACTTTGGGGCATCTTAAAGGAAATAGAAACAAAAAAAAAATTATCTTTTTTGTGATGCGTGGAAATTTTTTGTTTTATAAACACAAGAAGTACCAAACATAATTTAGTTAAAAGATAATGGTTATTGGCAATTTAAAAGAACTCAGGTACAATGGTATTCTTACAATATTTTACAATGCATAAAAATACAGAGTAATCATTTTTACGGTTGCCTTGGCATTTATTTTTTACACCTTAGAAATGTTTTTTTTTATTTTTGGGAGGTCCGTTTTTAAAGCACCAACAAATATTTTAAAAGCACTAAATAATACAATAAATTTGTAACATTTTGCGCCCAAAATTATAAAATTTGGATAATTTTAAGGGGCTGGCTTCACGTTTTTTCGGGTATTTTAGATTTTTTTCATTTTTTTCTAAGAGCACTAACTAAATTTATTGAAGCACTAAACATATTTTTAAATTTCCGATCGTTTAAGACCAAGTTTATTATTTTTGGGTTATTTTTGGGGGCCAGGTTCACACTTTTTTTATTTATTTTTTTGAGGGTATATATTAAAAGCACCAACGAATATTTTGAAAGCACTAAACAATACGATAAATTTGTAACATTTTGCGCCCAAAATCATAAAATTTGGATAACTTTGAGGGGCTGGCTTCACGTTTTTTTGTGTTTTTTTGATATTTTTCATTTGTATAAAAAGCACAAACAAAAATTTTTGAAGCACTAAAGTACTTTTTAAATTGTCGATCGTTTAAGCCCAAATTTATTATTTTTTGATAATTTTGGGAGGCCAGCTTCCCACTTTATTTTTTGAATTATTTTTGGGGGGTTTATTTTTAAAGCACCAAAGAAATTTTTTAAAGCACTTTACAGCACTAACGAAGCACTATTCATTCCCACTGACGCCCCCCAAAATTTTTCACTTTAATGGGCCGGTCTCACGGATCTCAAATATAGCACTAAACAAAAAAATTGAAGTGGCGTCGCTAGCGTCACGGAGCTTCACACGATAGCTTGCTTGGTCCAAAGCAGTGGAACAGCGTTTGCAGACGATGCGATGACTCGAGAATATGGTCATCCCACGTTCACACGAAAACTACACGAAGCGAATGGGAAGCGGATTTCGGATATCGAGCTCCGATGATGATAACGGAATATCGCTTCGTACGAAACCTACATATGAAGACCTAACAGCGATATTCCGTAATCACCTCGCTGGGGATCTACCCATTTTATTTTGTGCACATGTTAAGGATAATTTTTTTTAACAAATTTAACGTAAAGACGTGTTTTTTTATTCGACCTGTCGAATTAGGTCAAATATTTCTGTCAATTGTTTTTGGTAAAATTTATTTTTTATTTAACTGAACGATTATTGATTTTTCCTGCGGGGTGATTACCGAATATCGCTTCGTACGAAACCTACATAAGAAGACCATTAGGTTTCGTACGAAGCGATATTCCGTAATTACCCCGCGGTCTTCATATGTAGGTTTCGTACGAAGCGATATTCCGAATTCAGCCCGCAGGTAAGTGTTGACGCCAGAAAAATCTGACGTTAATCAGATTACATGTTTCCGTCAAATAACAAATAAATTTTAAGTAAATCAGATCGAATAAAAAACACGTTTACTAAGAGAATTTAAATCTAAAATGGGGTTTGTCGGCCAAAATATATATATAAAAATATTTTCATTCGCCAAAACCGAGGGGGGTTTCACTAGAGGAATTGGTGTACACAATTGGAGGAATTTTTTAGAAATTGGAGGAATTTTTTGGGAATTGGAGAAGTTTTTTGGGAATTGGGGGAATTTTTTGGGAATTGGGAAAAAATTTTGAGAATTGGGGGAAGTTTTTGAGAATTGGGGGAATTTGTGGATTTTTTTGGGAATTTGGAGGAATTTTTTACAAAGAATCCCTCTTGGGGGAAGTGGTGTACACTATTTGGGTATGTGAATTCCCCCTCGGCCAAAACATTCGAGAAAAAAATAAAATTAAGCAATTTAATTTTTCTGTTATTTTTTATTATTGTTTTATTATTTTATTTATTAGGGCTACCTATTTCAATAAATTTTCATTTCATTTCGAATTGATCCCCATATACAAAATTTCATAAAGATAATACAAACCGAGATATCTCTACTGTAACCTGTGTAAGAATTTGAGAAAAAAATTGAGTTATTGTTACCCTATTTTTTTTTTTTTTAAGAGTTACAATGGTCGCGTTCAGTTTGTGAGCCGGTTTTCGCTCTTTGCTTGATTTTTTGACACATTTCATTATTGCTACAACCAAAAATGGCATTTTATTGACAAACGCTCAATAAAATAGCGAACAGCGCTCACGAACTGAACGTGACCAATGAGGTCGTTCGATTGTAAAGCGTAAGCGCTTGTCAATTAACTGTCTGTTTTAATTGTAGCAAAAATTAAAAAACCCAAAAAATCAAGCAAAAACCAGAAAGCCGCTGGCAATTCGAACGCGGGCACTCTAGACCTATCGATACGGAGATGTTACCAAATCGATGAGGCAATTGGAACTTATCGCCACAATCCGGTTATCGGTTGTGCAACACAATAAAATCGGCCATCTTGTGCCAAAAGTGATGATGGTTAATAGTTCTTTTCCATAAGCGAAAGTTTTTTAATTTGTGGCGTTCTGTGAAGAAATTGGTAATTTTTTTTAGTTTATAAATATTTGCTTATTTTTGGCGACGCTATTTTAGTTTAATTCAAAAATTTTGAAGTTGACACGAGAGTGACATTGTGACATTATTGATGTATAACATTGACAAGCAGATGTAAATGCAGCAATCAATTTTGAAATGTTTTTAAAGAACATTAAAAATATTTATTAAAAAATAAAGTAAATGGTAAGTTTTTTCAGGTGAATGCTTTAGATGTAGAAAATAAAAAATCGTCTTTAACAATATTAACAAAAGCAAAAATGTAGGTATTTTTTTTCATTTGAGTTTCTGTAAAATTTTTGTTGTGAAAAGTTAATTGTTTCGCATTAGTAATTGTGCCAATAAAAATTTTGGTTTTATTCGTTGGGTAAATTGATACTTAAAAGGGTTATTTTAGCTAGCCTGCTAGCCAGCTCAAAAACATATCGGCCTGTATACAAAAGTGAATGTTTATTAAATTAGGCAATTTAAGTTAAAACATTTTTAGGTAAATAATATATGTTTTGTTTAAATGCAATATATTTTAATATATATAATATATTTAAAAAAAAAAATCTAGGAAAAAATATGTTAATCATTTCTTGGTAAAATAGAAACTAGTTAGCGGGTTAGGTTTTATTATAAAATGCCGACATTTAATAGGATACTCCTCGCAGTAATTAAGCAATCACAATATTTTATAAAAGCAACATTTTTTTTTAATTTAAAACAAAAATCTGCGAAGAGGTCGAACTATTAACTCACTTTCGCAAAAAAAAATATTTATTAGCAAAGAGCATCAATATGAATTCTGACACTGACCCACTGACGTTTAGGATTTAATTTGACTTTAGAAAGATGCTGCTTTGTTTCAAATGTTTTTGCAAAGCCACCTAGACCGAGGCCAAGACTTATTGGACTTAGAACTTTTTTATTACTAAAAACCTTTCTTTTGGCTTTTTATGCCCTAATAACTTAACAAAAAAAAAATACAAAAAATTATTTTTAATACAGAATGACATTTTCTTTAATTTCTTAATAAACATTTTTTTAGTAAATTCAAAAATAACGAAAATACGGCGTTTTTTCTTATTGGGGGGCTAATGGGGGGTCGGATCAAAAAAATTTTAGAATAATTTTTGTAAAGAGTTTAAAGGGCTTTAATATTACAGAAATTTTTTTTTCTTAAATTTATAATAACTGAAATACGAATTTTTTACCAGTTTGGTGGCCCCGCTACCCCCCTTGTTATTATCCGATTTTTTCCATAACAATCCCAACCAAGATTTTAATGAGAACAATTTTTCCTGCAAATTTAAACACGATTGTGTTTTTCGTTCTTAAGTTATCGTGTTTACAAAAAACGTGACGGACGGACGGATTTTTTGAAAGTTGTTCAAAATTCGATGAAACGCACGAATATGCAAGAATTTTTGCTCTACGACGATTTTTGACGATTTTAGAATTTTCAAAACAATCACAATATACTCCTCGTTTTCGACTTTGTCTGCGAGGAGTATAATAATAATAGATTTATCTATACAGTATGTCCCAGAATTGGCGCACCACCTGTATGGTGTATGTTGGTAGAGTGCAAAGTCTCTAAATGTATAGGTTATTCCGTTCGCAATAGCAACGGTGTAAAAAAACTCAAGAGTGGGGGTGGAGGAGAGGTGTGACGTCACCGAAAGTATCTGCTATTAAGTCTTAAGTGAATTAACTTAATGCTTTTTCAAAAGTTTTAAAAGTTTTGTCATTATTGTGTCAAAGTTTTATTTTTGGTAATTGTCACTTATACGTAATATTTTGTATTTATTTATAATGGCTAATAAGGGCGGTCAAGTGTGTGCTATTGCGACATGCAATAACACCTCGGTTATGGCAAAAAACAGCGGCATTGAATTATCCTTTTTCTGCTTTCCAGAAGAGGAAAAGCTTAGACAATTCTGGATGCATTTATGCAATAAAACAGGACAAATATCCACCAAAACTCCGAAAATTTGTGGAAAGCATTTTCGTAGAGATGACTTCGAAGATGGGTTGAAGGCAGAATTATTAGGACTGGTCCCTAAAAAGTTGAAAAAAAACGGTAAATAATTGTGGCCACTTTACGTACAAAAATTAACGTCCAAATATATGTTTGGTGTACGAAATTTCTAATTGATATTTTTAATTAACTAGTTGTTCCATCTATTGGTTTGCCCGACGAGGTAACCGAATTGGTTCCTAAGCTTTGGACAGAGTATCAAAAAAAATTATCAAAATCTAATGAAATGCCTGAATCCTTTGAGCAGTGGTAAAAATATGTTTTAAATAATTTCGGTCTTATAAATTCCTTTTTAAACTATTTTAGTGCTAATGACCATAATATAGTGTCTTCTAATGTGCAGATCGCCCCTAAACGTGACGCAGATTGCTTTTCAATAAAGTCTTATGACCAGGGGTTTGTATAACTATTATTATCTTTTTAGTTTCTAATTGAAAAAATTATTATTTTCATTAAAAAACTCTTGAACTTTTTCTACAACTGAAATTTTTTTGTAGTTGTAGCGAGGTTGCAAGTCCCAACTCAGCAGAAAAACTTCAAGAACTTAAAATAAAGTACGATCGTTTAATACGGGAAAAACAAGAGGTTTGCGAAAATTTAGAAAAACGAGTAAAATACCTCGAGGAAGAAAATATACTGTTAAGTAAAAAAAGGGCAGAAGACTTTAAACATTCGTCGTCAAAAATAAGAAAGCTAAAGGAAGACAACGCAGCCATAAAATTAAAATTATTGGAAGCAGATAAAAAATTAAAAGCTGCTGGTGTTAAGTTTGAACTGCAGGCCAAGGTCGCTTTTAAAGATTTTTTAACAGCCAATCAGGTTGATATTGCCTTAAAGAAAAAAACCAAAGCATGGTGGAACCAAGAGGAACTATCTAAAGCATTTACTCTGCGGTACTTAGGAATACGGTCATATGTTTTCCTAAGAGATACCCTAAAATATCCTTTGCCAGGAATTTCCACCCTGCAACATTGGGCTTCGACAATAAATCTAAAAAGTGGGGCACTGGAAGATGTTTTCAGCGTTATGGATGCGGTCGGGCGTTCAAAAACGGATTTTGAGAGAGTTACTGCGTTATCTTTTGATGAGATGAAGGTAATGTCGCCTAATTAAATATTTTGAAATAATAGATTGGGCATGCAGAGAGTTTGTTTAAAGCGAAGGGTTTATTAACAGCCGGTTCTTGTAAGAGCTGATGCAAGCTAATTCATTGTGAATGGTACTATCCCAAATACATAGTTTAAGCTCTTGCAAACTACCTTAATTCTTACAAGATACAAGCTAATTTTCATTGTGAATCCCACTTTACAAAAATATATTTGCGTTGCGTAAAATCATTTTCAAATAAAAATTAAATTCTTTTTAACAAGTTACCCAACGATATTCGCTCTTTAACAAAAAAAAATTCCTAGGTAAAATCCAAATTAGTATTGTTTCAGGGTTCATTCTATACCATTAACGAGTTTCTTTCCCACACAAATTTAAATTTTAATATTGACTTTTTACAGATTTTTTAAATGACCAATAAATTTACTTTACTTTAAATTCATACTTTTTAAGGTAACTGCTGAATATGAATATGATAAACAAATGGATGAGGTTCTTGGGCCCCACAACTATATGCAAGTGGTCATGGCGCGAGGCATATTTGATAAATGGAAGCAACCCATTTACATCGGGTTCGATAAAAAAATGACCAAAGAAATTTTAGAAAATCTGATAATCCGACTTAACAAAATTAATTATAATGTTGTGGCATGTATATCAGATTGTGGGGGCGGCAACCAAGGCCTATGGAAAGTGTTAGGAATTACACCGGAACAAACATCAGCGCCTCATCCAGTTACCAACGAGCCTATTTACTTCTTCGCCGATGTACCTCATCTCTTAAAATTAACAAGAAATTGGTTTCTTGACACCGGATTCGTATTAAATGATGGGACACGTGTTAATTCAGAGCCACTAAAAAAACTTATCGAAGTCTGCCAAACGGAAGTAAGTTCTTGCCACAAACTAAGGGATACACATATAACATGTGAAAAAACTCAACGGCAAAACGTTAGGCTGGCAGCAGAATTGTTTTCGCACACTACTGCAACTGCCCTTAATTATTATGAGCCCGGAGAAGACAAAGAACTAGCAAAACGTGTCGGAGATGTATTTGAAATTATAAATAACTGGTTTGATGTTATGAATTCTTACACTCCCACAGCCGCATTATCATTGAAAAAACCATATGGTTTATGTCTAAATCAACAGGACGAAGCCTTGGAAAAAATGAAGAAATTTATTTCCGGAATGTTGTGCTGTGGAAAAGTTGGAATCCAAGTATTTCAAAAAGGCATCCTTATATCAACAAATTCCCTTCAAGGGCTTTTTCGCCATCTTAAAAACAAATACCAAAATATGGCGTTTATATTAACGCATCGAGTAAACCAGGACTTTTTGGAAAACTTTTTTTCTCAGGTACCTAGTTTTTAAATGCGTTTAAAAATTTTCCATAATGAAATTAACAATTGGATAGACCGCTTTAATATTTAATTAGCCCCCGAGGGGTTCGGAAGTCTAGCGTACATAGAATACATTTTGGAAATACATATATAAATATTACACGAAGAATACACGAGACTACATAGAGAATACAAAAGACTACAAAGAGAATATACGGGACTACATAGAGAATGCATGAGACTTCACACGAAATATTAGTTCTACATAGGAAATACACGAGACCATAAAAGGTGGGAACACATAGGAATACTTATTTAGAAAATTGTTAAGAATACATAGGGAATTTTTAGAAATACATGTATATACAAGGAATACACGAGACCACAAAAAATGCCCGTACAAAGTCTATACAGAGCTGCGAATCCCTCGTTAGTCTAGATGTAAAATAAATAAAATATAGTACGAAGTTCCTTATCAACGAATTTTATATTTCAAAATAAATTTGTTCATAGTAAACGCTAGATCAATTCAAGTTTCAGACAGTCAAGATGCTGCGTATGTATTTAATCATCCGAGAATGATACAAGGTTTACTACGAACAAAACTAAACAAAAAAATGCGTTATAACAATGGTCTCAATATTTTAGGTCAGAACAAGAGGTGGTCTTCACGATCATCCTAGTCCTCTCAATGCATTGTATAGGATTCGGATGATTATCCTTGGAAAAAACCCAGGCATGGTACAGGCCAGAGCAAATGTATCAACCAATAAAACTGAACAGGGAGAATATCTCTTCGCTGCAGCTTTAAACAAAGCAAGCTTAGTTACTACCGTTACTGAACCAAGTTCAATTATTGATGAAATCTTGGAGTCCAGTTCTAGCTCGACTTCGAGCTCTATTTCCTCTCTAAATCCGTCGGCTAATGCCTTTGAAAGGGATGGACTCATTTTTTTAGCAGGATGGTTAGCTCGTAAGCACAAGAAGACTTATCCACACTTGGGCCAATACACGTACATTGATGATCAAAAACGATCAGTAGAACTAGAAACGTGTGCCTTACCTTCTTGGCTTACAAATTTATCATTTGGCGGTCTTACGCAGCCTTCGGACGAATGGTTTGCCCAAGTTGAACAAATGGAAAAATATTTTTTAAAATATCACAAATCTTCATTTTACGTTTCAAAAAAAGTGGTTTTAAATACGATGGAATATATTGCAAACAAAATTGAAATGCCTTCAGATCTTCTAAAATCTTTTTGTTCCATAAGAATATTCATAAGAATAAAATTTCTTAACTTTAAGAGAATCTTAGAAAAGGAACAAAAACGCAAAGACAGGGGTACGAAAAGAAATAATCTGGAAAATGTTTCGGCGACTTCATCAAAAATTCAAAAAAAAATGCGAAGAATTGTTCAATAAGCATTGAAAAAAGAAAAAACTTTAAACGATTATCTCAAGGTTTTATTTCGTTTTGTTTTTCTGCATTGACGTTTACCATTTATTGTTATTGTTATAATGCAGTACCTAGTCCATTATGTGAATGTGGTGAGTCTTCAGAAACTTTTAAAGATACTGAAGAGGAGTGTCCAAACACCAATTTTGAAGATGATTCTTATGAAATACATACTCTAACTCCAAATACATTAAATTGGATATCAACCCTGAAACCTCTGTAACTTTTTGGCAATTTATTGTTATTTTATAATTAAACTGGATTGTGACTCTGCTATGCTGAAGTTATTTTATATACTTTTGTTTTAATTTTCAATAAGCAAACGGAAATAAAATAAGAGATACAAATTTGCAATGCATTTATCTAGAAATACGTACATGTACTTACTTGCAACAAAAAGAACAATTTCTAAAGAATATTGTATAAGAATTCCATTCTTGGTTGCCCAAATTAAACTAATAATTTGATTAAAAATTACCAAGAACTATTCTTCTAAGTTCAGAAAAGAAAAGGTAATTTTTTTAAATCTCACATGTTTTATTTCATTTTTATTTAAATAAAGCAAATAAAACTTGATGTAAATAAAATAAATTGTCCTTTTTCAATAAAAATAAAAGTAAATCGTTGTTTTTACTAAAACTTTCTTTAAAAAATGCGAACTTGTAAAAAAAATAAATTTTGACTTATTAACATGACACATTGTCAAAAGTAGATAAATGATGCACATAGAATGTTGACATAGATTTTCTAAACGATACTTTTCGTGACGTCACATTCCCATTAGAGGGGTTGAATCTGATTGGGCGTGTTTCTAAAAATACAACGGCGTAACCTATACATTTAGAGTCCTTGGGTAGAGTGCCTCTATGATTTTGACAAATATTTTCGCTTTATAGAATGGCGCCATGCATTATTACATCTTTTGTAAGTTGTAATTGTTGTCACTTTGCTCATTATGTTGATGACAGAATCTGTATGACAGAGATTGAATGATGCATGGCGCCACTCTATAGAGCGACAATAACTGTCACAACCAAGGCACTGCGGTTGTTGGGGCATGCCAAGGGATCCCCAGAAAATTGTAAAAAAAAAAATATCTAATATACCCTCGGAGATATAAGGTCCCAAAGTGAGAATCTTTAAACGAATGTACCTCTAAAAAAACGGCACATATTTGACATATTAACGAAAAATATGGCTAAATACAAAGGCACTGTCTATCTTCAATTTTTTTACTATTTGTTTATCTTTAAAATGGTCAAATAACATTTTTAAAATCAATTTAATTTCACAAAATTTTCATGAAATGAAGCTGACAACAAATTCAATAAATTTGATGCAAAAAGGAATTTTAATCTTTAATAAAAAATGGGGTTTGTCGGCCAAAATATGGTGGTGAAGGTTAACTTTCGATAGAACCGGAAGTGTCGCCATGTTAAAAATTTTCATTCACGAGAACATTCTGATTGATCCTCGTATACAAAATCTCATAAAGATAATTCAAACCGGTTCTGGGACATCTACTAAAAGCTTCCGGTGAGACACTCTGTATATACAGTGCGAGGCAAAAGTCCCCCCCTGGCCTTAACTTTTAAACGGATTGAAATTTTGATTAAAAAATAAACTTGCACTAAAAAATCTACCTTTTGAAATTTTTTTTTTAAATAGTGTGAAGTAAAACTCGGTATATGTATTGGCAAGTGGTTTAATCACCAAATTACCTAATAAAACAGTTTCAAAAACAGTCTAGGATAATACAAAAACCAGACTTATAGTAAGTAAAACTATGATAAAATACAGGGAAATAGAAAAAAGACGACAGAAAATATAATTTAATTTAAAATTTATAATTAGTAAAACAATGTTTTTACTCAATTATAAATTAAATTATAAAGAAATGTAGCTTCCTCCTAATAAAACATCTCTGATATTCTTTTAACTTTTTATCATGCATCAACGCAAATAACTTATAAGGTAAGATTTTAGATTTTTAACCTAGAAATAAGAAATTTTTCTGTCGTTTTTTTTCTATTTCCTGTATTTTATTATAGTTTTCCTTACTATAAGTCTGCTTTTTGTATTATCTTAGACTGAGAAAGAAAGCAACCTGTTTTTGAAACTGTTTCATTAAGTAATTTGATGATTAAACCACTTGCCAATATACCGAGTTTTAATTCACACTATTAAAAATCTATGGGCAATTATTTCTACATATTTTTTTTAAATGAAAACCTCCATATGGAGGGTCAATCAACTTAATTCATTTTAATGTAAAGAGGGGTCAGGTGACCTCTCATTTTATTTCAAGACAATGGTGTTTACAAATTTTAGATAGAATCAGTAGTTCATTTGTACTGTGCTTTTTAATATAAAGCACCACAATCCTGTTCTATCTAATAAATGTGGCAATAAAAGCCTAAAATGACATACATACATACATACATACTTTCATACATTGCGAGTTAAATAAAAGCTTTTTAACCCAGAGCCGTTAGTCGAAATAAAGCCTCAACCTCAGAATTTCTGCCATCTAGCTGAATTTTTGCATACACCTTTATTATGTCATTATAAAAATGATCTCAATAGTCCTCATCGATCTGGTGTGAGCGTAATTTTTTATCGGAGGTCAAAGGTCGCAAAAAACCGTTTTTGGCCAATAACTTTTTTCTGTGCTTCCAGTGCTATTTGGATTATAGATTATAGGGCTCAAAATTCTTCACCATCTGGACTTTGGTTGAAACTTGTACGATTAACCCTTATTGAGTTAGAGGGCGTAGACTAAAGCCGGTGCCCCATTTTTTGGCATGGCCCTAAAATTATAGCATTTAAGGGTGGAAAGATTTTCTTTAAAAAACTAATTCCAGGACCCATTAAACAATTTAAGGAAAAAAAATTTGTTTCATCCCTTAAAAGCTTAAAAAAATCCCCCTCTTTTTTAAAATACACATTTCTGATAATGATATTCTTAAGGCCTTTTTAAAATTAAAAAATAATTTTACAATGGGTCCTGATGATGTACCAGCTAAAATCATTAAGTCTTGCATTCATTACTTGCTGCCACCTATCAAAATGCTGTTTAATCTTATTTTAGAATCTAAAAAGTTTCCGGAAGGTTGGAAAATTTCTTGAGTCTGCCCTATTTTTAAATCTGGTGACAAATGTAAAGTTCTTAACTATAGACCGGTCGTATTAATATCAAACTTTTCAAAAATTTTTGAATTAATAGTTTCGGATTTGTTAACTAATCATGTGAAAGGTTTTTCACACAATTGTCCATTTTTCAGCATGGGTTCTTTAAGGGTTGAAGCACTGCTACTAATCTCGTACAGTTTGTTAGTGATGTTTCACTTTCTCTCGATGTAAGATGTCAAACGACGTTATTTTTACCGATTTTAGTAAAGCGTTCGATAAAGTTCCGCATGACATTTTACTCAAAAAATTATCATTATCTTTTGGTGTTTCAAATGATTCTTTGTACGTATTGCAGTCATATTTAACAAATCGTACAGTACAGTATGTTGAGATTTTCGATGTTAAGTCAGATGCTTACGTGGCATTTTCTGGGGTTCCTCAAGGCTCAAATTTAGGTCCACTTCTGTTTATATTATTTATAAATGATGTATGTGATGTTGTTACTAATTGCTCTAAACTATTATATGCAGACGACCTAAAATTGTACCGTACCATTCGAAGTATAAATGACTGTTATTTGTTGCAAGATGACTTAAATTCTGTTCAGGCATGGTGCGATTTTAATAAAATGCCTCGTAAAATGCATTTAAATATAGGTAAATGCAAAACTATGACCTTCACTAGAAAACATGAATCTATCTATTTTAATTATGCAATAAATAACAACCATTTAGAAAGAATCACTTTGGTTAAAGACTTGGGCATCACTCTTGATAGCGAACTTAATCACATTAATATTTTATTTAAATCAGCGTCAAGGATGATGGGTTTTGTGTTTCGAAATTCCAAAGAACTGGAATTAGATTCTATAAAGTGTTTGTACTTTTCTTTAGTTCGGTCAAAACTAGAATATTGTTCTACTATTTGGTTACCGCACTATAGAAAGTATGTCAACTTGTTAGAATCTATTCAGAACCTCGAGACATCCATTTGTTTTTTGTTTCCAAGTCCAACACGGTCTCACACAGACATTCTCCTTTAAATTTTGGTTGTCTTTTAATAAATAAAAATAGTATAAACATTTTTAACAGCAATTTTCAAGAGTTTGTAAGGTATGTTAGGGACTTGGAATCATTAGCTTTTTAGAATTTTATCCTTTCATATAAAATAATTAATCAATATTTCGTATTTACTATACTTATTATTATTATTAAATATTTTTTTTGTTAGCATAAGTTGTTCATAATATATTTCTGTAACTAGGCTATATGCCTGCGGAATATAGTGTAAATAAATAATTTGAATTTGAATTCGTGCGTTTCGTCAAATTATGAACAACTTTCAAAAAATCCGTCCGTTCGTCTGTATGTCACACTTTCTTGTGCGCACGATATCTTAAGAACTCAAGCTCCAATCATGTTAAAATTTTCTGGAAAAATCATTTTTCACAAAAGGAAGAACCCTATTGTTTTTGAAAAATATCGGAAAATTGTAAAACTGTTAAAATTGATTTACAAAGTTAAAAAAATTACATCGAAGTTATTATTAAATTAATTTTTAAAGTATTTTTAACTAAATTAAATATTGGTAAAACTTACCAAAATTCATCATAATTTTTTTATAACTCTACGCGTTAACGAGAAAAAGCAATTAGAAAAAGCAAAAGATGCACTTAGAATGTGACTTTTATGCGTCGTTTAGAGTGAAACCAAAGAAAAACGTAGTAGGCGAAAGATTTTCTTTAAAATAAGCAACAACACAATGCTAAGTACGTATCGCGTGTAAGCGACCGTGCTAACATAGTCTCTATGGCTCAGCGGGATAAGAGGACTGTCTCTCACGCTGAACGCTCGTGTTCGAGAATATCCTTTTTTTAATTTTTTTTTTTTTTCAAAAAACTATTTTTTCTGAAATTATTACTGCGAAGAGTATTTAATAAAATGTACACACATTATATAAAAAAACAACACCCTTGATATTTAAATAATCTACGAAGAGTAACTTCTAACCCGTTCTTGTTTAAATTTTGTTTTAGGTAAGTATCACAAATCGTAACAAAGTTATCGTCAGGAAAAGGAACCTTTGTTATTTTGATAAGGGGTAAACCAATTTTGATTTTTTTGACGTTTTCGTACAACTTATTTTATTTTTTTTGAAATGAGAAAAATCACTTTTAATTTTCCTAAGTTTAACCAAAAAAATTTCCACTTCCGGTTAGTAAAAATGCGAATTTTTTTTTTGTTAAACATTCCTTTGGGCTTTGTTAATAAGTGGTTTAAATTTTATTACGAAAAATTGATTCATTTTTTGAAAATAAATTGTTTTCAAAACAGTTGCGAAAGTCAAATCTTGGAGAAAATATTTTTTTCCAGGAAAACGGCTCAAATTTGGGGTATGGTCATATTAACAAAGTTATCATTAAATTTAAAAAGGAATCCAAATTCGTAATAAAAAATAGGGCATTCCATTTAAAATAAGGAAGTGGGTGTCAGTTTCCGATATAACCGGAAGTCGCCCAAATCTCAAAATATTTTAGAGCTGTAGATTTTATGTCCTAAGAATTAATAAAAAAAAATCAGAGCGCTAGGTAAAGCGGTTCTCCAGATACTTCTAATAGACTCATAGATTTGCAACACCCTGTATTGTAAGCAAAAATCTTTTGATCAACATTTGTTTTAATCTTTTTTCACTGCAATTAAAGATACATTAAAATAAACGTTTAATTAATAAATGTATGCAGTGAAAAAAGATAAAAACAAATGTTGATCAAAAGATTTTAGCTTACAATATGTGTCCGTGTTAAAAAAAAACACGAAAAAAGTCGTCCTTACTAAGAAAAAGTAAGCATAACTCAGACGTAACTATCTGTTTTTTATATTATACAGATTTTAGAACTAATATTAGGTGGTAGAATGTTTCTGTCCTATTTTTGGAAAGGTATTTAGTTGCTTCTTTAAATACTGTTAAAGAATTCACTATTTTTCTTTCTTTTTTTTTGCCCCAAAATTGGAAGACGTCAGCTTTGACAATTAATTTCAATTGCAAATTTTGTGAGCCCCACTGGGCTAATTTGGACGATAAAAATATCATTTAAAAGATAAAACTAGTCCTAACAATCCCCATTTACACAGAGTTCACCTAATGCCTGTATTTGCCCAAAATTAAATGTGAAAATGTCACAAAAATATCTTTTTTAAAAGGGGCTACCGCAGTTAGGCCCATGATTTGGCTTGGCACACCAAGTTTTTTCGGTAGTAAAAAAAATGCTCTTTCGATTAAATTTTGTGTGCCAGTGGGTCCAAAAAAAAGTTGTACTCCTTCTATACGCTAAGTAAGTATCTCATTTTATCGATGTGCGCGCCACCTACGTGACTATCGATAGTTCCGCATCGCA
The DNA here is from genome assembly GCA_963920755.1 of Cartodere bifasciata. NCBI lineage: Eukaryota > Metazoa > Arthropoda > Insecta > Coleoptera > Latridiidae > Cartodere > Cartodere bifasciata. The sequence continues at coordinate 9,139,266 of OY987195.1, forward strand.
CACTTGACTACGCGTTGACGTATGGTTATCAAAACTAAAATTTCAAACTTTTAAACTGAAAAATGTCTGATAACATAAATGTTACAATAAGAAGCCATTTTCAGAGTGTGAATGTTCCCAAGGATTTCCATTTTTACTAAAAATAATTACAGTAGTACGTCGAAGTAAATAAGAATTTTGTAATTAACATAAAGAAAAACATATCATATAAGTACTTACAGTGTTCGTTCCTTTTATCTTTTTCCTAGGGCATTTTTGGAAAGTGGTAAAATGCCATATTTTTACCACAGCCCCGGAATTTGCAATCTGGAACGCAACAATTGTGACCACATTTTCTTTTTTGCGGCATTTTATTTAAATTTTAAATAAATGACATTTGAACGACAGAAGTTTATCTTAAGATCATAGAACCAGTTTCGTCACTATCTATGAACTTGACTATCGATAGTTCGTTTTTGGGGGCGCCACTAGAGGTACTTATTTAGCGTATACGGCGAGTAGACTACACGAATGATGAGAGGATTGCCGATAATACTAAATTTTATACGAAAACTTCGTTGCGTAGGAATTTTAACGAGTCAAATTGCCATGACAAAAAAACGAGTGCCTTGCACGAGTTTTTTTGTCAATGTCAATTTGACGAGTACAAAATTGCTTCACGCAACGAAGTTTGGGTAAATTAAAAATTAGTATTACCGTGCAATACTCGATTCATGAGTGGTATTCGAAAGATTATTTCCTGACAGAATTTAACTTACTTACAGTTTTTTTTAATTCTGTGGTAAATAGGCAAAAGTGGATAAGTATAAAACTGTCATTTGTACATGTCAGTATAAAAATAATGTTCTTGCACATATTAAACAATCATAATGCAATAGTGAGAAGCTAGCTGAAAAAATAGGTTTCCATGAACGTATATGGCTTATCCAAATTGTAAATATCTAAATGTTTCTATTAAAATTTGGTGTCTGAAAAACACATTTTTTTAAATCTCAAAAATATTATCCCGTTCTGCCTCCCTACCACAGAATTATAATAAGAAACATTCCAAATTTCTGCAAAATGTAAGTACCCATTTCAGTAGCGTTACAAAAACATTTTCAGTGCAAATTTTTTCGCCTTCAGATATTAAATACATAGTTTTCTACATAATGGCTATATTTTTTGCAAAACAAGTGTACCTAACAAAACGCAACTTTGCATTCATTTTTATTAAACTTTTTTTAATGAACCTTTCAAGACATCAAAAGGTAGTGCAAGTAATGTCACTAATGTCAGCTTGTAACATCAAGTCTGCTTATTGCACAGATCATACTGTGATCATAAATATAATAATATATAAAGTTACAACTCCCCCAAAACATTATCCAAAATTTAGGTTGATATAGGAGATTCAACACATAGTTATTTGGGATAAGGAATAACAGAGGTAGTCCTGTAGTGAAAGACATAGTTAAGTGTTTTGAAGAAAAGAACGCTTAGCCATGCCTAAGTGATAACACCACGTAGTCATAGCAACGTGGTGTTATCGCTGCGATAACACCACGGAGTCATAGCAACGTGGTGTTATCAGGCTAAATCGCAGGAAATGCGAGCTCAGATAGCAGGAGATGACTGGAAGGAAATAATCAATACAAATTATCGTTAGATAACCACCACATGTGGTGAATATTTTTTTGAATATATTTTTAGGTTCCTATGGAAATTTTTTGGCAAATTTTACGATACCAATTTGCTACAAAAATACACCGAGCGCTTGTGCGAGGTGTATTTTAAGGAGCAAGTTGGTAGAGTGAAATTTAAAAAGTTTCCATAGGAAACTTAAAATATGTTCTAAAAAAATATTTAACACGAGTGGTATACATATGTCAAGATTATATACTGAAAAATAAACACATTTATTTAAACGGGTTAAAACTTTATTATTTTAAACGATACAGTAACATTTTTATTAAATATTAAAAGTACCCAACATTAATATTATAATACGTAAATGAACAGTTATTATTAATATTTGAATTTTGGTGTTGATGTTGTTGCGTTTCCAAAATTTTTGCCTCAAAGTTTGCGTTGTGAGCTATGACGACTGGCGGCGCTGGCGTTGAAGCTAAAGTTTCTTTGGAGGTTGAAGGGCCTCGTAGTTTATCAATTTAAGGTGATGCTGCTCATCCAACTGCAAGTAAGACTTTACAGAAGCTGCACTGGAATGACCAGTAATTTTTATTAATGCCTGATCACTGATGCCAGACTTGCTAAGGGTGCTAACTGTTGATGCCCTATGTGAATGGTTTGTAAATTTTAAATTTTCTGTGTCCAGTCCTATTTTTGACGCTGCTTGCTCTGTCCATTTGGAAATGGTGTTGGAACCAATCGGCATGTTTTTGTACCAGGCAGAAGTTTTCCATGCCGGATTTGGTGTTAGAAACAGGCGATCTGTTGTTATATTATCTTCTCTTTTACTCATTAAAAGTTTAAATACTCTCACCGGACACATGAAACTATTTTTCGTATTCGGAACTAGCCACTTTGAATCCGCACATTTTTTTCCACCACCTTGAGTTGTTTTAGAAAAAATTGTATTGTATTCGTATCGGCCTGTTTCCTGCTCCTCATTAGTAACTTCGGGCTTAAAGAAGCTAATTCTACATGAGGCAGCTTCCCCCCCTCGCCATGCTAACTCCAAGGCCGCTATGTGAAAGAGCTTGCGTTGTAATTCTTCTGGATTGTTCTCATCCCAGAGGTTAACCATATTTTTGTAATCTTCGTAAGATAAGGCTCTCGAACTTTTTTTACGATATTTTGGGTCTTTCTGCAGCAGTTTTCTTTTTGTATCTCTTGCTTCTCGAGCTTTTTTAAATGCGCAGTCTTTAAACGGGTCAAATGTAATACCATAGCAATTGGGCAGTTTGATTCCACATGTGCTTAATAACAGTTTCTTTATAATCACTGCCATTCTTTTTTCTCATATTAAAGGCCCAATCCTCCAAAATATGAGCCAGTTCGCCAATGGTTGTGTTCTGTTGCAAAATATAGTTTTTTTGGCCACAAAATTCTTCGAATTGTTTTCGCACATATTTTTATTTTTAAGTTTCCTATGGGAATTTTTTAAATTTCACTTCAGCAATCCTAAATACACCTCGCGCAAGCGCTTGGTGAATTTTTGTAGCAAGTTGGTATTGAGAAATTTGCCAAAAAATTTTCATAGGAAATTTGTGTTACATAGAAGTGGTGCAAGAAATAATAAAAATATGGTAAAATAGTACTTATGGTGTTTTTCTTTCTACATTGAAATCTTTAAACGAGCACATCTATACTGGGTGTCCCAGAAACGGCGCACCACCTGTATGGTGCGCTGTTGGGGCATGTTTGGGGATTCCTGGAAAATTGTTAAAAAATATCCACCTGTCATATTCTTTGAGGAAAATGCGAACAAAGTTGCATAAATTTGACAACATAGTCTAGGAACATATCGCGCTATCCACGAAATTTGACGTCGACTCTTGCCATGCATTTGTAAAATTTCAATTTTTTTCATTGTTCGATTGACATATTTTTGACGTTCCACAGCCAGAGTCGACGTCAAATTTTGTGGATCGCACGTTACATCTAAAAATATCATCTATGAGTCTTGATCATACACTTTTAAATAAGATTTTATTGACATTGTTATCAGCTTCATTTCATGAAAATTTTGTAAAACTAAATTAATTATAACAATGTTGATTTAGCATTTAAAAGATAAAAAAATGGTAAAATAGATTAAGATTGACTGTGCCTTTGTATTAAACCACATTTTCGTTAATATGTGCCGTTGTTTTTAAGTTATATGCGTTTAAAGTTTCGCACTTTTTTTTTCATATCTTAAGGGAATATGAAATAGATTTTTTTAACAATTTTCTGGGGATCTCTTGGCACCTTGCACCAACATCGTTCCATACAGGTGGTGCGCCAATTCTGGGACTGTATTAGGGAAAAACGTTAGATATGCGTCAAATACTCAAATTGACACAAATCATTGTGATGCTGGTGGTCATTTAGTTTACCAAGAATAACGACCGCGATTGTGGCCTACGGCGGGAAAGATCTATACATACGATTGGGCCCTCATCTCCCGTAAAATTAAAAAACCTAGTAGCTCTAGTTAGTTAGTTTGTGTTTAAACCTTTGATAATACACTCGTATTCATATCAATATACACAACCAAACGGTGATTTTTTTCCTTAAAGTTGCCATAACTGATAATTGGCTCGCCTGATCTAATTTAAGGGATCAAAGTAGTCATCTGTATTGTAATTATTTGTTTGTGACAACTGTCTATCTAACGCCAATCAAAAATAGTCGCGAATTAAAACTGAAAAATTAATGGCAAAAAAGTGTGAAACATTATGGATTAAGATAAAGAAAAGTTAAATTTATAAGGGAGATTAATAATATAACTAAAATCTTGGAATAGAAGCAAATTAAATACATATTTTTGAAGACACTGCGCACTGGGTTAAAATGTATTTGAAAATGTACCTTGTGAGAGTTTAGAAACACTAACAAAGTAACAAAACACATAAGAAATATCAAAAATAAAACAAAGTAACAAATGCATAAGGACGACCAAAAATAAAATAGAGAAGATTCTGGCTCCAAGAAGTTAGAACGTTAGAAACTGATAAGATTCGCCAGATTGCTTTATTGACGCCTTATTATTCATTAGAAAACCACGAATTAACAAACTATAACCATGAAAAAATGTTTCGTTATAAATTAAATAAAATTTTATTAAAGTGTCAGTTTTAATTTGTGACATTAAATTGTAACCTAAAATTTTAAATTATGTAGATTATTGTTTTGGGAATGCAACAAAGTTTTAGGAAGCCGTTTTACAAAATCTTTAATAAAAAGTACATTTTTAAATAATTTTTATTGTTAAACGTTTAGTCATAGCTTTGTTTTATTTATGTGCTAGATAAAAGCAAAAATATACGCAACGGCGATGGTGCAAGCGGTCTGGTTCTGGCACCCATAAGAAAAGTTCCCGGTTCGATTCCTGACATGGTCAAATCTTTTTTTATTTTTAAATTATATTCCTAAAATACCAAAATTGGTTTATAGGTTTAAGTCTATTTTATCTTAACCATGAAATAAATTTGTCTTTGGGATCTGTTATTAACTTTTCCGCTCGTGCATGTAATATCCTACTTACCACACGTGTTACGTAATATACTATAATTTGTGGGGGTAAAAGGTATAACGTTGTAACGTAAAATATTTACAGCAAAAAAGGGAATTTAAAAGTTGTTCACCTAACCAGAGTGTAGCTATTCCCGAAATTCACTTCACGTTCCTTGGTGTTATATTGTGACGATTTACATTCATAGAAAGAGAATATATCCACATTCTAACACGTGAACGTGAAGTGAATTTCGGGAATAGCTACACTGTTTTGCATCAGTTATACGGATATTGTTATCAGCTTCATTTTATGAAAATTTTGTAAAATTAAATTGATTATTTCAATTATATGTCAAATTAAAGGTTTATGCCAAAATTTGAAGCATTTTACTGGAAATCACCCGTTGGCAACAACCTGAGCTGAAATATCCCGTTGTCAAGCACTGACAGCGAATTAATTTACCTGGAAAGAAGTCAAAGTTATAATTTTTTGTTAATTTTCTTAAAAATTGTTCTTTTGGTTAGTCGTATTCAGTGTTTAAATTAAATTAATATTCTTTTTTTGGGTAAGTAGTATTTATAAATGAAATAATCGTGTCGAATAGTCCTCGTGCTCTTGATAACTTTTCGATTTTAAAAGAACTCGTGTTTGTTGAATACGCAATATCCCTTAATAGTCCTTAATCTATCGTGCAATAATCTTGACTTGTATGTCGAAAGCAAACGACTTAAGAATTCTTTTTGGAATCTTTTAGAGATTCCAAAAAGCTGAGACGTTCTGAATCGTGGGAGAACACCCTGTAATCTTGGATTTAGTGTCAATTGACACTAAATATATAATATATTAATTATATTTCATATAATTAAAAGTTGCTAAAGCTAAAAATAATGTCAAAAATTTGATAAAACCCCGTTTTTTTTTAATTTTGGGTCCATTTTTTTTAAATTATACCCTTAAAAACACGAACGTCTAAAGAAGTGTGTATTAAATCATGTTTGGTATTCTTTTTATACAATTTGAGGTTAATTGTTACAAAAATAGTGTTAAAAACAGGATTTAAAGGACTTTTTTCCGTATTAAGGACCCCATAAAATTTAAATAGGTCCTTAAAAAAAAATCGATTTTTTTATTTAGTCATATTTGGTAATGTTTTTATACAATGTTTGGTTGATAATTACGAATATAATGTTAAAAATTGGATTAGGTGTACTTTTATACTTTTATTAAGGACCTCATATAGTTCGTAAAAATCAAAATGGTAAAAACTTACTGATGATATAGTCAAATTCGCTTTTGTTTTTGTAAAATTTTTGGTCGATTACCTATTACAAATTTAATGCAAAAATTATGCTGGATACATTTAGTGGTGAAATAAATGTTTCTAGAAATGCCTTCGCTTGACGAAGTTTGATGCGGTGCCTATGTGGATAAGAAATAATTTACTGTTTGGGGGTAGTCTTACTGGGAGCATCGGTATTAAGTCATTGTCGCAGAAACAGACCTATGTAAAAAAAACATATAAAATCTGCATTCCAAAATTGTATAAAAGCTATACCAAACACGACTTAAGTAATGGGTAGTTATTGAAATTTTAAGTATCTCGAAATTGTATGAAAACACTAAGTTTGTCTTTCTAGAATTTTTAATGGACTTTATCTCGGACTTAATTTAATTAAACTGCTCAACAATTAAAGTGAGCCGATTTTAAAGTTTTATTTTAAACATACGGATAAAAGTAAGTTTATTCTTAATTTTAACAATAAATTTGTAATAATCGACCGACAATTTTACAAAAACAAGAGTAAATCAGGAATTTTGTAACAATTTTACGGACTATATGGGGTCCTTAATAAAAGGATAAAAGTACCCCTAATTCAATTTTTAACATTATCAACCAAACTTTGTATAAAAACATTACCAAATATGACTAAATAAAAAAATCGATTTTTTTTAAGGACCTATATAAATTTTATGGGGTCCTTAATATGGAGAAAAGTACTTTAAATCCTGTTTTTAACATTATTTTTGTAACAATCAACCTCAAATTGTATAAAAAGGATACCAAACATGATTTTATACACACTTCTTTAAACGTTCGTGTTTTTAAGGGCAAAATTTAAAAAAAAATGGATCCAAAATTAAAAATACGGGGTTTTATCAAATTTTTGACATTATTTTTAGCTTCAGCAACTTTTAATTATATGAAAAAGACACCATGAACTCTTGTAGTATACAATAAGGAAAAAATTAGAAAAATTCGTGCTCGTGATTTTGAAAAAGGGGCTCCCCTAAGGGAAATTGTTGATGTCTCCTCGATTTAAATCGCTTATATTGTCCCAAGGAACAACTGTGCCAAAGAAATTCTTTTAATCATTGTTCGGCGTATTTCTTGGTGCAGACCTGTCACGATAGGGGCATGGCAAATATTTAATATTTACTCGGGGCGCGGGCTAAAATGGCTGTAATTTCTTTAATTTTTAATCAAAATAAATTATGCAAACGGATTTATTTAGGCAAAAGATAAGGATACAACTTCAAATAAAATAATATTTTGTATAGTAAGGTGGACACATCAATAAAACAAAAAACGCAAAATCAATTTTTTATTTTTAACTTTTGGGGGGTAGTTTTTCAAAATTCAAGAAATTATTCGAATATTTTCTGTTGAGAATTAAATGAAAAAGTCAATAAAAAAAGAATTATAAAAATCGGACCAACCGTTATGCAAATACAGCAACCTGTCAAATTGACACTAAATCCAAGATTACAGGGTGTTCTCCCACGATTCAGAACGTCCACCTCAGCTTTTTGGAAACTCTAAAAGATCCCAAAAAGAATTCTTAAGTCGTTTGCTTTCGACATACAAGTCAAGATTATTGCACGATAGATTAAGGACTATAAATATAAAGGTGTTTTCTTTGAATTATTCACTCTTAATTACTTGCGGGACATTACTATGCAAGCACTCGTTCATTTAATTATTGAAAATTCATCGAGCACCCGTACTATTATTAATGATTATAAAAATGTTATTTGACCATTTTAAAGTATTAAGCGATATTTTTCTTTAATATGTGCCATTGTTTTAACGGAACAGCCGCTTAAAATTTTGCACTTTGGGGCCTCATATCATCGAGGGTATATATGTAAGATTTTTTTGACAATTTTCTGGGGATCCTTAAACATGCCCTCCCTAACAACGTACCATATAGATGGTGTGCCAGTTCTGGGACATTCTGTATTATGGTTGTTTTATTACTACAAGGAGTATTTTGTTAAAATGTCGCCACTTTATAAAAAAAAACCCTAACCGGTTCACTAATCTAACTAACCCACTCTTATTTATTGATCTGAGGCAAGAATCGACCTAAACAAATTAAGGTTTTTGAATAAGTACGTATGTACATGTTCTTCTTGAATGCAAATATTATTTATTTTGTTAAAAAACACACATTTTTCAGGTATATCAAAAAACATGTCTACAAGTCAGCAATTCCATTTTATTGAAACAGGCAAGTACCCCAATTTGTAATCTCCCTACATAATATTGAGATAATTAGTCGTGTAATTTTTTTTTAATATTAGAGGGAAATTTAACAATTCCACAAGAGAAATGTCATTAAAAATTCCTAGGTCTGTAGTTCACGGAAGGTAAACTTTCTTTCAGGCCTTATTCACTATTGCTAACTACAGCGACTCAAGTAGACAAACTAACAAAAATGCATTTTTCTGACGTCACAAAAATTGAACATCTAGATTATAAGCCTAAAGGATTTAAAAAAAAGAACAAGAAAGTGCGTGACAAAATGAAGTAGGCACTGCTACATGTCTGACAAAAAAAGTGACAATTATCTTATTGGAATTGTTAATAGTTTAGATACTAGTTGTTCATTTGAATATACGGAAGTAAAGGTAGTTAATTGACTTTTATGTTGATAATTGACAGTGACATTTAAATACTGTCTGTGAAATTTTTTTAGGCAACCAACACTACGGACCAAAGAAAATGCTATTTATTTTCTTTTTTTATAATTACAACATTGGCCTTTTTAAAACATAAAATAGGGGACGTTTTTGGGTACCATTGGATTAAAAATTTTCCTAAATACCTAATGTACGGTATTTTAAGATACCCAGCATATTTTTTTTACTGCAAGCACATACATATTTAAAAATCATTTATTTTTTGAAAATAATGATGAGCCACCCATATGTTAACTTTAAAAGCGAATTGCTTGAGTTTATTCTAGGTGTTAACTTTGTAGTTGTACTTACGAGATATGGTTGCTTTTTCTCAAGAAATTTGCGTTTAAAGTTCACATCTGGGTGGGTTTGCAACATTAATAAGTAAACTGTAATTTTCGAAGTTTTACAATGAACTGAACTTGAAATATCATTTTTTAATAAGTCTGAAAATTAGTTTTCAAAAAAGTCAAATTTTAATTTTGTGGGGACTGAAAAAGGGTCTTTTCCCCACTGAAAAAAGTTTAAAAATGAGATTCTGAATGCAAATTAAATATATTTTAAAAATAGGGTGGTGTGAAAGATTTTTCTATAAGCACTACAGAATTACATCTTTCCTGTCCATATTCTCGTTTCCTTGACCAAACTAATCATTGCCGTTTGAAGTCAAGAGTTAACGAAACTCCTTTTGAAAGTTGCCTAGATCTTTAATTGACACTGCAAAAATATTTTCATACCGTTAAAATAAATGCAGAAGCTCCAGTGGCTTTAAAAAACCGATCGCGCTTTTAAAGTTAACATATGGGTGGCTCATCATTATTTTCAAAAAATAAATGATTTTTAAATATGTATGTACTTGCAGTAAAAAAAATATGCTGGGTAGTTTCCAACGTTTAGGAATATTCCCGAAATATTTCCAATAGCAATATTGCCGGCAATGTCCCCACGTAAAAATGAACAAATAAAAACCAAAATTTTATAAAATACCTAGAAATATATTGAAAGTTTTCATTTGGAAACTTTCCCGAAAGTTGCCAAACGGAAAGATTCGGAAATATTTCCGGGACCCGGAATATTCCCAAAATGCAAAAATAAAACATAAAAATGGCGCCAAAATTTAAAAAACTTGTATTATTATTTTCGTAGCTTCCCAAATCTTTCCGTCCTCTTTTTAAATTCCCAGGAATATTCCCATTTTGGGAATATTGCCCAAACTGGGAAGTTTCCGATTGCCCATCTCTACTTAAAAATAAACCATACCAAGAGCTTTGTTTTTTCTTATTAGTTATCTTAAAAAAAATGTTCTTTCTAAAATATTCCAAAAGTTGGAAAACCTCAATATCCCTAACTTTTGAAGAGCAGTTTATATTTAAAAAAATTTAAATATAAACTTTAAATATCCACAAATGACGACGAGTGTAATTGACACCGTCCATTCCAACATATGTTGGTGTGATGTTATTTAATAACTAAAATGAGTAGCTTGAGTAGAATTCGGATTCGGTAGATGTGTAATTTTATGATTTTTAAATCAAAGCTAAATCAATATTTTATATAATTGCTACACATTCTATGGTATACTCTTCGCAAGAAAACTATTATGGGATAATTAATAGTTTCTTATAAAAAATTTTTTTTGTAAATAAAATCTGCGAAGAGTGCACACTATTAACAGAAAAGACGAAGAATTTTGTTAACGAAGAGGATAAACGTCAGTTCTGACGTTTAAGATATTAGGTTATTTGTTTTGACAGCTGGCTTTGTTTCTTTGTTTGAAATATTTTTGGCATGGCCTTCTTGACCGACGCGTGACGCGTTTTTGTTTTTTTAACCTTACTAGCTAACTTTACAAAAAATGAACCATCATTTTTAATAGAAAATTAAATTTTTATTACTTTTGTAAAAAATATTTTTTTTGTAGATTGAATAATAACGGAGTTAGGAGGTTTTTTTTGTGCTGGGGGGTAATTGGGGGGCCGGACAAAAAAACTAAGGAATACTTTTTGGTAAAGAATTAAATTGTCTATGTTTTATGTCCAATAATTTTTTTTGTAAATTGAATAATAGTCGAGCTACGATTTTTTTTTCATTTGGGGGGCTGAAAAGGGGACTTTGCAGTATTCGGATTCTCGTCAAAAACAGTAGGGATCTTCCTCTTATAGGGATCGATTTTTTCCTTAAAATTTGAATTGGTTTGGAGATTTGGTTCTTAAGATAGCGTGTTTACAAGAAACGTGACATACATACAGACCGATCTACCGACCGACCGACGGACGGACAAAAAATGAAAATCTTAAAAAGTCATGAAACGCATAAATCTGCAAGAATTTTTGCTCTACGATGAAAATTGACGATTTTAGGATTTTCTGATCGATTGCAATATACTCTTGCGAAGAGTATAACAATGGAGCGTATTCGTACAAAAATTGATTGGTGTTACCTAGGGTATATGTCATACCACCCGTCGTTTCAGATGCTAACTGACATTACTTCTCTTTTTTTATATTTTTATCAAATATAACGCTAATATACCAAAAACCAACAAACTGTCAGTTTAAAACATTCAATGTAAGTACTATCTAAAAGGTTTGTATAACATTAGAGGGTGTTTTACATCTTTAATTCTTTATAATTAGGTAATAAATTAAATTATTACTTATTTAAAAAATGATTTCCGTAAATGTTTAAAATAATCCTCATTTTTTGGATGCACGGATTTTACATTAAAAGTACCTATAAATGAGTCATTATGCCCATTTTTATCTAATTATGAATAATTGAAGTTGTAAAACATGGCGTAAATGTAATGCAAACCTTTTTTTTTAAGCTGGTACGTAGAATGTGTTAAAGCGGCAGTTTGTTGTTTTTTGGTTTACCGTGTGTCCCGCAAAACAATGTATCACCAATATTAACGATTGTATAGCACTTTGAAAATGAGCTAATTTGGTCCCAAGAGAACCCTTAAATCTATGCTTCAAGACTCTTTGACTAAAATAGACGATTATGATACATTTAGGAGATTTTCAAAGAGCTATGGAATCGTTAATATTGGTGATACATTATTTTTTTAAAAACAATTGTATTTTTATTAAAATATTGTTTTAAATAAAATGCAACGAATTGCAGTGACGTAACTAGAGCGGGTTAGATCAGTGAGAGGGATAGATCATTTAAAAAGTTAAACTTCGCAGATAGCTAATTTTTTATAATTGTCACATATTCTATATGATACTCTTCGCAGAAGATCATTATTGCATTAGTGCATTTTTTATTTTATTGAGATAAACTTAAAACTTATTTTTTTTGTAAGGATGGGGTTACAAAAAAATTACCAGATGCTTTTTTATAGGGAAAAATACAATCTTTAATTTTATTAAGAATATTTTTTTTCGTAAAGTTGATATTAACGAAAATATGAACTTTTTTCTACTTTGGGGGTGTTTTTAACCCTCTATTTATTACTTGATTTTTTCCAAAAACAATAGTGCTCTTGCTCTAAATGGTATTGATTTTTGAGTTAAATCATAAGTATTTATGCTTCTTAAGTACCAAATAAATTCTTATTCTTATAATCTCAAGACGATCCGATAAACCGTTCTTGAGTTATGGTGGTCACAAATTTCGTTAAAGACAAACGGACAAAAAATAAAAGTCTTAAAAAGTCATGAAACGAACGAATATGTAAAAATTTTTGCTCTAGGACGAATATTAACTATTTTAAAGAAGGTCCGACCAATCGCAATAAACTATTCGACTTTGTCTGCGAAGAGTATAATAAGCGGTCTTTAAGTAGAAAAAGAAATTAAGAAAATTTTCTCAAAGCCATCCGCTTATAAGACTGATCGGTAATGGTACGAAAGTACCGATCAGTGTGCTAAATGTGTACTTGTTAGTATTTAGTGTTAGTTTTTTGTAGATTTTAAAACACTCTTATAAGCGAATGTCTTTGAGAAATACTTTGTATTTTCTTAGTTCCTTTTTCTAAAATAATGTTTCTAAATATATAAAAATATATATAGTGTTCCATTTAAAAATACAAAATTAATGTCATTATCGCCTAAACCGGAAGTCATACATTTTTGTAAATGTATGTAGAAGATGGCTAAAAGTCTCCGCTTTTTGCGGGACACCCGGTATATATACAGGGTGTATCACGACGAGTATAAGGCATACGTATCTCAAAAACGGTTTGTTGTATTTTTTTAAAATTTGGTATACACAAGTTTTGGGATAGGATGCATCTACCTAAAATATTTTCAACTTTGTACCACTTCCGGTTATACCGGAAACTAGTGTCAACTTTGTTATTTTAAATGGAACTACCTATTTTTTTTTCGATGTTATCAATCCTTTTCACATTTTGAGTAAACTTTGCAAAAAAAAATCCAAAAAAAGTTTTTAGTTTTTTTGTAATCAAGGTTTTTCGAATTTTTTTTACCGTTGTAAGGATTTGGAAGATTACCGATTTTTTGAAAACTAATAAATGATTTTAATTGCAGTGTTAGCTTACGCATAAATAATGGTCCGAAAATCAACTTTTGTGATTATTAATAAAATAAAAGTTAACCGGAAGTAAGATATCGGCCATTAAACCCACCTCTTTAAAAATTACATTATCTCATTTTTTTTAAATGTAATGCCTTATTTTTTTTTATTGTTTCTTACTGGGGTTTTTAATACCTTTCAAATGATGTATCATTGTCCTATACCTATCTCTAATAGTTTTCGAAAAAATAATTTATTTTTATTTTTACATGCTATTATGGAAAAATTGAGTTTTTATGGATAAATCCAGTGAGTCATGAAAACAAAAAACTATTTTAGAATAAATTTAGAAAAAAAAAACAAGTATCTGTCACTCCACAATGAATTTTAATGTGGTAAACGTCAAATAGTTGTTTTTTGTTTTCATGACTTACTAGATTTTTCTAAAAAAAAACTCTAATTTTGTCATAATAGCATTGTAATAATTGAAATAAATTATTATTTCGATAACTAGTAGAGATAGGTATAGGACAATGATACATCATTTGAAAGGTATTAAAAACCCCAGTTAGAAACAATAAAAAAAAATAAGGCATTACATTTAAAAAAAATGAGATAATGTAATTTTTAAAGAGGTGGGTTTAATGGCCGATATCTTACTTCCGGTTAACTTTTATTTTATTAATAATCACAAAAGTTGATTTTCGGACCATTATTTATGCGTAAGCTAACACTGCAATTAAAATCATTTATCAGTTTTTAAAAAATCGGTAATCTTCCAAATCCTTACAACAGTAAAAAAAATTCGAAAAACCATGATTACAAAAAAACTAAAAACTTTTTTTGGATTTTTTTTTGCAAATTTTACTCAAAATGTGAAAAGGAATGATAATATCGAAAAAAAAATAGGTAGTTCCATTTAAAATAACAAAGTTGACACTAGTTTCCGGTATAACCGGAAGTGGCACAAAGTTGAAAATATTTTAGGTAGATGCATCCTATCCCAAAACCTGTGTATACCAAATTTGTAAAAAATATAACAAACCGTTTTTGAGATACGTATGCCTTATACTCGTCGTGATACACCCTGTATATACAGGGTGTCAAAAAATGGCGCATAAACGCGATTTAACAATTTTCTGGGGCTCCCTAGACATGTCCCAACAACGTTTCATTGCGTTTATGCGCCATTTTTTTTGACACCCTGTATAATAGAAATATAAAACTCTGGAACGACGGGTGGTATGACAGATCTCCTAGGTAACCCCAACCAATTGTTGTACGAATACGCTTCATTAAGGGTATAGTCCGTAAGTCATTTCGGTAAACCAAAGTGACAGTTTTAACAATCATTTTCTATGACAACGAATTGTGTGACAAGTCGTTTTCTCTCACTTTGGTTTGCCAAAATGGCTTACGGACCATACCCTAAATAAAAACTTTTTGTATTCGAGATTTATTACTTTTATCAAGGTAAGGGTTTACAAAATAATCGATATATTTAATTTGGACTTCAGCTAACGTCTACCAAAAGGTCCCAAATAGTTAAGATTTCAGAAAATTTATTCGGAAGAGTGACATTCAAGACATTAAACTTTCCAATTTAAACTTGATTATTTCAATTTATTTAAATATGCCATAAGGTCAAATAAAATGTGTCTATTTCAAATCAAATCAAATTTAATTTTTTTTTTTTACTCTACAACAAACCAATTTCTTTACTTTAAATCAAAACTAGCTTTAGCAAATAAAATATTTTAATTTTCCCTGCTGAAGGACTACGGTCGATGGTCTTATTGTAACTATTTATGTTTTCAATAAAATTACGTTTATTATTATTATTTTTAAAATGTGTCTCTGTTTACAGTCTCAGAAAATCAATTTCAAGCAACTAGCAGTGCAGAAGAAATTGAATCTGGTTCCGAGGAAGAGCAGCAAATTATTTACAACTACGAACCTGTTACTGTTCGCAGAAGAGGTCATTTACCGAAAGACTCGGTAAAGTTACTTAAAAATTGGTTATATGAGCATAGATTTAATGCATATCCAACCGAAGTTGAAAAACAACTGCTTTCACAAGAAACAAATTTAACCGTACTCCAAATAAGTAATTGGTTTATTAATGCGAGACGAAGATATCTTCCAGAAATGATGAGAAGGGAAGGTTATGATTCCGTTCATTATACAATAACTAGAAGGAGAAAGTCAACTAGAAGAAGTAATGGAGAACCATATGAACGAGAAGGTAAACAAAGGCGAATAGATGGAGGAAGTGAGGATAGCCAATCAGAATATGAAGAAACTGAAAATATTAATGGGTATTGTCAGGTTGTTGATGAAAATGGTGAACCCCAAAAATTCAATCCATGGCAAGCAGACATTCATTATGGATTAACGGTTGATTCTGAAAGTAGGGGGTAAGTGATACCGCACCACGTTGTGTTATTTTTAATGTTAAATTAAATTTGAGAAAGAATAAAAAAGTGAGAGCTTGGACCTGGATTTGAACTAGGGTAACTAGTGCCCAACACTAGTCTGGTGCATTAAATAAGGTCGCTTGAAGATGTATACATAGGTATAACCATCCGCTTATTTTTTCGCAATAGGCGGTGCAATTTGATCTAACTGTCAAACAAGACATCTGTCAAGTTTGATGGCACTGTCATATACAAATTTTCAATCAAAAACTAAAGTTTACCAAAAAAAGACACAAAACTAACATTAAACTGTTTAGTTATACCGGTTACCTGTGCTAGCAACCCCTAATTGCAGATTTACAAAGAATACTATCAAAACTTCGTTTGATCCCATGCCAGCAAGTGCTTTACGTTGATAAAAAAATAGTTTTTTTTTAAATCCTCTGCCGAAACAGTTTATAAATATTCAGTGGATGTGTTTTATGGTGCATTCAGGAACTATTAAATTAAGAAATTAAGTTAAATTAAGAATTAATTTAAGAAATCTACGACTTAGCTTATTGGTTGATTTGACACTGACAAATGAGAAACTTCAATGTCAATGTCAAATCAACCAATCAACTGCTGTAGATTTCTTAAATTAATTCTTTATTTAACTTAATTTCTTAATTTAATAGTTCCTGAATGCACCATTCTTCTTCTTTTACATTAAATAAGTGTTACTCTGTGAACAGTTACCAATAGGTGTATTTAAGAATATGAATAGGTTTATCTGCATTTTTTTTTTTTTCATTTTCTTCAATTATGACAATGTTATTAAAACTTAAATAAACTAGGGTGGGGGGACCAGTGAGTGACCGCTTCGGTATAAAAATTATAATAACTTAAAATTAGGAAATATTTTGGCCAAATTTGATGTTCTTTTTGTTGTGAAATATATTTTTGTCCATCTACCAAAAATTTTAACAAAGAATGTGATTGTGCATATACACCGGGTGTTCATTTTAAAACTTTCCAGGCGAATTTTTGACATTCTAAAATTTAAGAAAATTCTCGGATCCGACGATTTTTGATAGGAGGGGGACAAAATGTGTCATAAATTTTGACACCCCTAGCGTGTAGGGGTGCTTTCCCAAAATTTTTAAATAGCAAGAGGGGTCAAGTGACATCTTATTTGAAATCTTTTGTCATTTTCTACACAAATATGCAAAAAGTAATTTAATCTGTCTGTTATTTTTTTTTTAATTTTTTTAATAATAAAGCATTTTTTTAAAAATTTGGTGGTCTAAAAGTGAAGATACATTTATTTAAAGTTTATTTAAAAGGAATGGTTACGATTAAAATAAGAAACGATCTGCTTTTCGAATTTATTGTTAATCGAACAATCATAAAACTTAATTTTTAGGAATGGCAGGTTTAATTTTATTTTAATGGTGACCTTTTTTTTTAAATAAGCTTTAAATAAATTTATCTCCCTATATGCCACCAAATTTTTTTAAAAATGCCCTTAAAATTAAAAAATCCAAAAAATAAAGGTGTGCAATTAACAATACACATTAATAAAGCTTTGATTTAATTCACACAATTATCCATATAGGCCGCTCAAACACTTTCCATGCGGTATGTACTCGATCGTGTGGATTGATCGGACGGTCGAGACGTTGGTTTCATACATAAATTCCAAAATAGCGGATCACAATATAGTTTGTTTAACATAAAACACGAATAATTCCCATAATCGACGAAGAATTAACGGGTTTTTGGAGAGTAAAAATCGAGCTATGCATTCGACAAATTGCAAAGACTAGAGTTTCGACTTTTCGACGATGTTTGCGCATGCGTGCACATATGATAACGAATTTTTCCGCGAGATTTAAATCCAAAACAATCCGAACTAATTGCAATTACAATTAATGCTATAAAAAAAATAACTAAACTAAACAAAAGGATTTTTTTTTTAAACATATAAATAACAAACATTTCCTATAATTTATACAGGTCCCAGAATTGGCGCATCACCTGTATGGTACGCTGTTAGGGCATGCCTGGGGATTCCAGGAAAATTGTTAAAAAAAATCCATCTGTTATATTCATTGAGTAAAATGCGAACAAAGTTGCATAAATTTGGCAACACAGTCTAGGAAAATACTACACAGTCTAGGTAAATAAATCTAAAAATCCCATCTATGAGACTTAATTATAAACTTTTGCCTAAAATTTTATTGACATTGTTGTCAGCTTATTTCAAGAAAATTTTGTTAAATTAAATTGATTATAAAAATGTTATTTGACCATTTAAAAGAAGAAAAATTGGTGAAATGGTTTAAGATAGACTGCAGCTTTGTATTAAACCATATTTTTCGTTAATACGTGCTGTTGTTTTTAAAGTATATGCGTTTAAAGTTTTGTACTTTGGGGCCTCATAGATTTCATCTCATACCCCCTCGAAGATTCGAGGGGGTATGAGATGGATTTTTTTTGACATTTTGACTTCTTAAAAGTTTGAAAGAAACAAATTTTAATTTTGAAAGAAAAGTGACAGCTACCTAGGAGGTTAAAGTAGTCACTTTCCACCCGAGCAAGAATCACATGCAAGATTTTGTAATAGTATATTACTACCGTGGGTGGAAAGGGTTTCATTTCTGTCGAGAGAAAAAGATGGTTTACCAAGGCGCGTAGCGCCGCGGTAAACAATTTCTCGAGACAGAAAGGAAATTTCCACCGAGGTTAGTATACTATTTTATTTACAACTGCTTACATTTATGTTTAATTTTAAAAAGCTTTAATTTTGCAAATTAATATTATTCATTTTTAACATCTTAGTTAACATGATTATTTTTTTTAAATTTATTACCTTGGTTACATTACAATTGTTTGACATCGAAGTAAAAAAAGAATTATTTTTAATTTTCAAAAAACGTCATTTCTCGCATTATTTTAAAGGCTTAAACCAACTAATATTAAAAAAAACATAATGTCGGATAGTGATGACGAATGTACAGAATTAAAAGAGTGTGCGCAAAAGGTCGAAGAGGATTTGCTCCCTCAAAAGAGTTAAATCCGACTTGTTTTCATTACCCAGGCGGAAAGTAGTTACTTTTCCGGGTGGAAAGTGACAGCTTAATAAAACCAATAAAGTGACATTTTCTAACTTTTAAAGAGTCAGAAATGTCATCATTTCATTTGCAGTTGTAAATAAAAATATTTTTGTATTAAAAAAACGTTATTTTGTTTAAAAAAATATGGTTGTGAAAGAAATGGTATTCAAACCTCGGTGAATACTTCATTCCAGTCTCGAAAAATGGTTTATCCCATCTTTTTCACTCCAAAGGAATGAAACACTTTCCACCTTGTGTTGAAATCTACTAATATTGGTGCTCACTTAAAGAAAAATGAAGAGAAAACATGTACATGGTGAGTCTCTATGAATTCCCCCCCTACTTTTCTCAGTTAATAATAATATTTTTTTAAAGTTTAAAAGCTCTTTTAACTTAGCAGTTCCTAAAGTTTTTGAATCCAAAGTCAAAAATTTTGTAGGACGTATAGTATACAGGGGGTAAAAAAAAATATTTTTTTTTTAAATGGAACGTCCTATATTTTTTTATTTTTTCTTTTAGAACTTTTTACCCTGAATTCAAAAATATATAACATGTTACCGCTAAAATTAAAAATGGCGGAGTTATTAACTGTCAAAATGTATGTTTTTTAGTCATTTTATCCAAGTTTTTTGTGAATAACTTTGTAATAACACTGAAAAACCCGATTTTCGTTCATTATTATGTTCTTAGCAGGAAAAATATAACTTAAATAAATTAAAAATGATTTTATTTTAAATTTTTGATTTAAAATTAGGAAAAAATGACAAAAAATAATGAATTTTGACAGCTAATACCTCCGCCATTTTTAATTTAAACATTAACATGTTATATATTTTTGAATTCGGGGTAAAAAGTTCTAAAAGAAAAAATAAAAAAATATAGGGTGTTCCATTTATAAAAAAATATTTTTTTTTACCCCCTGTATACTATAGGTCCTTCAAAAATTTTGACTTTGGATTTAAAAACTTTAAGATCTACTGAGTTAAACGAGTTTTTAAATTTTTAAAAAATATTATTAATAACTGAGAAAAGTAGGGGGGGAATTCATAGAGACTCACCCTGTACATACTCTCTATCTTGCTAGTAGTGCGCCAGTCGTAATTTTTACTATACGTAATACATTAAATAAAGTGTTTTTTTTTCTTGTAAATATTTATGACCCTGACTTTATTTAAGACAGTTATGCTCGGTTTCTCCGCAAATTCTTAAATGTTCCTTAAAGTTAAACTGACATTTTATCATAAACAGAGTTTGACAACCACCACCTAGACATTGTCTAAAATTATGTTTTCTATGACAAACAGTCACTTAGATTTATTAAATGATTTAAAACGTGCTTTGCAACCGGCCATTATTCAAACATTGTACAAATTTCATGAAGGTTGAACAAAACATTCTGTAAATTAACGATTAACGAGGGACACTTTATATAAAAACTGTTTTTAGTAAATCTTGATTTAATCCCAGATATTTTTCGTTTAAAAATCTAATTTCTTAAGGGTAGGATGCACTTTAGTGATTGACAGTTGTTTTGCCCTATTGGAGTTTATCAAAATCACGTGTCAGGGAAAGTCGATGCATAACCTTAAAAAACTAAATTACTTGTATATTTCAATAAGTACCAGAGGATGAATGAAAAAAATTCCATACATTTTTTTTTTTAAATATTTTTTCCTGAACAAAATATTGGTCAAATGGGATGGTTTTTATTGAAAATAAGTTAAATATAATCATTTAGTAGGAAATAATAAAAAATGTTATTATTAAACCTGAAACGGCTTTAAGGAAAAAAATAAATGGTTATCCTTCTTAAATCGTTTAAAGGGTGCTAAGAAATATATTTTTAAAAGGACATCTTTTAATTATTTAATTCCATCGTTTTAGGACTATTCAAAATATGGGGTAATACCTTCGGTCTACCCCCTCTATCTCAATAAGGGATGAGATATATAAATTTTACCTAAAATTAAATTTGTAGAAAATTTATTGCTTGATATTTTTTCATCACCTCAAAAAAGCGTAAAAAGTTAAGGGCCAAAAACGGTTATCCTTCTTAAATCGTTTAAAGGGCGCTAAAGAATAGATTTTTAAAAGGACATCTTTTAATTATTTAATTCCATCGTTTTAGGGCTATTCGAAATATGGGGTATTTTCAGTCTACCCCCTCCCTCAATAAGGGATGAAATATATAGATTTTCCCCCAGACCAAACGGTTTTTTGTGACCTTTGACCCCGAATAACTTTTTAAGCTCACAGCCGATCGATGTCGATTTTTAAGACTACTTTTATAATGTCAAAACGAAGGTGTATGGCAAAAATCGGGCATGTACGAGCTGGCCGCGTCATAAAATTAAATGAGGGGTACTTAGGTCGAGCTGGCCGTATTTTCCTGCATAGGTCATGGTGGAGCTGGCCGCGGCACTTCTTCTACCTGCTGCCATGTTTATCAGGTAGAAAAGGAGCTGTGGCTGAAGTTTTTGTCGAAGGATGAGTATAGACCTTTCCCGCCGTTGGCCACAATTGCGGTCGTTATACTTGGTAAACTAAATGACCTGCATCACAATGATTTAAGTCAATCTGACGCATATCTGACGTTTCCCTAGTATAACGACCGCGAGGGTGACCAACGGCGGGAAAGGTGAATAAACACCACATTTGGATGGTTATTTGATGATTTCTGTGGCGATTGTTTAATATAAAACAAAGATTCTCTCCAAACCACACTTTATTTAGAAAAAGAAATATACCAGATAAAATGTAACGACTGCGATGCCATTTACATTGGACAATCTAGGCGCTCTATTAAAACTAGATATAAGGAACATTTTGCACATGTAAGATATAATAGACCCGAGAAATCTGCTTTAGCTGACCATGTATTAAGTAATAATCATTCAATTAGTATTCAAAATCTTAAATTAGTCAAACCTGTAATAGATAATCGTTCATTAGATACTTTGGAAAGTTTGGAAATTTTAAAACATAGAAATAATATTGTAAATCATAACATGGGACCTAATCCCAACAGCCCCTTATTATACTCTTCACAAGAGTATATTGCAATCGATCGGAAAATCCTAAAATCGTCAATTTTTGTCGTAGAGCAAAAATTTTTGCAGATTCGTGCGTTTCATGACTTTTTAAGATTTTCATTTTTTGTCCGTCGGTCGGTCGGTCTGTATGTATGTCACGTAAACACGCTATCTTAAGAACCAAAATTCCAATTTAATTAAAATTTTAAGGAAAAATCGATCCCTATGAGAGGAAGATCCCTATTGTTTTTGATAAGAATCCGAATACTACAAAGCCCCTTTTTCAGCCCCCCAAATGAAAAAAAAATCGTAGCTATCTATTATTGAATTTACAAAAAAAAATATTTGACATAGAATATAGACAATTTAATTCTTTACCAAAAAGTATTCGTTAGTTATTTTGTCTGACCCCCCAATTACCCCCCACCACAAAAAAACCTCCTATCTCCGTTATTACACAATCTACAAAAAAAATATTCCCTGCAAAATTAATGAAAATTTTATTTTCTATTAAAAATGTTGGTTTATTTTTTGTAAAGTTAACCAGTAAGGTTAAAAAAACAAAAAATAAACGATTTTAGTAGCAAAAAACTTCTAAGTCCTAATTGCGTCACGAGTCGGTCAAGAAGGCCATCCGAAAAATATTTCAACCAACAAAACAAAAGCAGCTGTCAGAACAAATAACCTCACATAAGTATGTTAAACGTCAAAACTGACGTTTATCCACTTCGTTAATGAAATTCTTCGTGTTTTCTGTTAATAGTTTGCACTCTTCGCAGATTTTTTTAAATAAAATTTGTTTTATTAAACAAAAACTATTATCCTTCAATAGTTTTCTTGCGAAGAGTATGCTATAGAATGTGTAGCAATTATATAAAATACTGCTTTAACTTTGATTTAAAGAATATAAAATTATACTTCTACCGAATCCGAATTCTACTCAGGCTACTCATTTGCGAAGAGTAATTTCTACGCGTTTCGACTTCTACCGATTCCGACTTCTATCCATTCTAGTTTAGATTGTTAAACCGTAGGTAGTCAAGCATAACTTTTGTATCTAGTCAAGTGGAACCATTTTTAGTATATAAGTTAATTTAGGTGTTCTTGTAATCATTCTATCTTCTGCTGAAGATGACAGCTTAGCTGTCGAAATACGTATTCAGATTTTTCTAAATAAAGTGTGGTTTGGAGAGAATCTTTGTTTTATAATAAGCACATTTGTTTAAATTTTCTTTTTAGCAGCAAAACTTACCCCAACCTACCTAACCTAGTGTCCCCCAGTGGAAAAATGTCTGTCGGTAACGATAAAACTAAAAAACAAATGCATTGAGTACTTCAACGTTGCTGGCTTGTTTTAGTAATAATAAAAGTCTGTATATTATCCTAAGAATTCCCTGTTTTACAATTTTCTAATATCATAACTCAAGAAAGCATCGGATACATAAAAATAAATCTAGGTAAAACGAAGTTAGAGAGTCGCGGCCAGTACGACCAAACCAAAAAAATCACGCGGCCAGTTCGATCAAGCACCCTGCAATTAGGCGCGGCCAGCCAGCTAGTAGTCTTTTCAGGTAGATGCGGCCAGTTCTCCCCCAAAAATTCCTAGGTTGATCCTTTATTTGGTTGGATTATTACCCCTCATTTTATGAGTTATAAACCAAATAAAATTGTTTTAGTTTGGATGAGCCCCAGATAACGGAGATTGTGACAGAGCAAAGACCTCAGCCATCAACGTTTGCTCCAAACCTTGTGATGGTTAAAACGGCATCTGGAAAAAATGTCTTTTTAAAAGTTATACCACATAACGCAAAAATTGAAACACCTGTAAGTATGAAGTATAATCATAAGGATCCATTAACATAGAATTAAAACTAAAAAATTAGAAAATCAATTTTTATTTATCAGTTTGTTATTTGACAATGAAAATTGATGTTCTAATTTCACTTCAAACGAACACACATTACAAATCTCTATACGCCATATAAATGTGTCGTCACTGAAGCCAACAAAGACAAAATCGCATCGTAGTTTCCATGGTTTTGACTTTTTTACAATTACTACGAACTGCGACAATCACTATTTGACACGTCATTTTCAAAACCATGGAAAGTAAGATGCGATTTTGTCTTTGTTGGCTTTGTATTTCGTCATCACTAATATGGCGAATTCATGCATAGTTTATACAGCGTCTTTACTTCAACTTTTACCTCATAGTCTTTACCTCCGAGTTCACCTAATTGAA
This sequence comes from Cartodere bifasciata, assembly GCA_963920755.1. Taxonomy (NCBI): domain Eukaryota; kingdom Metazoa; phylum Arthropoda; class Insecta; order Coleoptera; family Latridiidae; genus Cartodere; species Cartodere bifasciata. The sequence goes on from OY987195.1 coordinate 9,163,667, forward strand.
AATTATGGTTTATACAACTTTACCACTTACCTCTAAGTTGGAACAAACACATTTAAATTTTTATTTAAGTATTTTGACATCAAAAGGTACATAACCTTCCTAGTTATACATACAGTGTGTTCAATTTCAAAGTAGCCACACCCTATAACTTTGTTAATACAGCAAATCCATTTTTACGAAAAAACAGATCAATTTAGTTACAGAGGGGGACATGTAAAAAATATAAAATAGATTTTTTTTGTTTAACCCTCCACCATCCAGCCACCCTAATATAAACATTTTAAATTACAACCCCTATCTTGCGATACCTCATTTCAAATAGAAAAAAGTAAGCTGTACGATAACGTCAAAAAATTTAAAATCGGTTTACCCCTTATTGAAATAACAAGGGAGCCATTCTCCGTCTATAACTTTTAAACGATTTGTGATATTTGCCTAAAACAAAATTAAGATAATACTTTAAAAAAAATTTAACTTTTGGCATAAAAAAAATTTATTTTTTTACCCCAACTTAACGAAAAATATGGATACACTACAAGAAATAATTTGGAAAATTTAAAACAGATGCTTTATAACCCGTTAGCTCGAGGGTCAATTCAATGAAAAAAAAATGTGCACTAATTACACAAACTCCAAGCAAATTCCACAACAAATTTCTAGCAAATTGCAAATTACTAGAAACACTTATTTTATTTAATGAATAGCCCCTCGGTTAAGTCAGTAACTGTGCCCAATTGAAACATTTTATGAAGTGAAATATTTTTCAAAAATGATTTTTTTTTTCTTTTTTATAAAAAGTCGTAAAAAAAATTAAAACTAAATTAAATTTTAATTTGTTACAACCATTGTATGGAAAATAAAAACATGACCCCCCGTCTTTTAGAAATAAAAACAGAAAAAAAATAATTACCCCTTAAGTTAAGGTAAAAAAAAATTTTGCCAGAAGTTAGAATTTCTTGTAGTGTATTATTATACTCTTCACAAGAGTATATTGCAATCGATCAGAAAATCATCAATTTTCGTCGTAGAGCAAAAATTTTTGCTGATTCGTGCGTTTCATGACTTTAAGATTTTCATTTTTTGTCCGTCCGTCGGTCGGTCGGTCTGTGGGATGTCACGTTTCTTGTGAACACGCTATCTTAAGAACCAAACTTCCAATCCTATTCAAATTTTAAGGAAAAATCAATCCCTATTGTTTTTGACAAAAATCCGAGTACTATAAAGCCCCCTTTTTAGGCCCCCAAGTGAAAAAAAAAATCGTAACTCGAATATTATTAAATTTACATAAAAAATTATTCGACATAAAACATAGGAAATTTAATTCTCTACAAAAAAGTATTTGTTGGTTTTTTTGTCAGACCCCCCCGTTACCCCCTGCCGCAAAAAAACCTCCTATCTTCGTTGTTATTCAATTAACAAAAAAAATCTTTTTCACAAAATTAATGAAAATTTAATTTTTTATTAAAAATGTTGGTTAGTTTTTTCAAAAGTTAGCCAATAAGGTTAAAAAAACAAAAACTAAAAGATTTCAGTAGCAAAAAACTTCTAAGTCCTAATAGCGTCACGCATCGGTCAAGAAGGCCATGCCAAAAATATTTCAAACAAAGCCAGCTGTCAGAACAAATAACCTCAAATATCTTAAAGTTCAGAACTGACGTTTATCCTCTTCGTTAAGGTACAAGTATACCGAGTAAAAAATAAATGCGAAATCCAAAAATTCTGAAAAAAATCACAGACATGTATAAAATCCATTTAAAGATTTTCCCAAAATTTCATGCAAATCGTATGTTTAGTTTTTGATTTTTTTTGAAAAAACCATGATTTTTTTCAAATTTTTTAAATATTTCAAAAAGTTGACATACGATTTTTTTCAAAATTGAGTATGTTGTTAGAGGTAACTATAAAAGTATCTTGTAATTTTTTCAAAATTTTTAAATCTATCGAAATTTTGAAAATTTAGTTTAAAGACCAAATTTGCATTTGTGAATTTAATATTTAGAAAAAATTGAAAACTTTTGATTCTAAATAATACAAAATGTATTTACTTGATATAATTTTGCTAAAAAATGAAATCGTTTATGTACCTTTTAAATAAAGCAAATTTTTCAAAAAAATAATTGAATTACGCGCCTAACATTTTAGATCTCCAGCTTGTGGGGACCTCTGCTATCTATAAGTGACTGGAACTAAACTGTTTGACCGTTTGTTGTGCCATCTGTGGGTGAGAGATTTAAACAACAAAATATTGCTCCTACATATTTCTGTAATTAGCTTGGTATAAAAATCATAACAACAAGGTCAACACACCTTTTACACAATTTGTTAATGGCTTTGACCTTTTGGTATGGGGATAATTACTTTACAATGCTACTAATAAATTTGACAATCGTGCCAAAACTGAAATTAATCTGGTATAAGTATAGTACCTATTTCTTTATACATTTCTTGGAATGTGCTTTAAAATGAGTTATTTCTTTTTCTTTCCATTGTAATGACAGTAAATTAAAAAATATAGAAATAATGACACAGAAAATTGATAAAAATTATTTATTTTTTTTTATATATATTTTTACACATAGCGTAAGGGCATACTTCTTGAGTGGCGGCTATCTACAATTTCTGGCGCAAAATATTTATTATAAAACTCCTCTAATTTCGGAAGCATATTATCTACAAATTTTTTATCATAGATAATTTCCTCAACGTGCATGCCTCTTGGAGTCCAGATTATAAAATCACACTTAGTTTTTTTTGTTATGAATAATTGTCCTTGAATTTGGTAATAGTATTTGTCCGTCTTTTTTAATACCAATTTTCCATTATCTAATGTGCAGTAAAAGTTTTTGACATCTTTGGCAGCTGCCAAGGGTGTCATCTGACGTGCACTATAAGGACACTTCACCTCAATTATCTTGTCTCCCGCTTCTAATAGACCATCTGGAGATGCTCCCAGAAATCCAAATCCCTTTTCACTACAGACAAATAAACCACAACTGACCACTTTTTGACCTGTTACCATTTCATATTGTTGTATGGCTACTGACTCATTCATTTTTCCATACTCTAATTGCTTGAGCCGTGGTATGGTTTCGTAGAGCAAAGATTTGACCAATTTCCCATGCTTTGACCGACGCTTACAAATAAGCCCAAAATTTGAAGCAGTGATTCTGTTCTTTCTTTCGTCTAGCCATGTTGGATTATCGCTCTGCCCCCTCGTTTGTTCTTCAATAGAAATTTGTCGTTCTGCTGAGACGTCCAGCAAGGATATTTGTTGGGCTATTAATAGTTTAACTTGGTCTTCTGGCATGTCAGGTTTATTACAATTTCGTCCATAATCCTTTTTCTGCTCTGTTTTATTTGCTTCCGGAATAAACAATTTCCTTCGTCTTACACCTCTGGAATTTAGTGATATTCTAGAATTAACTAAACGTTTAATTCTAGTTGATGGACTTTTGTTGTATTTATGTTTATATGCTTCGCATATCCAGTTTGGCCCGAACTGATAGGCCAAGGCAGCTCCGTCACATCTAATATTAAAAGAATTCCTTCGTCCAAAAAAACATTGTTTTCCTGCATTGAATTTGGCAACATGGTGCATAAAGTGCTCGGCACAGTTGCTGGTAGCATCCATTATAAGGCTATCTGCTTTTGCACTTAAATTGCCAATTATTGTCATATTACAGTTGACTTTCGAAGGAAGAATCGTTTTGAATTACAGTTTCCTTTTCCATTTGTTGCTCTTGAGTTGTAATTTTTGTTATAGGCAATATATTGAAATCTTCCTGAATATTATTAGGAATTTCACAACTTAAGTTTGAATTTGACATTTCTTGATGATTATCTTCGTTGTTGTCAAATGAAGGTAATTTCGGTTTCTTTAAGTGAAGCCCACGTTTCGATTTTTTGGGGAAAACCATATTTATAATTCACTAAATTATCACTGTAGAAAAATCGCTGTTATAAAAGTTACTCTGGCTGGTTGCTGCACAGAATGTTAATAAGCCTTTTTTTTGTAAAATTATTTATATACTACTTTTGGGGGTGGGGCTAAAATGCCTTTTTTTCTCTTAGGTAATTAAATTAATCAAATTACCCTGTACTCCCGGTTAATCCTATTTAGAAATTTTGATGTGTAGGACCATTGCACCTGTCCGAAATCTAAAGTCAGGTACCTAATTATTAAGAATAAAATACCTTTTAATTATGTAAACGGTAATTGTGTAATTATAAAATAGTATGGGTCTATTTTTTAATTGCACAATTATCATCTATCTAATTAGAATGTATGTTATTCTCAATAATTAGGTACCTGACTTTAGTGACTTTTGATTTCGATCAGGTACAATAGTCCTACACATCAAAATTTCTAAATAGGATTACTTAGGGTATTAAATATTTTTATTTTCTAAATAACAATGGTTTAAATTCTTCGTCTTTTCTGTTAATAGTTTGCACTCTTAGCAGATTTTATTTACATAATTTTTTTTTTATAAGAGAGATTAATTATCCTGTAATAGTTTTCTTGCGAAGAGTATACCATAGAATGTGTAGCCATTATATAAAAAATTAATTTAGCTTTGATTAATAAAATTTAAAATTACACTTCTACCGATTCCGAATTCTACTCGAGCTACTTATCTGCGAAGAGTAACTACTACGCGTTTCGACTTCTATTTATTTCTTGTTTAAATTTTGTTTTAGGTAAGCATCGCAAATCGTTACAGTTATCGTCAGGAAAAGGAACCTTTGTTATTTCGATAAGGGGTAAACCGATTTTGATTTTTTTGGCGTTATCGTACAGCTTATTTTATTTGAAATGAGGTATCGCAAGATAGGGGTTGTAATTTAAAATTTTTATGTTAGGGCGACTGGATGGTGGAGGGTTAAACAAAAAAAATATATTTTATATTTTTTAGATGTCCTCAGGCTCCTACCAATCTAAATTGACCTGTATTTTCTTAAAAATGGATTTGCTATATTAAAAAGATATAGGGGGTGGCTAGAGTGCCTTGATGTCATATTGACTGATATTGTCGCCTTATAGAGTGACGACATGCATCATTCCATCTCTGTCATACAGATTATGTCATCCACATATTAGCAAAGATGACAACAAATACAACTTACAAACACAATTGATGACATAATCTGTATGACAGAGATGGAATGATGCATGTCGCCATTCTATAAGGCGACAATATCTGTCAATATGACATCAAGACACTCTAGGGGTGGCTACTCTGAAATTGAACACACTGTATACCCACTACCCAAATAACCATCATTTGGAGGTATTCACGATCGCCATCAGTATCATTAAAATACTGATTATCATTATTTTGACAGATTATACAATATAATATCATTGTATAATCTGTCAAAATAATGATAATCAGTATTTTAATGATACTGATGGCGATCGTGAATACCTCCAATTATGTGTATTTCTATTATTATAATTGACATCACATCATTTTAAGGTTAGGATAACATGATTTGTTAGCCGAGGTAGTTCAAATATTGAATTACGTAGTTCAAATGCTAATGAAATCCTACCTTATAGAATGCATTGGTGCTATTATCCGGAATCCTTTTAGAGGTTCTCCCGGAAAGGATAACCCGTTCGGAACGTATTGGGATACTTAAAAGGCGTAGCTTGGGGAGAGGTTATCCCAGAGTATGTCGTTCGGTAAATAAAGGATACGTTATACCTGCCTTTCATGCAGCTTCTTTGCCGCTATTGGTTAAAAATGACATTAATGAGTTAATGACAAGTACATGTTTAACCATTGCAGCAAAAAAGCCGGTAAAAAGATACCGCGTGTAAGACAGGTTTTAAACGGATAAGACTCGATGTATCCATTCAAATTTGTCGGATAAGATTTATACGACCTTGAAAAGTTTTCAGTTGTAATATTTTAATAACAACATAGCCTAAGTATTAAGCAAAAGGTGTAAAGTAGCATCCGGCCACGTGGTAAATTGGCTTTGTGTTGATTTTTGTGAAGTTTAATATTATACAAAGAAGGAAAATTATGAAAAATGTTAACGCAGTAATTCTCATCAGCTCTAGCGTAGAGATAAATATAAATAAATAAATTGTTTATTGACGAAAATTTTCCTTTTTACAATTTTACATATTTATACATACATACACACTAATGCTTAATTAATGTTAAAATAGCAATGTTTTAAATTTTGATCTTAAAAGTATGGAAGAACTATAAAAACAAATACATTGAAATTTTACTTTACAATTTTACATACTTATACTAACTAATGTTACAAAAGCAATGTTTTAATGTTGTACTTAAATATGTGAAAGGAACTGTAAAACATATCTTTGTCCATATTATTAAAATTGAGAACAACTAACGTTCCATCAATCATACACACATTAGTCGTATTTAATACTAACAGTGGTATCGTTTCTACAGAGAGATGTAATGTTTGTTTAGCAAGGCTCGCACTAAGCATGGGTTTTTACAGGATTCCGTCTCAAAGCTAATACCTTGGCAATTTGGGTGATAGTGTCATCTAACTTCGGTATGTAGGGTATATTCATATGAATTTTCCCTTGACGTATTTTAAATTTATAAACCAACGCATCATAAACGTAACCTAAGAAAATAACTAAATGTAAATGAAAGTTAAAAGCATGTCGTGGCGTTCGGTATTCTAGTCCAGCATTATTCTACCACACCTCTATGTACATCACGTGATCCCTAATATGATATATATTACTTATCCTATATAGCATCCTACCCTAGGATAAAATTCCCGAACCCGCTGTAGTATGTAATCCAACGATAAAAGATAAAATAGTTGAGGTACAAACTATGAGACACGAAGGTAAAGACTTTCTGCCAAGTGGCATTCACACATATTAATCTTAAAAGACTAATAGGTAAAGAAGATAGAAGTTGGGGTAAAGACGCTGCATAAACTCTGCATTACTTTCTAGACTTTGGAGAGGATTTATAATAAGAGAGACTAAAAATACACCTCGTGTAATAGCCCAGGACATAATGACATTATCATAATAAAGACACCTAATTTTTATAAATTCTAAATAATTGGAAGGTACTACTCATGACAAAGTATCCGGTATGTTCACACGCATTTTAAGCCTACTTGGCCAAGCATTTGTGACGTCTTATGGCTGCTGTCACATCCACTTTGTCCGTCACTAGAAACGTCAAAATACTCAAAAAACAAACTCTTCTTTAAATACATGTCAGATTTTACTTTTATCTTATTGTTATTTAAAGAAATGTAAACCCTTAGTGTCTAGTTAGAGAGAGAACAACAAAATTGATTTGGATTCTCTTTTAAAATAGGGTAAGTATACCGTTAAAACCCTACCTTAAATGTTAACGGTTTTATTACAAAAAAAAATTTTTAGAAAACGAAAAAAGATTTGGCGATACAATTTTTATCATTTCTAATAGGCTAGGAGATTGCGTCATCTTCGATGAGTCATATTGATAACACCTAATTTAAATAAAGTTTAAATCTTTGGAAAGCACTGAACCGGAAAATAAGGGTCTAATGGCACAATTGTGGTACAGGGTCGATTTATAGTGGTCCAAAAATCGAAAAAAAAATTATTTATGACCAGGCTGATTTTTATAAAATTGGTTAAATAAGAATTATTGAACTGAAAAGGTCTGATGGCACAATTATAATACAGGGGAAATTTATGGTGGTCCAAAAAAAAAACTATTTTGAAGACGGATAAATTTCAAACAGAAAAATAAAAGTCTGACGAAAAAATTATGATACAGGGGGAACTTATGGTGGTCCAAAAAAAAAACGAACAAAAAAAGTTTATTGATAACTGCTGATTTTCATAGGATCGATTAATTGAGAAATTCCAAACAGGAAAATAAAAGTCTGTCGGCCAACTTATGGTACACGATCAATTTATGGTGGTCCAAAAATAAAAAAAAAATTATTTATGACCAGGCTGATTTTTATAAAATTGGAAATAGGAATTATTGAACTGAAAAATGAAGGTCTGGCAGCCAAATTATGATACAGATGGAATTTTTTTGGACCACCATAAATCGACCCTGTACCATAAGTTGGCCGTCAGACTTTTATTTTCCTTTTTGGAATTTCCTAATTAATCGATCGTATAAAAATCAGCTGTAATCAATAAAGTTTTTTTGTTAGTTTTTTTTTGGACCACCATAAATTGACCCTGTACCATAAGTTGGCCGTCAGACTTTTATTTTCCTGTTTGGAATTTCTCAATTAATCGATCCTATGAAAATCAGCTGTTATCAATAAACTTTTTTTGTTCGTTTTTTTTTGGACCACCATAAGTTCCCCCTGTATTATAATTGTGCCATTAGACTTTTATTTTCCTGCTTGGAATTTTCTAATTAATCGATCCTATGAAAATTTATCCGTCATCAAAACCTTTTTTTTTTTCAATTTTTTTTTGGAGCACCATAAATTTCCCCTGTATCATAATTGTGCCATCAGATCTTCATTTTCCAGTTTAGTTTTTCCCAATAATTCGATTTTAAGATATTTGACATTTTTTTTTATATTTTAATTTTTTTTTGGACCACTATAAATTCCCCCTGTATCATAATTGTGCCATCAGACCTTTATTTTTCAGTTCAATAATTCCTATTTAACCAATTTTATAAAAATCAGCCTGCTCATAAATAATTTTTTTTTTTATTTTTGGACCACTATAAATCGACCCTGTACCACGATTGTGCCATTAGACCCTCATTTTCCGGTTCAGTGCTTTCCAAAGATTCAGAATTTATGAAAATTAGGTGTTATCAGTATTGACAAAAACCCTTGTCACTATCTCCCGGGCTATATAGTCTACTCGCCGTATAGAAGGAGTTCAACTTTTTTTTGGACCCACTGGCACACCAAGCTTAATCGAAAGAGCTTATTTTTTACTACCGAAAAAACTTGGTGTCCCAAGCCAAATCATGGGCCTAACTGCGGTAGCCCCTTTTAAAGATGATATTTTAGTGACATTTTCACATTTAAATACAATTAATTGTCAAAAACTGTCGTCTTCCAGTTTTGGGGCAAAAAAAGGCTGTTTTCAGTCGAAAATAGTGAATTCTTTTAACAGTATTTAATATGAACCAACCAACTAAAGGGATACATAATATAAAAATGGGACAGCTCTTTATTTTTACCAAACAATGAATTATAGAGCAAATGTGAAGATCTATCTTTAATTACAGTAAAAAAAGATAAAAACAAATGTTAATCCCAAGATTTTAGCTTACAATAAGTGTTCGTGTTAAAAAAAAAACACGAAAAAAGTCGTCCGTACTAAAAAACGTAAGCATAACTCAAGCGTAACTATCTGTTTTATATATTTTGCAGATTTAAGAACTAATATTGGGTGGTAGAAAGTTTTTGTGCTATTTTTGGAAAGGTATTTAGATGCTTCTTTAAATACTGTCAAAAAAATTCAGTATTTTTCTCTGTAAAATGCCTTTTTTTCGCCCCAAAATTGGAAGACGTCAGTTTTGACAATTAATTTCAATTGATAATTTTGTGCCCAAATTTGTGTCCAAATTGGCCCAATGGGGCTCATTGGGCCAATTTGGAAGGTAAAAATATCATTTAAAAGATAGAAGTACTCCTAACACTCCCGATTTACACCAAGTTCACCTTATGCCTGTATTTGCCCAAAATTAAATGTGAAAATGTCACTAAAATATCATCTTTAAAAGGGGCTACCGCAGTAAGGCCCATGATTTGGCTTGAGACACCAAGTTTTTTCGGTATTAAAAAAAAAACTCTTTCGATTAAGCTTGGTGTGCCAGTGGGTCCAAAAAAAGTTGAACTCCTCCTATACGCCGAGTAAACTAATAAGCAAAACAAGGCTCAGTGTTTTTCAAAAATAAAAATAACCCAAAAATCTCAAACCAGAAGTGAAACATTTAAGATTCATTTTGATAAAATTCAAACTAATTTTTCTTGAAAAAATTACCACCATTGTTTCTTAAACCTAATAATTCTAATTTTTTTACCCTTTTAGATTGGTATTAGGGTTTCCTATACCTATTCTCAACCGTTTTCGAAATATTAAATAATTTTTACAAAAATATTTTAATTTTTCTATGTTTTATATCCAGCACAGAATGATTATTTTTGACATTTTCACAATACCTAAACCGTTTTAAATAAATACTAAGCGTTTAGTGCTGAACTATAAAACAATAAAAAATTTAGTATTTTTAAGGAAATTAATTATTATTTAGAAAACGGTTAAAAATAAGTATACGGAACCCGAATACCAATCGAAAGGGGTTAAAAAATTAACTTAATTAGGCTCAAGAAACAATACTTATATTTATTTTTTTCAAGAAAAGTGACTTTGAATTTCATTAAGTTGAATCTTAAATGTTTCACTTCTGGTTTGAAATTTTTGAGTTATTATTTTTTGAAAATCACTGAACCTTGTTTTGTTATGAAGTGGTTTTTATTCCAAAAACATTTTTTTGTTTTCTGGAAATATATTTTTTTTTTGAATGTGATTGAAGGACAAACAAAAAATTGAATAATTTTTTTGTAAAAAAAAACGGTGAACATTTTAGATAAGGGTTTAACGGTAAACTTACTCTAATTTAAAGAAGAATCCAAATCAATAATAAACTAGAGCGGGTTAGGTCAGTGAGCCTGTTAGAGTTTTTTATAAAATGCCGACATTTAGAATTCTCTTCGCAGTTATCAGAAAATAATAAAATAAACAATCATTTTATAATATTATCAAAAGGTTAAACTATTAATTCTTCCATAAAAAAAGATTAATTAGCGAAAAGCATAATTAGGTATCAATTCTGACACTGGCTTAAGAAACATACTTTTGTTTTAATTTTTTTTTTGTAAAGCCACCTTGACCGAGCCTGGACTTACGTCAATTAGAACTTTTTTATCACTAAAAACATTTCTCTTCGCCTTTTTTGTATTTAAAACTTGACAAAAAAGAAACAACAAATTCTATTTAATACAGAACTTAATTTTCTTTCATTTTTATTACTTAATTTTTTTTTTGTAAATAGAAAAATATCGATAATACGGTTTTTTTTTAAATTGGGGGGTTTATATGGGACTAGACAAAAAAAACTTATATACTTTTTGTAAAGAAGGGCTTTTATGTTACCAGAAAAAAAATTCTGTAAAATAATAAGTGATATATAATTTTTATTTCAGTTGGGGGGCGTCGGTACCCCCTTTCTAATTATCCGATCTTTTTCAAAAACAATACGGTTCTTCCTCTCACCGCAATCGAGATTTCCTAAAAATTTGGACTTCTATATTATTTTTAAGGCCCTCACATTTTTTTACTGTTTATTAAGGTCCTAAAAAGTACCTATCGTCTCTACATTTTTATTTTATGTTAAATTTTACTAAAATATAGTAAATATACGTAAAACTACTCGTCTTTTATTACATAACAATCAAATAGTTCACTGAAAATAGAAAATATTAGGAAAAAAAACATTAAAAAATGTTTGTAAGGCTCAGATTTTCGCATTTTCATTACTTTCTTGTATGTATGGTTGCCTATTCAAACCATAGATTTTGTTTTGAGCATCTATGAAAAACAACAACATGCCTAAAAAGTGAGGTTAGGTTTAGTTGTAAAACACATTTTGTGTGGATCTTACGTGTTTTTAGTTCTTGTTCTTATTTGGATTGGGCCTTTGGTTCTCAAGTTAAAGTGTCTACAAAACATGTGACAGACGGACGGACTGATTTTTTGAAAGTTTTTCCAAATTCGATGAAACGCACGGATCTGCAAGAATTTTTGCTCTACGACGATTTTAGAATTTTCAAAACAATACACCATATTAGTGTGACGTCACTGAAGCTAAAACAGCCAATCGGTTTTATGGCTTTGACGTTTTGACAATTACACTTGTCGCCAAAATGACAATTACGAGAATTACTTCTTGACTCGTAGTCATTAAAACCATGGAAACTAGCTTTAGTGACGTCACCACTAATATGGCGAATTACAATATACTCCTAGGTTTTGACTTTGTCTGCGAGGAGTATAAAAATAGGGTGTCCCATTTAAAATAAGCGAGTTCCGTCAACTTCCGGTTAAACCAGAAAGTGTGAAATGATGAAAAATTTTTAAAAGATGAATCATTATTTTAAACTTATGCATACCAAATTTCAAATATTAGTATTTCTATTCTCCATATAGGTCTAAGGTACCAAATAAATGGACCATCCTGTATTCCTTCTGTACCACAATTGCATTCATTTTCCAGTTTCGCATTTTTCAATTATTCAGTCTTATAAAAATCAGCTGTCATAAATAAAGAATGTCTTATAAAAATCAGTAGCAAAAAAAAACAGCAAAAATAGTTTTCCTATTCTTGAGTGAAGGCACTTGGGAAGGGATGTTTTGTACCTTTTTTTTGTAAAATAAAATGTACACTTAGGCCACGTTTAACCATCATCTTTTTTTCTGATATCCCAAAAATAAAATGATTTAATTTTTTGACACCAATACAGGTATTATTTTGATTAGAGTGCCTTGATGATTTTGACAATTATTGTCGCCTTATAGAGTGACGACATGCATCATTCTTTCTCTGTCATACAGATAACGTCATCAACGTTATAGCCAAAGTGACAACAATTACAACTTACAATCACAATTAATGACGTTATCTGTATGACAGAGAAAGAATGATGCATGTCGTCACTCTATAAGGCGACAATAACTGTCAAAATCAAGGCACTCTAATTTTGATGATATACAAATCTTTCCTGTTAATCCTCTTATATTTTTTTTGTCAGAATGAAGAAATGATAAAAAGCTTTTTATAGAGATAAACTTATAAATACAATTGCTTAAATTAAAACGCTATTTTTTTCCAAATCTATAATTTTTACTCGAAATAGAGTTGCGACTGTGTCACAACGTGGCGTCGTTTCGATGTTTTGCTTTACTTAAAATTGGCCCCTTGATAACCCAACATTTTAATTAACGATTTGCCATTTACAGGCACCCAAAACTTACATTGTAAAAACTGCAAAAGTACTAAAAAGTGTAAAACCAACGCAAATAATTTTACCCTCAGTTAACATAAAAACTGAGCCTGACATTGTAGTCGAGGAACATCCAGTGTACGACGACGAAAATGGAATTGAACTTATTGAAGATGAAATTGTTGAGGAATCAGTTGAAGGTAACGCTTTTCTAAGTGAAAATTTATTTGAAAACGGCATTGTAACCAAAACTATAAACGAAGAGGAATTTGTTAATGAGGTTACTTTGGAAGACAATGTAAACGAGGTAACTATTGATGAACAAGTTGAGGAAATAACCATTGAAGATGCTGGAGAACAAATACTTGAAATTATTCAAGAATAATCTTATTTATAAAACCCAATTTTTATTTATGAACATATTTTTTTAAAACTGTGTTTTTTTATGATAAAAAATAACAGTTTTTTTTTTTATTATAATAGTGTACAAAGTATTATTAATTAAAACAAATATATGTCAGTTATTTTAGATCTAAGTCAAGATATTTTTGTCAGTGTTTAACTGACCTTTAACTCCTTGTCATGCATGCGTCATTTTTGCAAAGCTTTTATAGAGGACTACATAATAGGGGCACATACAGTGTGTTCAGCAAATCTATTTTTAAGAAAAAACAAGTCGATTTAGTTACGGAGGGGGACATCTAAAAAATATAAAATAGATTTTTTTTTTTTAAACCCTCCCACCATCCAGCCACCCTAATATAAAAATTTTAAATTACAACCCCTATCTTGCGATACTTCATTTTAAAGAGAAAAAAATAAGCTGTACGATAACGTCAAAAAATCCAAAATCGGTTTACCCCTTTTCCTTATTAAAATAACAAAGGAGCCATTCTCCGTCTATAACTTTTAAACGATTTGTGATATTTGCCTAGACCTAAATTAAGATAATACTTTAAAAAAAATTTAACTTTTGGCATAGAAAAAAAAATATTTTTATATTTGCGTTCTATAATATGCACATTATGAAACCCGAAATTTGGTTTTTTAAAGTTTCTGAATTGCTTCATTATTAAACCCAAAATTTTATTTTATTGGTTGGTTATCCTGTTGCAAAAAGTTAAATTCTTTTCTTGCAAGGTACTTTTTATTTACAAATTTTACTATTATATTCAATCGGGGAACATAATTTTTTTGTAGAGGGAATAACTAGAAGAGTTGGAGAAACGATATCAAATGGTCATATTTTCTCAAAAACGCCTATTCATTCAGTATTAAATGAGTAAAGTTTACAAATGCCATTTTTCAATATGTCTAACTTAAATTTATTTTTTACTTCAAAATGTCAATGTTACGCTATAAGGTTGGTCATAAAAACAAAGTTTCGTGTTGAATTTTTAATTCAAATTAAAAATGCTTTTTAATGAATTAAATGAAGCAAATATAAAAAATAGTATAAAAAACTCGTTTTATAAGGCGTTTTTTATCACTTGTCCATTGGAAAACTCGCCGCTGCGCGGCTCTTTTTCCAATCCTGGACGCGTGCTAAAAAACGTTCCTTATAAAACTCAATGTTTTAATATACTATTTTACCCCAACTTAACGAAAAATATAATATAAAATAATTTGGAAAACTTAAAACAGATGCTTTATTACCCTTTAGCTCGAAGGTCAATTCAATGAAAAAAAAAATGTGCACTAATTACACAAACTCCAAGCAAATTCCACAACAAATTTCTAGCAAATTGCAAATTACTAGAAAAATGGATTTTATTTAATAAATAGCCCCTCGGTTAAGTTAGTAACTATGCCCAATTTAAACATTTTATGAAGTGAAATATTTTTTAAAAATTATTTTTTCTTTTCTTTTTTATAAAAAATCGTCAAAAAAAATAAAAACTAAATTAAATTTTAATTTGTTACAACCATTGTATGAAAAATAAAAATACCTTCAAAATGATGTATAACATGACCACCCGTCTTTTAGAAATAAAAACAAAAAAAAAATTACCCCTTATGTTGGGGTAAAAAAAAATATTTTTTGCCAGAAGTTAGAATTTTTTTTAGTGTATTACTTAAATTTTGTTTTAGGTAAGTATCACAAATCGTTACAAAGTTATCGTCAGGAAAAGGAACCTTTGTTATTTCGATAAGGGGTAAACCGATTTTGATTTGTGGGCTGGAGGCAGAATGGGAATCTCCATTCATTTGGATGGGGTGCCCCAATCCAGCCCCTTTTGATCAATGTGTAGTTATATTTTGTCTTTTTCTTATTAATGTTAATTCTTTGTTATAGTTTTATACGTTGATCAATAAATGTTTATTTATTTATTTATTTATTTATTTTTTTTACCTTATCGTACAGCTTATTTTATTTTCTTTGAAATGAGGTATCGCAAGATAGGGGTTTTAATTTAAAATTGTTATGTTAGGGCGACTGGATGGAGGGTTGAACAAAAAAAATCTATTTTATATTTTTTAGATGTCCCCTCCGTAACTAAATCGACCTGTTTTTTCTTAAAAATGGATTTGCTATATTAACAAAGATATAGGGGGTGGCTACACTGAAATTGAACACACTGTATGTTAAAACTGAGATATGTTCATTTGGATAGATTATTGCGCACTGATATTTATTGAAACAAGCAGGGATACAAGTATTACAAAAACAAATCTAGAATGGGTAGAAGTTATTCTTCGCAGATGAGTAGCTGATCGAGTAGAATTCAAAATCGGTAGAAGTATAATTTCATATTTTTTAAGTTAAAGCTAAATAAATATTTTATATAATTGCTACACATTCCATAGTATACTATTCGCAAGAAAATTATTATAGTATAATAGTTTCTTTTAAATAAAACAAATTTAAAAAAAATCTGCTAAGTGCAAACTATTAACAGAAAACACGAAGAATTTCGTCAACGAAGAAGATAAACGTCAGTCTGACGTTTCGGAAGTTTGGGGTTATTTATTCTGACAGCTAGTTTTGTTTCTTTGTTTGAAATATTTTTGGCATGGCCTTCTTGTATGAGGCGCCCTTTGTGCAAAAAATAAAAATTTCGACAAAAATAGTATATTAAAACAGAGTTTTATTACGAACGTTTTTTAGCACGCGTCCAGGTTCGATGGACAAGTGATAAAAAACGCCTTATAAAACGAGTTTTTTATACTATTTTTCATATTTGCTTCATTTAATACATTAAAAAGCATTTTTAATTTGAATGGAGGGTATTTGTACAAAAATTGGTTGGGGTAACCTACGAGATCTGTCATACCACCCGTCATTTCAGATGCTAACTGTCATTACTTCTGAATTTTATATTTTTATTAAATATAAAGCTAATACACCAAAAAACAACAAACTGCCGGTTTAAAACATTAAATTTACCATTTAAAAGGTTTGTATAACATTTAAGGAGTGTATTACATCTTTAATTCTTTATAATTAGGTAAGAAAAAAAATTATGACTCATTTACAAAAGGATTTCCGTGAATGTTTGAAATAATACGGATTTTTTTGGATACACGGATTTTGCATTAAAAGAACCATTGTAAATGAGTCATTATGCCATATTTTACCTAATTATAAAGAAATGAAGTTGTATAACACTCCGTTAACGGTAAACAAACCTTTTAGCAGCAGGGTTATAAACGAGATTCGCTTCGTACGAGACCTACATAAGATTTTAACAGTAGGGAAGTGGGAAGCGGAGTTCGTTTATCAGGTAGAATGTTTTAAACCGGCAGTTTTTTGTTTTTTGGTGTATTATAATAATAATAATAATAATAGTCTTTATTCAATAACGAAAATACAATTTAAGAAGTTAAAGCTAATGACTGTAGTCCCCACTTAAAGCAAAAGCTTTGAACGTGCAATAGACTGACAAAATTTGAAAGAGTAACAGTAACAATATTAGCAAAATAATGATTCTAAAGTGAAAGAAAAATAGTAATTGTACATAAAAATTAATAAAATGAAATTTGTGTTTAATATATAGTTTTTTATGCGTTTTTTTTTGTTTTTTCTTAGTTTGTTTAAATAATAACAATAAGGTAAGTAAAAATTATTTTTTTTTTTTATATTATGTAAATATATATTTTTTTTAGGCATTTTTGAAATCAATTAGTTCTAATTCGAACTAATTCTTAGTTTGTTTAAATAATAACAATAAGGTAAGTAAAAATTATTATTTTTTTTTTATATTATGTAAATATATATTTTTTTTAGGCATTTTTGAAATCAATTAACTCTTTAAATATATTTCGATCTATACTCAAAATATATTTTTTGCAAGCTAGTTTATATTTTTTAAGGCTAGTCAGGTTTTTTATTTCATTTGGTAGTAGATCATACGCTTTGGGTGCTAAATACACTGGCTTTCAAAAGTCTTGCACCCCCCCTTTAAAAACTTTCGCGTTTGCCTGACAGAAATAAAATTTTCTTTAAAATAAACCTTAAAGCCTCTGTGATATAATACACAAGATAGACAATCGTTTAATTAATTTTCTTCAATAGTACCACGCGTTTAAAAAAAAAGTGTAAAATTCCTGAAAATTGACGAAGTGTAAAAATTAAAAATAAAGCAAACACGGGATTATTAGTGAGTAGTATTAGTACTCCTTGTTCTAAATAATGCATTCAAATGGTTTCGCATACTTCTAATGGGGCTATTAATAACTTCTAGGGGTGCATTCACCATTTTCTTGCAACGCGACAAATAGCCCCTGTCTGCTTTTTAGCGTTTTTTTTTTTCGGATTTTTTTTGCGGAAAACTTGTTTAGAGACAAAATCTCACTATGTCCGAAAGAATTCAGGTTCGATTAGCTGGCAGGCCAGTCACATCACTCCCTGTGAGAATATTTCGACACGTTTCATAAGAAGCGGATTTCCATTGTCGCCCTTAAAAGCAAAATTTCGGATTTTTTTTTATGAACTCCTAGTGTAGGGATTATTATGCTAACATAACATTATGTGCAAACCCGTTTTCATTGGTTAGAGAAAAATTTAAGCGGGGTGCTTCGTGGGTGAAAAAAATAGATTTTTATTGGTAAGTCCAGGTTTGCCCTAATGAGTAATGATTATCTTTGAAGAGTTTGGCAAGATGCAAAAAGACAACATCGATTGCATACCTAAATTAAAGTTGCTCCATATCATACGGGTACTGAAATGTTTTGGAGGGGTATAATGTTTTACGAAAAGTTTGCTCTGATTCATTGTCCTGGGAATATCGATGGTCAAGTTTACGAAAAGACTTTTGTCTGTCTCCGAATGTATTCTCCTCATAATATTTCTTTTCAAAATTTTGCATTTATGGGCGACAATGATGTATGAAACATTTCCGAATATTCCTACAGGGCGTGAAATGAGTGGCCTGCTTACTTATCAGACCTGAATTTCTTTGAGCATCTTGAGATCATGTCTCCAAAAGAGTTTTCTGCAAAAAAAAAACCGAAAAAAAACGCCGAAAAAGAGACAGGGTCTTATTCTTGCGGTGCAAGAAAATGGTGAATGCACCCCTAGAAGTTATTGATAGCCCCACTAGAAGTATGCGAAACCATTTAAATGCACCATTTAAAGCAAGGAGTACTTATTCTACTTACTATTAATCCAGTGTTTGCTTTATTTTTAATTTTTACACTTTTTCAATTTTCAGGAATTTTACACTTTTTTTTTAAACGCGTGGTACCATTGAAGAACATTAATTAAAAGCTTTTCTATCTTGTGTATTATATTACAGAGGCTTTAAGGTTTATTTTAAAGAAAACTTTATTTCTGTCAGGCAAACGCGAAAGTTTTTAAAGGGGGGGTGCAAGACTTTTGAAAGTCAGTGTATTTATGACTACGTTGTCGGATGCTTTTCAATATTAGCTTAATATTTAATAAAAGTATAAAATTCAGAAGTAATGTCAGTTAGCATCTGGAACGACGGGTTACCCGAACCAATTTTTGTACGAATACCCTCCATACTCCTTTTGCTGGCTCGATAATAGGGACAAATGATGTACACTAAATTTGACTTTGGAACATGATTCGGGACCCTTTCAGGATGTCCAAGCCATAAGGTGCCGACCCCGCACCTGGTCGATAAGTCCGCCATATTGGATTTTATGTCAAAATGACAGAACGTCGTATCTCGGTAATGGATAAGTCAATTTGAAAAATTTTTTTTTTGATAGATTTATAATTTTATAAGGAATAAGAAAAAAAATATAAATGTAGTATTATTTTTGAAAAAAGCTAAAATAAAATTAAAAAACCAAAGTCAAAATAACGGATTTTCGAAAAATGGCGCCCAACTTTTTTATTTTTTAATTTTTTTCAAAATTTTTCCTATAAGACTTTTAGCCTTAAGCCCATACTACATTACAGTTTTTATAAATTCAAATTGTCTTTAAAACTAAGAGAGTAATTTAAATGAAAAGGTCAAAAAACAAGGTTTTTTTTTCATTTTGGCAACGTAAAAACTATTTTGATCAAATTTTTTTTTTATCAGAATGACGTAAAATTTTATTATAAACATTTATTTGCAAAGTATTTTTTAATTAAAGCAAAACCAAAATAAAAAAAATATTGGCAAAAAACTAAATTAAAATTTTTTTTTTATGTTTTAATTTACTTTTTGGCCTATACTTTTTCGCCTAATTTTTTTTAAAAAATTTTATTTAACAATTATTAAGAAGTAGAGTTTCCTACATAATCCAGCGTTTGCAGAATAAAGATATCTCTATCAACAAATAAGTTATTGTTGAATAAGTGAACATGCTATACCAGCGATTACTTAATGTTAGTGTTGCAAGGTTATTTGCAAACCATGACTAAACCAATAAACCAATGGACATATAAAAATCACTCGGCTGTGCGCATTTTTCATAGAAACATAATGGTACAACAATTTTTAATATCCATGCGCAACTTTTTCAGATTAAGTCTTTTAAAATTTAAAAAAAAATTAAAAAATTTACTGAAAAATCGACTGTTGACGTATCGGAAAATTTATATAAACTACAGATTTTGAATAGAAATGTCAACTTTACTTCAAAATTAAATTTTATGAAATCCAAACTCAAGAAATAGTAAAAATAACTGAAATGCATACATTCTAGACGTAAAAAGTTTTTAAAAACTATAAAAATATAAACACAGTGACGAAGCATTTATTTCAAAATATATAAAAATTCAAATCAACCTAACAACAGAACTTTGGAATTATGGTAAATGTACGCGGCATTTTTCAAGATTTTGTTACTATTGGTGTGGTTTTATTTGTGGCCGGACTCTTCAATTACTTATTCAAAATCACAAAAATTAGGATTTAAGACGGTTACGCAGGTTTTATGGCGTAATACGCAAGCGATTTGGGGGGTCTTAATTCCTAGCAGCGGGGACGCATACTGTACAACATTATTGAATAATTATAATAAGCAAAATTGGAATGGGTAATACAGTTTCATTAAAATTTTATACATGCTGCATTTTATCCTCTACTAGAATGGAAATGTTGATAAATTTGCACTACATTAATCTTATTAAAAAATGTACCCAATAAGTTTAAAAGGTAATTTTGTTGTTATAAAGCGTTTTTTACATAAAATCTTCTTCAAACATTCCAAATTTTCTTGCCTTTTTAAAAAAATATAATTTACTGCTCTTGATTTGTGCTTGCTTTAACTTTTTCAATTGGAAAAACATTCACTTCCATATATTATATTGATATTGATGCAAACTATGTTTTGATCTTATTTAGTTAACCAGCATACGTTTTTCTTTCGAAAAACATTAATTTTTCCTATATTTTGTTTTAATTTTTAAATTGGCAAATATTTAAAGTGACGGTTGTCATTTTAAAACTACATTCTTAAGGAGAAAAATCTCCATCTAAAATAATTTTTTATTTACGTATTTTATCTTGAAATGAAATAAGACCCCTCTTTGTCGGTGACTATGCCCTTAAGTGTATTAATCATGTAGATCATTTTCTAATTGATAAGAACATTCTGTGCATAACCTAATATCTGCTTGATGCCAGTAAACCCAAAGCTTCTTGATAATGAAAACTGATGTCATCAAGAAAGGTGTCTAAATCTTCCATTTTAATTAGACAGAAAAACAACACAATGGACTCGTCTACTAATTTTAAAAAAATATAAAATTGCATAGAAATACTCAACAAGCATGAAACTTCTTCTTCTTTCTGTTCCGTCTCCTAGCGAAGGTTGGATATCATTATGGCGATTCTAACTTTGGATGCTGCAGCTCTAAAAAGTTCTATTGAAGTGCAGCCAAACCATTCCCTCAAATTCTTCAACCATGATGTTCGGCGCCTGTCCACTGACCTTTTTCCATCAATCCTACTCTGCATAATTAATTAAAGAATTTTATACTTTTCTCCTCTGGTAATGTGCCCAAAGTATTCGAGTTTCCTTCGTTTTACACTAGGAATTATTTCTGCGTCTTTATTTACTCTGCGCAATACTTTGACGTTCGTAACACGTGCGGTCCAGGGGATTCTAAGCATTCGGCGGTACATCCAGAGTTCGAAGGATTAAATTTTCTTGAGATTGCATTTTTTTAAGGTTCTTCGCTACCTGGCCACTGTACATCGCTAATACAAAGAATATCTATTTGCATTCTTTTCATTTCTAAAATTACATTATCCAGTTTTCCAGTCTGAAACAGGCTTCTCACATTCCACGTTCCAATTTTTAAGCATGAAACATTTTTTCTTAAATTTTTATTGCTTCAAATAGCCCCAAAAAAAATTGTTAAAATTGGCTTGGCGGAAAAAAGTATTCTTCAGAATATGACGTCATAATGTGAACCCACCGACATTTTAACACATCTGTGGTTATCGGTTATAAAAGAAATAGATCATGTCATCGGTCATTTTTTGTGTCAAATAATTTCTTTGTCAAACTTTTTTAACAAAAAAAAAAGAAAAAAAAGCGTTTTAAGACGGTGTCTTTAAGATCGCTATTATAAGAGATAGAGACATCCCTGGGGTAAAGACACTAGAAAGAAAGACTGGACAATACGCTACCGCTTTTGATTGGTCGCCCATTCCTGAGGCGGCTAGATACTTTCACATTATAATGACATAATTTTTTGAATTTGTCAATGAATTTGTCAAAAAAATTAAAAATATAATTTTACTGGCAAAAATATTTTAAAGCGTAAGTATTGTGATTTTTCTTCATTATATAATACAATTTCAGGCTTTCAATTGTACAAATTAATATTATAATTATTAGTCTATTGGATTTTTACAAATTAATATCATTTTTGAAATGTTTGGTTGCGGAAGTGCTAAATGGAAGAACCCGGCGGCAAAGGATTTAAAAATGTTCTTCATTCCAAAAAAATTATTCAGAAAGAAACTTGTGAATGAAAAAAAACAGGCAAAAAACTAAATTTAAACAGGCAAAAAGAAAAATGTAAAAGATTTAAAAATTAAAAAGTAGTTTTTTTAACTTTTATTTATCATAAAGGTAAAGTATCTATAATTTTTATAATTTTTAGGAGCCAGGCGTAACAGAAATTAATAAAACTATTAATTAGAGAATTTATGAAACTAAAATCAAAGGCAAACCGAACGATAATTTCCTGATAGCAGTATTTATTTGTGCTTTTCCTTTTCCTACTATTAATTTTTTGTGTATTTATTGAAGCTTGCTTCAAATCTAAAAATTAATTTAATGTTTTAACGAAACGGTTAATTTATTTTCTCATTTTATTATTAAAAAAAAGTATTCAAAAATTAAAGCATGCTTACTTGCTAAATGCTAAATAAATAAAATCTATGTTTAACCACAAATAAAAATTTAAAAAGTCTTTTGAATCCTCCTATGGAATGGGCGGCAGTTCTATGAATTTTTATGATACCATAGAATAAGATCAAACTGGCTAGTCTTTTATTCTAGTGTCTTTACCCTGGGGTAAACATTTTCATCAAGAGGGCTGGGTAATTTAGTCCAATTGTCAAAAAACAAATTTTAGGTTGGGTGATATACAAATGTCAACACAAAAATTACCTGTCAGATTTGTGAGTTATGTTAAATTTACTTTTACAAAGCAAGAACAGCTACAAAACTAATATTAAACTTAAATATAATACAACAAACTGCAGAAATTATATGAAAAATGTAAACACAGGCGACCAGCGGTGTACAGCTGTTTCAGAGTCTTGCCCTTCGTCAGAACCGCGCAGGCCTCACCTGCATTTCCATCTTTCATACTGTTGCTATTCGTATTAGTACTTAGCAGTGGACAGATTTTTGCAGAGAGTTGTATTTTGTGTAATATTAAACTGTTTAATTACAATCTTTACCTGTCCCAGTACCTCATCCTTGTGAATTTATCAAGATTTCTCCTGAACTTCGCTTGGATTCTACGACGAAACTAATATTGAGGGCAAAGTGTTTAAATATGCTTTTTTTTAACGTCCGATGCATCCACAAGAAAAATATTCGTGTAAATGCAAGTAAAGTAATTGTGATTATTGATTTTTAATAATTTATTGAAATAAGGAAAGTTTTTTAATAAAAAACGTGCACACATAATGAGATTTGTAAAAATATTTTTAAACACTTACCAATTGCCAAAGTTTTACCAAAATTAACGCTTATTTTAAATAAAAAGGAATATAAAACATTCAATAAATATTAAATAACTGGTTTCGCACGTAAAGTAAGCACTGCCCAACTAACATTTTAAGTCACCGATACTATGGCTATAGTATCCGCGACTTATTTTAAGTAAAAATGTAGTAATATTTACTCTAATTTTGACTTTGAAGTAAAATTGTGTATGAAGGAATTTTTTTAGTCGCGGTTACGTAATTTTTCCTTCATCTAATTACTACGAAATTACCTAATTTTATTTGGTAATTACTACGTTATTATAACTTCTTTAGGCTACCATAAAGTAACCATTACTTTAAAGTAATTATTTTAGTAACGCTTACCGTGCATTTTGGAACTTTAAAGTCATTATTACTTAAAAGTATTTTTTTTAGATCTTGCGACGTTAAAATAACGTCCCATAAATTGGGAGCTGCTTCGTAATTATTACGGTAATATTAACGTAAATTTTACTTAACTTTGGGACTTTACAGTAATTTTAACCAAAACCACAAAATAAAAATTACTTTAAAGTAAAAAATACTACTTTGGAGTAATATTAACTTATAGGTAAAAAAGGGAACGTATTTGCGACTTTCAAGCAGTAAATATTACTTCAAAGTCCCAAAAGTTACCCTTTGTCGATTTTTGGATAAATCCACCATATTTATTTTATAATTTTCGCCGCCATTAATCTTATTTTAGCAATAATTTTTTAAAACAGTCAAATGGATAGATAGTTTACTAAAAAAAACATGTTAGAATTATTTTTCAACAACTTTCCATAAGAAATAGGAAATTTTTAAGCCAAAAGAAATATTTAATGAATTTGGTAATTTAAACAAAAAAACTAATTTAAATTTAACTTTTTTTAAGGGGCATTGTTATTTTCATAATCAGGGATATTAATAATGTCAATAAAATTTTAGGGGTTTATGGTTTCGAGTTATGATACGCTTTGTATTTTCAATCAAAAGTATAATTAAAAAGATAAAAGATAAAAAAATAAATAATATAATTAATTAGTTTCGTTAAAAATAAACAATTACATGCTAAAAAGATAGGTAGAAAAATGTTGAAATGCAGTAGGTAAAAAAAGAAGTAAAAATAACTACATTTTTACGTAAATTTAACGTTTTTATTACTACCCAATTACGTTGCCGTGTAGGTCCCGGGGTAGTCGCAATTACGTAAAATTTACTCAAAAATCATTCCCCACTTTGGTCGCAGGCACGTGGCTACTACGTAATTACAACGTAGCGGCGCCGGCGACTAGTAAAAATTACTTCAAAGATTACTTTGACGTCGCCGTTACGTAACCGCGACTTTAAATGCTAGTTGGGTGTGTTTTTATATTTTGTAATAAAACCATTTCTTAACAGGAGTAATTGTCTGTCGCGAAATCCAAGCGGAGTTTTAAGAGAAATCCTGGTAAATTCACAAGTATGAGGTGCAGTCACAGGTAATGTTTGTAATTAAACAGTTTTATTTTAATTTTGTAGAAATTTTTTATGTATAAAAATGAAATTTATAATTTTTGCAAAAAAAAGTCGATTACTGGCATTTGCATCAACTGACAGATGTCTTATTTGACTTTGTGAAAGGCGAAGAAGTCTCCACCTCCTTGTAGCACCTTAGGTGTCTTTCGATAATCTTCCAAAAATTAACTAAGATGTACACTTCGTTTCACAAGACACTGGGACACTGTCAAATTTCTTTTACTAAATTTGGTATTAAATTCTTGATTTCTGGATATTTTGTGACTATATTCGTAAAATATGGAGAAGCAACGAAACAACCATCATAAATATAATAAAATTATGGCTAAACTAAGGTCATATTTACCAAAAGAATTTTGACAGCGTCCCAGTGTCTTATGAAACCAAGGGTATGATTCTCGACATGCTTACATCATTTATTACCTAAATTACAACTATTCCGCGTCGTAAGTGGAAAAATAAATGTGTACACAAAACGTAACTTTATTTCCATATTTAAGGGGTTTGCTTTTAGACGAGGCATTAAGGAACTGAACCTCTAACTTTGAATCGCCAAGATGGATTGCGAAGCGGTTTTTAGCAATAGATTCTAAAAGATGTCTGGAAATTTTGTGATCATTTTTTATTTGGTGCAAATTGCTCCATTCCATGTTTTTAAGCAAAAAACGTACCCCTTCTTTAATGTAGTGAACAGTTTAGATGTAGACCACTCATCTATGACCCTTGACCACAAATTTTTGACTTAACATCAAATTCAACAATTAAAAACTAGAATGGGTAGAAGTTACTCTTCGCAGATGAGTAGCTCGAGTAGAATTCGAAATCGGTAGAAGTATAATGTTATATTTTTTAAGTCAAAGCTAAATCAATATTTTACATAATTGCTACACATTCTATAGTATACTCTTCGCAAGAAAATTATTATTGGATAATAGTTTCTTTTAAATAAAACAGATTTAAAAAAATCTGCGAAGAGTGCAAACTAATAACAGAAAACACGAAGAATTTCGTCAACGAAGAAGATAAACGTCAGTTCTGACGTCTCAGAAATTTGGGGTTATTTGTTCTGACAGCCAGTTTTGTTTCTTTGTTTAAAATATTTTTGGCATGGCCATCTTGACTGACGCGTGACGCTATTCGGACTTAGAAGTTTTTTGCTACTAGAAGCATTTATTTTTTGTTTTTTAACCTTACTGTCTACATTTACAAAAAAACGAACAAACATTTTTAATAGAAAATTAAATTTTCATTAATTTTGTAAAGAATAATTTTTTGTGTAGATTAAATAATAACGAAGATAGAAGGTTTTTTTGTGCTGGGGGGAAATTGGGGGGTCGGACAAAAAGACTAACGAATTCTTTTTTGTGAAGAATTAAATTTTCTATGTTTTGTGTCGAATATTTTTTTTTGTAAATTTAATAATAGTCGCGCTACAATTTTTTTTTCATTTGGGGGGCTTAAAAGGGGGCTTTTTAGTAATCAGATTTTTGCCAAAAACAATAGGGTTCTTCCTCTTATAGGGATCGATTTTTCCTTAAAATTTGAGTTTGATATCGCTTTTGGTTTTTGAGATAGCGTGACCACAAGAAACGTGACAGACAGACGGACGGACAAAAAATGAAAATCTTAAAAAGTCATGAAACGCACGAATCTGCAAATTTTTGCTCTACGACGAAAATTGACGATTTTAGGATTTTCCGATCGATTGCAATATACTCTTCGGACCTAGTCTTGCGAAGAGTATAATAACAATTATTTAAAAAACGTCAGTTTAAAGATCTTAAATTTTAGGTTGGTGATTTGAAGTTTAGTTGTTTTTACCACTGCAGTAATTTCTTTAATGCTTCTGAGGGGTATGGAAATGAAGATCGTTTGCAAACTTCACTGGAAGTCTATAGTTATCGATGGCGCAATCATGGTTTTGGGTAGAATTTCTTTTGGCGGAAGAACTCTGTGCGTTTTGGTGTACGGCTTTTCTAATGCAAACAGATACATTAACAACATTTAAGACCCCTGTTCTTGTTTCATATACACATAATATTGATCATGATTTTAGTCTAACACATGATTTCGCCCGTCCCAATCTCGCCATGCCGGTTCGCGATTATCGAGCTAAAGAGAATATTGCAGTTATAAATTGGCCAGCTTAGTCAAACGATGTTATCCCTGTTTATTTTTTCTTCATTAATTTAATTCAGAAGCATTGCAAAGAACATACTATAATGGTAAAAACAACTAAACATCAAATCACCAACCTAAGAAGAAGAAGAAGAAAAATTTGTTGTCCCCTGGATTGTTTATTGTTTTGATGTGTGTACTTTTCATTTCATATAATCAATCCTAAAAAAATTCAACGTGCTTGGAAGCATTACAGAAGCAATAATTCAAATAAATGCCCTAAAGGTGATCTGGATGCCTTGGGATACAAGCAGCTGGGGGCTGGGGTACCTGATCCCCAGCAATTCCAACATTATCCTTTTAATTAAATTTTTCTTATTTTATTTCAGAGAAATTGAACAATTATTTTAACATCACATTTGTGTCCTCGAAAGTCCACCAGTAACTGAATTGAACTGATTTTGGCCATAGTTTAGGAAGTAATATTATAAGCAACGAATTTTAAACTGACGTTTTTTAAATAATTGTTGATTTTAATTGTTGAATTTGATGTTAAGTCAAAAATTTGTGGTCAAGGGTCATAGATGAGTGGTCTACATCTACACTTTTCACTAGTTTAAAGAAGGGGTACATTTTTGCTTAAAAACATGTAATGGAGCAATTTGCACCAAATAAAAAATGGTCACAAAATTTCCAGACACCTTTTATAATCTATTGCTTAAAACCGCAACCAAATCCATCTTGGCGATCCAAAGTTAGAGGTTTTGTGCTTTTTAGTACTTTAATGCCTCGTCTAGTTATAAAATCTTTAAAGCTGTAAATTATGCTTACATTAAAATGATTTTCGCAACAAGAAACAATGTTTGGGAACTTATTTTCACTAATAACCTCACCCCATTTGTTCGTATATCTTTGCTGTTTAAAACGTTCACGAAGATGTTGTCTGGAAAGTCTATTTTCCTTATTATACTTTTAGGAAAGCTTACTTTTTGCCAAATGTATCACAACTCTGCAGTTTTTAAATGAGTTATATTATTAAACAGACTATTTTTAAATTAATGATTTGACAAGTACTTGTCAAAAACTTGAAAGAAAACAAACCAAAAAAGTTTGTTGTTTGTAAAAAAAGGAAATAAAGGTAACCCTACGCTACAAAAAATGTTTACGTCAACGCACCATTTAGTCCACATTATGACGTCACAAAATTAAAGTTATTCAAAGTAGTTCATTTTTCAAACAGCTTTTTGAAAAAACTAAAAGCAGTTTTGAGTTAATTTTTGTTTTACATGCATAGTAAAACTTCCGACCAAAGAATAAAATAACAATCTTTACATTTTTCGGGCCTAGCTTACGACCCTATCACCGAACACAACAAAACAAAAATATTTATAGGTTATAACAAACGTCAAAACAAAAGGCTGGCAAGGACAAAGCCAGTGTTGCCAGCTTAAAAGTCCGTGACTCCGTGAAGTTTGCATTCCTATGATAGCGCCCTATGCGACATAAAACAAAAGCTCAAAATTTAATTTTATAACGCAAGCGTATAATCTTAAAAACAAATATTTTTTTTTCAGGAAATATTATAAATTTTATGAAATATTTTCTGTTTTAGAAAATATTTACTAAAATTTAAAATTTATTTATTTTAAACAAAACAATAAAATAAAAATTTTATTCTAAATTTTTTTATTTTTTTTTTGAATTCTTTATGGCACAATGGGCGCCCCATATTCTTGACTGACGCGTGACGCGATTACTTAAAAGATTTTTGCTACTGAAATCGTTTATTTTTTGTTTTTTTTACCTAACTGGCTAACTTTACAAAAAATAAACAAACATTTTTAATAGACAATCAAATTTTCATTATTTTTGTAAAAAATATTTTTTTTTGTAGGTTAAATAATAAAGGAGATAGGAGGTTTTTTTTTGTGCTGAGGGGTAATTGGGGGGTCGGAGAAAAAAACTAAAGAATACTTAAGCATGAATATCGTTTATAGGAAGCAATTTTTTAATAACTGTAGCCGTTTTGCCGATTCGGCGTGATACATTTATTTAAATAATATTAAGAATTCAACATTCGTGGTAAATTGACTTTAAAGCTGTTCTTTTTCCATAAGAGCCCATGTTAAAATAAATTTTCTTTATTTTTTCTATATATAATATAAAAAGGTTATCATATTAAATTTTTTTTTGTTAAATTTCTACAAATCATAAAATTTGTTTGGTGCCAAAAACAAAAAAGTGCCATTTTTTGATAAAAAGCCCCCTACAGCCCCCCTGTGCAGGAATTTTTTAGGCCAACCAAGTGGGATTGTTTTTTTTATTGGTCTGAAACAACTTAAAACAGGTTTCATCCTTTAACAAAGTTGTTTACACGAACTGAACGATAGACCCGAAAAAAAACCCTAACCTAATAAAAAATGGCAAATCAGCGAAACAACCATCGGAAATATAATTAAATTATGGCCAAATTTAATTAAACAAATTTGACACAACTTTGACAGTGTACCACTTTTATGTGAATTCAACTGTACGTCATATATCAATTGTTTTTAGTAAAATTTATCTTACTGAAAAAGTTGCATACTTTTAGCCTATTC
Source organism: Cartodere bifasciata (assembly GCA_963920755.1). Lineage (NCBI taxonomy): Eukaryota > Metazoa > Arthropoda > Insecta > Coleoptera > Latridiidae > Cartodere > Cartodere bifasciata. The sequence goes on from OY987195.1 coordinate 9,193,506, forward strand.
CACGAAAAGAATGATTCCATTTCTTGACACTAATGATCATTCGCTCCATTAATTGCTTTTAAATTGTCTGTCATTTGTGTCAAAACATGGAATCATTCTATTCCAGGAATAGGCCAAAAAAATAAAACTAATATTTAATCTGATTTACGTCAGATTTTTTGTCAATTTGACGCAGCCAATTTTGTCGTTGTCAAAGTGTCAAAAAAAATGTGACAGTAATTTTACAAAAATCTAGTCATGTATAGTTCATTTTTTTTATAGAGAGAAACTCCGACCACACGATAAATGTGTTTTTTGGGTTGCCTATTAGGGGTTTGTTCAGTAATTTTACTCTTTTTTGTTTGTATTTTCGAACAAAGCTCAAAATCTAACGTTTGTCAAAACTGAAAGATTTAAACAAATCTGTCACAAAAAACTAAAATTCAAAACAAATTTAATGTTTTTGTCCATATACACCTATTTCTTAATGAGTAACAAGTTGTTAAAGTGTCTTGTGTGTTGGGTAACGGTTGGGGATACCATAAAGGCCATAAAGGGGATTCTCAATCATCTTGGAGGTATTAGTTATTTAGAAGCATTAAAGGGGCAAAAAATTATATATAAACGTGGAATGAGAAGCCCCTTTTAATTCAATGCAATTGTGCCACACCGATTCATACTGCAGCAGGATATTTTGGCCATTTTGCAGAAACATCAGGCAGCAAAATAAACAGCTTTGAGAACAAGCCATTTTGGAAATAAAACAATTTGAGTGTAGCGCAAAAAATATTTAACTTGCAGTGAAAGACTTTTTAGAATATTTGTAAATTATAATATTAGATTTTCAAAGGTTGTAGTTACATAAAATAAATTTTAATTAAATAGAATAAATAATTGTTTAGTGGCACAACTTAGAAGAATCGGTGGATTATTGTAAACTATTCAATCGGCAAACTTATAAAATTGCAGAACAGATAAGCTCCGTTTAAGCACTATTAAAACTGCGTCATCCGCAAAAATCACCACTTATTAAAACCCCGCTTGTGAAGCATAATGTATACAAAATTTGGCCGCGTTTTTTGGCGAAGGGACTTTAGTTTAGATCCTGAGAGTTTTCGCATAAACAAATTCTGCAGTTCCTGTTCATGGTTCAATTCCAGTCCCCCTTTCGGTCCCATGCTCTTAATTTATTTAAAAGATCCTTAAAGCAGGATCTTCTGAAGCAGCCTAGCTATTAAACACAGGTATACAATGCACAATCCACATTAACAGCAATTCCAGAAAATTATCTTTTTGGTAAAGAGGATTTAAAATTTGTTTATGGTGTTATAAAACTAACATTTTCTTTTATAAGAATTTTAACTGGCATGTTGACGTGACAAGATATTGACATTTAAAAAAAAATTCAACTGTTCAACTTTTGTTTTGATTGTTATAGTGACACTATAGAAGTTGACGTTAAGCATAACCAAAGTTTTTTTTATGCCAAAAAAAACATATGTTTTGCTGCGGCCATTTTGAATTTTTCTAGTGTAAATTCACGGAGCGTGCAACCAATCACAGTAACTAATTTTTTTAAGGTAAAGGTAAAAAATTCTCTCTATAAAAAAATATACTATAGATAGATCGATTACATAAATAGGCCACAATTGACCTTTCCCGTGGTCGACCACTCTCGCAATCGTTATAGTTGGGAATTGAATGACCACTAGCAACACAATGACTCGAGTCAATCTGACGCATATCCGACGTTTCCCAAGTATAACGAACGTGAAGGTGGTCAACGACGGAAAAGGTAATAGTAAATTTGACTTAAATTAGAATATTATTAAGAATTGTTTAGGGATGCCTTCACTGTGACATTTGTCATAATGTGACTAAGGCCAATATATTGGATTTTAGATCAAATTTTAACGGTAACGGCTGGTTCGATTTTAAATATTTTTTTTTTGTTGTGATGCATTCGGGAAGTTTTTGTTTTGAATATTAAACTAAATTAAGAATTAATTTCAGAAATTTACGAAAGTAGGCAGAATTTAAAAACAGCAAAACGTCCGACGTCTCGCCTTCTAGGTTTATTGTAATTTTTTCTTGTTTTTGTTATTTGTTGCTTAAACCTAATAAAGATGTTATTTATTTAAAGTTCATTGGTCCACACTGACAAATAAGAGATTTCAATGTCAGAAAGACCAATGAGCAGCCGTGATTTTCATAAATAAATTTTTAGTTTAGTTTACTTTTTTAAACAAAAACTTTCTGAATGCATTGGATTCCTAATTATTTCAGAAACAAGAAACACACGAAAATTTTGAAATATTACAAACGGCGAAATCAAAAAATGTTTGGTTTTATAAGATAAATTAATTAGTTGTAAACATTTTGGTTATTTTTATTCATTTTTAAGATAATTTCAGATAGACGCTTTTTAACAATTTTTGATTCTTAGTTCTTGGTGTCCAGTTTTTTGTTTAATTTTTAGTGAACAGTGTGAACCCATTTAATAGCCACAATCCACCTTTTAAATTTTTATAATATCTTGAATAATAAAGAAAATATGCCCAACTATTTATAAAAAAAAGAAAAAGTTTAGTGGTGTAAAACGGCAAAATTATCGAAAGGACATCACCCTTTTTATAGGGAAAATGGCCCTACGGTGAATTTGCTGCCAATTTTTGTATGTTGTAATTTGGACAGGCTTGGCAAATATCATGATATTTATATAAATTTGGTAGGGAGGCAAAACGGGATAAGTATTTTTGACATTTAAAAAAATTTGTTTTTCGGACACCAAATTTTAATAAAAACATTTAGATATTTACAATTTGGATCAGCCATATACGTACTTTGAAACCTATTTTTTCAGCTAGCTTCCCACTATTGCATTAATATTGTTTAATATTCGCAAGAAAATCATTTTTATAGTGACATGTACAAATGACAGTTTTATACTTATTCCCTTTTGCCTATTTACCACATAACAGAAATATCGTATCAATCGGATATTATGATGTATATCAACAAAATCTAAACAGGTTTGTATTTATTTATTACGCATAAAAAAGGACTACACAATTCTTTCGAACTAATAAGATTAAAATAGATATGTGTATTATTTATTTTAGATTCACAGGAAAAATATTTGCATACATTGTGGGGATTCAACATTATTTTTGCAGAATTATAAGTTAAAATAACAAAAATATACAGTAGAAACTGCAGAAAGTAACCTCAAACGCTAGAGAAATAAAATCTAGAGAATTTCCCTTGCAATCTTTTGGCCATTTATTAATTTTTTTTTTTCGTTTATAAATATCGTGCTATATATCTTGATAAATATATCTGACATATCTGGATATATATCAAAATAAATATCTTTGATATATATCATCGTGCCAACCCTGAATTTAGGTCAATCTCTATATTATCTCTAAATCTTGTCGAAATTTGAAAAATATTGTAATAAAAATCCGGAATTAGGACCATGTAAAAGACTGTAAAACGTCCCAACCCGGGGAGCTGGTTCACTGGAGAGTAGTGGACTGTATGACTTGTTAAAGATGGTGTGTGAAAAATCCACGTGACCGTAAATTTCTTGGAACCAACCCCACTTTACCACTTGAATGTTAGCCTGCGTAACACAAGACTACGTCTAATGAAGGGATTATTGTTTGAAATAAAAACACTTCTGATTAGAACATAATCACTTTTATTCCAATGAAAATGAAAGTACGTAATATGCGTGAACACCTTGCGCACACGAATACTAACATCTACAACCCTCCACGTCGAAAGTTGGATAAGCAGGAGCTCGATATCCGAGATCCGCTTCCCACTCGCTTCGTGTAGTTTTCATGTGAACGTGGGATGACCATAATTTCGAGTCATCGCATCGTCTAAAAACGCTGTTCCACTGCTTTGGACAAAGCGAAGCTATCGTGTGATGTGAATGTCATGCAAATATTATGCGCATTATGCAAGACTATTAGCCCATAGATGCGGAAACATGAAATATATTTTTACTTTAATGTTTATGTATGTTTTTTCAAAAGGAAAATTAAAAAAATAAAAAATTTTTTTTTTAATTTTAAATCTAAAGTAAATTTACACACTTAAAAATATTAATTTTTTAAGAAATTATTCTTAAAAAAAATTTAAAATGATATTTCAAGAATAATTTTTAAAAAAATCAAAATTTGTAGGTGTGTACAGGGTGTCCAAAAAATGGCGCATAAACGCGATGGTACGCTCTTGGGACATTCTTAGGGATCCCTAGAAAATTGTCAAAAAAAATCCATCATATTCATCAAGAAAAATGCGAACAAAGTTGCATAAATTCGGCAACACAGTCTAGGAAAATACATCTACAAATCCAATCTATAAGTCTAAAAATCCTATTTATGAGTCTTGATCATACACTTTTGCACTAGATTTTATTGACGTTGTTGTCAGCTTCATTTCATGAAAATTTTGTAAAATTAAATTGATTCTAAAAATGTAATTCGACCATTTAATAAATAAACAAATGGTTGAATCGTTTAAGATTTACTGTGGCTTTGTATTAAACCATTTGTTTCGTTAATATGTGCTGTTATATTCAAGATATAAGCATTTAAAGTTTCGCACTTTGAGGCAACATATCTACGAGGGTATATGAAATAGATTTTTTTTAACAATTTTCTGGGGCTCCCAAACATGCCCCAACAACGTACCATCGCGTTTATGCGCCATTTTTTGGACACCCTGTATATTTACTTTTAGGTTTAAAATTAAAAAAAAAACAATAAAATTTCCAAAAATATATGCCCGATTTTAGATTTTTTTACTTTGCTGAAAAGAGAAAAATTGTAGCTTTCAAATAAGGCCCCACTTACCCAGATTGGCCATTAAAGATTATTGATGGGGTTGTCACCCCGCTTGGGGGGTTGAAGAAAAAAATTAAGAAATATGTTGTTAGATGTTCTTCTTCAAAAGAAAATCGACCTGTCTAAGCATTTTCTTCTTAAGAAGCGTAAAATATGATTAAATTCAAAAAAATAAAAAAAAAAAATTTTCGCCCAAAAAAAAATTTTTTTGAAAAGAGAAAAATTGTAGCTTTCAAATAAGACCCCACTTGGCCCGTAATGCCATTTGAAATTTTTGATGGGGTAATCACCCAGCTTGGAGGGTTGAACAAAAAAATTAAAAAATACCCTAATTAGATGTCCCCCTCCAAAAAAAATGAAGTGTCGCGGCAGTTCCTCCAGAACAAATTCGTTCAGAAAATAATGGGGGTGGAAACTTTTGCTTGGACCATTCTGTATACAGGGTGTGCAAAAAGTTCGGAATATCGCTCCTAATTTCGTAAATACTTTTCTTAGAAGGTTGATTTTTTTAAGGTCGATTTCTATTTTATCAATGCGCATCTTTTCAACTTATATTTAAATATACAGGGTGTCCAAGTTTCTCAGAAGACTAAACAACTTTCTTATTTTAAATGGAACACCCTATTTTTTATTTTTTTTTATAAATCTAGATGTCATTGGCAGTTCAACGATATGTCGCTTGCTACCCTTAAGTTACTAAATGTTACCCTTTTTAATAAAATTTGTTTCTGTGTTAAAAAGTTTGGAATATCGCCTGTAAAATCGCAAATACTTTTCGTAGAAGGTTAATTTTTTTGATGTCCATTTTTATTTTTTTAATATGCATCTAACAAGCATACACTCAACTATACAGGGTGTTTCCCTTTTTTAGGAGGCTACTCTACTTTCTTATTTTAAATGGAACACCCTATTTTTTTTTTTTTTTATGAATCTAGATGTCATTAGCAGTTTAACGATATGTCGCTTGCTACCCTTAAGTTATTAAATGTTACCCCTTTTAACAGAATTTGTTTCTGTGTTAAAAAATTTGGAATATCGCCTGTACAATCTTAAATACTTTTCGTAGAAAGTTAATTTTTTTGAGGTTCATTTCTATTTTTTAAATACGCATCTAACAAGCATACATTTAACTATACAGCATGTTTCCGTTTTTTTTAGGAGACTAGACAACTTTCTTATTTTAAATAGAAGATCCTGATTTTTATTTTTTTTAATCTAGTTGACTAGATTCATAAAAAAAAATTAAAAATAGGGTGTTCCATTTAATATAAGAAAGTTGTTTAGTCTCCTAAAAAAAGGGGAACACCCTGTATAGTTGAGTGTATGCTTGTTAGATGCGTATTCAAAAAATAGAAATGGACCTAGAAAAAATTAACTTTCTACGAAAAATATTTACGATTTTACAGGCGATATTCCAAACTTTTTAACACAGAAACAAATTCTGTTAAAAGGGGTAACATTTAGTAACTTAAGGGTAGCAAGCGACATATTGTTGAACTGCTAATGTCATCTAGATTAATAAAAAAATATAAAAAATAGGGTGTTCCATTCAAAATACGAAAGTTGTCTAGTCTACTAAAAAAGGGAAACACCCTGTATAGTTGAGTGTATGCTCGTTAGATGCGTATTAAAAAAATAGAAATGGGCCTCAAAAAAATTAACCTTCTACGAAAAGTATTTACGATTTTACAGGCGATATTCCAAACTTTTTAACACAGAAACAAATTCTGTTAAAAGGGGTTACATTTAGTAACTTAAGGGTAGCAAGCGACATATTGTTGAACTGCCAATGACATCTAAATTCATAAAAAAAAATAAAAAATAGGGTGTTCCATTTAAAATAAGAAAGTTGTCCAGTCTTCTGAGAAACTGGGACACCCTGTATATTTAAATGTAGGTTGAAAAGATGCGCATTGAAAAAATAGAAATCGACCTCGAAAAAATCAACCTTCTAGGAAAAGTATTTACGAAATTAGGAGCGATATTCCAAACTTTTTGCACACCCTGTATAATATATAACGATAGGAGCGGGTTAAATAGATTAATTAAGGGGGCGACGACTTAAAGGGGCTTGGGGGTCCAGATTAACCTAGAAATGTTTTCAGGGCGCAGCCCCATTGAAAATTGGTGGTAATTTTTTACTTAACTTTATAATTTTTTATTTAACTTTTCTTTAAAACTTAAGCTAAGAGGAAACTCACGTACCCAAATAGTATACAGTGCGTTATGTTTTTGATAGTATTGGCGGGTTACACCTATTTTTTGTTTTTTTGACTGATGAAAACCTCATTTCGATTTTTTTTTTATATAAACCATTTTTCACTTTTCTCAGATTATGAGGGGTCGCCATATTTCGCTTATTATTGATTATATTTAGATACGGTAAAAAAATGTAACAATAAATTTTTTAACGAAAATTTAAATGTGGCCGTTGACAGTTTTTGTCTGCAGCGCTAAGAAGGAAATAAGAAGTTTAAAATTATTTGTTTGTGTAAAATTTAATTTCATATGACCATCATTGTTTAAAATTTTGTTAATTTGTTTATTTAAATGCAAGATATGATCTCGGATCTGATGTATAATTTGCAAAATCCTTATTTTTTTAATTTTCCTTTTGAAAAAACATACACAAACATTAAAGTAAAAATATATTTCATGTTTCCGCATCTATGGGTTAATAGTCTTGCATAATGCTCATGATATTTGCATCATATTCACATCACACGATAGCTTCGCAAAGCAGTGGAACAGCGTTTTTAAACGATGCGATGACTCGAAAATATGGTCTTCCCTCGTTCACATAAAAACTACACGAAGCGAGTGCGAAGCGGATCTCGGATATCGAGCTCCAGGGAGCTCGAAAAATTAAATTATTAAATTTTACACAAACAAATAATTTTAAACTTCTTATTTTTTTCTTAGCGCTGCAGAAAAAACTGTCAACGACCACATTTAAATTCTCGTTAAAAAAATGTATTATTACATTTTTTTACCGTATCTAAATATAATCAATAATAAGGGAAATACGGCGACCCCTCATAATCTGAGAAAAGTGAAAATTGGTTTATATGAAAAAGACATCGACATGCGGTTTTCATCATCAATGGGGCTGCGCCTTCTGAAAAAATTTCTATGTTAACCCAGACCCTTAAGCCCCTTTAAGTAGGCGACCCTTTAATTAATCGATTTAACCCGCTCCTATCGTAATTTGATATTTAAAAAAAAATAAAAATTGAGAGGTAGAAGGTAAATAAGTAAAAATAAAAATTTTATAAAGTAAAAAAGCATTATACTACTATGTTACTAAATAACTAGGAAAAAATTTAGGGGGTAATTCCTGAACCCATTTTAAGAAAAAAAGTTTATATAAACATATGTCCGAAAATCCTTCTTTTCTGAGATACAGGGTGCCAAAGTTTCTAAAAAAAACTTTTTTCTAAAGATTATCTAAAAACTAGACCAGATATTTATTTGAAACCTATCACGTCACCTAAGGCATAAAGTGCGGTAGAAAAAAATAAAAATTTTAAGTGGCACATTTGGGGGTACCATGAGAGTTGTTCACTCCCAACTTTTTTGTGTGTTACTTTTTTGATATTTTCATAAAATAATTGGAAGCCTTAGAGTATGATGTTTAAAATTAATGTCTTGTTCTTTTTTCATAAAACCAACCGTTTTTGAGAAGAAAATTTAAAGTTGCAACACCCTGTATTTAAACTAACAGAAAAATAATAATTTTACTCAAAATAAATCAAAATAACAGAAATATAAATTATAATTTGTATGAATAGGAGAAAATTGCCGATTTTTTAATTTTTAACAATAAAATTGCCCATCAGTGACATACAATCAAGTGCGCAAGACCAAACGACCATCGCAATTCCTTATTTTAATTGGTAAATTATAAAATATGGAGGAAATCGCATGAGTTCTCGGTAATACGTATTTTAGTTTTAAGAGATTCGAGTTCCCAACAAATGTCAAACTTCCCTTCGTGTGATACTCCGTTATTACTGTCCTGGGAAGGTCATGTCGTTTGCCTTGCCGGAAAGATTTGCAGAAACATATTCTTATTGAGAAATTTAGTGGGTTGCCTGCCTGCGGACGCCATACGGATGGGCTACTTTTCACTTATTGAATCACATCGGCGTTACGCTATAACTTGTTGGGATCACTCTTCACACTCTGCGCGTATTTTCTCATTGCAAAGAAAGGCTGTTCGAATTATAGCAAGAAAAAAGTATAGATGTGACGTTAAGAACACTTTTGTTGATTTAAAACCATTTACCTTGCCGTCTCTTTATATATACTGCTGTCTCTTAGCAGGTAAATCTAATTCCGGTAGCTTCACGCTTCGGCAAGAGGTACACAATCACGATACAAGACAAAGAAATAATATTCAAGTTGACTTTTTAAGATTAAATTCCAGTAGGTTTGGGTTTAATTATTATTGAGCTAAGCGCTCTTCCTATCAACAAGTTCAGGTCAGCGCTAAAAGATTTCTTTTTAAATACTCCATTTTACTCAATTAACGAGTTTTTAAATTTTAATTTTAGATAAATTTTCTTAAATCTATTGTTAAGGTTAATTAATGATAAATGTAAACTTTAGTAACATGCAATAAATCTCTTATCTCTTATCTTCGTCTTCCAAACGAAGGCATCACTACACCTTTTCTAGATTTAATTCAGAATACCATTTTATAATCAGAAACCATCAAATTAATTTCAGAAAGTACCAATTTAATTTTGGAAAAATTCCATTGTATTTTATTCAAGTCAAATAAACAATTTATTCTAAACTCTAACATTAAAACTAAAGCATGCTGGAATGTTATAAATCAAAATAGGGTTGCTAGATCAACCAATCCACAACACGACATTACACCTAATGAGTTCAAAAATTATTTCATTAATATTGTTGAAAATTTAAAACAACGCGGTGTTGCCAACTCTGCGCACTTTTCTGAATATCTTGGTAATCAAGAGAATATACCTAAGTTTTCGTTTCGCTCGCCTACTTTTAATGAGGTTAGGGATGCAATAAATAAACTTAAAAATAAACTAGAAATGGGTTAGATCAGTGAATAGGTTAGATCATTGAGTGGGTTAGGTTTTATTATAAAATGCCGACATTTAATAGGATACTCCTCGCAGTAATTAATCACAATATTTTATAAAAGAAATATTTTTTTTATTTAAAAAAAAATCTGCGAAGAGGTCAAACTATTAACTTTCTTTCGCAAAAAAAAATATTTATTAGCGAAGAGCATAAATATGAATTCTGACACTGACGTTTAGGATTTAATTTGACTTTAGAAAGATGCTGCTGTGTTTTGAATGTTTTTGCAAAGCCACCTAGACCAAGCTCAAGACTTATGGAACTTTTTTGTTACTAAAAACCTTTCTTTTAGCCTTTTATGCCCTAATAACTTAACAAAAAAAAATTAGAAAAATTATTTTAAATACAGAATGACATTTTCTTTAATTTTTTAGAAAACATTTTTTTAGCAAATCAAATAATAACGAAAATACGGCGTTTTTTTTAATTGGGGGGCTAATGGGGGGTCGGATTAAAAAAGTTTTAGAATAATTTTTGTAAAGAGTTAAAAGGGCTTTAATATTACGAAAAAATTTTTTCTTACATTTATAATAACTGAAATATGAATTTTTTACCAGTTTGGAGGCCCCTTTACCCCCCTTGTTATTATCCGATTTTTTCCAATAACAATCCCAACCAAGATTTTAATGAGAACAATTTTTCCTGCAAATTTGAACACGATTGGGCATTTCGTTCTTAAGTTATCGTGTTTACAAAAAACGTGACAGACGGACGGACGGACGGACGGACGGACGGATTTTTTGAAAGTTGTTTAAAATTCGATGAAACGCACGAATCTCCAAGAATTTTTGCTCTACGACGATTTTTGACGATTTTAGAATTTTTAAAACAATCACAATATACTCCTCGTTTTCGACTTTGTCTGCGAGGAGTATAAAAATCAAAGGATCATTATGATTTAAATGCTGATATAATTAAATGCGTTATCAACATTATTGTCTGGCCCTTAACCAAACTTTTTGATTCATGTATAAAGGAAAATTGCTTCCCGGACGTTTTAAAAATTACTGAAATTATCCCCGTATTTAAAAAGGCGTCCCCTTCGGAACTAAACAATTATAGGCCCATAGCCCTAGTCGAAATAATTTCCAAAATTTTTGAAGCGTTATTAAATGCCCAAATTGTAGATTTCTTTGAAAAGGAAAACTTATTTTACACCAAGCAATAAGGTTTCAGGGCCGGCAAGTCAACTACGACTGCCATTAATTATTTAATTGACGTCGTCACGAAGGCAATGGAAAAACAGATGGTCGCAGGTGCCGTTTTTTATGACTTAAAAAAGGCTTTTGACTGCGTACCCTCCAGCATCCTAGCAAGTAAACTCGAAATCGAATATAACTTAAAAAAAAGTAGTTGCGACCTTATTTATTCTTACCTAAATAACCGCAAACAGTATACATACGTAAATAATAAAGCATCTGAGTAGAGGGGTGTCGCCTGCGGCTTGCCACAGGGTTCGGTACTCGGCCCAACGCTTTTTCTTATTTACATAAATGACTTGGCAAAATGAGTTGGCGGTACCGACCTGTTGCTCTTCGCGGACGACACCTCCTCACTCAGCTTTAAAGCCGATGAAAGATTGCTTGCTGGGGAGCTGAAGGATGCGCAGTCGAGGCTAATTAAGTGGTTCAATGCTAATGAACTCAGCCTTAATCTAGAAAAAAACTCATCAATGTATTTTTCGCATAAAAATCTAACTTTTGATAACCCTGAGCACGTTTATTTCTTAGGTGTCCATCTTGACCCGCATCTTCGTTGGGAAAAGCACGCTGACACTGTTTCAAACAAAATAAGCAGAAATCTTTATGTACTCAGAAATTTTAAGTTTATTGTACCTGACTAAATTTTAAGTACGGCATACTATGCGTTAATCCAGTCTCACATGCTCTATGCTATCTTGGCCTGGGGACATTCGTGTCACTCAAAAAGAATATTTTCTTTGCAACGTAAGGCCCTCAGAATTTTATGCAACAAGTACTACCGTCAATCTGTCCTAAATAAGGAGGGTACATCGACAAAATTCCTGGTAGGGCCGAATTTTTTATATGATGTAACTGGATGTCCAAAGAGTAAAACCCCAAATTGGCGTATATCTACCTGTTGCAGAAACGAAGTTATGGCCCCCCAAAGGGCCCCCTTTAATTCATTACGCTGGAACTGCACCAAATTTTGCAAATAGATGTCAAATAAGGTTTTAAAAAGATTTTTATAAAAAAAAAATCTATAAAAAAAATTCCTTCACCCCCTAAATAGCCCCCAAAGAGTAATAACCAATCACGTTGGATTTGCACCAAATTTTGCGGATAGATGCTTAAAAATATTTCCCCATAACTTTTTTTCAAAAAATAATTCCTTTGCCACATAAACAAAGGGGGCTTTTAAGGGGGGCGTAGAATTTTTTTTTCAAAGAAAGTTATTAACAAATATTTTTCAGCATCTCATTTTACACCTATCTGCAAAATTTGGTGTAAATCCAACGATATTAGTTATTACTCTTTGGGAGCTATTTAGGGGGTACAGGAATTTTTTTAGAGATTTTATTTTTGTAAAAATCTTTTTAAAACTTTATTTGACATCTATTTGCAAAATTTGGTGCAGTTCCACCGTGATGAATTAAAGGGGGCCCTTTGGGGGGCCATAACTCCGTTTCTGCAATAGGTAGATATACGCCAATTTGGGGTTTTACTCTTTGGACATCCAGTTACATCATATAAAAAATTCGGCCCTACCAGGAATTTTGTCGATGTCCACATACGGATTGACTATACTAAAGGGTTTCAGGGACGATGTAAGGGAGTCGTTTGGAAGGTTAAAAATTTTAACATTTCCATCACTCTTGTACGCAAAGAATAATATTCATAATTATCCGCAACAATTAGACATGCACTCTTATCCCACTAGGTTAAACGACAATCTGCAACTCCCCTTTTTAAGATTGAATTCTAGCGGATGTGGCGTAAATCATTACCAAATATCACTTATACGCTGATGATACTCAGGTATACTTGTCTTTTAATCCTTCTGATGCAAACTTTTTGAATAAAATTACTAACGTTTTGGAACAGCTTGTAACTTTTTCGGAACTCCATCATTTAAAAATTAATGTAAAAAAATCCATGGTAATGTTTTTTGTTAATTCAAGTAAAGTTAGTATGATTGAAAAAAACTGCAATATTCAAATACGAGGTGTCTCTTTGTCTGTTGTTGGAAATGCAAAAAACCTGGGTATAATTTTAGATTCAAAACTTGAATTTAGTAAGCATGTGTCTTTTATGATCCAAAAATCGTTTTATAAATTAAAAAAAATCTACGCCAACAGACACCTCTTCAATCAATCATTTAAAAAAGTACTTTGTGAAACGCTGGTCTTGAGCAATTTTAATTTTTGCGACACCTTGTACTCATCTTATCTTGGTATGAGCGACATAAAACGGATTCAAAGAGTACAAAACTCTTGTCTTCGGCTAGTTTATGGCATTCGCAAGTATGATCACATCACGCCCGCGTTACGTAGATCAAATTGGTTAATTATGATTAATAGAAGAAAACTTCATACCCTTTGCTTATTTCACAAAATCATAAAATTTAAGACACCCCCTTACCTTTACTGTAAAATACGATTTAGAACAGACATTCACAACTCACTCGGCCCAGGGGTCTTCTAGACGTGCCAGCTCATCGGTCTCAATTTTTTAAAAAGTCGTTTACCTACACGATTTCAAACCTTTATAATGCATTACCCAGCACTTTTAAAAATTTGTCTTTAATAACTTTTAAAAGACACTTAAAATCGATGCTTTTATCCCAACAAAACAATGATTATTTTTTTTTTCTTTCTCTTCCCCTTTTTACCTACTGCAACATGCAACAATATATGTGTTAATTTAAAATAATATCTTGCGGCATAGACGGCTGATCGCGTTGACATTCCTCTCCGCTGGACTTTTGGGAACTCTGGGTGTGTATACTTTTCTAGGTGGTGTGCTGACGTTTTATATTATGTAATTTCTTGTTTTTTTTCTTTGTCATTTGTCGTGGGCTATAGTAAGATTGGATCTATACCTCGGTGTAGAACCAAATTAGCTCACATTGAACATGTTTACTTTGTATTATATTTTCCATTTGTACATATTTATCGTGTGTTCAATAAATATGTTATTTATTTATTTATTTATTATTGTATTAAATTCTTTAATAAGTAACCCATATTGGTAAGAATACTGCCAATTCGTGCCTTTAAAAATAAAGTTAAATGTTTTTTATTAAGTAAATCTTTTTATTCATTCGATGAATTTATGGAGTATGATAGCACTTTGCTAGATTTTAAATTATAAATAGATTGTTTAATACTTTTAAGTTTAAAAAATCTACTTCTATGTTTTATTTGACAAGTGTAAAATGTAAAACTAGAATGGGTAGAAGTCGGAATGGGTAGAAGTCGAAACGCGTAGAAGTTACTCTTCGCAAATAAGTAGCTCAAGTAGAATTCAGAATCGGTAGAAGTGTAGTATTATATTTTGTAAATCAAAACTAAATCAATTTTTTATATAATTGCTACACATTCTATGATATACTCTTCGCAAGAAAACTATTATAGGATAATTTTTAATTTCTTATAAAAAAAAATTTATGTAAATAAAATCTGCGAAGAGTGCAAACTATTAACAAAAAAACACGAAGAATTTGGTTAACGAAGAAAATAAACGTCAGTTCTGACGTTTAAGATATTTGAGGTTATTTGTTCTGACAGTTGCATTTGTTACTTTGTTTGAAATATTTTTGGCATGGCCATCTTGACCGACGCATGACGCGTTTTTGCTACTGAAATCTTTTAGTTTTTGTTACCTTACTGGCTAATTTTACAAAAAATAAATAAACATTTTTAATAGAAAATTAAATTCTTATTAATTTTGTAAAGAATATTTTTTTTTTGTAGATTGAATAATAACGGAGATAGGAGGTTTTTTTGTGTTGGGGGGTAATTGGGGGGTCGGACAAAAAAACTAAAGAATACTTTTTGGTGAAGAATTAAATTGTCTATATTTTATGTCGAATAATTTTTTTTGTAAACTTAAGCTACAATTTTTTTTTTCATTTGGGGGGCTGAAAAGGGGGCTCTGCAGTACTCGGATTCTCGTCAAAAACAATAGGGTTCTTCCTCTTATAGGGATCGATTTTTGCTTAAAATTTGAATTGGATTGGAAGTTTAGTTCTTAAGATAGCGTGTTTACAAGAAACGTGACATCCCACAGACCGACCGACCGACGGACGGACAAAAAATGAAAATCTTAAAAAGTCATGAAACGCACGAATCTGCAAAAAATTTTGCTCTACGACGAAAATTGACGATTTTAGGATTTTCTAATCGATTGCAATATACTCTTGTGAAGAGTATAATTATGGCTCTTATTCTCTTAATTGTTTTTTTTTCTGAAATTAAAATGAAGGTTTCTGAATTACAATTGGTGTTTGCGGAAAATCAATTGGTGTTTTCTGAAATTCAATTAATGGTTTTTTGAAATTAAAATGATATATTCTGAATTTAATGTAGAAAAGGTGTAGAAACATTTATCCCACTAATAAATATTACCAGCAGACTTTTTTCATTTTTGGGTTTGAACCCGGGTCACTTTGGTTAGAGGCAGTGATACTTACCTCGACACCGTGCCTGCTGGTTTAGAATATTTTTTGAAATCAATATTTTAAACCGTTTAAAAGTTAAGGCCAAGGGGAGTTCCTTCCCCCTGGCCTTAACTCTTGCCTCGCACTGTTTGTATTCTTTTCTAAATATAGAAATATTTCTCATTTAACGAAGAATGCTTAAATAATTTTAATAGCATTTTTAGTTTTTATCATGGTATCAAACCATTTTATCTAGGCCACCCTGTTCAAGAAATAAAATACCACATGAATTGATTTTACTTTATAAAATTAAAAAACATTATAAAATTTCAAAATCTTGATCTGAGTCATCTACTCCATTTTCCATTAAACCTGAAAAGATAAATACATATTAATATACAGGAGTCGCAAGTTAATGTGTATCTTACATACGTGTCCACGAAAGGTTGGGCATCATTGACGCCAAGACAATGATTACGGAATATCGCTTCGTACGAAACCTACATAAGAAGTCCTACAAGGTTTCGTACGAAGCGATATTCCGTAATCACCACCCTAAGATTCCAAAATAACAAAAAATTTAAACAGTATTAATTAATGAAATGTTTAACTCGTTACTTAAGTAATGTAAATTACTATTTTTTAGAGATGTAGCTGATTCAGTAGTCTGGTTTTATAAGGTTCGGAGTACTAGATATTGAAATTTTAATAACTTATTTTAGAACCTAAGAGAAAACATGTTACCAACCTTGTGTTTACGAAGCGATAGTGTATGTACTTTCTTGCACATAAATAAACATTTTCCCCTATCGACTTCTGTTGTTTTCATATTATTTTGATAAAACAAATTCATCCAATGACAAGCAATTTTAAATAAATAACTAATTATCCAAAGTGGTTAAAATTTTTAGTACCCCTTATAAAGGATGCAAAATTATATTTCCAAAATATTTCTGCCCTATGACGTCTCCTTCATAGTAAAGCTTTGCACTTCTCAGACAGCCCTCGTACCAATAAAGAAGAAATGGATTTTTGAAGTCGATATTTGAACTGTGAACTATTGCAGGGTTTTTTTGAGTTATACAGTAAAAATTGTAAATCTTTTTTAAGTTTAGTAATGATGGTTTTACCGCACAAGTATTGATGCATCACCCACAATTTCTTTCCTAGAAATTTAATTTTTATTTCGATTGAAGGTTTTTCAGTTTCCACTTTTTTTTGGATTTAAGAACATCAATAATAAACAAAAAAAACCGCCATTTATTGCTTAATTTTGTAATCTAATGTATGTTAAAGATTTTTTTAATCCGTTAATAAATATAATAATACAGGGTGTTACCAAATAAGTAGGAAAAAATTCAGGGGGTAATTCCTGAACCCATTTTAAAAAAAAAAGTTCATATGAACATGTGTCCGAAAATCCTTCGTTTTGGAGATACAGCTCCCCCAAAAACCCCTAAAAAATCAGTTTTTTCGCTATAATTTCGAAAAAAATAATTTTTTTTAAAAATTTTATAGAACCTATTTGATTTATCTAATTACTAGAAATATTTTCCCCTTTGTAAAATTTAAAAAAACGGGTTAATAGTGGGGGCCCTTAGGGGGCTGTAAGAAAAAAAAAAGTCAAAATCGGGCATATGTTTATAGGAACTTTTTTTCCGAGGGGCTAACCTCCTTGGTAGTATGGTGTACACCTTCATTGGTAGTGCCTGGTAGTCTTAATGGTAGTGTTTGGTAGTACCTGGTAGTATGTGGTAGTGCCTGGTAGTATCAGTGGTAGTACGTGGTAGTATCAATCGTAGTGCGTGGTAGTATCACTGGTAGTACGTGGTAGTACAGGCAAATTTAAAAGAAAAATTCAGAAAACTTTGAATTTTATTTTGAGTTCGATGTAAAATTCTGAAACTAATTATGATTTGATGCTAAAACAGTCCTTGAAGGTCTTTAAATAATAATCGTATAATAAGTCATATTACATGCCGACACAAGAACTCAATATGCTTATGAAAGTTTTATCAACCTAATCATGTAAATTAAATATTAAACAAATAAGCAACCTAAGATTTATTTTTGTATGTTTTTACTTTTTATCATTTAAAATAGATGCATTTAAATTAAGAAATTTTTCGGTGACTTAGCTTTTTTGTAAAAATTTACATATACAGGGTGATTATTTAAAAACTTTCTAGAAGGATAGATTTTTGATATTTCTACTTTAAATTAAGATTCGGACCTGTCAATTTTTTATTGATTTTGACATTCAAAGAGTCATCCCTTAGCTTATAAGGGTGTACTACAAAAATTGTTGATAACATAATTGGTTAAGTAACACTTTATTTAAAAGTTCGTTTCATTTTCTACACGATTATGAAAAAAAAATTTAACTGTAAAAAAATATTTGTCGACTTACGGTACCTTCGTACCTAGATAATAATTTGAATAATTTGATTACTAGCTTATCCTTATAATTTGGCATAAACCGTCTTCTTTTCACAAAATCGAGAACAAGCTTTCAAATAAGTTGTCACTTAGGTACTTCTCATGCGATATGAAAATATTGGGAACCCCCCCCCCACTCTCTCGGTGGCAAAATCTGTGACATATTATGTCCCACCTTTAATTAAAAATTTACGCAGCTTTAATTCTCAGAGTAGGAACATCCAAAATTCGCCGAAAAAGGCTTTAAAGGAACATTCTGTATGATAAAACGCCTATAATATTGGTAATAATATAAGGTTTGGTAGTGCCTGGTAGTATGTGGTAGTGTCAGTGGTAGTACCTGGTAGTACCTGGTAGTGTCACTGGTAGTGTCTGGTAGTGTTTTTTTCTTAAAATGGGTTCAGGAATTACCCCCTGAATTTTTTCCTACTTATTTGGTAACACCCTGTATATATATTTTTTAAATTGTAAATCTTTTTTAAGTTTAATAATGATGGTTGCTGCCCAATGTGCCTCAGATGCCGTTTTAGTGACCAATTAGTGATTGGGTTAGTCTCATTTACGGAGGACAGCCGATGCTCTCGTTAAGTGTCTTATTTGCCAAATTTTCATCATTACACCATTTTTAATGGTGATGATTGTTACAAAAGTACACAAAAAGGCTATACTAGAAAAAAATCTCATTACAATAGCCACTAAGGATCGATTTTAGCGTTTAACAGGACTAAGAATACGACATGGTACGTTCAGAAATATACCACTAGAGGCTTAAAACCAGAGGCTTTTGTTGCAAACAGTTCGAAAAAGTCTCAGAGAGCACAATACTTGTCTAAGGGTTCCTGTCCCTGTCCCCAAACTTACCAGAACCAACACTGTGTTAAAAACTTTTAGGATCTGTTAAATTGGGATATTAACATTGGGACATTTTACTGGTTCTATCCTACATATCTTGGAGTTACATTGGACAGCTCTTTGTTGTATAATAGTCACCTGGAAAAAGTGAGACAAAAAATTAAAACTAGAAATAATATTTTTAGTACATTGGCGGGAACTAGAGAGTGGGACAAAATACATTTCGAATTGGACAAATTTCCCATAAACCAAGATTTGCAGAGTTTGCCCCGCAACCGGTTAAAATCGAGGAATCCCTTATGGCAAGAGGAATATATACATGAGCCCTATTCAGTATCCGACGTTTGGAAACTTAATTGGCAAAATGTTAATGTGTCCAATAAGGAATTAATCGATGATCCTACTCAAGAAGTTCCAGGTTTTGATCAGCCGAGGAAGATTTGGAGTGCTGTTAATCGTCTAAGAAACGTGTCACGGACGTTGCAATGATATGTTATATAAGTGGAATGCACTACCTAGTCCATTATGAATGTGGTGAATCTCCAGAAATTATTAAACATATTGTAGAGGACTGTCCAAACACCAATTTTAAAGGCGGTTTATATGAAATACATAATTTGACTCCAAATGCATTAAATTGGATATCAACCTTGAAACCTCTGTAATTTTTGGCAATTTATTGTACCTTGTAATTTAACTGGAATGTGACCCTGGTATGCTGGAGTTATTTATCCCATGGTTTTTCCTCTGGCCCCCCTCCCCCCGAAGCAGATGCTTTATCAGTATATGAACATTGTCCATGGGCATCCCAAAAAGAACATTATTGTACTTTTTTATTTTTTTTTATTGACATACCAACCCTTATACCTGCTATGACTTGTAATGTTTATTAATAATCATACGAATATATACAGGGTGTCCCACTGGGAAGTTCCAGTAGAGATATATGTATCTCAGGAACGGTTTGGATTAGCTTTATGAAATTTTGTATACGGGGGTCAACCCGAAGGTTCTCGCGAATGAAAATAGTTTAAAGATGGCGGCACTTTCGGTTCTACCGGAAGTTGGCCATGCTACCCTATTTTGACCGATAAACCCAATTTTTTATTTGGAATTTACATTTTAATTGAAATTTTACACATAGGTTAAGAGAGTGCCCGACAATTATTATACTCTTCGCAAGACTAGGTCCGAAGAGTATATATTGCAATCGATACGAAAATCCTAAAATCGTCAATTTTCGTCGTAGAGCAAAAATTCTTGCAGATTCGTGTTTTTCATCGAATTTTGAACAACTTTGAAAAACTCCGTCCGTCGGTCGGTCGGTCGGTCGGTCGGTCGGTCGGTCGGTCGGTCGGTCGGTCGGTCGGTCGGTCGGTCGGTCGGTCGGTCGGTCGGTCGGTCGGTCGGTCGGTCGGTCGGTCGGTCGGTCGGTGTGTAATGTATGTATGTCACGTTTCTTGTAAACACTATCTCAAAAACCAAATGGGATATCAAACTCAAATTTTGAGGAAAATTCGATTTCTATAAAAGGAAGATCCCTATTGTTGATGACAAGAATCCAATTGCTACAAAGCCCCCTTTTAAGCCCCCTAAATAAAAAAAAAATAGTATTTCAACTATTATTTAATTTACAAAAAAAATTATTCGACATAAAACAGGAAATTCAATAAAAAAATGTATTTTTTAGTTTTTTTTGTCCGACCCCCAATAACTCCCCAGAACGAAAAAAACCTCCTGTATCTTTTATTATTCAATCTACAAAAAAAATATTCTTCACGAAATTAAAGAAAATTTAATTTTTAATAAATAATTAATGTTGGTTTTTTTTTGTAAAGTTAGCCAGTAAGGTTAAAAAGATAAAAAATAAACGATTTCAGTAGCAAAAAACTTCCAAGTCCAAAACGCGTCACGCCTCGGTGAACTAGGCCATGCCAAAAATATTTCAAACAAAGAAACAAAAGTATCTGTCAGAACTAATAACCTTAAATATGTTAAACGTCAGAACTGACGTTTATCCACTTCGTTATGACAACCGGAAGTAAGATATCCGCCATTAAACCTTTACTTTTTAAAATGCTTTTTTCTCGAGATTTTTAAATGGAACACCCTAGTTTTTTTTGCTTGGGTGCGAAAAAGCTTTTTTTTTTCAAATAGGTAGCTTTTTTTTAAATAATAGACTGGCACCCTCTTAACCTATTTCAATGAAAATGGACAAAAAATACTCAGGATAACAAATACTTTCTAAAGGCTTGTAACTGCAAAAAAAACTTTCAAATTCAAATAAAATCTAAAATTTTTTTAAAATTTTTGTTTACCAAACTTAACGTAAAATTACTAGGAGAATTTAAATCAAAATTGGGTAGCAATGGCCAACGGTAGAACCGGAAGTGCCGCCATCTTGATGGCTTTTGTAATGCGATTTTTTTCTCGTATAAACTTTTTGTATACCTATCTTTGTAACAATTATTCCCACTTAAAAGGGTGCAATGTTGCAAATTTGGCAAATTAGACACTTAACGAAAGCATCGGCTCTCCTCCGTAGATGAGTTTAACCCAATCACTACTTGGTCATTAAAGTGGTATCCGACGCATTGGGCAGCAACCATCATTACTAAACTTAAAAAAGATTTACATTTAAAAAAAAATATATATTTATTAACGGATTAAAAAACCCTTTAACATACATTTTTACTGTATTACTCAAAAAAGCCTTGCAAAAGTTCACTAAATATCGACTTCAAAAATCCATTTCTTCTTTCTTGGTAGATTACAAAAAAATTAAGCAATAAATGGCGGTATTTTTTGTTTATTATTGATGTTCTTAAGGCTGTTCTTCGATTCCACGATGACGTAATGTCAAAAATATTAGTTTTCATGCAATTAAAAATGTATAGGATCATTTCAATACAAATAAAGCAATCATCCAAGAGGATTTTAATCTTAGCTTTTATCGTAACATTGCACAAAAGCATAAAAAATAGTATTTATTAAGATTAATTCAAAACAACAAAATATTATCCTACCTTTTGGTTCTTTTAGTTACTCGTAAAACGTATTACTTTTTATGCCTTTGTACAATGTTACCATAAAAGCTGAGATTATAATCCTCTTGGCTTTATTTGTATTGAAAATATGTCATACACTTTTATTTACATAAAAACTATTTTTTTTGACAAATGTCAACTATGAATCGAAGCGCATTCTAAAATCCAAAAAAAAGTGGAAACTGAAAAACCTTCAATCGAAATAAAAATTAAGTTTCTAGGAAAGAAATTGTGAGTGATGCATCAATACTTGTGCGGTATGTATATAGTGTTTGTTGAGTGTTGACCCACTTCCGGGTCAACAATAGTACATTGTTAACCAAGGTAGAGAAGAGGGTCATTATTGACCTAGCGCAAAGATTGTGTCCCGAGCCGCGCAGCGGCAAGGGACACAATTGCGCGTAGTCAATAATGACCTTCTCTACCGTGGTTTATATACTATTTTTTTCACTACTAGCATTTTCTTGAAAAATGTTAATTTAAAAATATGTTCAATTTTTATCAAAACCCTGTATATGATTTTTACAAAAAATTAATCGAATTTCATGGAAATGACAATGACGGTACATCAATCAAAACAATAAAAAGTTCTTCGTATGAGTGTTTTTTCCAAAATAACTCATAATTTGCACGTAAATGGCGTAAATGATTTAAATAATATGATGGTCACTGATAAGGAATTTGTAAATACAGGGTGGTCCAAGCAAAAGTTTCCACCCCCATTATTTCCTGAACGAATTTGTTCTGGAGGAACTGCCGCGACACGTCATTTTTTTTTTGGAGGGGGACATCTAATTAGGGTATTTTTTATTTTTTTTGTTCAACCCTCCAAGCGGGGTGATTACCCTATCAAAAATTTCAAATCGCACTACGGGTCAAGTGGGGCCTTATTTAAAAGCTACAATTTTTCTCTTTTCAAAAAAACAAATATTTTCAAAATCGGGCGAAAATTTTTCAAAATTTTTATTTATTTGAATTTTAAATTTTACGCTTCTTAAGAAGAAAATGCTTAGACAGGTCGATTTTCTTTTGAAGAAGAACATCTAACAACATATTTCTTTATTTTTTTCTTCAACCCCCCAAGCGGGGTAACAACCCCATCAATAATCTTTAATGGCCATTCTGGGTAAGAGGGGCCTTATTTGAAAGCTACAATTTTTCTCTTTTCAGCAAAATAAAAAATTTTAAAATCGGACAAATATTTTTTGAAATTTTGTTGCTTATTTTTATTTTAAATCTAAAAGTAAATTTTTTAAGAAAGTATTCTTGAAATAACATTTTCGATCTTTTTTAAGAATAATTTCTTAAAAAATCAAAATTTTTAGTTGTGTAAATTTACTTTTAGACTTAAAATAAAAAAAACAACAAAATTTCGAAATATATTTGTCCGATTTTAAAATTTTTTACTTTGCTGAAAAGATAAAAATTGTAGCTTTCAAATAAGGCCCCACTTACCCAGAATGGTCATTTAAGATTATTGATGGGGTTATTACCCCGCTCGGGGGGTTAAAGAAAAAAATTAAGAAATATGTTGTTAGATGTTCTTCTTCGAAAGAAAATTGACCTGCCTAAGCATTTTCTTTTTAAGAAGCGTAAAATATGATTAAATTTAAAATTCAAAAAAATAAAAATTTTGAAAAATTTTTGCCCGATTTTGAAAAAATGTTTTTTTTTGAAAAGAGAAAAATTGTAGCTTTCAAATAAGACCCCACTTGACCCGTAGTGCCATTTAAAGATTTTGATGGTGTAATCACCCCGCTTGGAGGGTTGAACAAAAAAATTAAAAAATACCCTAATTAGATGTCCCCCTCCAAAAAAAAAAATGACGTGTCACGGCAGTTCCTCCAGAACAAATTCGTTCAGGAAATAATGGGGGTGGAAACTTTTGCTTGGACCACCCTGTATAATGATAATGATAGAACACTGACACAGCTACAGAAAAAAGTGCGACATGTTTACAACTGTACAATTTTTTTTTTTTCGTTAAAATATTTGTGCAATAAAATGTTTTGAAGTATTTTAAAGTAGTTATGTTTTCAAAATAAAAAAATCTTCGTAAAAAACTCACAAAAACTGCTGTAAGTACCGTTGTATTTATGATAAAACCTTGACATATGTTTTGACATTTCATTATTGTACAGTGTACATAGACATGGAAATTATTATTGACCAAGGGAGAGAAATGTGATTTCTCTGGTCGAAGATCGGTCAAAAATTGACTTTTCTATAGGTATTAGTGAAAAAACACTATTTGCTATGCAAATAAAGTAAAACAAAAAAATTGATTGAATCTAAAACGACAAAGAGCTAAGGGAACCAAATGTTTTACCATAGCCACCAGGCGAGAAAAATAATATTTGCTTTTTAATAATTTATGTTTAAGGACAACAAAAAAGCCCTAATCTTTTTAAAATATTAATAGTACATTACATATCCGAAGGGAAGGGTATTTCATTACAGCCGAGGGTAGTTTGATCTAAAGATCCTTAATAAAAAGATACGCCGATACAAGGCAGCTTTTGATTGGTTGACACCTTTTGCCCACTTTACAGTATGATCTTAAATATTCATATTACGTCAAATTAAATAGAAAAAAGTCAAAATTTATTTTTTTAAAATTCATTTGAATTTTTAAGCATTTAAACCTTTTTCCAGGTTAGGTAAGTACAATGTTTTCTTTATTAATATTTATACCTAGAACAACAACATAATAACCACAAATAAAGCCTCTTAACTTAATTTTTTTATTTGTATAGATGCGATTGGATGCGGAGTTCTTAATTGTATTAATTCTTCTAAAAAGGTATACAAAATGTACGCCATTCCGAAAAACATCACTAGGCGCAATAATTGGTTGTATAAGATGGGCAGACAAAATGCGAAAATCTTAAATTTAAAATTTTGTGAGACATTTTTTATTGCTTTAAGATTTTTATTTATGTGCGCATTTAAAATACTTACTAGGTTATTGTTTCAGGTTCATTTTAAGAAAAAAACCCAAAAAGTATATGGTCCTAATGCCCAGAGCTGTACCTACCATTAATATCTCCTCGTGTTCTCCTGTTACTCCTATTTTTATCTACACTCTGCTGCCCTAGATCTACTTTTACCCCAATCTTTTTTTCTATTTCTACCTCTACCCTGCTTAGTGGCGCAACTAATAAGGGAGGGCAACTGCCCCCCCTAGGCAAGCATAATTTTGCTTTTTTTTTGTTTCAATTTAATTATTCCCTCCCAACGCTGCAACCCCAAACATCACTGCATCTGAACTAATGGCGAGATCAGTATCCGGATCCCGAGGTCGCAATGCGGATACCTTTGTTGCTAATCGGGAAGCGGCGGTTCTTGGGGGTGTAGCCAGAAAGAGGGAAGAATTTCTTTTTATCCCTGATACTAAAAAGAAACTAAACAAAAAACATATTCAGCCACTCCCGAACGGACCAACCTCATACATCACTATAACGATAGCGAGATCGATGCACGGATTCCGACTTTGGTCGTGATGCGAGCATCTTGGTCGCTGTTGGAGGGCTGGGGTGCTTGGAGGAATCGCCGAAAAAGAGGTAGCACTGTTTTAATTAAAATTAAAAAAATTATTATATTAACATTTTCTTTGACCAATTGATAAATTGCACTTTTTAGTGATTTATTGTATTTACTTTCATTGCTAGTTATAATTTTAATAACTTTAGTCACTGGAATTACTTCCAGGAATTACTATTCATACTATGCATTTTAAAGGTTTCTTTCATTTTATAAATACACTTTTTACCATTAATGTGTTAATTAATTATTATTTCATGATTCTTTTTAACGCGAACGTATTAAACAATTAGTTAAAAAATTGTAAATTATAAAAAAAACATAAATTGATAAAGAAAAATTTCTTTCGAAAACTTCAGCAAATAAGACACAACAAAAAAAATTTAAAATTGTATTATTCTCTCTGAATATACCTACCAAATTTCAAAAAGATCGGATTAAAATTAATTTTTATAAATTTTCTGGTTTTTTAAAATACCCAAATAAAAAATAAAATTAAAGAGATTTGTGGACCATACTGTAATTTGGACAAAAGCTCTATAACTTTTTTATGGTATTCATAGAATAAGATCGTTTTAGCGCTACTTTGTATTTAGGTACTTTAGTTTGATCGACCGAGAGCGAAGCTCGAGGGCGGCGATGGGCCCGAGGTCGGAATAAAGCACTTTTCTTGAGGTATGTGTGGTATGTATTATTTATTTATTATGTACACTATTTTATTCACAATCCATTCTGTAAATACCCACCTTAAATTGCCTAATATAATCTATATTTAGAACGATAAGCCCAAACCCAAACAGTTTTCACCAAGTAGGCGGCGAAAACAAATAAATGTTCTAGATGTTCTAAATATTTGAGATTTCTGGCGTAGAAATTTATTAAATCCGAAATCTTTAGTAATGTGACATTAGTTTGTCCATTATTAACGCGTTTTTGACATTAGCTTGTCAATTACTCGCGTGTATGAAAGGATGTACTGCTTTTTCCAACTTTTATGACTTCAGAAATGTAAAGATTACATATATAATTGAGAATAAAGAAATTTACCTCGCTTAGGTTCTGTTGGAATCAAACTTAAGATGTTTAGCCACTATTTTGGCGATAGCTTTAATGTAGAAGTTGATAACAAAAAAGTTGAGTACCCATTTTCTACATTCGTCGGGACACAACTGTATTGACAACTGAAATTAGCGTTACGAGATAACTTCCAAACTTAAGTTTTGGGCGCAATTTTAAGATTCTTCAGATAGTAGCTGGGCGGGCTACATTAGATTTTT
The DNA here is from genome assembly GCA_963920755.1 of Cartodere bifasciata. Classification (NCBI taxonomy): domain Eukaryota; kingdom Metazoa; phylum Arthropoda; class Insecta; order Coleoptera; family Latridiidae; genus Cartodere; species Cartodere bifasciata. The sequence goes on from OY987195.1 coordinate 9,220,248, forward strand.
AGTGCATGTAAAAAAGTCAAAGTGACAATTTAAAGTAAAAACTTCATTATAAATTAAAACCGTAATAATGGACTTTAGTGGCGTCAAACTAGCATGAAAAACCTTAAAATCTCTAACTTTGGGGAAACTCAATGGATTGACTTCATTTTTTTTGTAAAACGTTCAGAATTAAATTTAAATCACTAATAAAAACTAAAATGGCGCCGCTAATCCTTCTTGAATTTTTTATACTCTTCGCAAACTATATCTCGCTTATTCTTAAGTCCACAGAAAAAATCATTCTTATAAAAATTAAAGAGAATAAAATGTTGTAATAAAAAAAATATTGCCCGCCCCCCTCCGAGCTCTGCCCCCTTATAACCCCCCAAATTTTAAGTTATTTTTTTTATGCTTATTTTTTAAGGAACAAAATCAACATTCATTATTTACCAAATTAAAAAAAAATGTTGATATAAATGTTTAATAATAAGCGAGATACAAATTTTTCCAAGTGGGGGGGGCATAGTGGGGGAGCATTAATTTTTTAATTTAGTAAATAATGAACGTTCTTCCTGTTTCTTTAAAAATAAGCATAAAAAAAAATATTTAAAATTTGGGGGACTATAAGGGGGCGGAGCCCGGGGGGGGGGTCAATATTTTTTTATTACAAAATTTTATTCTCTTTAATTTTCATAAGAATGATTTTTTCTGTAGATTTAATAATAAGCAAGTTACAGTTTGCGAAGAGTATAAAAAATTCAGGAAGGACTAGCGGCGCGATTTTAGTTTTTATTAGTGATTTAAATTTATTTCTGAATGTTTTGCAAAAAAAATGAAGTCAATCCATTGAGTTTCCCCAAAGTTAGAGGTGAAATGCTAGTTTGACGCGACTACTTGCTTTGTGCGGTAAACAGAAAAAGATAATATTTTTTATCTATAAATTTCCCATACATAAAACTCTCGATAAAACTTTAAAGTTAAATGAAAATAAAAAATGGACAACCATACAAAACAATTCTGAAAAATCGCATCAAAAAGGGGCCATCTAATCAAGACACTTAAATTTCTAATTTAATTTTTTAAATTTGAGAAAAGCGGGATTTAGAAGGCACAGTCTACTAACCTTGGGAAGTATTTACATTCTTTCGTTCATCGGGTTCCAACAAGTTATTTCTAAGCTTCCTTTTATTACCCATATTTATTTTCTGGACATGGGTCATAATAATCGACACATAATATGTGTGATAAATTTCGTAAATGTGTTTCGTCTAGTAAGTTATTATCTATATTCGTAATCGAACAGATTCTTTGTGGACAACATAATCATTTGGTTTTACTGAAGATACTAAGTGTCCCAAATACACTTGCACTTGTACAGCCGTTCAATATTAAAGCCGAAATTAAAATATTTTGATTTACTAGCAAACAATTATGTAAAACCGAAAAAAGAAGTAAGAAATTATGTTTGCAACATTTTTTTTTCTTAAATGACAGTTGTGTGACAGACAGTTGACAACTTGATTGACAATTGTTTACAATAAATCATTAAGCACACTTAAGTTAAATTCTAAGCACTTATGACGTCATTGGGCGCACACTAGCTACTAGATCTGTCAAAATTTAAGCCATTGTAGTTAATTTCAGTTGTCAATAGCGTATAAATCTTAAGTTTATATTAGGTACCTGAGCATGCACCTTCGGTAGATTCTTCCAAGGAGGATACCCACACCTGAGGTCTATCTACACTGATTTCAAATAAAGGCTGCTTTTCCGAGTCCATAAGCTTATCCTTTACAAAATTGCATAATTTATTAAAATCCTCCTCAACTTTGCACAGAAAACACTAAAAACAAAAAATTACATAACCTTATTTTTATATATATACAGGGTGTCCCAGAATTGGCGCACCACCTGTATGCTACGCTGTTAGGGCATGCCTGGGGATTCCAGGAAAATTGTTAAAAAAAATCCATCTGTTATATTCATTGAGGAAAATGCGAACAAAGTTGCTTAAATTCCGCAACACAGTCTAGGATAATAATACATAGTCTAGGAAAATAAATCTAAAAATCCCATCCATGAGTCTTGATTATACACTTTTGCACTAGATTTTTATTGACATTGTTGTCAGCTTATTTCAAGAAAATTTTGTAAAATTAAATTGATTATAAAAATGTTATTTGACCATTTTAAAGAAAGAAATTGGTGAAATGGTTTAAGATAGACTGCAGCTTTGTATTAAACCATATTTTTCGTTAATACGTGCTGTTGTTTTTAAGGTATATGCGTTTAAAGTTTTGCACTTTGGGGCCTCATATCTTCGAGGGTGTATGAGATGGATTTATTTTGACATTTTTCTGGGGATCCCTGGGCATGCCCCAACAACGTACCATACAGGTGGTGCTCCAATTCTGGGACACCCTGTATATTTGTATAAAAACAATAGAACAGTTTTACAAACAGTAGTGCTTCCGTTTTTACGACATAAGCTGTCTAAAAGAAAATATACATACTATAGTACATTTTTTATACAAGAAGAAATTTCACCTTTTACCTTGACAAAAATCTGGTTCCTGATTAGTTGCAGGCTCTATAAGTTTACACACAACAAATTCAAAATGGCCGCCACAAAACATGTGTTTTTTTGACTTAAAAAAAACTTTGGTTATGCTCAACGTCAACTCTAAAACTGTCACTTTAACAATTGAAAACAAAATTTTATAATTTTTTTAAATGCCAGTGTTTTGTCAAAGTTAACATGCCAGATTAAAATTTATTAATAGTCTTGTTGTTTTCCCAGTTTTTAAGAACATAATGCAAAATTTAACAAAAGTTTGAACTTCCGGAGTTGCTCTAAATATAAATTGTGCCCTGTTGAACTGTGTTCTATCGCTACACCTCTTCAAAAGATTCTGTTCTAAAAACCTTAAACGAACTAAGAACAAGGGAACATTAAACATTAAACCTACAATCTAACGTAAATCAAACAACAACCGAAAAATCATAACAACGACCCCCTGTCAATTTAAATACTGGGTACGACTTGGACACCGACAATTCAATTTTTTGTCTAAAATGTATTTCATTAAATTTTTGTAAGAATCAAAGGCGTTTTTAAACATATATATTAATTTATTTGGTCTCGTATCATACAATACTAGCAATCCAATATGGATTATTTAATAATTAACATCAATAACTTACATTATGCGCACGTTATTAGTTTAAAATTACTAAAAACTCTATTAGCACAATCCTTCTATTTTTACGGTAGGTCAACTCTCGGGCCCGGAGTGGGTAACCTTTTCTTTATAGGATAAGATATATTTCATTGCCACAACGAAAATCACTTTAAACTGGAAAGCTTTTGAAAAAGACAGCTTGGCTTTTATTTTGAAGGGGAGTGACTTTGGTGCAAAGATTATTTATCTAACTTCATCCCTCTAGGAGGGGGAGCATCCTTCTTACGTTTTTTAAATGCTGCACACAATGATTAAGAAAAAAAATAAAAAATAGGATGTTCCATTTAAAATAAAAAACTGTCTAATTTCCTTAACACCAAAACCAGCCTGTATAGTTAAAATGTCAGATCCGCCGAATTTATTTTTAATAAATAGAAATTAATTTGAAAAAAAATTAACTTTCTAGAAAATGTATCTACAAAGTTATGGTCCTTATTAAGAATAATATTTCCGGCATCCCTTGGTGCGTTAAGTTATTTAGTAGTTAAAGAGACATAATACACCTTAAATAAACTGAGTAGGGCAAGGAACTATTAAAAGCAAATACTAAAAAAAAAATATGTGAAAGATTTTTTAGGAAAAGTACTCGGAAAAATACTTTTATTTAAATACTCTAAATGATATAATAGTAGAGTTCAGAATTCGATTTTTCATAAGCTTATACCTTGGGGATATCCAAACCACTTTTTAGCACAAAAAATCTGGCAACAGGGGCTGTCTGGGCCCCATTTTAAAAAAATTTGTGACAAAATAGACTTTTGATATTTTGTTGCCAGAACTCTTGGGATTAAATTAGTACTAAAACTTTTTCTAAATTTTTATTATAAGTCAGTTAAATTCTGCAATGAATCTTGAAAATCAAAGGGTCCCCCCCTTGGTTTTTGAACTTTAATCGCGTTATTCTCGGAATTATTTTTTTGCAATAATTTAAAATAACATATCACTCATTTGTAGAGAAACCTTATGTGGAAATAAAAAATAGTTTTAATAAAGGTTGTAGCTTGTTTCTTTGGGATTCGTATGGTTTTTGAATTTTTAAAATATTTTAACAAATAGACCCACCATTGGAAAAAAACTAAGATGATGCAAAGTTCTCGCGTCTTCCCCCCGCATATTTACGCGTCCCGCTGTCCCCCGCTGCAGTGCGTCTATGTGAGAATTTGTTTTTTCTCTTTGATTTTTCTTGTTAAATTTTGACGTTTAGACAACACAAAAGTGATATCAAATGGCTTAATATTATTTTAGAGTTTAAATAATGGTTAATTATCAAGAATGTTGATAGTCTTGCATTTATATGTGAAGATTTTTAGTTTTGGAGAAATTTTTGTTATTTTACAACTTCCGCCAAATGCCATTACATTTGTGACAAAAAAAATTGGATTTTTTCTCATATCTTTTTATTGGTAAATGCTAAGCATTAAACAATTACAAAATTAAACAATAAATTATCAACCAAACATATTTATTATAACATTAATAATCTTTCAATTTATATACAGGGATATAGTTGGCTTTTTTTGATATGTCAAATAGCTGGGAACAATCCAAGATATTTGATAAAAACAGTTTTTTGAAAAAGTAACCCACATCGGAAATAATGGCAGGTAGAATAAAAAATCGTAACCGTAAATATTTACCAAATGGTTTGTCCAACCATCCTGAAATATGCACAATCAATAAAGGTAATCAAAACGGCCATTTTAAACCTATTTCAAAATTTGGGGACCCTTTTTAAACGGGTTTAACACTGGTAGTGTTAATAAAAACTACATGTAAATTCTTTACCTTTAGGAATTTTGTTGATTTTATTAAATACCCCGATTCAAGTTAAAACTTTTTTACCACATGAAATTTTTGTTTTTAAAAGTATTCAAAAACGATACAGTTTCTCAAAAATTTTAAGTATAAAAAAAGTTTTCACTTGAATTGGGATATTTAAAAAAATAAATAAAATTACAAAATTCATAAAGGTTAAGAAATTTTATGCAGTTTTTATCACCCAATTTAAAAGGGGCCCCAAATTTTAAAATGGTTTTCAAATGACCGTTTTTATTACATTTATTGTTTGTATAAATTTCATGATGGTTAGGTTAGGTTAGATAACAAACCAATTGGTAAATATTTACGATTACGTGGGGTGTCACTTTTCCAAAAAACTGTTTTTACCGAATGTCTGAGTCTTCCGTCGTGGTTCGGCTTCTAAGTATAAGTAGTGCTTATTTGTTCAAGGTCCTGAACAATTTTTCTGTAGTAAACCAAATCCAAAAGGGGTATTACGCGTAAAGAAAATCCGGTCTTTCTGTTGAGGCACTTAAGGCACATAACCATTTACAGAGCATAAATATTAAATAAATGTTGAGGTTTGCCAAAAATTAACATGCATTTGCAAATGCATGTAATCAAACTGCTTTTTCAAAGACGTTTGGCAGTAATCTTGAGATGGATGCAATACTTAAACCAAAATTCTTGATAATTAAACCATTATTTGAACTCTAAAATAATATTAAGCCATTTGATATCACTTTTGTGTTGTCTAAACGTCAAAATTTAACAAGAAAAATCAAAGAGAAAAAACAAATTTTCACATAGACCTACCACATAGACTGCAGCGGGGGACAGCGGGACGCGTAAATATGCTGGGGAAGACGCGAAAACTTTGCATCATCTTAGTTTTTTTCCAATGGTGGGTCTATTTGTTAAAATATTTTAAAAATTCAAAAACCATACGAATCCCAAAGAAACAAGCTACAACCTTTATTAAAACTATTTTTTATTTCCACATAAGGTTTCTCTACAAATGAGTGATATGTTATTTTAAATTATTGCAAAAAAATAATTCCGAGAAAAACGCGATTAAAGTTCAGAAACCAAAGGGGGTGATTTTCAAGATTCATTGCAGAATTTAACTGACTTATAATAAAAATTTAGAAAAAGTTTTAGTACTAATTTAATCCCAAGAGTTCTGGCAACAAAATATTAAAAGTTTATTTTGTCACATATTTTTTTAAAATGGGGCCTAGACAGCCCCTGGCGCCAGATTTTTTGTGCCAAAAAGTGGTTTGGATATCCCCAAGGTATAAGCTTTCATAAAAATAATGCTTCAAAACTACGTTTTTTCGTGCATACGAACTTTGTAAATAAGCGACTTTTTGAGTAAATTTTCCTCTACTATAAAGGCTTGTCGCGACCAACAAAACATTCAATATTTTCACAATTTAGGAGAAAAAAGACTTTCATTTCGAAAAAATAAATAAATTTAACTTACACTCGTCGTCATTTGAAGTGGATATTATAACATTTTTAAAATAAAAAAAATCCTGACGCTTTTCAAAAAATATTTTCTTGCCAATGTAAATCTACACTTAGTGTTCATGTACACAAAAAATATCAAAACAAAATTCTTTCAAATAACCCCACTACACCAATATCAAAAAAATGTTACTGGATATTTTAAATTTTTTGAAATAAATTATTTTTTTGTCAATGTAAATCTACATCTAGTGTTCGTGTACACAAAAAATATCAAAACAAAATCCTTTTAAATAACTCCACTACACCAATATTTTTTTTTACCAATATCCTTTAACACAAAATTTAATTAAAAAATTAAATTTTATCCAGAAATCTCCGTAGCTAATAACACTATGTAAGGCTCCCACGACCTTAACGCACAAACCTGAATCTTTTTTGGCACGAACAAAATATGAGAAGAGATCATTTTTTACGGTGTAATGCTCTTCTTTAAGCTCATGAGCAAGTTTTTGAGGGGTTTGAGAAGGCAATTTCGATTATAAGTTGTCTGCGAGGGGCAATTCAACAGAAGAATTAGTGTACATTTTTTAAGAATTTGTTAAGAATTTGTCAAGAATTTGTAGAATTTGTTAAGAATTTATCAAGAATTTGTCAAGAATTTGTAGAATTTGTCAAGAATTTGCTGAGAATTTGTTTAGAATTTGTTTAGAATTTGTAGAATTTGTTAAAAATTTGTCAACAAATTCTAGAATTTGTGAATTAGTGTATACAATTTCACCCATCGATTTGCCCCTCGGTTGTCTGTGTGTTTCTAACATGTTTAATGGAATTTAGGTTGGCAGAAACTGCAGTCGAGTAAAGCTGTCCACTTACAGATCAAGGTAGACAATATTTGCATTGTAAGATCAGGCTTCGTCCCCCAAAAAACAAATTCATTGCCAAACTTTAGGCCAGAAGATACAGCAAAGAATAAACATATGCCAATATTTCTGTGCATTAATCGTTTCATTTAAAAAGGTTGAATGCTCTGTGCTAGGTCCTAAAAAGATTCCATCCCTGACCTATATTGAGCCCCTATCAAATGCTACAGTTGGAGGCATGTCAGGTTCTGTAAATTAACTTTTTTATTGAAGCCAAGCCAAAATATGGCTATTTGAGTTGGATAAAAACTCATCTAACAGACAAGTTCCACATTGCTCCACCTAACAATTTATGGTGGTGGCTCGATAACGAGTACCTACCTACTGGGCGGAATCTTTTTGGCGCCTCGCACAGAGCTTCTAACTTTTTTGAATGAAACAATTAATGCACAGAAATATTGACGTAGGTTTATTCCTTAAATTGCTGTACCTTTTTGCCGAAAGTTTGGCGGTAAATTTGTTTTTTAGAGGACGAAACCTGATCTTACCGTGCAAATATCGTCTACCTTGTTCTGTAAGTAGACAATTTTACTCGACTGCAGTTTCTACCAACCCAAATCGCATTAAACACATTAGAAACTATCTTCAGAGACAACTTATGATCGAAATCGCCCTTCTCAAACCCCTCAAAAACTTGGTAATGACCTTAAAGAAGAGTGGACATTACACCGTAAAAAATGATCCCTTCTCAAATTTTGTTCGTGCCAAAATGGATGTAGGTTTGTGTGTTAAGGTCGCAGCGAGGGTTTCTAAATAAGATTTAATTTTTTAATTAAATTTTGTGTTAAAGGATATTGGTAAAAAAAATTTGTTATTGGTGTAGTGGAGTTATTTAAAAGGATTTTGTATTGATATTTTTTGTTAACACGAACACTAATAGCCCGGGAGATAGTGACAAGTGACAAGGGTTTTTGTCAATACTAATAACAACTAATTTTCATAAATTCTGAATCTTTGGAAAGCACTGAACCGGAAAATGAGGGTCTAATGGCACAATTATTTATTTTATTTATTTTATTTATTTATTTTAAATTACTATACCCAACAGCTAATGCCATTAACAGGGCAAGAAAAACATACATAAAAAGTAATATAACAATAATAACTTAAATAACTTAAATAACAAAATTAATTATAACAAAAAATCTTAAAAAAAAAATATAATATAATAATAATAACAATATGTAAAAAAAAAAAAAAAACTAAATAATCACAGCTAACGCGGGTTCCGAGTAAAATTCATTTTTTATGTTACTGATGCTACACGAGAATATGCCGAGCGAATTTGCTTTAGTTGTATAACAGTTGCACATTTTGTAAACCGGCGAATTCTGATGCAAGACGGTCCTAGCAGTGGCAAGGTTGAAGGTAAGAGGATTGCGTGAGGTGATGCGAGGTACGTTGAAGTTAATTTCATGTAAAATTGCCGGACAGTCCAAATTATTGTTGATGATTTTGTGGAGGAAAATGACAGACTGACATTGACGTCTAGTTAATAACAGCTGCTGATTAAATCTCATCAGTAATGTGTCTTGGGGAAAACCTCTAGGGGGATATACATGGTCTATTTTAAAGCTGAGAAATTTAAGAAATTTTCTCTGAACTTTTTCAATATCAGAAATGTATATATTGTAGGAGGGACACCAAACCAGGGACGCATATTCCAACTTAGATCTTATGAAACTGTTAAAAAGCAAGCAAACTGTAGAAGGATCCGTGAAATCTTTTGTGTTTCTTATAATGAAGCCAAGCGTTTTGTGGGTTTGTAAAATTACATTATTAACATGCGATGCAAAAGAAAGCTTTGGATCGAAGCAGACTCCAAGATCAGTCATGGTTTTAGGTCGCCCAAGTAAGAAGCCGTCTACCTGATAGGGAAATTCCAAGATAGCATTTTTTTTACTGAAGGATATAACTTTACATTTGTTTAAGTTTAGAGGCAAACAATTTTCAGTACACCAGTGGTTCATTTGAGTTAAGGAATCTTGAAGTTTGTCACAGTCAGACATGTTTTTAACAATGTTGTAGATTTTCAAGTCGTCCGCATACATTAAAAACTTAACATTGCTCATACAGCTTCCTAATTGGTTAATAAATAGGTTAAACAGTAGGGGACCAAGTATTGTACCTTGAGGCACACCAGACAGAACTAAGGATGATTTAGACTTAAATCCTTTGTGCTGAACAAATTGAGTACGGCCATGTAAGTAAGATTTAACAAGACAAACCAGAGCGTCCGATAAACCATATGATTTCAGCTTACTTATTAGGGTCTTATGACACAACCTGTCAAATGCCTTGGAAAAGTCGGTATATATTACGTCAACCTGTTGGTTATTATCAAGGGCAGAACATAAGAACTGTGTCAGTGCTACTAAGTTTGTGGTGGTACTGCGACCACTCATGAAACCATGTTGTTCTGGGACGATCATATGCTTGACATGGAACGCTAATTGTTTGTGCAATAACATTTCGAAAACCTTTGAAAAATTACAGATAATTGCAATTGGTCTATAATTTTCAATATTGTGACGATCACCGGCTTTAAACACAGGACATAATTTCGATACTTTCCAGCGCTTTGGGAAATAAGATGTTTTCAGTATTAAATTAAATATAAACTTTAAAGGTTCCGTAAGTAAATGTGCTGAGTCACGTAATAAAAAGGCGGGTATAAGATCAGGACCGGTAGTCATGTTATTTTTCAGACGTTTAAAAGCCCACAACACATCTTCAGAGGAGAATTCCTTAATGGATAACAAGTTGACATTTTCAAAACTTTCAGTTGAAGCAGTGTTACTGCAATCAAAATGGTTGTTAAAAAAGTTCCCAAAGGCATCGACTATTTCGTTAGGAGAATCAATAGTTTCATTATTGTAATTCATATTAGCAGGAATTCCTGTGTTATCCTTTTTGCTTTTGATATAAGACCAGAAATGATTAGGTTCACCCCTTATATCCCTTTCCGCATTACGTAGGTACTCCGTGCGAGCAAGTTCAGAGTCCCTTTTTATTTTTGTTCGCAAGGTTTTAAAATTGGAGTGCGCAACATGACAGACGGTTTTCTTGAATTTACGCCAATTAAGATTTTTTTCTTTAATACACCTAACAATGTCACTTGTGAACCAGCGAGGATACTGACTAGGTTTTCGTGATGTTTTCGGAACGAATAAGTTGAGACCAGAATAAATTAAATTGTAAAGTACATCACACGCGTCATCCGAGTTGGTGCAAACAAATAATTGGGTCCAATCTATATTGCACAGATGATTGTATAGATTAACAAAATCACATTTACGAAAGTTGTAGCTTTTTAAACTACTTGATGCATCATCGATAGTTTTAGTGTGGTTCGAAATAGGAAAATTCAAGATTAGCGGCGGGTGATAGGTATCAATTGGTAAGAAAGCATGAGTGGTTCCATCACTAATTTTACAATCGTTCAGATTAGTTAAAACCAAATCTAAAATGTGATTCGATGAATTGTGTATGTTATTTAATTGTTGAAGCGAGTAAAATTCAGAAAAGGCTTTTAACACTATCATTTTTTTGCTTAAAAATGACCCATCCATTTCTCTCGAATATTCGGGAATGTTAAAGTCACCCATGATTATTAGATTACCCTCTAAGATGCAGTGCAGTTGTTCTAGTCCTTCAAATAAAGCCTCGTAACATTCAATGGTAGCATTTGGGGGTACATAAATATTAAGGATGAACAGTTTGGACCCACCAAAATCAATACGTATAAAACAAATGTCAATTGATTTAATTTTAGCAAAAATATCGGAGAAAACATTAATGTTTAGAAAACATGATTTTAACTTAGAACTAACTGCCAATAGCGTACCCCCGTAATTATGATACAGGGGGAATTTATAGTAGTCCAAAAAAAAAATTTAAAAAAAAAATGCTAAATTTCATATAATCGAATTATTGGGAAAAACTAAACTGGAAAATGAAGGTTTGATGGCACAATTCTGATACAGGGGGAATTAATAGAGCTTCAAAAAGCTTAACAGTAAAATAAAAGTCTGACGAAATAATTATGATACAGGGGGAACTTATGATGGTTTTTGTTTTTGGACCACCATAAATCGACCTTGTATCGGGTGAGCAAATAAAAACGTAGGCTGTGAACAATGTAAAATCTGTCAATCAACAATATTTTGACAATGCCCACGGCCTACTTATGGGCCGTTTTTATTTGCTCACCCGATACCATAAGTTGGCCGTCAGACTTTTATTTTCCTGTTCTGAATTTCCTACTTAGTCGATCGTATAAAAATCAGCTGTTATCAATAAAGTATTTTTGTTCGTTTTTTTTTTGGACCACCATAAATTGACCCTGTACCATAAGTTGGCTGTCAGACTTTTATTTTCCTGTTTGGAATTTCCCAATTTATCGATCCTATGAAAATCAGCTGTTATCAATAAACTATTTTTGCTCTTTTTTTTTGGACCACCATAAGTTCCTCCTGTATCATAATTTTTTTGTCAGACTTTTTTTTTTCTGTTTGGAATTTCCTAATTAATCGATCCTATAAAAATTAAGCTGCCATCAAAATCGCTTATTTTTTCGATTTTTTTTTGAACCACTATAAATTCCCCCTGTATCAGAATTGTGTCATCAGACCTTCATTTTCCAGTTTAGTTTTTCCCAATAATTCGATTATAAGAAATAGCATAGCATTTTTTTTATTTTAATTTTTTTTGGACCACTATAAATTCCTCCTGTATCATAATTGTGCCATCAGACCTTCATTTTCCAGTTCAATTGCCATGTTAACGATCTTTATATCCATCTATCGAATTTTCGATAGATGAATATATATAGACCCTAAAATCGGCCGGTAAAAGAGTGTATGTTGCATAGAAATAAAATAATAATATTTCTGTGCTAATTCGCAGTTCGTTTTTTAAACTTTGATAAAATTTAAACTTTACAGAAATGTATAAAACTACAGTTAATTTTAAAAGAAATATAACTAAGGGCATAAGTTTAGTTTAATGCTATGTAAGTGGATGTTCTGCCACCCTAAAAAAGCACCCGGTGCTTTCTTTTCACATAGTTTTCCGTCTGATCTAACAGGGCGAACTTAAAAATTGATATTGCAAGTTATATTGGGAATGGCAAGCTTTTAAGGTCTTTTTCGGACATTTTTTTGGTAAAAATGTTCTTACCCCTAATGATCGTAAGTCAGATAATTTATTTAAGCAACAGTGAATTATTTTCCTTCCTATTTTTTTATGATGCAGCTCGATTTATACGTATATGTAAGCTGAAGCCGTTCCATCTGTGCAGTACCCAATTATTCTGATAAAGACACAATTAAACTAATTCAACCCCATTTTTAAGAAAAAGGAAACAATTCACAAAAATCGAGGCCTTACGAAATAGGAGTTAACGAAAAGGAAATAAATAGGACCATTTTAGTCAAATATATAACTTATTTAAGTGAAAAATCTTAAGACATGACATGTACATAAGTGCTTCATAAATACCAAACTACCAAATAAATTCATATTTTTATTCATTAGTTTTCCAATTGGGCTTCTAAGACGATATATAAAAGCAACGAGAATTTTGTATTTCCTTAGTTGCATTAGCCACGTATCACTGCAGCAATCACTTAAAACCCTCGCCTATTGAAACCCAAAATTTCCACTTCTTTTGTTATTTTCTTTAATTCTTCAATCATCGTATGAGGTCCTGGACTGTTTATGTCATTATCTTTAGGCAATAACTAATAAGCCTCTATTGCTAATAACTCCCCAATTTTTTCTGCTACCCCGCACACATATACATTTTTTGAGTGCTCCACATTTTTCCCTATTGAAAGAACTTCCTGACTATCGCAGGTTTCTTCTAAATGCCAGCACACACTTCTAAGTGTTATAAACAATTAATAAAATAAAACTAATTTGTCAAACACTTGACATTAATGAATAAAAACTTCAGAAACTTCAAAAATTCTTTTCGTTCGGGTTTTAAACTTTGCTTAACTCTATGACAGTGTTTTGTTCATAAATTGCTTACTTGATAAAAATGCTTTAACTTCGCAATAATAGAGTGCCTTGATGATTTTGACAGTTATTGTCGCCTTATAGAGTGGCGACATGCATCATTCTTTCTCTGTCATACAGATAACGTCATTAATTGTGATTGTAAGTTGTAATTGTTGTCACTTTGGCTATAACGTTGATGACGTTATCCGTATGACAGAGAAAGAATGATGCATGACAATAACTGTCAAAATAATCAAGGCACTCTACGAAATAATTCCTATTTAACCCAAGGTTTCTAGATGTATAGGTTATTCCGTTCCCTATAGCAACGACGTAAAAAAAATTAAGGGAGGGGATCGAGAGGGGAGGTTCTAAAGTGTGACGTCATCGTGTTAACTAGTTTTAAGTCTAGATAAAGACTTATTCGATGCTTTGTCAAAAAATTTTATGCAAAGTCAAAATAACAGTTTTGTGTCAAAGCTTTATTTTTTTTAAATATAAAAATGCCGAAAAATGGGGGTTACAGCTGCAGTGTTGCAACATGTAGTGCTACCTATTACCGATCCAAGAAAACCGACGATAAAATTTCGTTTTTTACTTTTCCTCAGGATGATGCTTTGCGCAATAGTCTACTCGCCGTATAGAAGGAAATTGGCTTTTTTTTTTGGACCCGCTGGCACACCAAGCTCAATCGAAAGAGCTTTTTTTACTACCAAGAAAACTTGGTGTCCCAAGCCAAATCATGGGTCTAACTGCGGTAGCCCCTTTTAAAGATGATATATTAGTGACATTTATACAGTCATAAGGTGAACTCTGTGTAAATGGGGATTGTTAGGAGAACTTTTATCTTTTAAATGATATTTTTACCGTCCAAATTGGCCCAGTGGGGCTAACAAAATTTGCAATCGAAATTAATTCTGTGGTAGGGAGGCAAAACGGGATAAGTATTTTTGACATTTAAAAAAATGTGTTTTTCGGACACCGAATTTTAATAGAAACATTTGAATATTTACAATTTGGATCAGCCATATACATACTTTGAAACCTATTTTTTTAGCTAGTTTCTCACTATTACATTATACTCCTTTTGCTGGCTCGATAATAGGGACAAATGATGTACACTAAATTTGACTTTGGGACATGATTTGGGACCCTTTCAGGATGCCTAAGCCATAAGGTGCCGCACCTGGTCGATAAGTCCGCCATATTGAATTTTATGTCAAAATGACAGAACGTCGTATCTCGGTAATGGATAAGTCAATTTGAAAAATTTTTTTTTTTGATGGATTTATAATTTTATTAGGAATAAGAAAAAAAATATAAATGTAGTATTATTTTTGAAAAAAGCTAAAATAAAATTAAAAAACCAAAGTCAAAATAATGGATTTTTGAAAAATGGCGCCCAACTTTTTTATTTTTTAATTTTTTTCAAAAAAATTTTTATAAGACTTGTAGCCTTAAGCCTATACTACATTCCAGTTTTTATAAATTCAAATTATCTTTAAAACTAAGAGAGTAATTTAAATGAAAAGGTCAAAAAACAAGGTTTTTTTTTATTTTGGCAACGTAAAAACTATTTTAATCAAATTTTTTTTTATCAGAATGACGTAAAATTTTATTATAAACATTTATTTGCAAAGTATTTTTTAATTAAAGCAAAACCAAAAAAAATACTGGCAAAAAACTAAATAAATTCTTTTTTTTATGTTTTAATTTACTTTTTGGCCTATACTTTTTCGACTAATTTTTTTTGAAAAATTTTATTTAACAATTATTAAGAATTAAGGTTTTCTACATAATCCAGCGTTTGCAGAATAAAGATATCTCTATCAACAAATAAGTTATTGTTAAATAAGTGAACATGCTATACCAGCGATTACTTAATGTTAGTGTTGTTAGTGTACTGCGTAAGCGAAATTAATCTGCATTTTGTGGTAGAAACATGAAATTTGAAAAAAATGTTCCTTAGAATATCTAAAAAATATTTGGATATAAAACCCCCCTGAGAAAGTCTCAGAAGCCCCCCCAGAGGGGCCAAATATTTTGAATAAAGAGGGCCCCCCTGGGGGGGCTCATGGCACTTTATCAGGGGGGTTTCGCAAGATACGTAAATGTTAAGAAATGATGCTACAAAAAATTACCGATCTTTTGATACTAAAATCATCTCGATCGCACCATCCACTGGGTTGTTATTAAAAAATATCACTTAGGTGTATGTTAGGATGGATGGATGGATGTACGGAGCAAAAAATTTCTTTAACTGTAATTTACACAACTATGGTACTAGATACAAAGTTCAAACTTGGCATAAGTAAATACCAAAGTCTTGTGGTCAAGATGACCTCAAAGTCATATTGACCACTGGTCAAGGTTAGTAGATATTGCATGCAAAAAAAAATCTAGCCCAAAATATTGGATTTTTTTTTTGCTTAAAAATATTCCTTCGCAGAGCCCTTTGTGTTAAAACTTTTTTAAAAAAAATGTATGTCTAGGAAAAAAGCTATGACGTTTTTATATGTCAATGTTTGCATTAACATTGCTCCAATACTACAATAGTAAGAGGTCTCAAACTTAGAGGATGGATACACAAGAGACAGGGGTTCAAGGTCATGTCAAGGTCATATCTTTTTAAAGGTCAATGGCATTTTTATTATTAAAAAACTATGTCAAGTTAAATGCAAGGTACATTTTGGACATGTTTTTGAAGACACAAAAGGTTGTTCCTATGTTTCTGACTTAGTAGACCATCTTCAGGAAACGATTTATAGTTTGACTTCAATTATCCCAAATACCACAATAGTTAAAGATCTTAAACTTGGAGGATGGATAACCAAAAGACAAGAGTTCAAGGTCATGTCAAGGTCATATTGTTTGAAAGGTCAGTACCATTTTTATTACTAAAAACTTACGTTAAGGTAAATGGAATGGTTGTTCTTGTGTTTCGGACTTAGTAAGCCATCTTCAGGAAACGATTTATAGTTTGACTTCAATTATCTCATGCACCACAATAGTTAAAGGTCTCAAACTTAGAGGGTGGTTAAACAAAACACAAGAGTTCAAGGTCATGTCAAGGTCATATTGTTTAAAAGGTCAATAGCATTTTTATTGTTAAGGTAAATGCAAGGTAAATGTTGGACATGTTTTTGAAAACACAAAAGGTTGTTCTTGTATTTCGGACTTAGTAAACCATCTTCAGGGAACGATTTATAGTTTGACTTCAATTATCTCATACACCTCAATAGTTAAAGGTCTCAAACTTGAAGAATGGATAACCAAAAGACAGGAGTTCAAGGTCATGTCAAGGTCATATTGTTTGAAAGGTCAATAGGATTTTTATTATTAAAAAACTATCTTAAGTTAAATGCAAGGTAAATGTTGGACATGTTTTTGAAAACATAAAAGGTTGTTCTTATGTTTCGGAACTAGTAGGTCATCTTCAGGAGACGATTTATAATTTGACGATTAATCAAGTCAAACTTAAAGAATGGATAATTAAAAGACAAGGGTTCAGGGTCATGTAAAGGTCTTATGGTTTAAGAGTTCAGTATAATTTTTATTATTCCAAAAATATTTTTTGTTAAATGCAATGTAAATATTGGACATGTCTTTAAAAAAATAAAAGGTTGTTTTTATGTTTGGACCTACTGGACTATCATCAGGAAACGCTATAATTCTAACAAAAAAATGAATTTATACGTAAGAAATGAACTCAAGAGTCGGATATACCGGCCTCGACTCAGCTAGTTTATATAATGTATCCCTTTAGTTGGTAGTATGTTTTTAGTTCATATTAAATAATGTTAAAAGAATTCACAATTTTCCTCTGAAAACAGCCTTTTTTTCGCCCAAAACTGGAAGTCGACAGTTTTTCGCAACTAATTGTATTTAAATGTGAAAATGTCACTAAAATATTATCTTTAAAAGGGGCTACCACAGTTAGGCCCAAAATCTCCTTCTATACGACTACAAGGTTTGGATGCGTTTATGCAATCGACATACACTAGTAGGATTTCAGGATTACATACATCAGTAAACCATACCTCAAGAACGTTTGCCCAGAAAATTATTATTTGTTAAGGAACTAAAGGAAGAAATTAAAACATTAATATTTTTATTGGTTAGTAAGAAAACTAAAGAATAAATTATACTTTTATTTAAAACAGAAATAAATTATTTCCATTAATTTTTTTATTGTCTACTGCATTCCATTGGCGTGTGCTGAGACACCGTCGTTAATAAGTTTTGCAAAGTCTACGTTTTACTACTTAATTTTAAATCCTGTGAGTACCCCTGCCTTTCCGCATCCTGACGAATATTATTACAGCACAATAAGCATTCAGGCCCTATAAACTATTTTTTATTGTTACTTCTATAATTTTAACATAGACATCGATAAGTGTAGATTTACATTGGCGAAAAAATATTTTTTGAAAAGCGTCAAAATTTTTTTTATTTTAAAAATGTTTTAATATCCACTTCAAATGACGACGTGTGTAGTTACTCCTACTTGGGTCATTCAAATATTTAATAACCTTTTATTTTACGTTTAGTCTTTGGCAATAGAAGAGCAGGAAACATTTTTGGGTGTCCTGAGGACTGGTATTCGCGAAATTCACTTCACGTCCACATCGTGTGACTTTTAAGAAAACGTGTATTTGTTGCATTCCTGAGTGCTCACATTGTCTGAGATAGCCGTTCTCGTGCTCTCGACCACGAGTGATGTGAAGTAAATAACATGCGCATTGATCACGAAATATCATAGGCTAAATGTCAAAAATTCAGTCTCTTCGCAGGATCTTTGAGACTTTACGAGTAACTCGCGCGTTTAAACGTTAAAAATTAAAATTGATGTCTTCTTTTTTGCAAAATTTTTAAATGGGTAGGTATGTAGAAATGCTTTTACACAAATAGGAAATTTCCTACTACCCTAAAGGGCCATGTAAAAATGGTTTTACTTGGAAGTTTCCAAGTATATATAAATATTTTTAAGTATTTGAAAATTAGAAATTAAGTACATTATTTGTATATTTTTAATAATTATTTGGCCAAGTACAGAATGGTCAGGAAAAAATTCCACTCCCATTATATTCTAAAAAAATTTGGTTTAACAATGCTGAGGTCGATTTTGTTATAAAATGAAACAAGATATCTTAAATTTTTTTTCTTCGACCCCCGTCCATTATCTTACAGTTGAATTCACATAAAAGTGGTACACTGTCAAAGTTGTGTCAAATTTGTTTAATTAAATTTTGCCATAATTTAATTATATTTCCGATGGTTGTTTCGTTGATTTGCCATATTTTATGAATACTGTAAAAAAATAACCAGAAATTAAAAAATTAATGCTAAATTTAATAAAAGAAATTTGACATTTTTTTAAAGTGTACCACTTTTATGTGAATTTAACTGTACATAGCGCTACGGGTCAAGTGGGGTCTCATTTTAATATTAACATTTTTCTCTTTTTAATAAACTAAAAATTTGAAAAATCGATTAACTATTCTAAAAATATTTTTAATAATAATAATCTTTATTATCACATACCAAATACATACATATTTTGTGAACGTCAGTAATTAAACAATTAAGAACTAACTTAACAACTAATGGTAGCCTTTCACGTAGCTTCTTGCTAGCTTCTAGAAGCTAGCTTCCCCGTTGCTATTGGAGGATTTAAATGTTTTAGGTGTGCGCGCGCAAGAAGAAGCTAAAAGAAATCAAGCACGGTTTGATTTCTTTTAGCTTCCTTTGTGCGCGTATACCTAAAACATTTGAATCCTCCAGTAGCAGCGAAGAAGCTAGCTTCTAGAAGCTAGCAAGAAGCTGCGTGAAAGGCTACCATTATTAAGACAAAATTTAATGAATTACAAACAATTAAAAACTAGGGTAAAAGATTATTTAAGCAAAAATTTAATATAATTACAAAGAACCCCGCACAATCCTTATGGAAAAGTGGTCCCGGTAAAATTTTCTGAATTTTTTATATGTTGTAGCCACGATCCTTCTGATCAAAAGTTACCATTGCGCCAACTTTTTTATCGAGCCGTTTTTCTTCTACAGGGTGTTAAAGTATCTCTTTTTGAAATATTCAATAATTTATTTTAGCGAAAGTAAAACAAAATTAAATGATTTTCTTTTACATTACATCTAAAAGTAAATCACTTTATTTGAAAAAAAAAATGTCAACCCCCTCACTTACCCTGAACCCCTATTTTCAAAAATCAAAAAAATCTGCATTTTTTCAGAAAACGATAGAACGTGTTTTTTTGACCTTGAATATAATAAAATACTTAATCTACATCTGCACCCCTTTAGTAGGGGATGCAATAAATAAAAAAACATCGGTTAAATTGACTGATTTTTTTTTATTTTATACTAGTAATCATTTTAAGCAAATTATTCCTATTAATAAAAAAATTCTTTGGGCGGTTTTTTTGTTACAAAGAAAAATGTAAAAATGAAGTATTCTTATCTTTTGTTTGTTTTAGTGTTTTGTTATGTACTTTATATTATTTAACATGTGCGTATTCAGAAAAGGGCCTAGGGGGATTGGAATAACAATTATTTTCCATTTTTATCCATTCCGTTCAGATCCAGGTTCGAAATTGTTGTATTTTAAGAAACGTCAAAGTGATTCAGAGTTAATCTGACGCTTCTCTAAATACAATGACCGCGAACCTGGATCTGAACGGAACGGAATGAATAAAAATGGAAAATAATTGTTATTCCAGTCCCCCTAGGCCCTTCTCTGAATACGCACATGTTAAATGATATAAAGTACATAACAAAACACTAAAACAAACAAAAGATAAAAAATACTTCATTTTTACATTTTTCTTTGTAACAAAAAAACCGCCCAAAGAATTTTTTTTTAATAGGAATAATTTGCTTAAAATAATTACTAGTATAAAAAATGCCTTTTGAAAATGTCTTAAAACTTTTTTTTTATAAATTTTCCGAAAATATTTTAAATTCCCCAGAATTATTTTTAATTCCCCGAAAATGCTTTCAACATCTAAAAATATTAATTTCCAAAAAATACCTCTAATTTTTCGAAAATATCTTGGAATTCATGAAATAAATCCTTTATGTCAAAGCCAACAAAGAAAGTTGCCCATAAACTCCAAATTTATCATAGATTTGGAAAAAAAATAAAAAAATAATGTGTCCTCTTTAAAATAACAAAGTTGCGTTTTATTACTCAGAACTGGCACAATCTGTATATTTAAATTTGGTTTTATTAAATGCGAAAGAAAAAGTTAGGAATCGACCTAAAAATAATTAAGGCTCTAAGAAAAGTATTAACGCCTTAGAAGCGATATGCGTTACTTTCTACTCACCCTGTATATACAGTGTGTTAAATTTCAAAGTAGACACCCCCCATAACTTTGTTAATACAGCAAATTAATTTTTAAGAAAAAACAGGTCAATTTAGTTACAGAGGGGGACATCTAAAAAATATAAAATAGATTTTTTTTGTTTAACCCTCCACCATCCAGCCACCCTAATATAAAAAATTTAAATTACAACCCCTATCTTGCGATACCTCATTTCAAATAGAAAAAAGTAAGCTGTACTATACCTAACGTCAAAAAATCGAAAATCTGTTTACCCCTTATTGAGATAACAAAGGAGTCATTCTCCGTCTATAACTTTTAAACGATTTGTGATATTTGCCTAAAACAAAATTAAGATAATATTTAAAAAAAAATTTTAACTCTTTTTTTTACCCCAACTTAACGAAAAATATGGAGACACTACAAAAAATAATTTGAAAAATTTAAAACAGATGCTTTATTACCCTTTAGCTCGAGGGTCAATTCAATGAAAAAAAAATGTGCACTAATTACACAAATTCCAAGCAAATTCCACAACAAAGGGTATTGCCGGGTTTGTTACTAAAAAGTGCCCCCAAAGCTTTTCGCATGAAAAACATATTTTCTTAAGAGGCAGGCTAATAAACATTGTTTCCTAAATTACTAGTCCTCCATCTCAACCACAAGGCAAATAATAGCAAAATTTTAATCTTAAACAAGATATTTTTTTATCACCCTATCTAAGTAGCAATTTTCTTTTTTTTTATGTATGGTAATAGACCACAAACATGAGTATTTGTAGCAATTTTTTTTTTTTATTATTTAAATTTTTTACATATTTTATTAAATTTTTAATGTTATTTTATTTTTTTATAGGCATTTGCCCAATAGTGACTACTTTCCTTATATTATTCTTAGTAAACCCTCAAGTAGAAGTTTATAAAAATTAAATAAAAAACAGCAAAAAAAAGGTACCTCATATCAAAATTTTGAAAAAATCAAACTTTTTTCCTGATTTTTTATCTTTATTTTTATACAGGGTGTCTCAAAAAGGTCGCCCACGGACCCCAAGGCATGGTAGAGGAACACAAACGATTTACAAAATCAGTAGCTAAAATTTTTTTTGGGGCCCCATTTTAAAAATATGGGGCTGCAAAGTTAGCAAAGTTTGGCAACATTGTTAGTTTAAATCTGCTTAGTTTAAAAAAAATCTAGTTAGTAGGTAAGCAAACGTGAAACTTCAACTTGACATTAGGAAATAGGTTAATGTTTATTATTAATTTTAAAAATACCAAGTGGTTAAAATACCTGAATTTTAAACTCCTTTGGTTATAAAATGTAACAAATCAATAAAATCCTAATAGAATTTGTTAAAACTAATGTATGTTTGAAATAACAACAAATCTGTTTAAAATTACGGCCATAACAAAATAAGTTACGACTTTTCTGACATCCATTATTGAATTTCACGAGGTTCTTCATTCAGGGAATTATTGTACTTCTGCATTGAGGCTCACATGAGAACGTACTTCATTTAAATCAAAGAAATCCCCACTAGGTTCAAATATTACAAATTTCTGATGCAGGCTGCTCCAAACTAAACACCTATACTGCTCTATTCTCACAGGAATTTTGGGGCACTTTTATTAAGTGGTCTTGGGAGGTACTGTAGATTCGAATTACCATATATTTTGTTTGTAACAGGAACCCTTTAAAAAAACTTGTATCAAAAATTGACGCAAACAATAAATTAATGACACTAATCACTGATAATAAATAAAATTTATGTTCAGTTTCCCTTAGTTACGAGGCATGGCGACTTTAATCAGAATAGACGGTAAGACAACGTTGCCGCATAGATTTTGGGGTAAAATTATAAAAATTAAAATTAAATACTTATGGAAACTAAACTTTATTAGACCGAAATTTTGCAATAAATAATTAGTTTTAGTCCCTGGCTTTCAATAATTAAGTAAATTATGTTTTATTATTAGCTAAGTAAGGTGCTATAAGGGTGCAAAGTTTGTACCTTTGAAACCCCATATCTTTGGAATGGGGCACCACAAAAAATTTTCGTTACTGATTTTGTATATCGTTTGTGTTCCTCTACCACGCCTTGGGGTCCGTGGGCGACCTTTTTGAGACACCCTGTATTATTAATCTAATAATCTAAATATCATTGCCGCTACCAATCTGAGTACCCAAACCCACAATACATGAAGTTTAACAAACTTTACGTTTCATTATTTTACGAAGTAAAGTATTCCAGGAGATCTCTAATAAATATATGAAACATAAGTTTTTTTAAAATTTATTTCTCAACCAAACGTTATATTATAATAATAAAATAACTAAAGATATTTTTTCTTACGTAATGTAATAAAAAAAATTAATTAATTTCAAAAATACAAATGTGCAATAAAAAATAAAATACAGGCGTCCAATATTTCTTAAGGTCAACTTTTCATAATACATAATAGCTTCAGTTAAGTGGGGGCAAACCCTTAAGAAATTTAAAGAAGGGCTTCTTTTGTAACCTAGCCGTTTTGGTTTAGGTTCGGTAGAATCTAAGATTCATTAAGATCCTAATGCCGAACAGCCAAGTTATAAAAGAAGTCCTTCCTTATATTTCTTAAAGGTTTTTATACATATGCAAGATAAAAATCCAAAACTAGTCGTCATCACTGTCCTCATTAATAATTATTTCTGTGTTGTCAACAGAAAACAATTTGGACAATATTTGAGCGGGACGAATAATTTTGGACTTGTACCTTGCATTTGAGAGATAATATATTATTGCCGCAATGTGTGAACAACAACCAACAGTCCTACTTCCATTGGCACAATCACAGCAATAGCGGGTAATTCCAGTTATATCATCAAAGTTAGGAATATATTCAATGTAGCATTTATACATTTTTTTGTTAATATGTCGAGATTTGACTAAAATTTTTATAATATTGGGCCTCTCTTTAACGTATTCTAAGGCCAAGTTATTACTCTCATCTAGAAGTTCTGCCAAATAAGATATTGATTGCGACAATTGATATGAACCAGTAAACAATATTTTTAAGTCCTTTTCTGATAGTTCTGGAAAGTCTAAAATATCTGAAGAAGTTAATTTATTAAAAGGAACTTTCCTTCTATCCCATCTTAATTCCTCCACTTCATTAGCTAGTGTGTTTTCGGTGTTTACATTATTTTTTATTTTTTCTATTATGATGTCAGAGTCCTCTTTATCAGAATAAAATCGTTCGCCATATTCATTGTTTAGAAAGCATGCAATTTTGCATAATGTCGATGCAATTGGTAATAACTTATTGTCCAATTTTCTATCAAGCAAACGATATTTTTGCTTTATGACGCCATGGACAGATTCGACTACCCATCGAATTTTAGTAGCCAGTCGGGACTCATTAGATTCTTCCGTAGTTAGTTGCGATCTCTTCCCTCTTAGCGCAGGCATAAGAACCTTAAATCCTAAATTTTCGAGTTAGAGTCGGTTTAACGTCCCTAAATCCTCGATCCACAACAAAAATGTCATTTGGCTTAACCAACTTGGTAAAATAATTGTTTGACAGAACAGCTTCCATTATTTGAGCATCATTTTTGGTCCCTTCAAACGGCCCAAGCATATCCACGACAAAGCCACTCGTAGTGCATATAGTAAAGGGTTTGCATAAAGAAGCTTTTTTTTGTCCTGAATACGATTTTCTTTGATAGTCGTTATTCGTCGACTTCTGGTGACGTAAATATGTGCCGTAAAAAATAAGAACTAATTCGTCCTTTAAATCATAGAGTTTTTTAGCTGTCTCAGATGTTTGACTTTCAATAAGTGATCTTCTATTAACAGCCTGGAGACCAAAATGTTGGGAAATAATATCTTTTTCAAAAGAATTTATTACTGAATGACATATATCTGAGACAGTCTGTTCTCTTTCAATTTCAAACACGGCACTTATTATTTTATTGCTGCTACCACTTCGCAATTTAAATAAAAAAATTATTAAAGCTTGCGTTATTGTTCTTTTTGACGAATTATTCATAGAAACAAGTTTTCCTCTTAATTTTATAAGTTGTTCCCAGTTAAGACCAGTGAAAGTCTGCAAACGTTCTTCAGAAATGTTAAAATTATCCATTTTTTTTAATAGAGGCAGATTAATATCCACTGCCATTTGATTTAAAAATGTAGGAATATCTTTTAGGGACACACTTGATGATCGAGAATAGACCTCAAATAAAATAAATTCATCTTCATAAATTTTTTTTTTTAATAAATGTTTTCTGCAACATCTATTGCCTTCTGGGATAAATATTCGTTTTTTAATAAAACTTTGGATTCGCGCATTAAGAGGTACACTTACTAGATTTAAATTACCAGCCGGGCCACACAAAAAACAATATTTATGGGTAGAAACTACACGGTTAAATGGCATTTCGACATACTCAGTCTGTTGTTGCGAATCCGAGTAGATTTTAATTTGAAATTCTGAACCACTTGAAGGCATGGTTACTTGTAACGATTCAGTTTCACTTAAAGAAGACTGGGATAACACTTCACTTAGATTCTCAACGCCTGCATCATTATCATCGTTGTTAGAGCTTTCGACTTCATTATCTGGTTCAGGTATTTTTTTTTATCTCGTAAAAATTGTGTTCGACATTTTCCACACATTGAGTCTCCAATTCTTGCGTGTTTACCATATACCTTCTTTAAATCTTTAATTTCCAGTTCATTTTTTATAACTTTTTTTTGACCACTAACCTGTAAAATTGTCTATAAAGTAAGTTTGTTAATTGTTTTTGTAAGTATAATTACCCTTTTAACAAGCAAATGACATATTAAACAGCGGATGTTTCTATTACTCAATTTAGTACTACTTGTTCCAGGTTGCGACATTGTAACAAAATAAAAGCGGTTGCAAGTAATAAAAACCGTTAACAAATTGGCACACTATTTAAAGTACTTATCCACTGGTCAAGGCACTTTATCTTTTCTCGCTCTCGCTTACTACTTTACTATTCTTTATCTCACTCACTATCTCACTAGGGTTTACTGTATTTTTGTAGTAACGCGAGCGCGCGAGCTGTATTTATAGGTTAGATGATTTCTGGAATTTTCTTTTTCGAGAAAAGATCTAGAATAATAATTCTACAGTCGAGATTCTTCTGGAACGTGCCTTAAGATTGTTCATACCTGTTTTTCTAGGCAATCTAGGCGCTTTTGAATGTTTCTATCAGTGACAAATCGTCACACATTTGCCTAATTTCAGTAATTTCTTTAAAAAATTAAAACTAAAGTATGTTAAACTCCGCCTACTATGGGTTTTGGTTTCTATAGGATTTTCGCGGCATTGATTTTTAGTTTATTAGATTAACAATATAAAAATAAAGATAGAAAATCAGGAAAAAAGTTTGATTTTTTCAAAATTTTGATATGAGGTACCTTTTTTTTGCTGTTTTTTATTTAATTTTTATAAACTTCTACTTGAGGGTTTACTAAGAATAATATAAGGAAAGTAGTCACTATTGGGCAAATGCCTATAAAAAAATAAAATAACATTAAAAATTTTATAAAATATGTAAAAAATTTAAATTAAAAAAAAAAAAAATTGCCACAAATACTCATGGTTGTGGTCTATTACCATACATAAAAAAAAAAAAAAAATTGCTACTTAGATAGGGTGATAAAAAAATATCTTGTTTAAGATTAAAATTTTGCTATTATTTGCCTTGTGGTTGAGATGGAGGACTAGTAATTTAGGAAACAATGTTTATTAGCCTGCCTCTTAAGAAAATATGTTTTTCATGCGAAAAGCTTTGGGGGCACTTTTTAGTAACAAACCCGGCAATACCCTTTCTAGCAAATTGCAAATTACTTGAGAAATTGACACTATTTAATGAATAGCCCCTTGGTTAAGTCAGTAACTGTGCCCAATTTAAACATTTTATGAAGTGAAATATTTTTCAAAAATGATTTTTTCTTTCTTTTTTATAAGAAGTCGTAAAAAAAAATAAAAACTAAATTAAATTTTAATTTGTTACAACCATTTTATGGAAAAAAAAAAAAAAATTTAAAATGATATATAACATTACCCCCCGTCTTTTAAAAATAAAAACAAAAAAAAAAAATAATGACCCCTTAAGTTGCGGTAAAAAAATTTTTTTTTGCCAGAAGTTAGAATTTTTTGTAGTGTATTATTTAAATTTTGTTTTAGGTAAGTATCACAAATCGTTACAAAGTTATCGTCAGGTAAAGGAACCTTTGTTATTTCGATAAGGGGTAAACCGATTTTGATTTTTTTGACGTTCATCGTACAGCTTATTTTGTTTTCTTTGAAATGAGGTATCGCAAGATAGGGGTTGTAATTTAAAATTTTTATGTTAGGGCGACTGGTCGGTGGAGGGTTAAACAAAAAAAATATATTTTAATATTTTTAGATGTCCCCCTACCAATCTAAATCGACCTGTTTTTTCTTAAAAATGGATTTGCTATATTAACAAAGATATAGGGGGTGGCTACTCTGAAATTGAACACACTGTATGTATGGCAATACAAATATTACTACCTTACTATTGGACCATACATTACATACCACTGCAATAGATGGATCCATACTTAAAATAGGCACCCTTGTGGCATATTTACAATGATAAGACTCATCCAATTCTACTTGTTCTTCAGTGTCCTTGTTTCCAATATATCCAGCTGGTTGAGTTTTATGTGGGTCTAAACAAATCAGATCATTTCCAACGTACCCAATGAAATATAAAGCTAAATTGGGCCTCCCGCCGATAATTCCAACGCTGTGTTCAAATTGAAAGCATTTCTAAAAATATATATTTTATAGAGCCGGCGAGCCTGATGATGTAAGAAATCTTTTAGCATTTTTATTAGGTATGCAATAGTATTTTTTACATGAAACCTTTTAAAAACTAGAAATGGGTAGAAGTCGAAACGCGTAGAAGTTACTCTTCGCAGATGAGTAGCTCGAATAGAATTCGAAATCAGTAGAAGTCTAATTTTATATTTATTAAGTCAGAGCTAAATCGAAATTTTATATAATTGAACACATTCTATAATATACTCTTCGCTAAAAAACTATTACAAGATAATAGTTATATTTTTAATTTTATGTAAATAAAATCTGCGAAGAGTGCTAACTATTAACAGAAAACACGAACAATTTCATAAGCGAAGAGGATAAACGTCATTTCTGACGTTTAACATATTTGAGGTTATTGGTTCTGACAGCTACTTTTCTTTCTTTGTTTGAAATATTTTTGGCATGGCCTTCTTGACACACGCGTGTCAAGTTTATTATACTATTCGCACGACTAGGTCCGAAGAGTATATTGCAATCGATACAAAAATCGGTCGGTCGGTCGGTGTGTATGTATGTCACGTTTCTTGTAAACACGCTATCTTATGAACCAAAATTCCAATCCAATTCAAATTTTAAGGAAAAATCGATCCCTATAAGAGGAAGATCCCTATTGTTTTTAATAAGAAT
Source organism: Cartodere bifasciata (assembly GCA_963920755.1). Lineage (NCBI taxonomy): Eukaryota > Metazoa > Arthropoda > Insecta > Coleoptera > Latridiidae > Cartodere > Cartodere bifasciata. The sequence goes on from OY987195.1 coordinate 9,248,477, forward strand.
CCGAATACTACAAAGCCCCTTTTTCAGCCCCCCAAATTAAAAAAAAATCGTAGCTCAACTATTATTGAATTTACAAAAAAAATTATTTGACATAGAATATAGATAATTTAATTCTTTACCAAAAAGTATTCGTTAGTTTTTTGTCCGATCCCACAATTACCCCCCAGCACAAAAAAACCTTCTGCCTCCGTTATTATTCAATCTACAAAAAAAAATATTTTTTACAAAATTAATAAAAGTTTAATTTTCTATTTAAAATGTTAGTTCATTTTTTGTAAAATTAGCCAGTAAAGTTAAAAAAACAAAAACTAAAAGATTTCAGTAGCAAAATACTTCTAAGTCCAAAACGCGTTACGCGTCGGTCAAGAAGGCCATGCCAAAAATATTTCAAACAAAGAAACAAAGCCAGCTGTCAGAACAAATAACCTCAAATATCTTAAACGTCAGAACTGACGTTTATCCTCTTCGTTAAGTAAATTCTTCGAGTTTTCTGTTAATAGTTTGCACTCTTCGCAGATTTTACTTACATAATTTTTTTTATATGAAATTATTAATTATCCTATAATAGTTTTCTTGCGAAGAGTATACCATAGAATGTGTAGCAATTATATAAAAAATTGATTTAGCTTTGATTTACAAAATATAAAACTACACTTCTACCGATTCCGAATTCTACTCGAGCTACCTATTTGCGAAGAGTAACTTCTACGCGTTTCGACTTCTACCCATTCCGACTTCTACTCATTCTAGTTTTTTATTTTTTTAACCATACTGGCTAATTTTACAAAAAAATAAACCAACATTACTTATTAAAAATTAAATTTTCTTTTATTTCGTAAAGAATATTTTTTTTGTAGATTTAATAATAAAAGAGATAGATTTTTCGTCTTGGGGGGCTATTGGGGGTCGGACAAAAAAACCAAAATATTATACTTTTTGGTAGAGAATTAAATTTCCTATGTTTTATGTTGAATAATTTTTTTTGTAAATTAAATAATAGTTGAAATACGATTTTTTTTTTATTTCGAGTGCTTAAAAGGGGGCTTTGTAGTGGATTCTTGTCAAAAACAATAGGGATCTTACTCTTATAGAAATCGATTTTTTCTTCAAATTTGAGTTTGATATCCCCTTTGGTTTTTGAGATAGCGTGTTTACAAGAAACATGACATACTTACACACCGACCGACGGACGGATTTTTTCAAAGTTGTTCAAAATTCAATGAAAAACACACAAGAATTTTTGCTTTAGGATGAAAATTGACGATTTTAGGATTTTCGTATCGATTGCAATATACTATTCGGACCTAGTCTTGCGAAGAGTATAATAAGAAAGAAGACTGTATGAAACCCATTATATTACTTTTAAAATACTGTCTGAACAAATAAAAACGGCGGCTAAGGAGGTACAATAAAAAAGTGTCAATAAACCGTAAATATTTTAACAATGACCATTCTTCATGGTCAGTCACTACACCTTTTTCAACTGTAAATTCTAAAATATCACTTGTAAATTCCAGTTATCAAGTGTTAAATCCAAAGTATCAAATGTAAATTCTTATAGTCAAATGTAAAATCCAAATAATCAAATGTAAATTCCAACAATCAAATGCTAATTCCAAAGTATCACATGTAAATTCCAACTATCACATGTAAATTCCAACTATCAAATGTAAATTCAAAAATATGAAATGTAAAATCCAAGATATCAAATGTAAATTCCAATGCTTGCAATAACATTTTAAAACACCATTACCTTACAAATAAAAAATACCATTTTAATTATTTTTGGTTATTACCAGTTATTACGAATGTATGTACTAACATAAAGATATTTTGCTTTGTAATCAGAAAGCTAATACTATGTACAGTAAAAGAGTCAAAAATTATGCAATCAAACCGAAAAAATTCCGAATTGAATTTAAATTGTTATAACTGGGGTCCAAAGAATTAAACCGTAAATTGGCGAATTCCTATCAGTTTCGGAAACGGAGTTATAGCCCCCAAGGTGCCCCCTTGAATTTGTAATACTAAATTACGGTAAGTATACACCAAATTTTGCAAATATGTGTCAAATGAAGTTCTAAAATATTTTTGTAAAAACAATTTCTTTAAAAAAATTTCTTTACCCCCCAAATTTTGGGGATAGGTTTTAAGGAACTTTTTTTTTTCATAAAAAAAGTGGCTTCATGTACAATAAAACTTTCTTTACCCCGTAGAGAAATTTATACTTTTTGTTGGGGTAGTTAGCCCACCTAAAGGGGAGAACTGACGAAGAAAATAAGAGTTATTAACTTTTGATGTATTATCTCAGCATTTTCTTTTAGGTACTTATACTTTAAATAATTTAAAACTACAATTCAAATTAAAAAATTGGAAAAATATGGCTCCACTTGACGTAGTCATTTTTTGGGGGCGAAAAAAAAATAAAAGATATATTTCCCCTTAAAAGAAAATCGTCCAGGGTCGAGATTTTTTTCAAAATTAATTTGTTCAAATTAAATAAAAAATAAAGGTGGTGGCAACTTTAAAACTGAACACCCTGTATAATATTTAATAAATACTTTTTTTGCTTAAATGTATTTACTTTATATGTACATAGATTGGAAAACACAAATACAGAAATAGTAAACCTTAAAGCATTTAAATTTTATTTTGCGCTTTGGAATTTACATTTGATAATTTTGATTTTACATTTGATGTTTTGGAATTTACATTTGATAGTTGGAATTATCATTTGATGCTTTTGAATTTACATTTGATAGTTGGAATTTACATGTGATATTTTGGAATTAGCAATTGATTGTTGGAATTTACATCTGATTATTTGGATTTTACATTTGACTATTTGAATTTACATTTGATACTTTTGAATTTACAAGTGATATTTTTGAATTTACAGTTGAAAAAGGTGTAGATGTAGAGTGCCTTGATGATTTTGACAGTTATTGTCGCCTTATAGAGTGACGACATGCATCATTCCTTCTCTGTCATACAACGTTATAGCCAAAGTGACAACAATTACAATTGATGACATTATCTGTATGACAGAGAAGGAATGATGCATGGCGTCACTCTATAGAGCGACAATAACTGTCAAAATCATCAAGGCACTCTAACTAGATGTAGTGTGAAAAGTGAAAGTGTAAGTATTTTTGTTCTCCCTAGACGAAATATTATCAATATGTGACTTAATTTTTGGGACCTTTTGCAATCGATTAGGGGGTTTATTCTGAGTATAAAAATCCACTTTTGGACAAAAAATCACTTTTTTCACCACCACTAGGAGTGGTTTTTGGTTTTTTTTAGGATATCTATACAGGGTGTCCCAGAATTGGCGCACCACCTGTATGGTACGTTGTTGGGGCATGCCCAGGGATCCCCAGAAAATTGTCAAAAAAAATCCATCTCATACACCCTCGAAGATATGAGGCCCCAAAGTGCAAAACTTTAAACGCATATACCTTAAAAACAACAGCACGTATTAACGAAAAATATGGTTTAATACAAAGCTGCAGTCTATCTTAAGCCATTTCACCAATTTTTCTTCTTTTATGGTCAAATAACATTTTTATAATCAATTTAATTTTACAAAATTTTCTTGAAATAAGCTGACAACAATGTCAATAAAATTTTAGGCAAAAGTGTATAATCAAGACTCATAGATGGGATTTTTAGATTTATTTGCCTAGACTGTGTTGTATTTTCCTAGACTGTGTTGCCAAATTTATGCAACTTTGTTCGCATTTTCCTCAATGAATATAACAGATGGATTTTTTTTAACAATTTTCCTGGAATCCCCAGGCATGCCCTAACAGCGTACCATACAGGTGGTGCGCCAATTCTGGGACACCCTGTATATTGGTTGCATTTTTTAAAAAAGTGATTTTAACAACTATACAGAGAATAAAATTCCACACTTTGCTTTGTTAATTGCATTTTTTTATTTTCATCGGTTTAATTACTATATGAGTTTAAAGGAAAAGTCTGTCTAATTATAGCATACTTACCCCATATCATAGGAACTACTCTGATCTAAAGTACCTATAATCTATTCTAGCATCTTTACTCTGATCGTGTTTGATTGCTTCTAATTCTGTTTATTCTGACTATTCGATGACAGAATGAACAGAATTAGGAGCAATCAAACACGATCTCTGTGTCCCGTTGTTTTGATAGTTGAATTGTCGGTGTCAAAACTAAAAATGATGTGCGGGGGGCAAAATGTTGCCACTGCAAGTTCATCTTTGCAAAATTTGTTGTAAGTTATAAACAAAACAAATAAATCAATATGCCCGCTTTGTTTAATAATGTTAAGTAAGTGTAAGTAAGCAAAACTTTATCGTTAAACATTTTTGTTTGAGTGTGCTGGTTGCCATAAACCATGAAATTTCATGCAAGGTTTAAATACGTTTTGAGTGAAAAATAACGATCCTTTCGACACCATCTTTTGGAGGTAAAGTTCATGGAGCGGTTTTTTTATTGTGGTTTTCCTAAATCCACGAAGACCAACGTTTTTTAATGTTTCTTTTTTTGAGGAAGTGGGCGAATTGGGTCCGAAAATTTGATTTTCCAAGAATATTATGTTAGGACGTTGGGTTCGTTGTTAATTGTTGGTATGGCACTGATGACTGCTAAACTTTCATCTTTGATAGGATTTTCTTTAAATCAAAAATTGAATAGATTTTGCGTTATATCCAGTTCATTTTAAATCGGCCTTAAAAAAGTGCAAGCATTTATCGTCTTCACAATTACACTCACAAGAAGTGGGGTTCTGGTAGTGCTAGGCACGTTTGAATTGGCCCCATGCGCGGGATGTTTTTTTTTTAACCCCATTCCAGGATGTTGTTTGTTATCCATGCATGGTAATATGTTCTAAGGATATGCTGCTCGCATTATACAGGGTGAGTAGAAAGTAACGCATATCGCTTCTAACGGCGTTAATACTTTTCTTAGAGCCTTCATTTTAGGTCGATTCCTAACTTTTTCTTGCGCATTTAATAAAACTAAATTTAAATATACAGGTTTTGCCAGTTCTGAGTAATAAAACGCAACTTTGTTATTTTAAATTGGACACCCCATTTTTTAATTTTTTTTCCAAATCTATGATAAATTTGGAGTTTAATGATATAGGTTTTGCTACTACCTCTTACTCGCAAGAAGGTTGTCAACCGCAAAAATATACATTAATTATTTTAAGGTTTTTAACACTTATGGACATCTTTATTTGTTGGCTTTGACACAAAGGATTTTTTTTATGAATTCCAAGATATTTTTAAAAAATTAGTGGTATTTTTTCAAAATTATAGATATTTTTAAGAAGTTGGAGGGATTTTCGGGGAATTAAAAGTATTTTTGGAGAATTCAATGTAATTTCGGAAAATTAAAGGTATTTAAAAAAAAAAAAAAAATTTTTAAGACATTTTTAAAAGTGTAAGGCATTTTTTTTTGAAAGTGGAGGCGTTTTTTGGAAAATTTTGTGTGTATTTTTTTTCTATTAAAAAATATTATTAACCTGTCAAATCCAACCAAAAAAGAAGCACAAAATCGTTGGATACCTTAAAATAATTAAAGTGTATTTTTGATGTTTGACAACCTTTTTGTGGGCAAGGGGTAGTAACAAAACCTATATCATTGAACTACAAATTCATCGTAGATTTGGAAAAAAAAAAAAAAAATGGGGTGTCCCATTTAAAATTACAAAGTTGCATTTCATTAGTCAAAACTAGCACAACCTGTATATTTAAATTTAGTTTTATCAAAAGCGAAAGAAAAAGTTAGGAATTGACCTGAAAAAAATTAGGACTCTAGGAAAAGTATTTACGCCGTTAGAAGCGATATGCGTTACTTTATACTCACCCTGTATTTAGAGGTATTCACGATCCTCATCAGTATCATTAAAATACTGATTATTAGAATTAGAATCGCATTATATTATAAGGTTGGCGCTATTCAGGTTCGCTTGACCTTTGCGAATTCATTGTGCAAATGTCTATATCCAAAGAGCATTTAGAACCAGAACCTTACTGCTCAAATCTTTTCTGCCACAACAGAACTGCTCTTTTTCTAAGAAAATTTACAGAATCCGTGAGAAGTTATACCTACATATTACGCAGAAATCCAATTTGACTGTTTTCGTACCAATAATTAAAGAAATTGTAAAGAAACAATAATATTTCCGCGTTACTTTTTATTTTGACACTGACAGTTTTGTAACAGTTAAGAACAGTAGTTTCTATGATATGGGGTAACAGTGCTATAATTAAACACACTCTTTCGTTAAACTCCTTTAGTGATTAGAGTGCCTCGATGTCATTTTGACAGATATTGTCGCCTTATAGAGTGGCGACATGCATCATTCCCTCTCTGTCATACAGATTATGTCATAAATTGTACTTGTAAGTTGTAATTGTTGTCATCTTTGCTAATATGTGAATGACATAATCTGTATGACAGATAGGGAATGATGCATGTCGCCACTCTATAAGGCGACAATATCTGTCAAAATGACATCGAGGCACTCTATTAGTGATAAAACCGATAAAAATAAAAAAATGCAATCAACAAAGCAAAGTGTGGAATTTTATTCCCTACAAAGTTGTTAAAATCACTTTTTTAAAAAATGCAACCAATAGCTGCATTTACACGGACGGGTTTTTCCACACTTTTGCGAGCACAAACTTGCATGTTTGTTTGGCATGCGCGCCAGCGCGTCAGTTGTTGCGTTTAACTTGTACAAAAAGTGTTTTAAATGACAGACAAAAATTATAAATTATTTAAAATGTCCTCAAACAAACAATAAATTATGATCGATTACCCGTGCTGGTATTTTTGCAATGATAAATGGTAAAAATAAAGATGATTATTTACTTCATCTAATCTATTTAAAAAAACTACGGGTCAAGTGGGAACTCATATTAACACTACAATTTTTCTCTTTTCAAAAAATAAAATTTTGAAAATCGACTTACTATTTTTAAATTTTTTTTTTATTTGAATTTTAGATTTAAAAGTTAGTTAACAGTCGTAAAGAAATAAAATGCTTAGACAGGTTGCTTTTTTTTCAAACGAAAAAACTAAAAATAATATAAAGTTTACATCTCACCAACCATTGGACACCGTGTTTCGTAGTTATTGCTACTTATCAACAATGGGTAGGCATCCGCTATATATACAGTGAGAGGCAAAAGTCCCCCCCCCCTGGCCTTAACTTTTGAACGGTTCGAGATATTGATTTCCAAAAAATTTTAGGTTAATTTACACAAAAAAAACTACCTTTTGACAAATTTGGATTATTAAAAAATAATAACCCCCAGATGGGGGGACTATGAACTTAGTTTTTTTTAATGTAAAAAGGGGTCAAGTGACCCCTCATTTGAAAGGGATTTTTATTTGTAACACAATGGTGTTTACCAATTTAAGATATATTTATTATTTTTTTGGCTAGGAGCTTCTCAATAAAAAGATCGATTTCCTTAATAAATGCAACAGTGAAAAAATAAAACTATTTGAAATTAGGTAAGGGTGCATGTTTTTCTTTAATAAAAAAAAATATGTAATATTTTTTTGTTAAAATGTGTTATTCCCTGTGTCCCAACATAAAATACAAAAAAACAAAACCTTATGCTTCTTAATAATTTTTTTTTAATTAATTATATTTTTTAACCCTATTTTACTTCGTTTTTTTGAAAAAAAAATAATTTTGGTAGGTTATTTTAAAACATTTGTTATAAAACATACTAACAAAAAAAAAATTATTAATATTTTTAAATAAATAGAAAACATACACCCCTACTTAGTTTGGATTCACTTAAGTCTTTTATTGTTGCATTTATTACGTAAAACAGGATTCTTGTGCTTTATTTTAAAACGCACAGTACAATAGAACTACTGAATTAATCTTAAATTCGTAAACGTCATTGTCTTGGAAATAAAAATAGCTTTCAAATGAGGGGTCACTTGACCCCCCTTTATATTTAAAAAAATTAAGTAGATAGTCCCCCTATGTGGGGGTTATTATTTTTTGAAAAACCAATTTCGTCAAAAGGTAGTTTTTTTGTGCTAATTTGTCAAGAATTTTTTTTAAATCAATATCTTAAACCGTTCAAAAGTTAAGCTGGGGGGGGGCGGACTTTTGCCTCGCACTGTATATATTCGTATGATATTATAAATACATGTCAAAAATAGGTACAAATGAGCATTATAAAATGGAAGATGTTTAATTTCCAGAAGGTATAAGTGATGGCATCCGCTAGCACACATAATCCAAACAGTCACTAGTCGTATATACAGGGTGTCCCAGAATTGGCGCACCACCTGTATGGTACGCTGTTAGGGCATGTCTGGGGATTCCAGGAAAATTGTTAAAAAAAATCCATCTGTTATATTCATTGAGGAAAATGCGAACAAAGTTGCTTAAATTTGGCAACACAGACTAGGAAAATACTACACAGTCTAGGCAAATAAATCTAAAAATCCCATCTATGAGTCTTGATTCAGGTCAATTCAGTCGCCATGGCGGCAGCGATGAGTTGTAGTAAATGCTTACGTAGTATTAATGTTAAATACGACGATTACCTTCAATGCAAAAATGTGCAATGTGATGGTACTTTTCATTCTCGATGTCTGGAATGATGCCAGAGGATGTATTTATGGCGATGAAAACTGTAGGTTTGCAACAAGATTGGATTTGTTTCACTTGCACCAATCCTTTAAACTCAAACCTAACCTCACTTATGAAAAATAAACAAACGACTAAAGATGCAGCTGAACTACTAGATGCTCAAAAACCTTCTTCATGTGGACTACCAAAGGCAAACCACTGTGGATTATCATCTGCCTCTGGTCCTTTTAGTTCATTTCTCTAAAGGAAATGTACTATTGTAATTGCAATTTCTGAAAATCGATGTTTTTTTGAAACTGTGCCTAAACGAAGCAAGATACGTGAATGTTAAGGGTGTTGGAAAGATGCTACAAAAAATTACCGATCTTTTAATACTAGAATCATATCGATCGGACCATCCACTGGGTTGTTATTAAAAAATATCACTGTCTTCTCTGTGTATATCTTGTGTTTTCTTGGTTTATTTAATTTTGTTTTGGTTTATTATTGTGCTATTGTGTTTATAAATATCTGTGGTTGGTTCTGAAGTTTGTTCTATGTGGATTTGTACATGAAATATCCAGTAATTATAATAATTGCTCTTTATTTTAGTCGGGTATTTAACATATTCAGTGTGTTGACCTCTGTTTTTTGTGAGTTTTCTTATCAAGCCAGGAACCTCGGGATTCCGGCCACTCGACTAGTTGAGTTTTTGTGCCTTATCATTATTGTTTTTTGTTGTAAAAATTAGTTAGCTTCTGGTATTTTTTGTCATACAGTAAGTTCGCACTGTGTTGGCGTAACTTTATATTAGTTACTGGTTTTCTGGTTCTCTTATGCTTTATTAGGCCAAGAATCGCATTGGATATCCGACCTCTTGATTTATCGAGTGTTTGAATTCGGCCTATTATTGCTATTTTACTTTTGTCTGTTAATACAGTGGTTGGTTGCTAATTTTTTTTTTGGTTAGTTTTGCTGGTTCTATTTTTATTATTTTATATTAAGCCAAGAATCACGTCGGAAACCCGACACACTTGACCTGTTGAGTGTTTGAATTCGGCTCATTATTGGTGTTCTTCTTCTTTTCTGATACTATACAGGGTGTTACCAAATAAGTAGGAAAAAATTCAGGGGGTAATTCCTGAACTCATTTTAAGAAAAAAAGTTCATATAAACATGTGTCCGAAAATCCTTCTTTTCTGAGATACAGCTCCCCCAAAAACCCCTAAAAAATCAGTTTTTTCGCTATAATTTCGAAAAGATAAATTTTTTCAAAAAATTTTATAGGACCTATTTGATTTATCTAATCACTAGAAATATTTTCCTTTCTGTAAAATTTAAAAAAACGTGTTAATAGTGGGGGCCCTTAGAGGGCTGTAAGAAAAAAAAAAGTCAAAATCGGGCATATCTCTATAGGAACTTTTTTTCTTAAAATGGGTTCAGGAATTACCCCCTGAATTTTTTCCCACTTATTTAGTAACACCCTGTATACAATTGGTTGGTTGTCGATTTTTTCATATTATTCCTTTTTTGTTGTTTCTACAATCTGGCTCTGTGTTGCTGCTATCTTTTTTGTTTCATTTTTTCTTTTAATACAGTCAGTTCACACCATCTGGACCTAACTTTATATAGTTATATAGTTTTGTGTAGCCGCTATTAAATTTGTTTATCTTTATATCATTATTGTTATTATTCTTGCTTAAACTCATCATAATGTCTCATCAAAATAGCCCAAAGGCAACTCAAAATTGCTCAAAATGTCGGCGTGGTAAATTAGAATGCTTAGTCGGTTGTGCGGGCATATGTGGTTCATGGTTTCATTCAAGTTGTGCTGGTTTTAATGATTCGCAATATAAATTTCTCGAGTGGAACAAAAATGTTTTTTATTTGCAATGAATGTAAGGTCACTTGCCAAATGTCCAATAATGTGGCTCTGTCCAAAGATATTTCTTCCATAAATAATACTTTGCAAACTATTAAAAGCGAATTAAATGTTAAAATTAGCGAAGTAGAATCATCTATGCTTAATATTAGACAAGAACTGTTAGATTTATTTGATTTCAAGCTTAAACAAAATATGGAAGCTATAAATTCGATTCTTCCTAAACTTGATGTCTTAACTCCTAAACTCGATGATTTATCGCCCAAGCTAGCTAGTATACAGTCTGCAGTTGAAACAAAACTAGATGAAATTACTCCGAAGATTTCTAATGTAAATAGCTTTGAAAAAACAAATGGTAGTTATGCGGCAGTAGCAAAACAATCATCCGTTATGATTACCCCAAAAGATTCTACCCAGTCGAATATTGCCACCAAGTCTGATTTATCACAAAAGATTACACCACATGCGACTAACTTGTGCGTCTCAAAGGTAAAACCTTTTAGTAAGGGTGGCTTGGTTGTAAGCTATAGTAGTAAAGCCGAAGCAGAAAAATTCAAAGAACTTGTAGAAAATAATCTCGCTAAAAAGTATGATATTGTCACGTAGGGATGTTTATACATACACTTATTACAATAACAACACGATGTAACAATCCTTGAGTTGTCCTATAAAACAGCGACTAGGTTGTTACATCGGGGAGTTACTTGGAGTTAGTACGAGTTAGTTAGAGTTCCACGAATGCAGTGTATAAACCATCCCCATAGTGACGTTTCCCGGTAAGTATAACCTTCCCTTAATTATTGCATAAAGTAACACTTAATAAATAACTATGTAGTCTTTATACTGTTTCCTTACAACGTCCCAGAACACAACCCCCAAACGGCATGATAAGGGCCCAAACCTTATCTTGCCTGACAATATTAAAGAAGTCCATAACATGCATCCTCGCGTCCGTATTGTAGGTTTATCCGAAAATTATTCGTCTGATAGGGTTTTACATTTTTTAAAGCTACAATGCACAAAATTAATATCGGATCCAAAAGAAATTTCGTGTGTCTCTGTTTTGCCTACCAAAAATAAAGCAAATATTTTCCAAGCTATTATAGAATTAGACACCTTGTCTTATAACAATTTTCTTGAAGCTGACCGAATTTTTTTGGGATATGATGACTGTAAAGTTTATGACGCTGTTCATGTTCGCCGCTGTTTTAAATGTTGTGCTTATAATCACACTGCTAAGTTCTGTAGTCGTAAAATTGTTTGTCCAAAGTGCTCTGAGGAACATTCAGGGGATGATTGTAAGTCTACCTCGCTTAAGTGTTCAAGTTGTTATCAAGCCAGAAAATTACATCCGGATATTGAATTTAATCATGCTGCCTGGGATTATGACAAATGTTTTATTTATAAACAAAAAGTCCAACAGTATAAAAGCAATGTACTTAACCTCAAGTAGCAATCAAAGAGTTCCGCCTCGTTAAAGTGTAATCGAAACAACATCTCTACTAAAAGTACCGGCTCCAGTCAAAATGTGTCCACTTTGTCAAGTGACTCCAATCGTAACATGTCTACCCTCTCAATGTATTACCAAAATGTACGGGGGCTTAATAGTACAGTCAATCCGTATGTGGACATCGACAAAATTCCTGGTAGGGCCGCCTTTTTTATATGATGTAATTGAATGTCCAAAGAGTAAAACCCCAAATTGGCGTATATCTACCTATTGCAGAAACGGAGTTATGGCCCCCCAAAGGGCCCCCTTTAATTCATCACGGTGGAACTGCACCAAATTTTGCAAGTAGATGTCAAATAAGGTTTTAAATAGATTTTTATAAAATAAAAATCTATAAAAAAATTCCTTCACCCCCTAAATAGCCCCCAAAGAGTAATACCCAATCATGTTGGATTTACACCAAATTTTGCAGATAGATGTAAAATGAGATGCTAAAAAATATTTGTTAATAACTTTTTTTGAAAAAAAAATTCTATGCCCCCCTTAAAAGCCCCCTTCGTTTATGGGGCGAAGAAATAATTTTTTGAAAAAAAGTTATAAGGAAATATTTTTTAGCATCTCATTTTACATCTATCTGCAAAATTTGGTGTAAATCCAACGTGATTGGTTATTACTCTTTGGGGGCTATTTAGGGGGTGAAGGAATTTTTTTATAGATTTTTATTTTATAAAAATCTATTTAAAACCTTATTTGACATCTATTTGCAAAATTTGGTGCAGTTCCACCGTGATGAATTAAAGGGGGCCCTTTGGGGGGCCATAACTCCGTTTCTGCAATAGGTAGATATACGCCAATTTGGGGTTTTACTCTTTGGACATCCAGCTACATCATATAAAAAAGGCGGCCCTACCAGGAATTTTGTCGATGTACCCCCCTTATTTAGGACAGATTGACTGTAGTATAATTCTAAAACAGCTTTTTAGTAAATCTTCCTCAACTGAATATGATATTATTGCGTTTACTGAAACTTGGCTAAATAATAGTGTGTTTAATAATGAACTTTTTGATTCTTCCTACATTGTTCACAGAACAGATAGGGACTCAGTCGCAACAAATACAAGTAGAGGTGGTGGTGCTTTAATTGCAGTGAAATCATCGTTGTCTTCTTCAGCTATAAATGTATATGATCTATCTGACTCCTTAAAATCTATTCGTTTTATTGATATTTGTTTAGTGAAAATAAAATTGCCGTTCTTTAAACTATTTGTAATTAATATATATATTCCTCCAAATATAAATATTGAGCATTTCACTTCTTTACTAGACGGCCTGGAAACACTCGATATTCTTTACGGTAACTCCTTATTTGTAGTTGGAGACTTTAACATTCCGGATTACATAAATTACCTTCAAACACAGTATTTAAACCAAAAGATATCAGAGTTATCCAATTTCTGCGAATATTTTCAATTATCTCAAATGAATAATATAACCAACGCCAATAAACGAATACTAGATCTGGTTTTTTATAATAAAGAGTGCGAATTAAAAGATGCTTCCCAATTTCCAATGCTCCCAATAGATTCTCACCATCCTCCTTTATTGGTTCTGTTCAAGGTCTCAAAACATCCCACTGAATTTACGCCTATCCAAAATGAGCTGTCTTACAATTTTAAAAAAGCGAATTTTACTATGCTCTATGATTAAACCTTTGCGATATTAATTGGGGTTCACTTTACAACTGCGTCGACGTTAATTCAGCTTGTAATAGTCTCTATAACACTCTTTTTTGCTTTTGATTTGTTTGTTCCCAAAACAAAAATCACAACAAAGAAGAAGTACCCTCCGTGGTTTGACAAAAATATTATTACGAACATCCGGAAAGAAACCATTCTCTGGCGGAAATATAAAAAAACTTCGTGTCCAAACGCACTTACAGAGTTCAGAGCCCTTCGTTTATTAATAAACAAAGACATTTGCGCAGCACATAAGGCATTCTTCTTCACAACATTGAGAACAATATAATAAAAGATCCACAAAAATTTTGGTCTTATCTTAAAGGAAAAAAGGAATCATCTTGCATTCCCTCAGAAATGTTGTACAACAATACTGAGATCCATGATCCAAATAAAATTGCAGATGCTTTTGGTGCGTTTTTTAATGCTTCCTTTTCAACACCTGCTTCTACAAAAAACATCTCTGAAACTTTTTCTGAAAATCCTAGTACAATTAGTGTAAAATGTTTTTCACAATCTGATATTCTTTCTGCGACCAAAAAACTTAAAGCATCCATGACAACTGGCCCTGATCTTATTCCAGCATTTATCATTCGAGATGCTGCCCACGTTCTTTTAGAACCTATGGAGTTCTTATTCAACCTCATTTTAAGAACCGGTGAGTTTCCCAGTAAATGGAAAATAGCTAGAGTATGTCCCGTCTTTAAAAAGGGTGTTCAATTTGTTCGTCAATGACATAATTAAGGATATAAATGTACAATACCTTCTCTACGCAGACGACTTAAAGCTCTTTTCCAGAATTAGTAATATAGATGATTGCGAAAATCTACAATCTTCCCTCGAAAGTATAAACATTTGGTGTTTAGACAATGGGCTTTTTCTTAATTTTAATAAATGCAATGTCATGTCCTTTACGCGAAAAACTTCATCAATTCTATATCCTTATCAAATAAACAATGTTCCGTTAAATAGACCAAATAGTTTTGTTGATCTTGGTGTTACCTTTGACTCGAAATTATCATTTAATATACATTTAATGAACATCGTAACATCAGTCTATCGCACTCTTGGTTTTATCTTACGTAACTCCAAAGATTTTTCCGACACTAGTACTCTTAAATTACTCTTTAACTCGTTTGTACGTTCTAAACTTGAATACGCATCCCCAATCTGGTGTCCCAATTTTCTTCTCTATAAAAATACCCTGGAGAAAGTTCAACGAAAATTTTTAAAAACACTGTCATTTAAGACTGATGGAATATATCCGAAACAGGGACATCCACAAGAGGAAATGTTAAAACGATTTGAGCAGCAATCACTGGAAGATCGAAGAAAGTGCCACTCAGTTATCTTTTTAAAAAAAATTGTGTGTTCGACCATTGATTGTTCCTATGTAGTGGAAAAACTTAATTTTTTTGTTCCAAGAATGTGTTCAAGATACAGATCCTCTTTTGCTCCAAATACAATTAGGACAAAGTTACTTGAAGACTCTCCAATTTCTACCATGTGTTCTAATTACGAAGTGATACAACACTCTGTTGATATTTTTCACTCCAATATTAACGAGATAAAAAGGCACTATAAATAACTATTATCCCTAACTTCCTAAGTTTATTAACATCCTTTGTCAAAAACCCCTTCCTTTATTTCCTTCCTGTTATCCACATGTTTGTTTTTGTCTTTTTTTTAAAACCAAATTTGTATTGTTAATAAATTATTATATTGCTATTTTTTTATATTCCAGATATTTAAGTCACGTAAAATTTTACTTATATTAAATTATTTTTAGCATTTTTATTATTTAACATTATTTATTATATAATATTATATTATATTTATATATATGTACATATTTTTCCCACCCTATAATTGGCGCAAGCTGTTGGGTGGTGTATGCAAATAAAATAAAATAAAAATATCACTTCGGTGTATGTTAGGATAGATGGACAGATGGATTGATGTACGGGACAAAAAATTTCTTTAACTGTAATTTACTTAACTATGGTAATAGATAGAAGGTTCAAACTTGGCATAAGTAATTACCAAAGCCTTGTGGTCAAGGTGACCTCAAGGTCAACATGACCACTGGTCAAGGTTAGAAGATATTGCATGCAAAAAAAAATCTAGCCCAAAATATTGTAATTTTTTTTTGCTTAAACATATTCTTTCGAAGAGCCCTTTGTGTTAAAACTTTTTAAAAAAAATTCTATGTCTAGGAAAAAAGCTATGACGTTTTCAAATGTCAATGTTTGCATTGACATAGCTCCAATACTACAATAGTTAGGGGACTCAAACTTGGAGGATGGATATACAAGAGACAAGGGTTCAAGGTCATGTCAAGGTCATATCTTTATAAAGGTCAATATCATTTTTATTATAAAAAAACTATGCTAAGTTAAATGCAAGGTAAATGTTGAACATGTTTTTAAAAACACAAAACGTTTTTATTATGTTTCGAACTTAGTAGGCCATCTTCAGGAAACGATTTATAGTTTGACTTCGGTTATCTCAAAGATTACAATGGTAAACTGTTTCAAACTTGGAGGATGGATAACCAAAAGACAGAAGTTCAAGGTCATGTCAAGGTCATATTATTTGAAAGGTCAATAGCATTTTTATTATTAAAAAACTATGTTAAGTTTAATGCAAGGTAAATGTTGGACATGTTTTTGAAAACACAAAAGGTTATTCTCATGTTTCGGACTTAGTAGGCCATCTTTAGGTGACGATTTATAGTTTGACTTCGGTTATCTCAAAGATCACAATAGTTAAAGGTTTGAAACTTGGAGGATGGATAACCAAAAGACAGAAGTTCAAGGTCATGTCAAGGTCATATTATTTAAAAGGTCAATAGCATTTTTATTATTAAAAACTATGTTAAGTTTAATGCAAGGTAAATGTTGGACATGTTTTTGAAAACACAAAAGGTTATTCTCATGTTTCGGACTTAGTAGGCCATCTTTAGGTGACGATTTATAGTTTGACTTCGGTTATCTCAAAGATCACAATAGTTAAAGGTTTAAAACTTGGAGGATGGATAACCAAAAGACAGAAGTTCAAGGTCATGTCAAGGTCATATTATTTAAAAGGTCAATAGCATTTTTATTATTAAAAACTATGTTAAGTTTAATGCAAGGTAAATGTTGGACATGTTTTTGAAAACACAAAAGGTTATTCTCATGTTTCGGACTTAGTAGGCCATCTTCAGGTAACGATTTATAGTTTGACTTCGGTTATCTCAAAGATCACAATAGTTAAAGGTTTGAAACTTGGAGGATGGATAACCAAGACAGGAGTTCAAGGTCATGTCAAGGTCATATTTTTTGAAAGGTCAATAGCATCTTTATTATTAAAAAACTATGTTAAGTTAAATGCAAGGTAAATGTTGGACTTGTTTTTGAAAACACAAAAGGTTGTTCTTATGTTTCGGACTTAGTAGACCATCTCCAGGAAGCGATTTATAGTTTGACTTCGGTATATATATATTCGTATGATTCTTCTTAAAGTTACAAGAAAATTACAATACGTTGTTCGGTATTGGTGACGGCAACTTCTGCAAGCCCGGGAGAGTCCTAGGGACATGGTCCGGGCATCTAAGTGACGACTATTTGGACTGCAATATATTCCATTCCAGTCCATGATGAGCCAAACGTTGGCTGTCGTCTTCCATCAATTGACTTCGGTTATCTCAAAGATCACAATAGTTAAAGATTTCAAACTTTGAGGACCAATAACCAAAAGACAGGAGTTCAAGGGCATGTCAAGGTCATATCGTTTAAAAGTTCAATACAATTTTTATTAATCAAAAATTATTTCCTGGTAAATGCAATGTAAATTTTGGACATGTCTTTAAAAACATAAAAGGTTGTGTTTATGTTTTGGACCTTCTGGGCTATCTTCAGGAAACACTTTGATTCTAACAAAAAAATGAATGTAACGTAAGAAATGAACTCAAGAGTCGGATCCACCGGCCTCGACTCAGCTAGTTGGCTTTTCTAATGAGGAAATGAAGCTTTTTAATGAAAACGTTCATAAGGGTGTTGTAAAAGCTATGCACGAGATTCTGCCTAACTTGTTGGCCCCGTTACTCAATGAAATTTCTCTTTTGAAGGCTGAAGTCATGCAATTAAAGGCACCTAACAAATGCGTTAACCGTAATTTATCGGAATCTTTCAAATTTCAAGAGAAAGACCTTGTACCAACTGGAAAGCGTAAAAGGCTGGACGAGATTATAAATCCATTTGCCAACAGAACTGAGGATGTAGCAACTACCCCTACTACAGCTAATCCGTCTTTACCCTTTTCTTGGAAGGATGTTGTTAATAACCGTGGTCAAAAACGAAGTACTAATGCTTTTCCTCATAATACTGGGACTAGATGTCCCAACTCAAATCTTGGTACCCCTAGGAAGGAAAACCAACCACCTAAGTCTACTAAAAACAAGCTTCCCCAAAAACATGAACAACGCACTAGTAAACCTACAATAATTTATGGAAACAATCCTTCTGTTCAGGGTTTTTCAGCTTTTATTCCGAACATCAATATTCATGTATCAAAGGTTCAACTAACCACAAATATTAATGTTGTTAAGGCTTTTATTACTTCTAAATTACCAAATGTATCCTTTGATTTAGTTGAACTCACAGTTAAATCGAATCAATACAGGGGCTTTAAATTAACAGTACCGGCAAATTTCAAGACTTTGATATTGAATGGCGAGTTTTGGCCTAATGGTGTAGCGGTGAAAGGTTTCTTTGAGAAAAGGGTTACCTCTGATAACGAAACTGCACAGTCTAACTTGGGAAATAACGCTGTGAAACCTGCACCGGTGACACAGGGCGAAAATTTTTCCATGAAGCTTTCAACAACCAACAACCTCCGTAGATTCTGGAGTCTACCTTCCTCTTTTGCATGTGAACACACAGTCAGTACGCAATAAAATGCTTGAACTTGAATTGTTTCTAGCCACAAGTACCAAAACGTTTAAGCTACTCTGTTTCACTGAAACCTGGTTAAAACAACATGAAGCTGATGCCTTTTTTCTTAAGGGGTATGCTGTCGCTAGCAGTTACTGCCGTAGTTCGTCTGGTGGAGGCGGTACTATTATTCTAGTCCATGAGTCACTATATGGAACCCCCAGAAATGACTTATGCCGTTATTCAGTTGAACACGTCTGTTAGGTTGCAGCTACTGAAATTCGTGAACTAAGACTGTTTATTATCTGTATATATCGTCCCCCCAAATTTTGTCTCATTTTTAAATGTTCTTGATGATATTTTATCTAATTGTCGTATTTTAAATCTTAATGTTTTTTTTGTCGGTGATTTTAATGTTAATTTTTTAAATGAATGTGACAATAATCTTATAAACCTCTTAAACTTTTTTAAGACATATAATTTTTATCCTGTTTTAAAGTCTGCTACAAGAAAAAATGCATGCTTGGATAACTTTTTTGTCAATTTCCAGGATTGGTGTTCACCGGACGTGTTTGAGGCATCATTATCTGACCATTTGGCAATTTCATTAAATTTGAAATTTATTCAGCCTACTAAAGTTTCTACAATATACTCGTTTAGACCTTTCTCCCAACGAGGACTTTTTAATTTATTTCAGGATCTACTGAAATGTTGATCTGTCTGGTGTTGTCGATGAGGGGATCCCAATTGACACAGGTTTCGCGCTTTTTATAGATGTAATTGTTGGTTTAATTAACAAACACATGCCTGTGAAAACTAGTTGTGAAGATTTTAAAAAAGATGGACAAATACCATGGTTTACAGGTGAACTTATTAAGATGAGAGACACCTTTACGTTTTTAAAGGAGTTTAATTCATGTTATCCAAGTCCTGAAAATGAAGCTATGGTCAAAACTTTTAGGAATAATTACAGGAAAGCTGTGGAACTTTCAAAGAAGGCTGCGAACGGGGAATACCTGAGATCGGCGGATAATTTTTTCAAGGCAGCTTGGCAACTTATCAACTCAAAGCGGAAAAGTCCCTCGAATGCAAATAATGTTATTGGTATGGATGCTGATGACCTAAACGTATTTTTTCTACTTC
The DNA here is from genome assembly GCA_963920755.1 of Cartodere bifasciata. Classification (NCBI taxonomy): domain Eukaryota; kingdom Metazoa; phylum Arthropoda; class Insecta; order Coleoptera; family Latridiidae; genus Cartodere; species Cartodere bifasciata. Next base: position 9,268,203 of record OY987195.1, read on the forward strand.
AGCTTCAGTATTAAATAATAATCTGCCCCCTTCAAAAAATGATCCCAAGGATTATTTTAAAAACTTTATTAAACGAAATGATTTTCGTTTTACTGAAGTTTTGTTTAGGTCCGTGATGTTATTACTTCTATGAAGACATACAAGTCTAAAGATATTTATGAGATCAATACCGTGGTAGTGAAGTGCATTAAGGACATTATCATTATAACCTTAACTAAACTATTTAATCGTTGCATTCGAGAGGGCGTGTTTTCAAATTGTCTAAAGGTATCTAAAGTGGTGCCCGTACCTAAAAAAGGAAACCCTTCCAGTTTAAAGGGCTATCGGCCGATTTCGGTTATTCCTACGTTCGCAAAAATCTTTGAAAAATTACTTTCTTCTCAGATTACGGATCACATTGAAAAGAATAATTTGTTCACCTCCAGTCAATTTGGGTTCAGGAAAAATAAGTCAACCTCCTTGGCCATCATCGAAATGGAAAAACTAATTGTCAATGGTTTTGAGTCTAATGAGTATATACATGCTGTCCTGTGTGATTTGTCGAAGGCATTTGACTGCGTTTCGTCCTCTATTTTGGTTGACACACACTGTCCCACAAGGTTCAGTGCTGGGACCACTACTCTTTATTATTTATGCAAATGATCTGGCAGCCAGTGGCCCCACTCTGAACCATCTGAATGGTTGAAAACAAACCGGTATATTCTTTAAAATTTCATCTTTTGAAGGAAAATAAACTAAATGTTGGAAAATTTCGTATAATGATAAAATGGTTTCAAAAAAAAATAGTTTTACATTGTCTAGGGGATACGTCTTTAAAAAGCACTGCCAAAGTTGAATAATTTAAATCTAATTTTAATTTTAAAAATGTTAAAAGCACTCGTTCATGGTAAGTTAATTTATGTGTTCTTTTATCTGGACGCAATTTTTGAAAATAGAAAATAATTTTGTTAAACATGTTGTAATTTGGGATGCCCGTTAAAATTTTTAGTCGATCTTCATTTTTAATAAAGGAAGAAATGTTTGCTCGCTTGTTGGTTTCCACATTTTTTTGATTTGGTTCTGTATTTTCATTATTGACTTGAACAGCAAAATCTCTTTGCAAAGTAAAATTAGTTTGTGAGGCTGCTTCTGACGATTCTTTTTCGTTTGTCGCTATGCAAACATTACTTAGTTCCGACTCAAAATAGACGGATTCAATACCTTTTGAACTTGTTATTGCAGGAGACCTTATTACTGGCAGATTTTGAGTTGGCACAGCGAAATTTGCCAATCTTTTTTTGGTATATAAATCTAAAATTAATTATAGACAATATTTTTGGTACTTGCTTTTTAATGTTAAGTACGTACCACCTAATTTTGGTGTTATGTAATCACTTTCTTTAAAATGCAGATTACAAACTCTCATTTCCTTGCTAGTAGGTCCTATTTTTAATGCAGTTTCCCAGTTTGTTCTCCTGATAAAATTGTTCGGAAACCTATGAAACGAAGACCAGTCTGCTTTGTTTCCATTGACGGGCAATTTTACACACTACATTTTCGTTTTTGATTCATGGTATAAAAATATTTAACTTAACTACAAAAAATTCTTAAATGTCACTTTGACATAATTTTTACATGGACTAAAAATCTAGCTTTCAAAATGTAGCCCGCCCAGCTATTATCTTAAGAATCTAAAAATTGCGCCCAAAACTTAAGCCTGGAAGTTATCTCGTAACGCTAATTTCAGTTGTCAATTGTTAAATAAATTTACGTGTATCTATTTGTGAAACTTTTAACATTATTTGCTTGCCACGTAGTGTAGGTACAATTTATGTATTTAGGAAGTGACTCCAACCTTTTTTTTTCACTGCACGTGCACTCTAATATAAAGAGCGAGTAAAGTTGCTATTTTCAATAAAAAAAGAAGGTTTCACAGGGCTCGTTTAATGGCAGTTTTTGCCTTATAGATCTTTCCCGCCGTTGACCACAATCGCGGTCGTTATACTTGAGAAACTAAATGGCCACCAGCATCACAATGATTTGAATCAATTTGACGCATATCTGACGTTTTCCAAGTATAACGAACGCGAGGGTGACCAACGGCGGGAAAGGTGAATAATTAATTTGTCTACATTAGGGGCGTTATCCCAACAAAGAATGCCGTATGTTAGATACGATAGCATAATTTTTTGAGAAAACAGTACTTTTAAGCGACCATATTTACAATTAAGAAATTGTTTGTTTTAAATTCCATTTCCACGATAGTACATTTATAGAAAAATATTTTGTCACATTCTAACAGATCGTAACAGAATTTCACGAATAGAGGTACAGAATAGTTCATGATCCAAATTCACTCCTAAAATCCCACTTGGATCTATCTCTTTGCGTAAATGCTTTTACCTCCTGCTCGTTAATGTGACACTTTTTAGATGCGACGACCGTGAGGCCAAGTAGATATGATTTACGATCGGTATAATGTATAGGTATGTTATTTCTCTTACCTGTACAGCACTAACATAAACTGGGTTTATTTCGGATAAACCTAGTCGTAAAGGTACAATAAGTAGTAAGGGTTTCCAAGTTAAATCTGTTAATTCCAAATTTTTGTTTTTTGTAGATAAGCATAAGTCTCCTAAAATAATTATATTATTAGTAAATTATTACAACAATTAATAAGAAAAACAAGAATGTTTAACCATAGTAGTATATACTGCTAACATTTTAATTAGTCGTAATGTAAATAATCCAACCAAATAAAGGTTACACCTCGGAATTTCTCCCAGCTGACTGAATTTTTGCATACACGTTCGTTTTGACATTCTAAAACTTGTGTCAAAAGTCTACCTCCAGCTGATGTGAGCTAAACTTTTTATGCGAGGTCAAAGGTCACGAAAAATTGTTTTTGGCCAATAACTTTTTTCCGGTGCTTCTGATACTGTTTGGAGTTATTACCAAAATTATATAGCTAAATTTTTGCTACAATCTTGGTTATAAGTGATATTTTTAAAATTAACCCTTTTCGAGATAGGAGGCGTAGACTGAAACAATGACCCCATATTTGATATAGCGCTAAAATCGTGGCATTTAATAATTTAAAAATATTATCTTTGTTAATTTATTTCTTAGAATCCATTTAACGATTTAAGAAGGAAAACTTCTTGTTTTACCCCCTGGGGACTGAAATCCACCCCTGTTCTTTTAGAAATTGAAATTTTTTTTATGAAGCCCTGTTAAGGTTGATTAATGACAAAATGTGTCGTTTCCCAGTAATTGATTATATTTAAACTCACACTTGACAGAAACAACCCCATTCGACCTATCGATTTTTCCCGCCGTTGACCACCCTCGCGGTCGTTATACTTGGGAAACGTCAGATATGCGTCAGATTGACACACATCATTGTGATGCTGGTGGTCATTTAGTTTCCCAAGTAAAACGACCGCGATTGTGGCCCACGGCGGAAAAGATCTATATTATTCCCAGAAAAAAATAACTTCCTATGTACAAATTCCTGCCATTTTTAGAATAATTCAATATAACTTATTTTTGAATGTTTTTTTCTGGAAAAGATATATAAGTCGAATGGGATTGTTTTTGTCAATGTGAGTTTAAATATAATCATTTAGTGGATAAATTTTGTCATTGTGTGTTGTTAGTGTTAGTTTTTACGGATGTCAACAAGTCTAGAAAAACGCGTTGAAGCTAAAACCGTGAATTGTTGTTGGAATTTTTATAATTTTAGACACTATTTAGTGTAGCAGAAGTATGATTTGGATTTAACATATCCGATTATTGAATATTAAAAAAATGTATCTTCATTTCTACTTCTCAAATGTTTTTTATAACATAACTTTTCTTCAAGTCGAAATTTTTTTCTTATAAAAAGTCTGATATTGTTTAATTTTAAGGTCTTAGAAAAAGTATAGTTCGTAACACGTTTTATAAACGTCTTTATTCACTTGTTTAGCTTGTGGATAAGAACTTGTTTATAAAATTACTATTTTAGGTCCGTGTTTGTGCAATCTTACAGCCACTTGTAGTTTGTAAATAAGAATAAATTGGATTTAGTAATTTTTTTTTGACAAAAGCCGTGTTGTTCAGATAATATATAATAGGGAACATGAACGTAAAAGATTTTGACCAAATATTGCATTTTAGCTAAAGAGGTATCTGGTCGAAACACGTTATTGCATATTATAATTTGTTTAGGTCAGCCACTATTTTTAAATTAATTTTTAAACTTTGAGGTTCATAAAAACACCCCCCACTACTTTTTAGGGTACGAGCTGTCGTCACAAACTTGATTATGTTGGCCCTTTCGTTGTTTTGAAATCTTCTCGTCTCGAACATAATTTGACGTTTTAAAAAAAGTTAGTTTTAATTTCGCATTTTTTAATATTTTTATTTCTTGTTACCGTTTTTGAGGCATGTGATAAATTGCCTAGTTTGACAAGTGCAGTGTTTACCAATCGCGAGTAGTTGAGGTGTGATTTAATAGTGATTTTCCATTGCTCACGGATCACAGGATCATGATCCGAACTTGACCAATCACAAAGACTCCGTGGCTCACGGAGTCATTATGATTGGTCCAGTTCGGATCATGATTTAATGGATCCCTGTGATCCTTGACCAATGGAAAACCCCTATTGTGTGAATTTATACTTGGCGTTTTATTGCACTTAAAAACGATATTAAAAATTATGACGACTAGTTTAGCCCTTGCAGAGGGATAATTTGGAGCAGTACAGGAACATGGAGTTTGAGGATTTTATGAGCTTGATTGAGTATGTTTTCGATAGTAGTTATTTTCTGTATGATGGTAACTATTACTTGCAACAGGAAGGATGCCACATGGGCTCACAGCTTCCCCCATTCTTGCAAACATAATTATGAACCAAATTTTACAAGATGCTGAAAGAAATCTGCAGTTTAAGTGCCCTATACTTAAGATATTCGTAGATGACGTAATTGCTATAATCCCAGAAGCTATGACACAATACACCCTATCAGTTCTAAACTCGATACATCCAGGAATACAGTTTACATGTGAAGAGGAGGAAAATTCGTCGTTACCTTTCCTGAACGTACTTTGTATAAGATAATGCAACAAAATTGTTTTGAATTCATACAAGAAACCAACTAGCAATAATCGTATGATTAGTTATCATTCAAAACATCCTCTACACATGAAAATCAATCTTATAAAGCAGTCCATTAACACAATAAAAACACTGTGTGACGAAAGGGGAACGTAAAAAAGCTCCAAAGAGATTTACTCGAAAACCATTATCCCCGAAGCCTCATAAACCATTGCGAAGTATTCCATAAAAACCATAGGAACTTCGTTCTTCACTCAAATGAAGGACAAATTACCTAGCAAATTCACTTCCAACTGTGTGTACCGGATAAAATGTGCAGGCATAGGGTGTGGAAAGACATATATTGAAGAGACGAAAAAGTATATCTCGAATCGCATAAGTAACCACAAAAGTACGTGCAAAAAGCCTGCAAATCAAAAAACTGCTTTAGTCGAACATTCCTTGGAAATGAGTCATACATTTGATTTTAAAGATGTTGAGGCTTTACATAAGGAGTCTAACACGAAGAAAAGACAAATTGCTGAAATGATAGAAATCAAAAAGGACCCATCAACTGTAAACTTTAAAACAGATTTCAAAAGGCCATTAATCAAAATCAAACGCGGATTTATGGGGGGGTACTGCAACTTTACTCCCACCTAAAGACACTAGAATAAAAGACTAGCCAGTTTGATGTTATTCTATGGTATCATCAAAATTCATAGAACTGCCGCCCATTCCATAGGAGGATCCAAAAGACTTTTTAAATTTTTATTTGTCAAACATAGATTTTATTTATTTAGCAAGTAAGCCTGCTTTAATTTTTTTATACTTTTTAATAATAAAATGAAAAAAATAAATTAACCGTTAACGTTAAAACATTAAATTTATTTTTAGATTTGAAGCAAGCTTTAATAAATACCCAAAAAATTAATAGTAGGAACAGGAAAAGCACAAATAAATACTGCTATCAGGAAATTATCGTTCGGTTTGCCTTTGATTTTAGTTTCATAAATTCTCTAATTAATAGTTTATTAATTTCTGCTACGCCTGGCTTCTAAAAAATAATAAAAATTGCAGATATTTTCGCTTTATGATAAATAAAAGTTGAAAAAACTACTTTATAATTTTTTAATCTCTTACATTTTTTTTTTGCCTGTTTAAATTTTGTTATTTGACTGTTTTTTTCATTCACAAGTTTCTTTCTGAATAATTCTTTCGAATGAAGAACATTTTAAAATCCTTTGCCGCCGGGTTCTTCCATTTAGCACTTCCGCAACCAAACATTTTAAAAATGATATTAATTTGTAAAAATCCAATAGACTAATAATTATAATATTAATTTGTACAATTGAAAGCCTGAAATTGTATTATATAATGAAGAAAAATCACAATACTTACGCTTTAAAATATTTTTGCCAGTAACATTTTATTTTTAATTTTTTTGACAAATTCAAAAAATTATGTCGTTATAATGTGCAAGTATCTAGCCGCCTCAGGAATGGGCGACCAATCAAAAGCGGTAGAGTGCCTTGATGTCATATTGACAGATATTGTCGCCTTATAGAGTGGCGAAATGCATCATTCCTTCTCTGTCATACAGATTATGTCCTCAATTGTGTTTGTAAGTTGTATTTGTTGTCATCTTTGCTAATATGTGGATGACGTTATCTGTATGACAGAGAAAGAATGATGCATGTCGCCACTCTATAAGGCGACAATAACTGTCAATATGACATCAAGGCACTCTAAAAAGCGGTAGCGTATTGTCCAGTCTTTTATTCTAGTGTCTTTACTCCCACCTATTGAAGTTGAATTCCAGTATGAATTTTGTCCGCCTGCATGTATGAACGCTCCTGAAGTTTAACCTTACTTTTTAGTTTATTCGTCAAACGTCAAAAATGTAGAGTCACTGTCCGTTGAATTTTAAATGTATTTTAATTTTTTTTAACTTAATTATTATGTAAGGTAGCAATTGTTTTCTTAGATAAAGTTACTAATTAAGTCCTTCCAGTTCGGTAGCAGGATCAAAGCTGAATCCGAAACGTTAGCTATTTAATGTAGAATTTTCTAAATAAAACCAAGAATTTACCACTTGGAATATAGATTCAGTGGGAATAACGAAATAAGCCGAAGTAACCAATTTTAAATATTTTGTTTCTGACAAATATTAAGTTCTGGGATCATATTTAAACATAAAAAATATTGGTTTTTCATAGAGAATCGATATAAAAAATGAAAAATCATCATTCATGTTCCCCATTATGGACATAATAAACAAAAAATGGGTTAGATCAGTGAACGGGTTAGAAGTTACTCTTCGTAGATTTTTTTAATATCAAGGCTGTTTTTTTTATAAATAATGTGTGTACATTTTATTAAATACTAATAATTTCAAAAAGAACAGTTAAAAAAATAAAAAAAGTTACTCCGCTATTGGGAATCGAACCTGGGCGGTCCGGCCCGAGCTATTCTAGTGTATTTAGTTAGAGTCAAGCACTTATACAACTGAGCCACGAAGACCATGCGATAGAAGCTTATTAATACGCGATAGGTAGTTATAGTATATTTTTTTTATAGAGAGAATTTTAACTGAAATAAAATCAAAATTAAATGTTCAAAAGTCATGAAAATAAAAACTTTAAATGGGGTTTTAGGGTAGACGCCCCAAGAATTGGGGTACCACACCAAGTTTTTCAGGGAGTAAAAAAAATTCTCTATCGATATGGCTTGGTGTACTATGCGGCTAGAAAAAAAGTCATCCCTCTCCTATGTGGCGAATGAGTAATTTTTTACCTTTACCATAAAAAAATTAGTTACTGTGATTGGTTGCATGCTCCGTGAATTTACACTAGAAAAATTCAAAATGGCCGCAGCAAAACATATGTTTTTTTTGGCATAAAAAAAACTTTGGTTATGCTTAACGTCAACTTCTATAGTGTCACTATAACAATCAAAACAAAAGTTGAGCAGTTGAATTTTTTTTAAATGTCAATATCTTGTCACGTCAACATGCCAGTTAAAATTCTTATAAAAGAAAATGTTAGTTTTATAACACCATAAACAAATTTTAAATCCTCTTTACCAAAAAGATAATTTTGTGGAATTGCTGTTAATGTGGATTGTGCATTGTAAACCTGTGTTTAATAGCTAGGCTGCTTCAGAAGATCCTGCTTTAAGAATCTTTTAAATAAATTAAGAGCATGGGACCGAAAGGGGGACTGGAATTGAACCATGAACAGGAACTGCAGAATTTGTTTATGTGAAAACTCTTAGGATCTAAACTAAAGTCCCTTCGCAAAAAAGGCGGCCAAATTTTGTATACATTATGCTTCACAAGCGGGGTTTTAATAAGTGGTGATTTTTGCGGATGACGCTGTTTTAATAGTGCTTAAACGGAGCTTATCTGTTCTGCAATTTTATAAGTTTGCCGATTGAATAGTTTACAATAATCCACCGATTCTTCTAAGTTGTGCCACTAAACAATTATTTATTTTATTTCATTAAAATTTATTTTATGTACAACCTTTGAGAATCTAATATTATAATTTACAAATATTCTAAAAAGTCTTTCACTGCAAGTTAAATATTTTTTGCGCTACACTCAAATTGTTTTATTTCCAAAATGGCTTGTTCTCAAAGCTGTTTATTTTGCTGTCTGATGTTTCTGCAAAATGGCCAAAATATCCTGCTGCAGTATGAATCGGTGTGGCACAATTGCATTGAATTAAAAGGGGCTTCTCATTTCACGTTTATATATAATTTTTTGCCCCTTTAATGCTTCTACATAACTAATACCTCCAAGATGATTGAGAATCGCCCTTTATGGCCTCTATGGTATCCCCAACCGTTACCCAACACACAAGACACTTTAACAACTTGTTACTCATTAAGAAATAGGTGTATATGGACAAAAACATTAAATTTGTTTTGAATTTTAGTTTTTTGTGACAGATTTGTTTAAATCTTTCAGTTTTGACAAACGTTAGATTTTGAGCTTTGTTCGAAAATACAACAAAAAAGAGTAAAATTACTGAACAAACCCCTAATAGGCAACCCAAAAAACACATTTATCGTGTGGTCGGAGTTTCTCTCTATAAAAAAAATGAACTATAGCTTTGTATTCTATAGATCATTTAAAAAGTTACACTTTCCATATCAGAAAGGTTTTTTTTTATGACTATTTTTTTATTGTTTGTATATCGAAATGCAGTCAACTTTGATCAAAAAAAGAACCATGTCACGCACTCCATTTGACTCTATCTCCACAGGAAATAGGTGTAACCCGCCAATACCATCGAAAACATAACACTCTGTACATTGACTAATTGCTGTCCGTTAGGAAACGAGCATGCATCAACGAAAGCATTTTCTTACTGTGTGTGTGCTACTTATCACAGACTTGTCATACGTCTGTCACACAACTAAAAAACTCGAATTTTGCTTGTAGACTTACGCATTTGTTTTGAGGGTGAGTGAATCCGAAATGGATAGGTACTTACTTATTTCTTTAATTATCACTGTGTTATCAAGTGCAACGTGAACCGCTAGTGAATTCCATTCATCGTAGGCCACCAATTTCCTTAAAAACTCACATTAATCATTCCTTAAAATATGCATAAACAATATTACTTTAAGACTTGTGCAATCGTATTTGGTCCAAACCATTGTCCAACTTCTTTACCTTCCGACACTCCCATTAAAGCTATTTGATGAATGGAAAATGGTGCTTTTCTAGAATCTTGAAACTTTTTTAAAATGTTTAAATAAACAGAATCTTTTATGTGGGATTCCCATAACCAGGCCCTCCCTAAATAAATAGCGACTAATGCTTGAGCTAGCACCATTTGACCACATCTTAACATACATCCCCAGCCTTTGTCTGATCTTAAACCATCATCACCTCCAATTGGTACAAAGTTTCTTCTATAGGTGAACCATATTTTTGAAATTATATCCTTGCGAATAGTTTTTAGCTCTAAAATAGATTTTTTAAGATTGCATAACTTAATTACGAAAGCTCTGAAGGGCCATGTACACATTTTTTTATTTGGAAATTTCCAAATAGTATCTGGAAATTTTCAATTAATTATTATATTGTGACATTTCATCACTTAAGGTGCCCTCATAGATATATCCATAACATAGACATAATTTACACAAGAACGTAGCTTTTGCAGAACGTATGGTATTCACAGATTTGTTTTTTTTTTTAAATACATACGATCCATAACCCTATACTAAATCATGTTAAAATGTTCAATTATATTTAATAAAGGATTGAAACATACCTGCAAAAGCACACAAGTGTACTCCAACATCAGCCCTAACCTAATCTGCCCTTTATGCAATACTTGTATTTGTAAAATAATTTAGAAAAAAACCGACGCCCTCTCCATTTTTTACATTTTGTTACGTTACGATAGATCATTCCTATTATTACGATTACGAGTGACTATACAAGTAATTGTCGAGGTAATAGTCAAAACGTCTAAGCCATGGAACCGATTGGCTGTTTTAATGACGTCACACTAATACGATGTATTCAGGTTTCCGGTCGTCATACTTGGGAGACGTCAGGTTGATTAGAGCCTTTTCAATGCTGGTGGGGACACTCCTCCCAAGTATGACGACATTAGAAGTTAAATGTTGTGTCTATACACCTTTCCCGTTAGTGTACACTCTCGCGGTCGTTTTAAATGGGAATAGGATAACCATCAGAATCACGATGACTAGAGTCAATCTGACGCATATCTGATGTTTTCTAAGTATAACGAACGCGAAGGTGGTCGTGAACGGGAAAGATGTATAGTTGTACCAACTGCGTAAAATATATATTAAATATCTACTTGTCTTTGTAATACCAACAATATCTACCCAATATACGATTGACATTAACGTATTCCATACGAAAGATACGTTACCCATTATGTTATGTATAAATCCGGACCTTAAATTACAAAAACTATTTGGAAATTTTCAAATAAATTTTTTTTTACATGGCTCTTCAGAGCTTTCGTACTTAATAAAATCATATGGATTTTTGTTTCAAAAAAAATTGGTGCAAGTACACAATGTAATTATCTTATAATAGCCGTAATAGCAAGAGATTATCTTGTAGTAACACTTAAAAACAAAAAAATATTTAAAAAAAAAATACTATTTGGATCAACAAAGATTCAATAAACCTTAGGTTTTAAAAAAAAAGTTTTTAGAAAATATAAATGATTTCTGTGTCGAATGTTTAATACAGGATGATACAATGTTGGGGCATGGCTAGGGAGCCCCAGAAAATTGTTAAAAAAAATCTATCTTATATACCCTCGGAGATATGAGTGCAAAACTTTAAACGCTTATATCTTGAATATAACAGCACATATTAACTAAAAAAAATGGTTTGATATAATGCTATTAGTCGCGTCAAACTAGCATTTCACCTCTAACTTTGGGGAAACTCAATGAATTGACTTCATTTTTTTTGCAAAACATTCTGAAATAAATTTAAATCACTAATAAAAACTAACATTGCGCCGCTAGTCCTTCCTGAATTGTTTATACTCTTCGCAAACTGTAACTTGCTTATTATTAAATCTACAGAAAAAATCATTCTTATGAAAATTAAAGAGAATAAAATTTTGTAATAAAAAAAATATTACCCCCCCCCCGAGCTCCGCCCCCTTATAGTCCCCCTTTTAAATATATTTTTTTTCATGCTTATTTTTTAAGAAACAGAAAAAACGTTCATTATTTACTAAATTAAAAAAAAATGCTCCCCCACTATGCCCCCCCAACTTGAAAAAATTTGTATCTCGCTTATTATTCAACATTTATAACAACATTTTTTTTTAATTTGGTAAATAATGAATGTTGATTTTGTTCCTTAAAAACTAAGCATAAAAAAAAATTACTTAAAATTTGGGGGGTTATAAGGGGGCAAAGCTCGGAGGGGGGCGGGCAATATTTTTTTTATTACAAAATATTATTCTCTTTAATTTTTATAAGAATGATTTATTCTGTGGACTTAATAATAAGCGAGATATAGTTTGCGAAGAGTATAAGAAATTCAGAAAGGACTAGCGGCGCCATTTTAGTTTTTATTAGTGATTTATATTTAATTCTAAACGTTTCACAAAAAAAATTAAGTCAATCCATTGAGTTTCCCCAAAGTTAGAGATTTTAAGGTTTTTCATGCTAGTTTGACGGCACTATACAGTCTATCTTAATCCGTTCCACCATTTGTTTATTTTTGAAATGGTCGAATTACATTTTCATAATCAATTTAATTTTACAAAATTTTCATGAAATAAAGCTGACAACAACGTCAATAAAATCTAATGCTAAAGTGTAGTCTAAAGTCTAAAAAAGTGCATAATTAAGACTCATAGATGGGATTTTTAGATGTATTTTCCTAGACTGTGTTGCCGAATTTATGCAACTTTGTTCGAATTTTTCTTGATGAATATAACAGATGGATTTTTTTTTACAATTTTCTAGGGATCCCTGAGAAGGCCCCAAGAGCGTACCATCGCGTTTATGCGCCATTTTTTGGACACCCTGTATAAAACAAAGATTCTCTCCTAACCACACTTTATTTAGAAAATTCTGAATACTAGAGTGCCTTGATGTCATATTGACAGTTATTGTCGCCTTATAGAGTGGCTAGAGTGCCTCGATGATTTTGACAATTATTGTCGCCTTATAGAGTGACGACATGCATCATTCTTTCTCTGTCATACAGATAACGTCATCAACGTTATAGCCAAAGTGACAACAATTACAACTTACAATCACAATTAATGACGTTATCTGTATGACAGAGAAAGAATGATGCATGTCGTCACTCTATAAGGCGACAATATCTGTCAAAATGACATCGAGGCACTCTAAGAGTGGCGACATGCATCATTCTTTCTCTGTCATACAGATAACGTCATCCACATATTAGCAAAGATGACAACAAATACAACTTACAAACACAATTGATGACGTTATCTGTATGACAGAGAAGGAATGATGCATGTCGTCACTCTATAAGGCGACAATATCTGTCAATATGACATCAAGGCACTCTACTGAATACGTATTTCGACAGCTAAGCTGTCATCTTCATAAGAAGTAAAATTCTAACTTCTGATGAAGATGACTGCTTTGCTTTCGAAATACGTTTTATATTAGAAAATATTAACTGCTATTAGTACAGTCAATCCGTATGTGGACATCAACAAAATTCCGGGTAGGGCCGCCTTTTTTATATGATGTAACTGGATGTCCAAAGAGTAAAATCCCAAATTGGAGTATTTCTACCTGTTTCAGATATGGGGTTATGGCCCCCTTTTTCCAAAACGTTTAAAAATAAATTTAAATCACTATAGTGTAACGATATGAATCAAAAATTCTAAGAATATTTAAGCAAAAAATGTTGTGTGAGTGTGTCCAAGTTTTTCTTTAAGCAATGATATTACTTTTTTGGTAAGCTTAAACCTACCTTGTGTTTAGCTTTCAAAAGTATTAATTTATTGTGTGCAGATTATTCCAGTTTTTATACTCCTCGCAGACAAAGTCAAAAACGAGGAGTATATTGTGATTGTTTTGAAAATTCTAAAATCGTCAAAAATCGTCGTAGAGCAAAAATTCTTGCAGATTCGTGCGTTTCATCGAATTTTGAATAACTTTCAAAAAATCCGTCCGTCCGTCCGTCTGTCCGTCTGTCCGTCTGTCCGTCTGTCCGTCTGTCCGTCTGTCCGTCTGTCACGTTTTTTGTAGACACTCTAACTTGAGTACCAAAGATCCCATCAAGTTCATATTTTCAGGAAAAATCGTTCTCATTAAAATCTAGATCGCTATTGTTTTTGAAAGAAATCGGAAAATAATAAGGGGGGCTGGGCCCCCCCCAAGTGAGAAAAAATTCATATTTCAGTTATCATAAAAATTACATAATTTTTTTTTCTGGTAACTTTAAAGCCCTTTTAATTCTCTACTAAAAGTATATCTAAGTTTTTTTTGTCCGGCCCCACATAAGCCCCCCAATTTAAAAAAAAGCCGTATCTTCGTTATTTTTCAATTTACAAAAAAAACTTAAGTCATAAAAATAAAAGGAAATTAAATTCTGTATTAAAATTTATTTTTTGTTTTTTTTTGTGAAGTTTTTAAGACAAAAAAGGTCAAAAAAAAAAGGTTTTTAGTGATAAGTCACGTAAGTCTAGGTTCGGTCAAGGTGGCTTTGCAAAAAAAAATTAAAACAAAAGCACCTTTCTAAAGCCAAATTAAATCCTAAACGTCAGTGTCAGAATTAATACGCATTTATGCTTTTCGCTAATAAATCTTTTTTTATAGAAAAGTTAATAGTATAACCTCTTCGCAGATTTTTTTTTGTAATTATAAAAAAATATTGCTTATATGAATTTTTCTGTTTTCTGATTACTGCGAGGAGTATCCTATTTAATGTCGGCATTTTATAAAAAAACTCTAACTGGCTCACTGACCTAACCCACCCACTGATCTAACCCATTTCTAGTTAAATTTTGGGGCTACTTTAGTTGGTGTTATTTAGAAGGTGCATTTCAAAAACCAACATTACGATCTATTTCTGAATGCTGTTATTTCCATGGCTTAAGTTTTGGACATTTTACACATTTTAAGCCCAGTGTAATGATTTTTCTTGTCACAAAGTTACACGACGGTACACATAGCCATTTGCTACTGTTTCTTTGGTATAAGAAAACAAACTTGCAAATGCACACGACATTTTATCGAACAAAACATTGGTGTGAAGTTAGCGACGATTTTCTCAGCGACGAATAATGACGTGTAGAAACTTTTTTTTGGTTTCGTCGCCAGCTTATGGGAAAACGGAAGTTGGTCCAAATTAAAATAAAAATTCAATTTTTGTAACTATCTTGCAATATTGTGTAACAGATTATTTTGTTACATACCTAAAACATGAAGAGGTCTCAAAATAGGTACCATTTTATACGAATAAAATATTTTAATTACTAAAGTTTTTAAGAAATAAGTCGCAAGGCTTTTAAACAAATTATTATTTTTACTACAACCGCCATCAAGTTAAATTCGTTCGATTGCTTTAATTTGTTCAAATTTAAGTTCGTTTAAGGGTGGTATTTTATGTAAAAAACAATAAGTTTCTATTTCAAACTTTTTTTTAAGTGAAATATTTTTTAAAACATAAACCGCATGTCAGAATTTGTTTAAATTTTTGTAAGAGGTGCTTAATAAACCCTTAAAGAACCACGTATTTCTTATTTTACTTGCAAGGTTCATTTAAGGGTGGTATTTTATGTCAAAAATAATAAATTCCTATTTTCAACTAATTTTTAAGTAAAATATTTTTTAAAACATAAACCGCATGTCAGAATTTGTTTAAATTTTTGTAAGGGGTGCTTAATAAACCCTTAAAGAACCACGTATTTTTTATTTTACTTGCAAGGTTCATTTAAGGGTGGTATTTTATGTCAAAAATAATAAATTCCTATTTTCAACTATTTTTTTTTAGTAAAATATTTTTTAAAACATAAACCGCATGTCAGAATTTGTTTAAATTTTTGTAAGGGGTGCTTAATAAACCCTTAAAACACCACGTATTTTTTATTTTACTTGCAAGGTTCATATAAGGGTGGTATTTTATGTCAAAAATAATAAATT
This sequence comes from Cartodere bifasciata, assembly GCA_963920755.1. NCBI lineage: Eukaryota > Metazoa > Arthropoda > Insecta > Coleoptera > Latridiidae > Cartodere > Cartodere bifasciata. The sequence continues at coordinate 9,283,922 of OY987195.1, forward strand.
CCTATTTTTAACTATTTTTTTTTTAGTAAAATATTTTTTAAAACATAAACCGCATGTCAGAATTTGTTTAAATTATTGTAAGGGGTGCTTAATAAACCCTTAAAGAACCACGTATTTTTTATTTTACTTGCAAGGTTCATTTAAGGGTGGTATTTTATGTCAAAAATAATAAATTCCTATTTTCAACTATTTTTTTTTAGTAAAATATTTTTTAAAACATAAACCGCATGTCAGAATTTGTTTAAATTTTTGTAAGGGGTGCTTAATAAACCCTTTAAGAAACACGTATTTTTTATTTTACTTGCAAGGTTCATTTAAGGGTGGTATTTTATGTCAAAAATAATAAATTCCTATTTTCAACTATTTTTTTTTAGTAAAATATTTTTTAAAACATAAACCGCATGTCAGAATTTGTTTAAATTTTTGTAAGGGGTGCTTAATAAACCCCTAAAAAACCACGTATTTTTTATTTTACTTGCAAGGTTCATTTAAGGGTGGTATTTTATGTCAAAAATAATAAATTCCTATTTTCAACTATTTTTTTTTTAGTAAAATATTTTTTAAAACATAAACCGCATGTCAGAATTTGTTTAAATTTTTGTAAGGGGTGCTTAATAAACCCTTAAAACACCACGTATTTTTTATTTTACTTGCAAGGTTCATATAAGGGTGGTATTTTATGTCAAAAATAATAAATTCCTATTTTTAACTATTTTTTTTTTAGTAAAATATTTTTTAAAACATAAACCGCATGTCAGAATTTGTTTAAATTATTGTAAGGGGTGCTTAATAAACCCTTAAAGAACCACGTATTTTTTATTTTACTTGCAAGGTTCATTTAAGGGTGGTATTTTATGTCAAAAATAATAAATTCCTATTTTCAACTATTTTTTTTTAGTAAAATATTTTTTAAAACATAAACCGCATGTCAGAATTTGTTTAAATTTTTGTAAGGGGTGCTTAATAAACCCTTTAAGAAACACGTATTTTTTATTTTACTTGCAAGGTTCATTTAAGGGTGGTATTTTATGTCAAAAATAATAAATTCCTATCTTTAACTATTTTTTTTTAGTAAAATATTTTTTAAAACATAAACCGCATGTCAGAATTTGTTTAAATTTTTGTAAGGGGTGCTTAATAAACCCTTAAAGAACCACGTATTTTTTATTTTACTTGCAAGGTTCATTTAAGGGTGGTATTTTATGTCAAAAATAATAAATTCCTATTTTCAACTATTTTTTTTTAGTAAAATATTTTTTAAAACATGAACCGCATGTCAGAATTTGTTTAAATTTTTGTAAGGAGTGCTTAATAAACCCTTAAAGAACCACGTATTTTTTATTTTACTTGCAAGGTTCATTTAAGGGTGGTATTTTATGTCAAAAATAATAAATTCCTATTTTCAACTATTTTTTTTTAGTAAAATATTTTTTAAAACATAAACCGCATGTCAGAATTGTTTAAATTTTTATTATGCCCTATTTTTTAACTCAGGTCAAGACACACCCAGATGGGCTAATGAGCGATTAAAGCGCCTTACTGCATCCAATTTTGGAAAGGTTTGCAAAGCCAGAAATGATTTGACTTTGGGTAAGGCGGCTTTCCTCATAGCAAATCCTCCATCCCTATCACATCTTCCTGCAATTCGCCATGGCAAAAGAGAATATAGCAAAGTTGAGGTGCAAAACTAAGCTTTTACATCAAGTATAGTGAACTTGAGACCATGCCTAAGAAAAGGACAACAGAATATAGCAAAGTTGAGGTGCAAAACTAAGCTTTTATAGGAAAAACCACATAGCTAAATCTAGTTTACAGTTGGAAAATGTTCCAGTTTTTGTAGTCTTATTATTTTTAGCAAATGGTGTCTTAGAGTCTTTGTATCAGTTATGAAATGCTGCTTAGATGGATCTTTTCCTAAAATTACTGACGTTACGAAAGCAGCAGCAAATATACCACAGGAGGATGAATCTGGTTGTTTTTGGAAACAATGAAAAAAGATGTCCTTCTCATTGCAATGTGGGTACCTTCTGGAAATGTATAATTTCTCCACCTTTGACAACATGGAGTAAGATAGATTGAAAAGACTGTCATAAACATGTATTTTATTATACACATCATGGTATATACAATTCCAATGGTTTCCCTTATGGTGCAAAATTTGGACATCTTTTGTACCGGGGGCAATGGGAAGTATATTGTGGGGAAGTTGAATGTACCACGTTGGCAACATTGAAAAATTATTTGAAAACTTATTTGCCACTTCAATAAATAGATCCAGTGTTTTATCATCCAACCAAGACGTAGGAGAAAGGATGTTCTGTACAACATCTGAGTTGACATTTTTTGGTGGATTAACGTTTGAAGAAAACCATTCCCTTTTTTTTATAACCCCATCGGAAACGTCAGTAGGATCTACCAATTGCGGCAAAAGAAAATAATTATAACAATTTATTAATTTTGGCAAGATGTTTTGCCAGAATTTTTGATCTCTTTGAATTCTGATAATATGGGATCCTTTTAATGTATAGATATATAAATCGCACCATTCCCTATTACAAATTTCTAATTGTCCTTGAATTTGATAATGATAAGCATGTTTATTTTTTAAAGTCCCATTTCTGTTTAAACAGTCAATTTTTCCGGACTTAAAGGCCCCCTCTGGTCTCAAATGTTTTACTTTAAACGGACACTTTATTTCTATTAAGCCATGATTTCCGACAAGACCATCTGGTGAGCAACCCAGAAACGGCCTTTTTATTCACAGCCAATAGGCTGTGAATAAAAAGGCCAGATGGCGAAACGTTGACTTGTTTTTCCTCCTCATATTTTCTAATTGCCACAGGCTCGTAAGTTTTGCCATGGCGAATTGCAGGAAGATGTGATAGGGATGGAGGATTTGCTATGAGGAAAGCCGCCTTACCCAAAGTCAAATCATTTCTGGCTTTGCAAACCTTTCCAAAATTGGATGCAGTAAGGCGCTTTAATCGCTCATTAGCCCATCTGGGTGTGTCTTGACCTGAGTTAAAAAATAGGGCATAATAAAAATTTAAACAATTCTGACATGCGGTTTATGTTTAAAAAAATATTTCACTTAAAAAAAATGTATAAAATAGGGATTTATTATTTCTGACATAAAATACCACCCCTAAATAAACTTTGCAAGTAAAATAAAAAATACGTGGTTCTTTAAGGGTTTATTAAGCACTTCTTACAAAAATTTAAACAAATTCTGGCATGCGGTTTATGTTTTAAAAAATATTTTACTGAAAAAAAAAGTTTGAAATAGGAACTTATTGTTTTTGACATAAAATACCACCCTTAAATGAACCTTGCAAGTAAAATAAAAAATACGTGGTTCTTTAAGGGTTTATTAAGCACCCCTTACAAAAATTTAAACAAATTCTGACATGCGGTTTATGTTTTAAAAAATATTTTACTAAAAAAAAATAGTTGAAAATAGAAATTTATTATTTTTGACATAAAATACCACCCTTAAATGAACCTTGCAAGTAAAATAAAAAATACGTGGTTCTTTAAGGGTTTATTAAGCACCCCTTACAATAATTTAAACAAATTCTGACATGCGGTTTATGTTTTAAAAAATATTTTACTAAAAAAAAATAGTTGAAAATAGGAATTTATTATTTTTGACATAAAATACCACCCTTATATGAACCTTGCAAGTAAAATAAAAAATACGTGGTTCTTTAAGGGTTTATTAAGCACCCCTTACAAAAATTTAAACAAATTCTGACATGCGGTTTATGTTTTAAAAAATATTTTACTAAAAAAAAAATTGTTGAAAATAGGAATTTATTATTTTTGACATAAAATACCACCCTTAAATGAACCTTGCAAGTAAAATAAAAAATACGTGGTTCTTTAAGGGTTTATTAAGCACCCCTTACAAAAATTTAAACAAATTCTGACATGCGGTTTATGTTTTAAAAAATATTTTACTAAAAAAAAATAGTTGAAAATAGGAATTTATTATTTTTGACATAAAATACCACCCTTAAATAAACTTTGCAAGTAAAATAAAAAATACGTGTTTCTTAAAGGGTTTATTAAGCACTTCTAACAAAAATTTAAACAATTTCTGACATGCGGTTTATGTTTTAAAAAATATGTCACTTAAAAAAAAAGTTTTAAATAGGGATTTGTTATTTTTGACTTAAAATACCACCCTTAAATGAACCTTGCAAGTAAAATAAAAAATACGTGGTTCTTTAAGGGTTTATTAAGCACCTCTTACAAAAATTTAAACAAATTCTGACATGCGGTTTATGTTTTAAAAAATATGTCACTTAAAAAAAAAGTTTAAAATAGGGATTTATTATTTTTGACATAAAATACCACCCTTAAACGAACCTTGCAAGTAAAATAAAAAATACGTGGTTCTTTAAGGGTTTATTACGCACCCCCTACAAAAATTTAAACAAATTCTGACATGCGGTTTATGTTTTAAAAAATATGTCACTTAAAAAAAAAGTTTAAAATAGGGATTTATTATTTTTGACATAAAATACCACCCTTAAATGAACCTTGCAAGTAAAATAAAAAATACGTGGTTCTTTAAGGGTTTATTAAGCACCTCTTACAAAAATTTAAACAAATTCTGACATGCGGTTTATGTTTTAAAAAATATTTCACTTAAAAAAAAGTTTGAAATAGAAACTTATTGTTTTTTACATAAAATACCACCCTTAAACGAACTTAAATTTGAACAAATTAAAGCAATCGAACGAATTTAACTTGATGGCGGTTGTAGTAAAAATAATAATTTGTTTAAAAGCCTTGCGACTTATTTCTTAAAAACTTTAGTAATTAAAATATTTTATTCGTATAAAATGGTACCTATTTTGAGACCTCTTCATGTTTTAGGTATGTAACAAAATAATCTGTTACACAATATTGCAAGATAGTTACAAAAATTGAATTTTTATTTTAATTTGGACCAACTTCCGTTTTCCCATAAGCTGGCGACGAAACCAAAAAAAAGTTCCTACACGTCATTATTCGTCGCTGAGAAAATCGTCGCTAACTTCACACCAATGAACAAAACTGTTTAAAATTAAAAATTTAAACGAAAACTCTAGCTTGTAAAGAAATAAGGTTACAAATTAAAAATTCTGACATATGACGTATGCCAGAAACTCAGAAACACTAGTGATAGTGGATGATTAAAGAGTTTGGACGCTCAAAGGAGGGAAATAGCGGAAGTCTCTTTCTATATTGCATTTTGGAGCTCTCGATAGCTGGTCCAAAAATCTCCCTTGAAAAATCTGGTAACTTGGTGTAAAATCTGCCAAGTTTTTAAATATAGGTTATGTAACAAATCAAAATAATTCATTGGCGTACTTGAAATAATTTTTTTTTTTTTTAAATCTTGTTTAGGCTATTTTAAAACAAATTATGCTAGAACTTTATAAGGAAGCTTGATGTTAATATTGTAAAAAATATACCGCGATGGCATTTTTTTAAATTTACGTTTTAATGTTTATGTTTTCCTCCAAACAAATGGACTGAATAACATTCTTAAAAAAGATGCTCCGTCGGTTATTGATTTCCCACATTATTTTCATTAGACTTTTTCTACCATTTTTGTCCTTCCAAAGTTTGTTGAGACCTTTTCTTCCACAAGGCAATTTTCGTAAGGTAACCTCTTGCAAACATTCAATAATCTTCATCGCAAATGGCTCCAAAATTATTTAATACTTTCAATCGAGAGCGTTTTAATTTTTTCTAAAATGTTACTGTATTTTGTAATTAGCGAGTAAATCTAAAAATCGCACCTGGTGGTTTTTCATAGAACCTCGTCCTCGTTAATCATAGAGGATAAATTTTAATGTATCTATGCCTAGTAGATTAAAAAAACCGAGAAAAAAGTTCACTTGATTTTGTAGATTGTACTAATTAGAGTGCCTTGATGATTTTGACAATTATTGTCGCCTTATAGAGTGACGACATGCATCATTCTTTCTCTGTCATACAGATAACGTCATCAACGTTATAGCCAAAGTGACAACAATTACAACTTACAATCTCAATTAATGACGTTATCTGTATGACAGAGAAAAAATGATGCATGTGGTCACTCTATAAGGCGACAATAACTGTCAAAATCATCAAGGCACTCTAGTACTAATTTCACCGATTTGAAATTAAATTTCTGTTGACGTCTGCCAAAGTAGTAAAAGTTTATTTTGCAAAAAAATAAGTTAATTTCCGTTTATTTTTCATATTTTTGCTAGGGTAGTTATTTAATGTTATTAAAAAACACACAGTTTTGGCAGGCACTCCAATTCCATGTCGACGCGCACCACAAAAGTACACTTGTGTAAATTCTGCTCCTGTTTCGTCTTTTCTGTGCGGGTACAAATAATTAAAAGTTTAAATAGCGGTGAGAGAAGAATGCATGTATTAAAACCAGCCAGGCTGCGGTAATCGTCATTACTTTAAAAGATTTCAAATCTCGAAACATCAAAACATCCACAAATTTCTGGACAAATTCCTTCACCCATTTTTTTAGTTTTAAGGTCACAGTTCAAATTACACCAAAATACACCATCATTACTTAACAAAAAACCATATGGTCACAAAATTTACAAAATAATTCACTGAATAATTACATTTTTAATTTACAAAATAAAGTTACGCAAATCAACCGCGGAATGACATTTTTGAAGTGACAACGACTTATTTGGATGGCCACAGAAAAAAAAAACCTTAGTGATGGAACGCTTTCAATTAAAAGTATTAAATAATTTTGGAGAATTTGCGATGAAGATTATTGGATGTATTGCAAGAGGTTATAGCACGAAAATTATCTTGTGTAAGAAAAAGTATCAACAAACTTTGGAAGGACAAAAATGGTAGAAAAAGTCTAATGAATAAATGTGGGTATTCAATAACCGTCGGAGCATCTTTTTTAAGAATTTTTAGTGCATTTGTTTGGAGGAAACCATTTTTAAAAAGGTCCAAAACCAAAGTTTTATGAATTACAATAGTTTTATTTTGGTTCATTTAAGTCGACAAAGTAAATTATATCCTTTTAATAAAGTTGTAAATTTTTATCAACTTTTATTATATCACATAAGTTATACTTATTTTTAAATTAAGCTTCTCAGGTTCTAAGTTGTTTTTTAATGAGTTTCTTTCAAAATTTAAATTAAATTGGTACGCTTATGAGTGACATTTCTTTCAAAATTTGAAAGATTTCAAAGTCACTGAAAAAATGTACAGGGTTGTCAACCTTACAACAACAAAATTAAAAATGAATAGTTGTCATGTAAACAAAATTGACACACAATTAAACCAAACTATGAGAGTAATCACTGGTACAATAAAATCTACACCAACGCCTTGGTTGCCTGTGCTTTCTAACATAGCTCCACCTGACCTGAAGAAGACATGCAGCTAAAAGGGAATGGGATAAGGTTCAATTTGAGTTGGAAAAATTCCCCTTACATATTGACTTGCAGATGCTTCCACCTAACAGACTTAAATCAAGGAAGCCCATATGGCAAGAGGAGTTTATTCATCAGCCCTTTTCCATCACTGATATATGGAAAAATAAGTGGCAAGAAATTGATGATTTAACCAACAAAGAATTGATTGAAGATCCAACGAAGGTAGTTCCAGGGTTTGATCAGCCCAGAAAAGTTTGGAGTATGGTTAATCGCCTTAGAACGTGTCACGGACGTTGTAATGGTATGCTTTATAAATGGAATGCATTACCAAGCCCGCTTTGTGAATGTGGTGCATTGCCAGAAACGATTAAACATATTGTAGAAGAATGTCCAAACACCAAATTTGAGGGTGGTTTTCAAGAAATACACCAATTAACTCCAGAAACTTTGAATTGGATATCAACCCTGAAACAGCTGTAACATTTTCGCTGTGATTTATTGTACCAACACAATTTTGACAACACTGGTATGCCTGAGTTCTTTCCATGGTTTTCCTCGGCCGCGAAGTAAATGCTTTACCAGAAGAATAAAAATCGGCCATGGACGTGAAAAAAATGAACATCACTTAAACCTTTTGGAATTTAACCATCTTCCATTTTATAATGTTCATTTGTACTTATTTTTGACATGTATTTATAATATCATACGAATATATAAATACTATATGGAAATTTGACGTCTGTCAGAAGTGGCTTCACTCTATTATATCAACTCACTCTAAGAAACACGAACTTTATCACAGAGATCTTTGATCAAATTATGACCGTTTATCACAGATATATTTCTGCGCATGTCGGCGCTTTTTATAAAAATCCAAATCTCTTTTATTTTTTAATAAAAAAGATAAAAGCGAAAATGCCCATACGACTTTACCTACCCATTTTTAATCCAATTTTCTAATAAATAATCAAGTTTTTGAAAATTAGTCCAGGACTCTATTCAGGGGGTAATTTCTGAACCCATTTTAAGAAAAAAAGTTCATATAAACATGTGTTCGAAAATCCTTCGTTTCTGAGATACAGGGTGCCAAAGTTTATAAAATAAGACTTTTTTTTTTAAGATTACCAAGAAAATAAACCAAATATTTATTTGAAACATAGCACGGGTAATTTTCTTGCCTTAAGGCATAAAGTGCGGTAGAAAAAATAAAAATTATAATTGGAAGGGGCACATTTGGAGGTACCATGGGGGTTGTTCACCCCCAACTTTTTTAAGTGTTACTTTTTTGGTATTTTTATAAAATAATTAGAAGTCATAAAATATTATCTTTAAACTTAATGTCCTGCTCTTTTTTCATAAAACTAATCGTTTTCAAGAAAAAAATTCTTTGCCCAAAGGCAACAAAATTTCTTTTTTAAGTTTGGCTTTTTTATTTTAATAAAAATAAAACATTTAAATCGAAATATCTTGAAATTTGATTTAAATTTTTATAATTTTTTTGCATAAAAGTGTTCCTCCAGGCCTTCTGCTTAAAATAGGTAGTTTAAACTAAGGTCTGTAGCATACTAGAAAGGTCGAGACACTCTAAGAACAGCAATAGCGGACCTCTCTTTTCATTTTACAATTTTGTAAGTTTAAAAGTTGGTCCGAAAATCATGCCAAAAAAATCTGGTAACCTAGTTTAAAATCTGTCAAATTTTTAAATGTAGGTTATGTAACACATCAAAATATTTCATTGGCGTAGATAATTATTTAAAAAAAAATATTTTTTATTTAAGACTAGGGATTTATTCATAAAATAGAAGATCCGTTAAGCTCGCTCGTTCTATAGGACCACATCTATATGGGGGCTCCATCGTATATTTAAACTAAATGAGAACCCCTTTTTTGGTTCGTATAAATTGTGTAGACCAGTCCCTGCCAAACCATAATCTATTAATTCTTCAAGGTTTTTATCTTAGAAATGATTTAACTAAACTAATACCACTTTTAGCCCCAATAGAGATATGTTCGTCGAATGATTTCAATGTAGAAAGTGAACACACAAAAAAACTATCCCACATTTAGGGTCACTTTTAGGTACAGTTTAAAAACTTTATTTAACACATTTTTTTACACAGTTATTGATTTATTTTGTTACATTTTTAGTTATTTTACACATTTTGAAAAATAAATGACGTTTAAAAAATTGAACTGTTAACGTCGGATTTTATTTTGAAATGTATGAAAAAACTGAAAATATAACAACAATGTGTAAAAAAATGTGTTTAATAAAGTTTGTGAACTGTAAAAATGGTCCCGAAAGTAGCCCTAAATGTGGGATAGTTTACAATGGATTTAATAATATTTTTTGTGTGTTCAGTTTCTACGTTGAAATCTTTCGACGACCACATCTCTATTGGGGCTAAAAGTGGTTTTAGTTATGGTTAAACGATTTCCAGGATAACAGAAACTTTGGAAAATTAATAGATTATGGTTTGGCAGCGATGGACTGTACAATTTCTACGACCCAAAAAAAAAGGGGCTCTTGGTTAGTTTTAATATACGAGAGGGAATCATATGGATGTATTATTTGCCGAAAAACTGTTTTCTTCCTCATGCCACATCAGGGAATTAGTTGATCAATATTATAGGACAGTGATTTTTAAGTAATTTCATTATTTAACAAAATTGTACATTTTATTCATGAACATTTGTCACTCACAATAATTTAAAAAAAGCTTAACTGCATATAAAACTGCACTTGGGGTTTAATTTCTTTCAAAAATAGAGTTAAAATGTCAAAAAAATTCTACGTTCATGGATGACACTTTTCATCAAAATTTGAAGGATTTTATAATCATCGATAGGAGTTCATGGATGGCAATCTAGCAAAATAAAAAAAACTATAGTGTATTTTATTTCTGTGGTTTAGTGACCGGACTCTTGATACTATCCAGGGACACTAGTTTAAACACATGGGTCATGGATCTACCCGTTGAGTAAATGGGCTTTGAGTCGTGCACTACAACGCAATGTACTATGGTGGACATGGAATTTAAAACGATTTTTTATCAGCCACCTTTGATTTTTTAAATTTTACTTTATTGTGACAACAAAATGCGTCAAATGTGTTTTATTAAAATAAATTATGTAAAATGTGCTGCCGGCGAGAATAGTACATTATTAACCAAGGTAGAGAAGAGGGTCATTATTTATTAAATCAATCTACAGGTTTAGCAAATAAGATAGTTTTAATAAGAACTTGACAATTACAATGTAATCAATATTTAAACAAATTCAACGTCATTTATGTCCATACAGGATGGTCATAACTAATTGGTGATTAGATTAATCTTCCAACACCCCTTCTTGATCTAATCCCATCATTTTTCTGTATCTTGTGAATTTTTGAAAATCTAGTGGTTTGGTTAAGTTATCTGCTATCATTTCTTCAGTTGGACAATATTCAAAATTAATAAGTTTCTTGTTTTTCATATCTTTTGCAAAGTTATATTTTGTAGTAATATGTTTAGTTCTATCACTTATCTTCTCACTATCCAACATTTTAATGCAGCTTTGATTATCTTCATACATGACTACTTCCAGTTTATTTCTATTAAAATCATTCATTATTAGTTCTTTTAGCCAAATCGCTTCTTTACATGCTTCTGAAAGTGCAATGTATTCAGCCTCAGTTGATGATAGTGAAACACAATCTTGTTTTCGACATCTCCAATTTATTAATGCTCCGCAATAGCTGAATAAGTGGTGTCGTGTCACTTGCGCCCAGTGGCACTTGCGCTGCGGATTAAAATAGTGGCACTTGCGAGTTTTTAAAATTCAGGTATAAAAACAAAATATCAGAAAGTGGCATTTGCGCTGCTGCATAAAATTAAAGTAATTAAATAGAGGATTATAATGTTCAAATCATTAAGTGGGTTAGATAATTCAAGTTTGGTATAATATTGGTTAAAATTTTTGATTCATATTTTGGTCATACTGGCCGCGGTCTCATTAACTTCCTTTTGCCTAGGTTTATTTTTATGTATCCGATGTATTATTGAGATACAATATTAGAAAATTATAAAACAGAGGATAATATATACACACTTTCATTATTGTTAAAACAAGCCAGCAAGTACTCAATGCATGTGTTTTTGAGTTTTATCGTTTCAGACAGACTGTTTTAAAAGTACTGGATGACATTTTTCCACTGGGGGACACTAGGTTAGGTAGGTTAGGGTAAGTTTTGCTGCTAAAAAGAAAATTTAAACATATGAGCTAATGTCACAAACTGCAATGAAAAATGTATACCTACATTAATGAGTTTGAATTTTAAACGCAACGCAAATGCCACTTTTTAATCCGTAATTTTTATACCTGCTTAATCCTGTACCTTTTTGAGACGCAAGTGCCACTCTTTTAATCCGCAGCGCAAGTGCCACTGGGCGCAACTGCCACCTATTCGAATAAGTAACCAGTGTTTGATTTTCGATCGACTCTATCTGCAGCCCAATCCGCATCCGCATATCCAAATTTTGTAGTGTCATTAGTATCATTTCGTCCAAGTGTAATTTTTAGATTAATGGTACCTTTTAGATATCTTATTATTCTTTTTACTTCAGTCCAATCAACACTAGTTGGATTACTAACTTTTCTACTTAGAATTGAAGTACTCACTGCGATGTCAGGTCTGGATGTCACCGATATGTACAGTAAAGATCCAATAGCTTTTCTGTACACTTCTGAATTTGCTAATGCATTATCTTCTTTTAATTTGTAATATCCAGGATTCATAGGTATTCTTGAGATTTTTGCTTGATCCAAATTAAACAATTTAATTGTCTTTTCAATATAAGTCTTCTGATGAATTGTGAAAAACCCTTCAGCGTTTCTTTCAACTTGTATTCCCAAATAATATTTTAAATTTCCCAGACAGTTTATTGGAAAATACTTTGTTAAATCTTGAAACACCTCATTGATTAAACTTTCACTTGTACTTGCAAGTATTACGTCATCCACATATATTAAAAGATAAATTTTAACTTCGTTCTTTTCAATAGTGTAAACACATTGATCGGCATTTCCCCTTCTGAAGTTAAAATTTTTAAAGTTGAATCAACCATTTGGTTCCAAACACGTGCAGATTGTTTAAGACCATAAATGCTCTTGTTAAGTTTACACACAAGTTTTTCTGAACCTTCTTTTACATATCCTTCAGGCTGTTTCATGTATATTTCTTCTGCTAAATCTGCGTTTAAAAATGCAGTTTTTATGTCATAATGTTTAACAAACATTTTCTCCATTCCGGCAATCGTTAGTAGTGTTCTGAAGGTAGATTGTTTAATTACAGGTGCAAAGACTTCATCGTAATTTTCGCCATACTTTTGTGAAAAACCTTGTGCAACAATTCTTGCTTTAAAACGATTTACATTGCCATTTTCATCAGTTTTTAGTTTGAACACCCACTTGCACCCAACTGTTCGTTTTCCTTCAGGTAAACTGGAACCTGGACTAAAGTCCAGGTTCCTGTTCTTGTCATTGAAGCTATTTCGTCATCCATAGCTAATTTCCATTCTTCTTTATGACTACTGGACATAGCTTCATTGTGTGTTCTTGGTTCTTGCAGTTCATTTATTCTTTTTGTAAAATTAGCACTTGTGCTATACCTTTCTGGTATTTTTCCTTTGTTACTTCTATTAGATCTTCGTAAGTTTAAACTTTCATCTAAATTTCTGTCCTCTTCTAAAATTTCTGCAATTATTTCTGGTTCTATTGTTTCCTGAGGATCTTCTTCTCTTATTTGACTTGGAAAAATGTCAACTTCAATAAATTCTTCTATCACATCAACTTCCTTCTGTGGTAAATCTTTATTTTCTTTATTTGTTTTATTTTTGTTCATATTTCTTATACTGTGATATTCATCTTCAATAAAGTAAACATCTCTACTTATAGTTATTCTTCTCGTTTTCTTATCAAGTAATCTGTAGGCTTTTGATCCTTCTTCGTATCCAACAAAAACAAATTCCTTTGATTTATCGTCTAGTTTCTGTCTCTTTTCCTTCGGTATCACTGCAAAGGCTCTACTTCCAAAAATTTGTAGGTGCCCCAATTTCGGTTTTTCTCCAAACCACAATGTGTAGGGAATTTCATCTGTTGCTTTGGTTGGTTGTCTGTTTTGTAAATAATTTGCTGTTACAATTGCTTCACCCCAAAAACAGTTCTCCAAATGTGCATCGATAAGCATACATTTCGCCATTTCTACTAAAGAACGATTTTTTCTTTCTGCGACTCCATTTTGTTGAGGAGTATAAGGAGCAGTATATTGATAACTAATACCTTCTTTTCTTAGAAATTCTTGCACATTTTTATTCATATATTCTCCACCACGGTCGGACCTTATAATTTTTGGTTTTCTTTTAAACATTGTTTCCATTTTTCGAACATATTCTTGTAATTTGGTAAAAACATCACTTTTATTTTCTAATAAGTATATTTCTGTATATCGACTCTTGTCGTCTATAAAAGTCAGAAAATATTTTTTCATTCCAGGGGTAACTGTTTGCATAGGTCCACAAACATCACTATGTATCAAATCCAAAATCTCCTTGGATTTATTTTGAGTAGCTTTCGGAAATGGCAGTTTTGTTAATTTTCCACGAATACAGCTATCACACACCAGCTTTTCTTTGCAATTCGTTAAAGTTATTCCTTCTGCCATATCATGATCAAAAAGTTGTTTTAGACTAACTGGATTACGATGGCCTAATCTTCTATGCCATCCATGAATGCAACACGCACTTTTTGAATCCGAAACTGCATTACATTGTTCATTTATGCAATTCAAACTGTACAATCCTGATTCAGCTCTTGCTGTAGCTAAAATTTTCCCCTTGTGTTTTATTTCGCATATGTCTTCTTTAAATTCAACAGTAAATCCCAGTTTATTTAATTTTCTTACTGACAATAAACTGACTTCTAAATCTGGAACATATAGTACATCTTTCACTAGTATTTCTTGTATCTTTCTTCCAATAACACATTTTAATAAACCTTCACCACAGCCAGCTGACATTGTTACTTCTCCATTAGCCAACCTTACTTTTTCATTTTTGTTTTCATAAAACTTCTTGAAAAAATCTTTGTTATTTGTCATATGACTTGTAGCTCCTGAATCAATACACCATCTTCCAGAAGGTTTTTCTTGTGTAACATTAAAACAAAGATCTTGGTTATTTTGATCATCTGATTGACTAACATTTGCTCTGTGCTTGTTTTTGTACTTTTCATTATTTGGTTTATTCTGATTTTTATTGAAGAAACAATCTCGTTTTATATGTCCAGGCTTCTTACAATGAAAACACACTTTATCCTTTTCATAATTATTTTTCGTTACTTTCAAAACACTTTCATTATGATTATTTTCTTGAGTGCCTTCTTTACGTCTCTTATATTCTTGAATTAACTTCGCTTTTACCATTTCTAAAGTAATATCTTTTTCATTTCTACTTTCAAGTGCAGTTACCAATGAGTTGTAACTATCTGGTAAACTACATAACATAAAAGCCACTATTAAATGATCATCCAAAATTTGACCCAAATTGGTTAGTTGATTAACCAAATCCATTATTGTACAAATATGATCTTCCATATTTCCATTTTCTAGTAGTGTAAGTCGACACAACTTCTTTAAAAGAAACACCTTATTGGTTAAGGTAGATTTTTCGTAATATTCTTTTAAAATATTCCACACATTACGTGCATGATCGGCATTAAGGACGTGAATAATCTGACTATCTTCTAATAACAATCCAATGGTAGCTTTAGCTTTATCATCTCGTTTCTTCCATTGTTCGGTAACTGGATTTGGAATCTCTTGAGAAATAACATCCCACAGTTCTTCTTTTAATAAAAGAAGTTTTACTTTATATTTCCACAACTGGTAATTACTCCCATTCAGTTTTGCAATAGAAATTCTTTCTACCATTCTGGTCACCCTGTATATTTTCTTGAAATACAAATTCCGCCAACGAATTTTATTTCTACTTGTTCTAAAGGTTACACCACGTATCTGGGCCCATAACCTATTAAATCAATCTACAGGTTCAGCAAATAAGATAGTTTTAATAAGAACTTGACAATTACAATGTAATCAATATTTAAACAAATTCAACGTCATTTATGTCCATACAGGATGGTCATAACTAATTGGTGATTAGATTAATCTTCCAACATTATTGACCTAGCGCAAAGATTGTGTCCCGAGCCGCGCAGCGGCAAGGGACACAATTGCGCGTAGTCAATAATGGCCTTCTTTACCGTGGTTTATATACTATTTTTTTCACTACTACAATTTCTTGAAAAATGTTAATTTAAAAAATATGTTCAATTTTTATCAAAACCCTGTATATGATTTTTACAAAAAATTAATCGAAGTTTCCATGGAAATGACAATGACGTTACATCAATCAAAACAATAAAAAGTTCTTCAAATGGGTGTTTTTTCCAAAATAACTCATAATTTGCACGTAAATGGCGTAAATGATTTAAATAATATGATGGTCACTGATAAGGAATTTGTAAATATAATGATAATGATAGAACACTGACACAGCTACAGAAAAAAGTGCGACATGTTTACAACTGTACAATTTTTTTTTTCGTTAAAATATTTGTGCAATAAAATGTTTTGAAGTATTTTAAAGTAGTTATGTTTTCAAAATAAAAAAATCTTCGTAAAAAACTCACAAAAACTGCTGTAAGTACCGTTCTATTTATGATAAAATCTTGACATATGTTTTGACATTTCATTATTGTACAGTGTACATAGACATGGAAATTATTATTGACCAAGGGAGAGAAATGTGATTTCTCTGGTATAAAATCGGTCAAAAATTGCCTCTTCTATAGGTAGTAGTGAAAAAAAATAGTAAGAAGATATTTCCTTTTTTAAATAATTTTGTTTTAGGATAACAATAAGGCTCTAATCTTCGTAAAACATCAGAGTAATGTTTCTTGTTAATGTCCACTTCACATAAAATTTGAGATGTTTAAGCCACTATTTTGACCATATTTACAATGCATAAATTGATCGTTTTAAATTCCATGTCCACGATAGTAGACTAAAAAAATACAAAATAACGACCGAGCATTTAAATTCTACCTCGACTCTTGCCATGGAAAACAAAAGCTGCTTTTCCGTAGGTCTTTGATAGTTTCTACTAATGTCATTTTTGATGTTGTCATCTTTTTTTGACGTTTAAACAAACTATCAAAGACATACGGAAAAGCAGCTTTTGTTTTCCATGGCAAGAGTCGAGGTAGAATTTAAATGCTCGCTCGTTATTAGTTCTCCTTTTTAATGCAAAGCCCATTTACTCATGTGTTTAAACTACCTATTTTAAGCAGAAGGCCTGGAAAAACACTTTTATGCAAAAAATGTAAAACAAATTTCAAAATATTTCGATTTAAAACTTTTTTTTTACTACTAGGAGCAAAGAGTGTCATTATTGACTTTTTAAGAACCCTTCAAAATCATTTTTTACCACCTAGGTTAACAATTTTTTTTATTTACAACTGCATATGAAATGATGACATTTCTGACTCTTTAAAAGTTAGAAAATGTCAGTTTATTGGTTTTATTAAGCTGTCACTTTCCACCCTGGCGGAAAGTAACTACTTTCCGCCTGGGTAATGAAAACAAGTCGGATTTAACTCTTTTGAGGGAGCAAATCCTCTTTGGCCTATTGCGCACACTCTTTCAATTCTGTACATTCGTCATCACTATCCGACATTATGTTTTTTATAATATTAGTTGGTTTAAGGCGAGAAATGACGTTTTTTTAAAATTAAAAATAATTATTTTTTTACTTCAATGTCAAGCAATTGTAATGTAACCAAGGTAATAAATTAAAAAAAAATAATCATGTTAACTAAAAGATGTTAAAAATGAATAATATTAATTTGCAAAATTAAAGCTTTTTAAAATTAAACATAAATGTAAGCAGTTGTAAATAAAATAGTATACTAACCTCGGTGGAAATTTCCTTTCTGTCTCGAGAAATGGTTTACCGCTTATCTTTTTCTCTCGACAGAAATGAAACCCTTTCCACCCACGGTAGTAATATACTATTTGTCTCCCTAGGGAGACAAAATCATATGTCGAAACATACAGGGTGGTCCAAGCAAAAGTTTCCACCCACATTATTTCCTGAACGAATTTGTTCTGGAGGAACTGCCGCGACACGTCATTTTTTTTTTTGGAGGGGGACATCTAATTAGGGTATTTTTTAATTTTTTTGTTTAACCCTCCAAGCGGGGTGATTACCCCATCAAAAATTTCAAATGGCACTACGGGTCAAGTGGGGTCTTATTTAAAAGCTACAATTTTTCTCTTTTCAAAAAAAAAATTTTTTTCAAAATCGGGCGAAAATTTTTCAAAATTTTTATTTTTTTGAATTTTAAATTTAATTATATTTTACGCTTCTTAAGAAGAAAATGCTTAGACAGGTCGATTTTCTTTTGAAGAAGAACATGTAACAACATATTTCTTAATTTTTTTCCTTAACCCCTCAAGCGGGGTAACAATCCCATCAATAATCTTTAATGGCCATTCTGGGTAAGTGGGGCCTTATTTGAAAGCTACAATTTTTCTCTTTCCAACAAAGTAAAAAATTTTAAAATCGGACAAATATTTTTCGAAATTTTGTTGTTTTTTTTAATTTTAAATTTAAAAGTAAATTTACAAGCCTTAAAATTTTGGTTTTTTAAGAAATTATTCTTAAAAAAAATTAAAAATGGTATTTCAAGAATAATTTCTCAAAAAATCTAAATTTTTAGGTGTTTAAATTTACTTTTAGATTTAAAATAAAAAAAAACAACAAAATTTCGAAAAATATTTGTCCGATTTTAAAAATTTTTACTTTGCTGAAAAGAGAAAAATTATAGCTTTCAAATAAGGCCCCGTTACCCAGAATGGCCATTAAAGATTATTGATGGGGTTGTTACCCCGCTTAGGGGGCTGAAAAAAAAAATTAAGAAATATGTTGTTAGATGTTCTTCTTCAAAAGAAAATCGACCTGTCTAAGCATTTTCTTCTTAAGATGCGTAAAATATGATTTAATTTAAAATTCAAAAAAATTAAAATTTTGAAAAACTTTCGCCCGATTTTGAAAATATTTTTATTTTTGAAAAGAGAAAAATTGTAGCTTTCAAATAAGGCCCCACTTAACCCGTAGTGCCATTTGAAATTTTTGATGGGGTAATCACCCCGCTTGAAGGGTTGAACAAAAAAATTAAAAAACACCCTAATTAGATGTCCCCCTCCAAAAAAAAAATGACGTGTCGCGTCAATTCCTCAAGAACAAATTCGTTCAGGAAATAATGGGGGTGGAAACTTTTGCTTGGACCACCCTGTATGTCAAGTTTTTTTCATAAACAGAACGAAGTTTTTTACGAAGATTTTTTATCTTGAAAACATAACATTTACTTTAAAATACTTGAAAACATTTCATTGCACAAATATTTTAACGAAAAAAAAATTGTACAGTTGTAAACATGTCGCACTTTTTTCTGCAGCTGTGTCAGTGTTCTATCATTATCATTATATTTACAAATTCTTTATCAGTGACCATCATATTATTTAAACCATTTACGCTATTTACGTGCAAATTATGAGTTATTTTGGAAAAAACCACCCATGTGAAGAACTTTTTATTGCTTTGATTGATGTAACGACTATTCACTGAATAGTCATGGGCGACAGTGATACTGACGGTAGCTCCGGAAAAAACTCAACTACGGGTGATCCGGGTGATCTAAATTTCTATAAATGTTGTAAAAAACGTCTGTTCAAGTGTATTACATGTATTCACTGTGGTGTTGTCTATCATTATGGATGCACTAAGAAAAAATCGTTCAAAATTTTGGATGCTTCTAGAATGGTGTGTTCTGATTGTGAAGATCATCTTAATATCAGTGTCCTTGAAAGCGATGGTGAGGCCGACCTTTCATTTGTAAACAACACTGTTTTGCCTGGCGGAACCCCAGTTGTTTCGCACGAAACTGCACGACTTAGAGAAAAAATTGCATCCCTTACAACTGAGGTGAAACTGTGGAAAGGATTATACAAAAAGTCCGAAGAGCTGAGCGAGGTATTAAGAATCAACAACGGCTTGCTTATTGATAAAATTAATTGTGAAAAAAACAACAACAAATTCAAAACACAGGTAGCCTCCTTAGCCCAACCACCACAGGGCGCTACTTTGCAGCTTCCTAATTCTTCGCAGTTTCCAAGCTACTCCAATGCGGCTAATGCAGGTACGGGCTCCAATCAACAGATGGCGCCACCATCACCACCTAAAGCAGGGATTGATTGTCCTCAGCAGTTGGCACTACGGCAAACAACACCATCCAGTCATGCGCCGACGCTGCCTCCACCTGCTGCTGACGTTCAATCTAATCAAAATGGCGCTAACGCTTCTAAAAATCAACAAACGTCAACAAATGCTAACAAAAATGATAAATCGCAGCGAAAAAACCTGCAAAAGGTTATTTCACAGAACTGTTCCATTCCAACCGGAGCAAAGGCAAAATTGTTGCCTCTTCAACGTTACTCATGGGTTTACATTGGCAACCTTCACAAAGACACCACTTGTGATGATATCATGGCAGTATTACGAGAAGTTGATCAAATTGCCGACTTTGAAGTTGATTTTGTAAACACAAAGAAGCCAAATTTTGCCACTGTTTCATTTAAAATTAAAACTCCCTTGAAGTATGCAGGTATGCTCGCTGATAAAGACTTTTGGCCTGAAAATACATTGTGTAACAAATACTACTTCCCTAAAAACAAAGATCCAGGCTTGACACACAAAAATTTTCCTCCAGTCACTCAATCGCAAGTGGGGACCTAAATCTTTTTAATCTAAGTGTTTTTTATATTAACGCACAATGTCTAAATACTAAACTTAGTCAAATTGAAGCTCTAAATTTTAAATATTCTTTTTTATGTTTCGTAGAACATTGGTGCGTGAATTCTGCAATTAACTACTGTATTATTCCGGGTTATACTTTGATAAATAATTTTTCTAGGTCTAATTTTATTCATGGAGGCACTGCAATCTACTCAGCTAATAATTTGGTGAAAGCCTGTAAACCTAGAGAGGATATAGATGTGTTTTCTCAAGAAAAAGTTTGCGAGATATGTTCTTTGGAGTCGGAAGCTTTAAACTTATTGCTAATTGTGGTTTATCGTTCACCTGGTGCCGATATGGATGAATTTCTGCATGCAATGGCTCTGGTTCTTGACAAGGTTAGTGGTTCTCCGCGACTGGTCTTGTTCTTGGGGGACTTTAATATTCACTTTAATCTAAATACTTACGACAAAAATAATTTCGTGGACCTTATTAATTCTTACAGTTTTTTCCATGTTATTCACGAAAAAACTACCAACCTAAATTGCATAGATAATATCTTAACGAGCATTTCGGATGATTACTTTGATACGGAAGTCCTTGACTTAAATTTGTCAGATCACTTTGCATTAACAATCAAATTTGATATATCTTTATCATCAAAACCAAAAGCGTTTACAAAATTTATTCGACCTATTACTACTTTTGGCTTATTTAGTCTATATAGCTATATCGAAAATATAGATTGGTCTTTTATTGTAGATCCACAGATACATATTGAAGAAAAGTTTAAAACCTTTTTGGATATACTCTCGGATGCAGTTAACAGGTTCTTGCCTCAAAAAAGGGTTAAAGGCTCTAGCACCCTACTACAGCAAGGCAAATGGTTTACAAGGGAGTTAAAAAGCATGAGAGATACTTTAGAACTTATGAGTGAGGCGTATTCTCTACATCCTAGTCAAAATTTAAAATCAGACATTGGTAAATTTAAAAGAAGGTATAGAAAAGCTTTGGATGATGCAAAAAAAACTTACAATAACAACTTCATTGATAATCATAAAAACACGGCTTACGCAACTTGGAAAATTGTTAACGCAAATCGTCCCAAAGTGTGCTGTACTGAACAAATTAACATCACAGCGGATACTTTTAACTCATTTTTCACGAAAATTCCATACGATGTTATAAACTCGCTTGGTAGCACTGACCTAAATGCTGATCATTTTTTAAATAAACTACAAGTAAACTGTCCTCCCTTTAAGTTTGAAACTTTGAGCTACAATTTAGTTAGAGATCTTTTTAAAACGTTAGGTAAGTCGAATAGTTTTGACATCTATGACTTAAACTATAAAATTATAAAAACTTTAGCTAACCTTTTAGTATATCCTGTTACAAATTTGTACAACCTGTGCATAAAGGCTGACTATTATCCTATGTGCTTAAAAAAAGTACGTGTTTTGCCTCTTCACAAAAAAGGATCAGTTAATGACTTAAATAATTTTCGCCCAATCTCCCTCACGCCTATTTTTAGCAAGTTATTCGAAAAAGCTTTAAAACTTCAACTTTTAGACTTCTTTGATAGCTACAACCTGTTCAATACGGCACAATTTGGGTTCAGAAAGGGTAAATCGACCTCTATGGCCATTAATCGTTTACTGCAACTTCTTTGTGATGCTTTTGAAAGACGGGACTTTTCGGGAATTCTTTTTTGTGATATATCAAAAGCTTTTGATTGCGCATCTACTGATATTCTTATAAAAAAACTTAAAAAATATAATTTCACTGATGGAGCTTGCAACCTTTTGCAATCTTACATGAGTGACAGGCAACAAACTGTCTTCATTAATGACAAATTTTCTGATTTTTTGACAGTAAACATTGGAGTGCCCCAAGGCTCTGTCCTGGGGCCAATTCTTTTTTTGATTTATGTTAACGATTTGCCGTCCTGTCTGTCAAACTCCGAGTTCGTTTTGTTCGCGGATGATACAACAGTAATAAATTCACATAACAATCTTTGTGTCCTTGAAAGGTCAATGGAGGCCTCGCGTTTGATGCTTGATAGCTGGTTTGTTGCTAATAGTTTAAAATTAAATACATCAAAAACTAAAACTATGTATTTCTCGTTGCGAGACATGCATATGGTTGAAACCTCTCATACTAAGTTTTTAGGAGTTACGCTCGACAAGGCCATGGTTTGGGATTCTCACGCTCAATCCATTGCAACGGAAGCCTCCAAAGGTCTCTATGTCCTTAGAAACCTCAATAATATTGTTTCGAAGTCAGTGTTGCTAACTACTTTTCATGCTCTCATTCAATCGAAGTTATGTTATGCAATTTTGGCCT
Organism: Cartodere bifasciata; assembly: GCA_963920755.1. Classification (NCBI taxonomy): domain Eukaryota; kingdom Metazoa; phylum Arthropoda; class Insecta; order Coleoptera; family Latridiidae; genus Cartodere; species Cartodere bifasciata. Next base: position 9,306,573 of record OY987195.1, read on the forward strand.
GGGGTCATGCAGCTTCTGCTGCCAGAGCTTTTAGGATACAAAGAAAGGCTGTAAGAATTATAAATAATTTAAAATTCAGGCAGGACTGTAGGAATTCTTATAAAACATTAAAGATTTTAACACTTCCATCAGTATATATTTATTCATGTTTAATGTATGTGAAAGAAAACCCCGAAGAATATACCAGTCGTGGACAACTTCATGGCTTAAATACAAGAACCAGAGACAATTTGCATGTTGAATTTCATCGACTTTGTCGAAGTCGCAATGCAATTAATTATTGGGGACCTACTTTTTTTAATGTCCTTCCTAATTCTATTAAATCATTACCTGTAAACATTTTTAAAAAAACAATTAAGCTTTTTCTTATTGAAAACCACTTTTATACCTTCTCAGAATTTTTAAATTTCAATTTTGCCTTATTAAACACAATAAACTTCATGAATTAAATTATCTATATAATTCTTAAAGTTCAATTTTGCATTTTTAATCACAGTTAACTTCATTAATTAAATTAATTTTAAGTTGAATTTAATTAAGTATTTTCACCTCCTTATGACGTGTACACCCTCAATGTATTTTTTGGAAGGTATTAACGGGAGATTGCGCGGTAATGTTGGTTGCCTAAAATCAACCAAAAACAACACTTTCTGTTTTATGGACATTGGGAATATAAGAAAGATTTCGGATTAAAAAAGGTACTTACCCGCAACAGAAAAGATCAATAAACAATATGAGTGGTTCAAAATATGTATTACAATGCACTAAAATACCAAATTTAGTAAATTAAAAAACACTTTTTTTTGACCATTTGTAGCTCTTTTTTAATCATTTTATTCAGCACTTTTTAGATTGATTTACGAACTCAAAATCACTCATATTGTTCTTCATTTAATGTAGAATAATTATTTACTGCATAATAGATGTTTATAATTCAAATAAACTCAATGTCCATAAAACGAATTTGCAATGCTTAAAAATGTCAAAAAAATTTAAAAACTAAAAAATTATCGACCCCTGCATTACCGATATTAAGAAAAATGGACAACGTCAGCTTTAAAATATTCGTAAAGAATTTTTTGATAGAAACTCCGAAATCTTTTTATAAGTTATTATTGGTGTTTGTTTAGTTAATCCTATTTTGTACAAGGTAAGTAAAGGTATAATTAAACTAAAACCTCATTTAAAGAAAGAACAAATCCCGGGCAGTGTATCATTCTCGAAAGAAAAATACAAAAAATAAGAAGTTGCAATATTGGTGGAATGATAAAAAACGGAAAAGGCCTAAAAAGTAAGTTACTTTCAACTTTAAATACAACCAACACTCAAGGTGTCCTTCAACCAAATTAGAAACGTTAAAACATAGGGACATAGGAAGGTACTTACTGCAATTTCAGAATCATTTTCTTAAAGTTTCTAAAAATGCTCATTTTTGTAAATACAAATATCTTCCAAAAAAGATGCAGCAAAAGAAAAAACATTGTCCGTAAACAGAACCTCACACTTTAATCCTACATTCTACAAATGCATTCATTAACACTACACTGGAGAGCCACTTTTTAAAGACATTTTGTAAATACCAAATACAGATGCCTACTGGTTTGCAAGCAGAAAAAAACGTTTGTAATTTTATTAAACTGGTGAGTTCAGATCAATTTTATTTCGTTTGTTCTCTTTCCACACGTTTCACTTGTTTGTAAAGAATCTTATCATCAAAAATTAAAGACAAATACGCGAACAAATGCAGCAGAATTATTTTTGGCTTTATATTTCAGATCTATATTATTCTATTTTAAAAATACGAACTTTACTAGACACCACAGTCGGCCATTTAATAGCTTAATGCTTCCTCTCTACTAGTCGAAGTAGTGGTTGCGCACCGAGCAGACTGAGCAGAGCGGATAAACCCGATCACAAGACGAGCAGCCAAAGTCGGTTTCACCAGCGACGCCGTACCTCAGCGCTACCAGCAAGGCCCGCTGCGCGGAAGTGCCCCCAATCGGTTGTGGCCACCAAATGACAGAAAAAATGGGAATCTCGCGGGCGGGCCCCAAAGAATGCTAGTACGTCCTGGGTTTCACAGTAAGTCGCCCATAAACTTAGAGATAGAAATGAAATTGCGTCATTGGAATAACCCCTTATCCATCTTTACTTTACAGTGATACCCCGGTTTCCCGAAATAGAAATAACATGGAGTGACCAACGTTATTTTCTGTAGAGAAATTACCAACAACATGTTTTGGATTATTTAATTTGCATCGACAGAAGAACCAAAATTAAATTTAATTTTAATTTTGAATCGAGTAATTTTTTGCAATTTTAGGTATTTTAAAAATGTTAGTTTTTTTATGAAAAATAGGTAATAAATTCCTTAAAAAAAAGTTGTTTTCTTTTTTGACTTATACCTTGTAGTTTTTATACAAAAAAGAAAAATTTAATACATGACCAATTTTTGTGTACAACCCTGTATATGACCTATATATTTTGACGTCTTTTGACAAAGTCATAACCCAAAAAATAAAAAGTTGACAGAAGTTTCATTTTTTTAGTAAACTGTGGTGCCATCTTTTATGATTTGTTTGAGGTTTTTTTGTTTATTTCAAAAATAAATCAATAGAGGGAGATTTGTGCAATCCCCCTTTAATAAATTTGTTTAATTGTTTAATTGTTTAACGTCATTGTCATTTCCATGGAAATTTCGATTAATTTTTTTTTTAAAATCATATACAGGGTTTTGGTAAAAATAGAACATATTTTTAAATTACCATTTTTCAAGAAAATGCTAGTAGTAAAAAAAATAATATATCATCCACGTTTCATTTAAAATAATGCAATCTTCTCAGCTAATTGAACAGTTGTGGATAAGTTTTAAGATAAGTAATTACAGTTTTTCCTTTGGTGTAATATATAATTCACCTACATTTAATACCAACTCATTTATTTCAGTGTTAGAAGATACGATCTCTGATTTTGCTCCGAGGGTGGACCACGTTGTTTGCACGGGTGACTTTAACATTGACCAATAACAGATTGATCACAATGCTACAAAAAAGCTTAATGATTGTATGGAATCTTTAGGTCTCTCTCAAATTATAAACACACCTACAAGAATTAACTTTTTGTCAGCAACCTTGATTGATCATATTTACGTTACGTAAGGGTGTCATTGACCTTCATAATCTTAGTGATCACGAATTAATATATTGTGCGTTAAACCTAAAGAAACTCAATGTTAATAAAAAGTGGAACACAGGGATTTTAAAAGTGTTAATTATGAAGATTTTTCTACTGACTTGTACAGCATGCCTCTTTATGAAATTGTTCAAATACCCAATATAGATGAGAAAATAAGTTTTTTTAACGAGTATATGCTACATCTATTCAACAAACATGTATGTACCTATCAAAGCATTTAACACAGGTCGAGCCTTTACACCCTGGATAACTGAAAATATTCGGCTTCTTATGCAAATTAGAGATAAGGCATACTCAGATTTTAAAAAACACAAGACTCAGGGTAAATGGGATTACTACAAAGTGCTGCGCAATTTTACCACGGCTTCAGTTAAGAGAGAAAAAAAGGCGTACTTTTAATTTATTTTTCGAAATTCAGGTATTAGTGATACATGGAAAAATCTTAATAAATTAAATATTAATAATAAAAAAACCACAAACACTGAAGTTCCTTTGCATCTGCAAAATGCAGACGCAATAAACGCATTTTTTTTACAGTATGTTGATAAGAACTTCGTTGTAGATCCCGAGCTGAAAGATAAGTATACACAAAATAAAAAAAATAACTCAAATTTTAAACTTCAAAAGGTCAATGACGACGAAATTCTTAAATACATTTGCAGCATTAAGTCAAACGCCATAGGAGTTGATGGAATCGGAATAAAGTTTATAAAACTCTGTTGTCCTTGCATTCTGCCAATCTTAACGCATATTATTAATTTTTGTATTACCAACTCTGTGTACCCAAGGATGTGGAAAGAAGCCATAGTTAAACCCCTGCCGAAAATCAAACAGGTAACTTCTTTTAAGGACCTACGACCAATCTCAATATTGCCAGCGATATCTAAAGTTTTAGAAAAAGTTATCGACGCTCAAATTAGGTCCTTTCTAGACTCAAACAACATTCTGCCGGAATACCAGTCTGGTTTTCGTCCCAAATACAGCTGCGCTTCCGCCATGCTTACCATTACAGATGACATGCTTTGCGATATTGATAAAGGTAGGGTCACGGCGCTAGTCTTATTAGACTACAGTAAAGCATTTGACACGATCAACCACGATATTTTGTTTTTAATATTAGAACATATTGGATTTAGCAAAGATGCAACATTATTTTTTAAATCATACTTGTCCGATCGATGTCAAAAGGTGCTAATGAACGAAAATGAATCTGCGCTGTTACCTGTGCGCAGTGGCGTGCCACAGGTTGCAATATTGGCTCCGCTTCTTTTCACACTCTACACATCAAGTTTTTTTAACGATATTATATATTCGGGATATCACGCCTATGCGGACGATATGCAGATTTATCTATCATTCCTACCAGATGACGTACAAGCAGCATGTGAGAAGTTAAATTTTGACCTTAACAACCTATACGTTCTATCTAAAAAGCATTCATTGCAGCTAAATCCTTTCAAATCGCAGTTACTTCTGGTTGGGACAAAACACAATGTCGATCGTGTTAAAAATGCAGTAAATATAACAATAAGCGACACAGTTCTGCCGATATCCAACGAAGTAAAAAGCCTTGGGCTCACTTTAGACTCCCAATTAAGGTTTAAAACTCATGTTAATCAACAAATAAGAAAAGCTTACGCAAACTTAAAGATATTATACAATAACCAAGACTTCTTAAATGCTGGTCTAAAAATATTGCTGACAGAGTCGCTAGTTCTATCTCATTTCAACTACTGCAGATGTGTATACTACCCTTGTCTAACAGAAGAGGACCGACATCGAATACAAAAAGCTCAGAACTCGTGCATCAGATTTATTTACAAAATATCGAAGTTTAGTAGGTTGCACAACAAATTTAAAGTGTCTAAAATTTTGAAAATGTGTTACCGTTTTAAGTAACATAGTCTTATATTTTTTCATCGCATACTTGTCACGAAAAAGCCAGCATATCTGTCAAGAAAAATAGTGTATCGAACAGTCATTCATAACCTTAACATTCGTAATAGGGGTCTGCTGACAATGCCGCAGCACAAAACTTCATATTTTGAACGCTCTTTCCAATACCAAATTGTAAAACTGTATAATCAAATTGACAACTCTATAAAACATTTAAAAATTAACTCTTTTAAAAAAAAAATGCGTCAAGTCTTGTTAGATGAATTCTGCGGGGCCTAGCGAAATGGTTCTTGGTTCTTCTCCTTTATTTTTTTTGGGTCATTGCATTGTATTATAGACAGGCATATGTTTACTTCATTATTAACGTCTATGTCCAGACTTTGAGGCCTCTTCCACGTCTTTCCTCGCCAAACGCCACTAATGTATTTTTCATTTTGATATGTCGATGGTCTCGGGTGGAGGTTGCGCGGTCTTGTTTTTGCCGGTGTTGGGATGTTGGTGGCATCCTGCAGGAAATTTTTCTTTCCTGCAGGATGGCACCTATGTCTCTGTATCGGGGGAAGCCAGACTGCGCAATGTCGACCTGACACCATCGATATATTTACCGCATTTTTCATTTTTTTTACAAATTATGTATTTCATTATAATCATATAATTATTATGTTAATTAATTTTAGTCGAAGTGGGGTGCTGAAAATCAGCAAGTGATTCGGCACTGGTCTGACGCACCCACCTTTTTTTCCTGTTTAACAATACTGCTATGTAAATGAACTGTAATATTATTATATGAGCAGGAAAATAATTTTTTTTTGAATTTGAATAGATAGCAAGGTTCTCCTTGCTAGTTTCCACCATACCAGTCCTGACTGAGTATTGTCTATTGAAGACATATTTTAGTGGCATATTGTCACTTCCCATATTCAAAAGAGGTATCTTGTGGGACGCCTCCTTTAAGATAAGGGTGTGAGAGTACTTTCCTCTTTGTGGTAACCACAGCCCAAGCGTTTGCAGTCTGAAGGCTGCGCTTAAGGCAGCCTCTTGAACAAAAAAGTTCAAAGGAGGCATACCTAACACAGCCTCCATTGCAGCTGTGGGTGTGGTTTTCATTGCCCCGGTTATACTTAGACATGCGAGTCTTTGTACATGACCCAGCGAGGTTCGTGATTTTGCAAGTTTGGTGGCGGGCCACCAAACAATGGCACCGTAGCAGAGCATGGGTCTTATGACAGCGTAGTATAGCCAGCTGGTAATCTTTGGGGATAATCCCCACGTTTTACCCACTGCCCGCCTACACTGCCAAAATTCTTTGGGGGGTGAAAAGAGGTCTTCCCCCCACTGAAAAAAGTCCCAAAATGAGATTCTTTATGCAAATTTCATACAGTGTGTTCAATTGAGGATTAGACACCCCCTATAACTTTCTTAGTACAGCAAATATATTTTAAAATAATAAGAGGGCCGTTTTCTGGCGATAACTTTTAATCGGTTTGTGATTTTACTTCTAAATTTTTTTGAATAACTTTGTAAATAAACACAAATTTTTTGCAGCAAAAAAAAATTTTTTTTAACTTTTACTCAAGGTATTAAACAAATGTTTGTTTTTTTTTCTATTAGTAAGGGGATTATGCCACACTTTATTTTGAAGGTATTTTTGTTTCCTACACAAAGGTTATAAAAAAATTTAAAAAAATTAATTAGTTTTTTTTTGAGAACTTATTATAAAAAATAAAACCCAAGGGCCTTTTTCAAAAATGATTTACCTTACTGCAAGTTTGAAATGGGCACAATTATTGGTCTAAGAAAAATAAAGCCAATAAGTTGAGCTATTTCTACAAAATGCCTTTCTGTTTTCTTTTTTTACAACAAATTCTTAAAAAACAAACCAACGAATTTGTTCCAAATTTTGTATAACCTTTGAGTAGGAAATAAAAATACCTTTAAAATGAGGTGTCACATGACCCATCTTTTCATTCAAAAACACAAAAAAGAAATTTGCCCTTTGTGCAAAAGTTAAAAAATAGTAACGAGCGAGCATTTAAATTCTACCTCGACTCTTGCCATGGAAAACAAAAGCTGCTTTTCCGTAGGTCTTTGATAGTTTCTACTGATGTCATTTTTGATGTTGTCATCTTTTTTTGACGTTTAAACAAACTATCAAAGACATACGGAAAAGCAGCTTTTGTTTTCCATGGCAAGAGTCGAGGTAGAATTTAAATGCTCGCTCATTATATTATCATTTTAGGGAGAGAAGAGGTTCATTATTGACCTAGCGCAAAGATTGTATCCCGAGCCGCGCAGCGGCGAGGGATACAATTGCGCGAAGTCAATAATGACCTTCTCTACCGTGGTTTATATACTATTTTTTTCACTACTAGCATTTTCTTGAAAAATGTTAATTTAAAAATATGTTCAATTTTTATCAAAACCCTGTATATGATTTTTACAAAAAATTAATCGAAGTTTCCATGGAAATGACAATGACGTTATATCAATCAAAACAATAAAAAGTTCTTCAAATGGGTGTTTTTTCCAAAATAACTTATAATTTGCACGTAAATGGCGTTAATGATTTAAATAATATGATGGTCACTGATAGTCGTTTTTAAAAGTACCGTTACTGTCTTGTTTAATTTTTAAGAAAGCCCAGAAGCCAATAGAACACTAGGGATAATTGAGACCGAACGACTCTGTTTGATATCGCAAATTTTTTTAACGTTAGTCAAATTGTTAAACCTCGTTTTGATACCGTCAATTTGGAACAGGAGCTGGTTCTAGAAGTACTTAAAGTTGTAAATCAGGCGCTGCAACCAGTACCAGAAAGATACGTAATCAATTCGAAGAAAGCCTTTAAGTTCGTATAGATCCTTGCGGGACCGGCTTCCGAATGCCGCTGATGCTTCTGGACCCGTTTTATCGGTAAAAAAATGTCTTTATAAAGTCAATGTAAGATCAAGGCAATTTTTTAAAAGGGTTCCGTCAAACCCAGATCTCAAACAAAAATCATTGGAAGGGGAGAAGAAAAGAGTATATCAGCATGAAAAGTGGCAATCTGTACTGCTTACTAATGATTCCAGATTTGGTAGATTTTCTGCTAGTCGTCATGTACGGGTTTGGAATCGTGATCATACTTAAAAATCTGTTGCATCTGGATTCCCCTGTAATCAGTACAGATTCCCTCTTTTCATGCCGCTAAACTCTTTTCTTTTCCCTTTCCAATGGTTTTTGTTTGAGATTTGGGGTTGACGGAACTCTTCTGAAAAGTTGCCTAGATCTTACATTGACTTCCTGAAGACGTTTTTTTACCGTTAGAATGGATCCAGAAGCACCATCGACATTCGGAAGCCGTTCCCGCAAGGACCTACACAAACTTAAAGGCTTTCTCCGAACTTAACCTGTAAGGAATCATTCTGGTACTGGTTGCAGCGCCAGATTTGCAATTTTTAGGGCTTCTAGAAGTAACTTCTGCTTCAAATCGGCGCTTATCAAAAGGAGGTTTAGCAATTTGACTAAGGCTAAAGAAATTGGCCATACAAACCAGAGTCGTCCGGTCCCAATTATCCCGAGCGTTCTATTGGCTTCTAGACCTTCTTAAAACTTGAACAAGACAGTACCCCTACTTTTAAGACCGACTAGTATACTTTTGTTAACCGATGATAAAATTCGAAATATTCACATTTTTATCAAAGTCCAAAAAATTATTGCATCCGTAATAAAATTCAAAAAAAAAGTTAATGGTAAGATTTCTTTTTTTTATTTGTAATTTTAAAAGAAAAATTTTTCTTCTAAAACTTTACAAAAGTTGACAAACAACGATATCCTTAACTTTCTTGGAGCAGTTTATTTTAATAAAGAGGTAATGCGAAGTTGTTGTCCCTGCAGGATAAATGCGAAGTTGTTGTCCCTGCAGGATTGGAAAGATAATAGGACACGAATAACTGCAAAATCGCATAAAACTTCGATCAAAGCACGTTCGCTATTCGTTTACCGCGTTGCAGCGCCTGACTTAAAGTCCATTTACTCCACGGGTAGATCTATGACCCATGGGTTTAGAATACTCATTTTAAGCAGGAGGTTCGTACGAATACTTTAATATATAAATATTTATTATTTCTCTAAGAAAATTTTGAGATATTTAATTTTATACAATTTTTTTCCTGTGTTTTTTACTACTTCATGTTATATTAACCCAGAGTATTGTTCAAAACTATTAAGTAATACATCATTAAAAAGAGGGTATTTTAGGAAACTATACCAAAAGAAAAAAAAAATAGCTTTTTATATTTGCGTTCTATAATATGCACATTATGAAACCCTAAATTTGGTTTTTTAAAGTTTCTGAATTGCTTCATTATTAAACCCAAAATTTTATTTTATTGGTTGGTTTTCCTGATGCAAAAAGATAAATTCTTTTCTTGCAAGGTACTTTTTATTTACAAATTTTACTATTGTAATCAATCGGGGGACATATTTATTTTGAAGAGGGAATAATTAGAAGAATTGGAGAAACGATATCAATGGTTACATTTTCTCAAAAACGCCTATTCATTCAGTATTAAATGAGTAAAGTTTACAAATGTCATTATTCAATATGTCTAACTTGAATTTATTTATTACTTCAAAATGTCAATGTTATGCTATAAGGTTGGTCATAAAAACAAAATTTCATCTTAAATTTTTAATTCAAATTAAAAATGGTTTTTAATTAATTAAATGAAGCAAATATAAAAAATAGTATAAAAAACTCGTTTTATAAGGCGTTTTTTATCACTTGTCCATTGGAAAACTCGCCGCTGCGCGGCTCTTTTTCCAAACCTGGACGCGTGCTAAAAAACGTTCCTTATAAAACTCTATGTTTTAATATACTATTTTATATTTGCGTTCTATAATATGCACATTATGAAACCCGAAATTTGATTTTTTAAAGTTTCTGAATTGCTTCATTATTAAACCCAAAATTTTATTTTATTGGTTGGTTATCCTGATGCTAAACGATGAATTCTTTTCTTGCAAGGTACTTTTTATTTACAAATTTTACTATTATAATCAATCGGGGGACATAGTTTTGTTGTAGAGGGAATAACTAGAAGAATTGGAGAAACGATATCAATGGTTACATTTTCTCAAAAACGCCTATTCTTTCAGTATTTAATGAGTAAAGTTTGCAAATGTCATTATTCAATATGTCTAACTTTAATTTATTTTTTACTTCAAAATGTCAATGTTATGCTATAAGGTTGGTCATAAAAAACAAAATTTCATCTTAAGTTTTTAATTCAAATTAAAAATGCTTTTTAATGAATTAAATAAAGCAAATATAAAAAATAGTATAAAAAACTCGTTTTATAAGGCGTTTTTTATCACTTGTCCATTGAAAAACTCGCCGCTGTGCGACTCTTTTTTCAAACCTGGACGCGTGCTAAAAAACGTTCCTTATAAAACTCTATGTTTTAATATACTATTTTAATATTTGCGTTCTATAATATGCTCATTATGAAACCCGAAATTTGATTTTTTAAAGTTTCTGAATTGCTTCATTATTAAACCCAAAATTTTATTTTATTGGTTGGTTTTCCTGATTCAAAAAGATGAATTCTCTTTTGCAAAGTATTTTTTATTTACAAATTTTACTATTATAATCAATCGTAGCACATAGTTTTTTTGTAGAGGGAATAACTAGAAGAATTGGAGAAACGATATTAATGGTTACATTTTCTCAAAAACGCTTATTCATTCAGTATTAAATGAGTAAAGCTTACAAATGTCATTATTCAATATGTCTAACTTTAATTTATTTTTTACTTCAAAATATCAATGTTATGCTATAAGGTTGGTCATAAAAGCAAAATTTCATCTTAAGTTTTTAATTCAAATTAAAAATGCTTTTTAATGAATTAAATGAAGCAAATATAAAAAATAGTATAAAAAACTTGTTTTATAAGGCGTTTTTTATCACTTGTCCATTGGAAAACTCGCCGCTGCGCAGCTCTTTTTCCAAACCTGGACGCGTGCTAAAAAACGTTTCTTATAAAACTCTATGTTTTAATATACTATTTTAATAAAAATTAGTTTTCAAAATCACCAAATTTTAATTTTGTGGGGCCTGAAAAGGGGTCTTCCCTCCACTGAAAAAAGTCCCAAAATGAGATTCTGAATGTTCATTAAATATATTTTAAAAATAGGGTGGTGTGAAAGTGTTGTCCAACAAAAATTTAAAATTGAGAATTTTTGATTCATATCGCTACAGTAAGTATTTTGAGCTTTTTTTTGGGCCTCGCAAGTATTAAAATTTTTGCCAAATCAACCAACCAAGGGTTTTCTAAGATATTTATAAAAAAAACTTACCCCTAAACAGATAATTTGTATTGTGAGCCGAGAGATTTAACATACAACATTGTTTGCAATTGAATTCGTATAATGGGAGCGAGGACAGTAATAACGGAGTATCACACGAAGCGATATGGGAAGTTTGACATTTGTTGGGAACTCGAATCTCTTAAAACTAAAATACGTATTACCGAGAACTCATGCAATTTCCTCCATATTTTATAATTTACCAATTAAAACAAGGAATTGATGGTCGATTGGTCTTGCGCACTTGATTGTATGTCACTGATGGGCAATTTTATTGTTAAAAATTAAAAAATCGGGCAATTTTCTCCTATTCATAGAAATTTTAATTTATATTTCTGTTATTTTGATGTATCTTGAGTAAAATTATTATTTTTTCACTACTACCTATAGAAGAGGCAATTTTTGACCGATTTTCTACCAGAGAAATCACATTTCTCTCCCTTGGTCAATAATAATTTCCATGTCTATGTACACTGTACAATAATGAAATGTCAAAACATATGTCAAGGTTTTATCATAAATAGAACGGTACTTACAGCAGTTTTTGTGAGTTTTTTACGAAGATTTTTTTATTTTGAAAACATATAACTAGTTTAAAATGCTTCAAAACATTTTATTGCACAAATATTTTAACGAAAAAAAAATTGTACAGTTGTAAACATGTCGCACTTTTTTCTGTAGCTGTGTCAGTGTTCTATCATTATCATTATATTTACAAATTCCTTATCAGTGACCATCATATTATTATTATTATTAATGATTACATGAACAGAGTTTTACAAAACTATTATGTTCAGAATAAACAAAAAAGCAGAATTCTAAAGTAAGGAAAGTTAAAAAATACAAAATAAAGAGAATAACTAAAGTAACTAAAGTTAAAACAAAGAAATGAGGATAAGTTGAAATTAAGATAAAAGATAAAAATTAAAAAAAGCATTCTATGATAACAACGACATGTGTTAGGGACGTGCATCAAGTCTGTTTTTGAATACATTAACTGACGGGGATTGGATCACTTCCTCTGGCAGGGCGTTCCAGCTCAAAAACACCCTATTTGAAAGAAAGTTTTGGCGAAGGCTGGATCGGAATGGCTCCCTCCTTAGTTTAAGTGAGTGACCCCGGAGCCTTGGGTCACTATTTGTGTTAAATATGTGCGATAGACACGGCAGGTGACCCTTCATGATTTTGTAGGAGGTGATCAGGTCTCCACGGGCTCTTCGCTGATCAAGAGATGGGAGCTTTAAACGTTGTAGCCTGACATCATATGGCAATGCACGATACCCAGAAACAGCTTTGGTGGCTTTGCGCTGCACTTTCTCGATTACGTCACGGTCACGAATTAACGGGGGACACCAAATTGTGTTGGCATATTCCAGGGTTGGGCGTATGTACGTTTTGTATAGCGTCAGAAATAAGTCCGGTTTTGGTCGCTCAAAAGTTTTTAACAAAACGTACAGCTTGGAATTTGCGGAGCTGGAGACATTTTGCGAGTGCTCGGACCAGGTAAGGCAACTGTTTATGGTAATTCCAAGGTCAGTATGCGACGACACTTTCGCGACGGGAGTGTTGTTGATTGTATAGTTCAACCGCGGGTTGTTTCCGTCGACATGCAGTACGACACATTTGGATTCGTTAAGGGGGAGACACCAGTCGTTACACCACTGATGAAGAGCTTGGAGATCCTGTGCAAGTTGGTTGTAGTCAAGGAACGGGTTACCAAATAGTTTAGTGTCGTCGGCGTAAAGGGCGTGTTTGGAGTTAAACAGATATCGGAAATCAGCTGTATACATTGTGAATAACGTAGGGCCTAAAACACTTCCTTGTGGTACTCCCGACTTCACCATCACTGTTTCCGAAAATTCCGCACCGACGCGCACTTTATAGCTTCGGTTCGAAAGAAACGCACGCACCCAGTTGAGGAGCTTACCGCGAACACCCATGTGATCTAACTTGGCTAAAAGCCCGCGGTGGGGTACTTTATCAAAAGCTCTGGCAAAGTCTAGATATAAAATGTCCACTGGTTCAGCGCGATCGAGCGATAAAGTCCACGAATTCAGACAAGCAAGAAGATTTGTGTCAGTGGAACGGCCGGCGATGAAGCCATGTTGGTTGGGATGAAATAAATTGTTGTTATTTTGAAATTCCGTTAAATTTTTGACAACGATTCTTTCCAGAATTTTGGAGCAAATACACACCAGACTGATTGGCCTATAATTATCAGGGTCAACATTTATCGCCTTTTTTAAATATGGGCGTTATATTTGCTTTTAACCAGTCCTCTGGTAGTGCTTCCCAGCTTATGGAGCAGTTTAGAATGTGGGCGAGTGGCTTGCAAATTAGGGGGGCTGAGGTTTTTAGCAGAAAGCTGGACAAGCCATCGGGTCCAGGGGAAGCGGTTGATTGCAGTTTAAGGAGTTCCTCCAAAACATCATTTTCTGATACTTGTACATCTTCGATGAGGTTGTTACAGCGCGGGCCAAGAGGAAGGGGTAGATCGCCACTGGGTTCCAACGAAAATGATTTATTAAAGCTGTTGGCCAGAAGGTTTGCAGATTTCTCTTTCGAGTCACAGAGGATGCCAAGTCCGTCACGAATAACTGGAGTTGAGACCGCTGAAGTAAGCCGGCTCCTAGTGTGTTTAAAAATCGCCTTGGGGCCCTTTTGAGCGATACAATTTTCGAATGCATGCTTAGCACTTTTTAGATCTGAGGATAAGCGGTTGGAGTAACTACGGTGGGCAATAAAGTCATCAATGTCAGAAGATAGTTTAAATTTAGACCATAGTTTTTTTTTAAAATGTGCTCGACTTATCAAATCTTTCGAAATCCACGGGTGTTTGGAAATAATATAATATATAAATAATATTATTTAAATCATTTTCGCCATTTACGTGCAAATTATGAGTTATTTTGGAAAAAACACCCATTTGAAGAACTTTTTATTGTTTTGATTGATGTAACAACGTCATTGTCATTTCCATGGAAACTTCGATTAATTTTTTGTAAAAATCATATACAGGGTTTTGATAAAAATTGCACATATTTTTAAATTAACATTTTACAAGAAAATACTAGTAGTGAAAAAAATAGTATATAAACCACGGTAGAGAAGGTCATTATTGACTACGCGCAATTGTGTCCCTTGCCGCTGCGCGGCTCGGGACACAATCTTTGCGCTAGGTCAATAATGACCCTCTTCTCTACCTTGGTTAATAATGTACTAATTTTCTGTTAGTTTCAATACAGGGTGTTACCAAATAACTAGGAAAAAATTCAGGGGGTAATTCCTGAACCCATTTTAAGAAAAAAAGTTTATATAAACATGTGTCCGAAAATCCTTCGTTTCTGAGATACAGACTGTCGAAGTTTCTTAAAAAAAAATTTTATCTCAAGATTACTAAGACACTAATCCAGATATTTATTTGAAATAATTATAATAAAAAAAAGAAATAAATTAACCCTTCATTGTTAATTATGTTTTATATTCATTAAAAAAGCCAAACTTAAAAGAGAAATTTTGTTGCCTTTGTTTGGGCAATGAATTTTTTTCTCGAAAACGGTTGGTTTTATAAAAAAAGAACAGGACATTCATTTTAAAGATCCTGGAGCTCGATATCCGAGATCCGCTTCGCACTCGTTTCGTGTAGTTTTCATGTGAACGAGGGAAGACCATATTTTCGAGTCATCGCATCGTCTAAAAACGCTGTTCCACTGCTTTGGACCAAGCGAAGCTATCGTGTGATGTGAATATCATGCAAATATCATACGCATTATGCAAGACTATTAACCCATAGACGCGGAAACATGAAATATATTTTTACTTTAATGTTTGTGTATGTTTTTTTAAAAGGAAAATTAGAAAAATAAGGATTTTGGAAATTATACATCAGATCCGAGATCATATCTTGCATTTAAATAAACAAATTAACAAAATTTCAAACAATGATAGTCATATGAAATTAAATTTTACACAAACAAATAATTTTAAACTTCTTATTTTCTTCTTAGCGCTGCAGACAAAAACAGTCAACGACATTTAAATTCTCGTTAAAAAAATGTATTATTAAATTTTTTTACCGTATCTAAATATAATCAATAACTAGAAAAGGGTAGAAGTCGAAACGCGTAGAAGTTACTCTTCTCAAATAAGTAACTCGAGTAGAATTCGGAATCCGTAGAAGTGTAGTTTTATATTTTGTAAATCAACGCTAAATCAATTTTTTATATAATTGCTACACATTCTATGGTATACTCTTCGCAAGAAAACTATTATAGGATAATTAATAGTTTCTTATAAAAAAAAAATTATGTAAATAAAATCTGCGAAGAGTGCAAACTATTAAAGACCGATGTTATGAAAATTCCCTGGTGATACTCTTTAGAACTTAGGCTAAAAAACTTTAAACAAATCATACAAGATGGCACCACTTCTTACAAAAAAAATTAATCTTTTTATTTTGGGGTTATGTCGTTGTCAACAAATGTCAAATTATGTAGGTCATATACAGGATCAAGCACAAAAATTGCTCTACCAACTCTAGTTAATTTTTTTAGTACCTACCTTCTTAAAAGTTACCCAAATTTACAAAGTGGTAGATTTTAGATCAATAAACATAATTTACACAATATTTCTCAATAAAAGATAAAAACGCAAATAAAAAATCACTTGAATTAAATATTCATTTTATTGTGGTATCTTTGTAAGGTTGTAATATACCTAATAATTGTTAATAATTCTATCAAACAACAACGTGTAAACAAATTTAATACATTTAAATTATTAGTGCTTCCATTTTTAATAATAATTAGTTAATCGTTATTTATATTTAAAAAAATTCAACATAAAAATATTTGTAATCCGTCGGTGTGTAAAACTACAAAAAGTTTTCCCAAAATGTATAATAATTACTCCAGAGTCCAGGTTATATCTGAGTTAAAGATTTGGCCATCCATTATATCAAAATTACCAATTTTAACGTCCAAACGGCTATACATTTCTAAAATCATAGAGACATTAAAATTAAATTGGTTTTAACAAAATGTTGGTACAAAGTACAACATAGCATGGCAGTGTTGTTTTTGTATTCGAGGCTTCAAAGATACAATTATCCAATACATTAACTTAAAGAATAAGCAAAAAATTTAAATTTAAAAACGGGAATATATGTATTGTTTTTTAAATTTGCACGATTTGAATGCCAAGCAGGAAGTTATAAGAAATTTTCGAAGAATATTAAGCATGAATGAAATTCGGCAAAATTATTTCACAAATTGGATGTTGTTTTAGGTATAAATCAAAGGCTAAAGCCAAGGCCGTATTCAGCATTAGAATTCGGGGGGGTTTGCTGGATGATATAGCCGCTGCATGGGGCCCGGGGGAGCGGCAGCTCCCTGCAAGTAGCGCCTCAGGCGAAAATTTTCAGGCTTCGCTCGGGGGGGACCGTACTCAATTTGTCTTGGCTGCCGATGTTGTTGTCAACTTGTGATCGGGTTCTTTCGCTATACGCTTTGCGCAGATGCACGGTGCGCATCCACTACTGTAGACTAGTAGAGAGGAAGCAATGGCCGTCTGCGGTGTCTTGGTGCATTTCGGGTATTTGTCTTCAATCTTCATTTTACGTTAATAAGGTTCCTTAGTCCTTACAAACAAGTGAAATGGTGGAACGAGAAACGTTAATTGAAATGCGTGGAAAGAGAACGAATGAAGTAAAATCAAAATTGATCTGGGCTCGCCAGTTTAAAATCACCAACGTTTTCTGCTTGCAAACAATTAGACATCATTTGTATTTGGTATTTACAAAATATCTTTAAAAAGTGGTTCCCTAGTGTAGTGTAATTATAGTCTAAAAATCAACGAGATTGTAGGGTGAAAGTGAAAGGTTACGTTAAGTTGTTTCCTTTGCTGTATTTGCTGGGAAAACTTTTACGAAAATGAGTTTGCATCTTCAGAAAGGGTAAAAAAATGCTTGTGAAATTTCTGTAAGTACCTGCCTGTGTAATTTTTTGTTTAATTCGTTTCTTTCTTTGATCAATGCTGAAGAGAAACACCTTCGGTTTTGGTTGTATTTAAAGTTAAAAGTAACTTAATTACTTCTTAGGCCTTTCCCTACTTCTCTCATTCCAAAAATGTTGCAAGTTTTTACTCTTTGTACGTTTCTTTAGAGAATGGTACATTGACCGGGATTTTCGCTTTCCCATTTTATAAACCTAAAATATTAACATTTTAAATAAAGTAAGTAAAAGTATAATAAATATATTATTATACTTTTACTTACTTGTACGAAATAGGAGTAACTAACTTCATAAAAACCAATAATAACTCACAAAGATACTAAATTTAGGAGATTCGCTCAAAAAATTCCTTACGAATATGTTAAAACTGTTTATGTTTAACCTTGACGTTTATCCTTTCGTTTTTTTTAAATATCGGTAATGTAGGGGTCGACAATTTTTGATTTGTTTAAATTTTTTGACATTTTTAAGCATTGCAAATTCGTTTCAAGGACTCAGGGTGTATTTGAATTAGAAACATCTATCATGTGGTAAATAATTATTCTACGTAAAATGAAGAACAAGATGTCCTATTTTGGGTTCGTAAATCAATCTAAAAAGTGCTGAAAATAATGACTAAACAGGAGCTAAAAATGGCCAAAAAAAAAGTGTTTTTTAATTCACTAAATTTGGTATGTTAGTGCCTTTTGATACATATTTGAAACTACACACATTGTTTATTGACCTTTTCTCTTGCGTGTAAGTACCTTTTTTAAACATAAATGTTCCTTATATTTCCTGAGTCCTTGAAACAGAAAGTGCTGTTTTTCCAGAAATTACCACAGAAACAGACAAATTTGTTTTGTTTCTATGCTTACGACATCGGTCTTTAACAGAAAACACGAAGAATTTGGTTAACGAAAAGGATAAACGTCAGTTCTGAAGTTTAAGATATTAAAGGTTATTTGTTCTGACAGTTGCATTTGTTTCTTTGTTTGAAATATTTTTGGCATGGCCCTCTTGACCGACGCGTGACGCGTTTTGGACTTGGAAGTTTTTTGCTATTGAAATCTTTTAGTTTTTGTTTTTTTAACCTTACTGGTTAATTTTACAAAAAATAAACCAACATTTTTAATAGAAAATTAAATTTTTATTAATTTTGTAAGAAATATTTTTTTTTGTAAATTGAATAATAACGGAGATAGGAGATTTTTTTGTGTTGGGGGGTAATTGGGGGGGTCGGACAAAAAAACTAAAGAATACTTTTTAGTGAAGAATTAAATTGTCTATATTTTATGTCGAATATTTTTTTTTGTAAATTTAATAATAAAAAAAAATAAATGTAGGTTTGCCATCATCCAGGTGAATACAAATACGAACAAAAAGGCGACAGATACTTCCTGGGTGGGTTTATTTAATTGCTGTGCGACTAGTTTCTAACCTTGCGGTTCATTGACGAGCACAACTACAAGAAATATAGACAGAATAAGTAACAGTCTTAGGTGCAAACAGTAAACTTGATGAAAAACCTTAAAATATAACGTTTCCTTAACTTACTTGTCTAAAAAGTTATTGAAAAGGGTACAGCTACTCCAACATTTAAAAGTTATGATATATATATCTGGTCTAATAATGTTAATGTTAAGTATACCAGATATATATATCATAACTTTTAAATGTTGGAGTAGCTGTACCCTTTTCAATAACTTTTTAGACAAGTAAGTTAAAGAAACGTTATATTTTAAGATTTTTCATCAAGTTTACTGTTTGCACCTAAGACTGTTACTTATTATGTCTATATTTCTTGTAGTTGTGCTCGTCAATGAACCGCAAGGTTAGAAACTATGTAGTCGCACAGCAATTAAATAAACCCACCCAGGAAGTATCTGTCGCCTTTTTGTTCGTAATTTAATAATAGTCGAGCTACGATTTTTTATTCATTTGGGGGGCTGAAAAGGGGGCTTTGCAGTACTCAGATTCTCGTCAAAAACAATAGGGTTCTTCCTCTTATAAAGGTTGATTTTTCCTTAAAATTTGAGTTTAATATCCCTTTTGGTTTTTGAGATAGCGTGTTTACAAGAAATGTGACATACACCCTACCGACCGACAGACGGACGGATTTTTTCAAAGTTGTTCAAAATTCGATGAAAAACACGAATCTGCAAGAATTTTTGCTCTAGGATCAAAATTGACGATTTTAGATTTTCCATATCGATTGCAATATACTCTTCGGACCTAGTCTTGCGAAGAGTATAATAAGGGAAATACGGCGACCCCTCATAATCTGAGAAAAGTGAAAATTGGTTTATATGAAAAAGACATCGAAATGCGGTTTTCATCAGTCAAAAAAACAAAAAATAGGTGTAACCCGCCAATACTCATCAAAAACATAACACACTGTACACTATTTGGGTACGTGAGTTTCCTCTTTGCTTAAGTTTTAAAGAAAAGTTAAATAAAAAATTATAAAGTTAAGTAATATTGTCAATGGGGCGCCTTCTGAAAAAATTTCTAGGTTAACCTAGACCCCCAAGCCCCTTTAAGTCGGCGTCCCTTTGATTTAACTCGCTCCTATCGTAATTTAAAAACAATTAAGAAATGGAAGGTAAATAAGTAAAAATAAAAATTTTATAAAGTAAAATAGCATTATACAGGGTGTTACCAAATAACTAGGAAAAAATTTAGGGGGTAATTCCTGAATCCATTTTAAGAAAATAAGTTTATATAAACATGTGTCCGACAATCCTTCTTTTCTGAGATACAAGGTGCCAAAGTTTCTAAAAAAAAACTTTTTTTTAAAGATTATCTAAAAACTAGACCAGATATTTATTTGAAACCTAGCACGGGTAAGTGGCAGATTTGGGGGTATCATGAGAGTTGTTCACCCCCAACTTTTTTGTGTGTAACTTTTTTGATATTTTCATAAAATAATTGGAAGCCTTAGAGTATGATGTTTAAAATTAATGTCTTGTTCTTTTTTCATAAAACCAACCGTTTTCAAGAAAAAAAATTCATAGTTGCCCAAAGGCAACAAAATTTCTCTTTTAAGTTTGGCTTTTTTATTTTAATGAATATAAAACATAGTTAACAATGAAGGGTTAATTTATTTCTTTTTTTATTATTATTTCAAATAAATATATGGATTAGTGTCTTAGTACCTAATCTTAAGATAAAAATTTTTTTGGAAAAACTTCGACACCCTGTGTCCCTGTATCTCAGAAACGAAGGATTTTCGGACATGTTTATATATTTTTTTCTTAAAATGGGTTCAGGAATTACCCCCTGAATTTTTTCCTGTATTTAAACTAACAGAAAAATAATAATTTTATTCAAGATATCAGTGACATAAAATCAAGTGCGCAAGACCAATGGACCATCAATTCCTTGTTTTAATTGGTAAATTATAAAATATGGAGGAAATCGCATGAGTTCTCGGTAATACGTATTTTAGTTTTAAGAGATTCGAGTTCCCAACAAATGTCAAACTTCCCACATCGCTTCCCATATCGCTTCGTGTGATACTCCGTTATTACTGTCGCTTGGACAGTGATCACACGATCACTGAAGTCAAGCGACGTCTAGGCTAGGTTAGTTCTTGGATGGGTACTAGTCGAAATGCTCGCAACCTCGTGGTTCGGAACCCACGTTAAGCTATAGGTCCCCCTTGTTCTTAATTCGGACAGCCTAAGGCTTTGGAGTAGCTACTGGCTACTTGAACATAGGGTTACAAACATTATTATTATTATTATTATAATGAATTGCATCCCATACAAAGTTAAGTTATTTTGTACAAGAAATAATTACTTTCTCAGCATCATCTTCAGTTTGGCTTTTCATAGAAGCCCAGTTTTTGAGGACTTTTAATATCGTTCCTTTATTTTTACGCGTTTCTTTCAAAACAGATTTAGAAAAATTGTGAGGAGTTTTGACAGGTCACATCAAAAATGACATTGATCAGAAAGACAGTGACGCTGATAAATTTTATAAAAATAATTTTAAAAAAATCGATCAGAAAGTGTTTACTCAATAGAAAAACCTTAAAAAAAACTTGGATTGTCATAAACCAATAATTTCAGGTTTACAAGTTTTTTTTATCAAACACCGAGAACCCCAATAAATTCTTGCAGTCTTTATTTTTCATTAACGATAAAACAAATTTGCATACATCGTTATTTTAAGGTAGAAAAAGTTTACTGAGCTGGCTATTATTATACTCCTCGCAGACAAAGTCAAAAACGAGGAGTATATTGTGATTGTTTTGAAAATTCTAAAATCGTCAAAAATCGTCGTAGAGCAAAAATTCTTGCAGATTCGTGCGTTTCATCGAATTTTGAACAACTTTCAAAAAATCCGTCCGTCCGTCCGTCCGTCCGTCTGTCTGTCCGTCTGTCACGTTTTTTGTAGACACTCTAACTTGAGTACCAAAGATCCCATCAAGTTCAAATTTTCAGGAAAAATCGTTCTCATTAAAATCTAGATCCCTATTGTTTTTGAAAGAAATAGGAAAATAATAAGGGGGGTTGCGGCACCCCCCAAGTGAGAAAAAATTCATATTTCAGTTATCATAAAAATTACAGAATTTTTTTTCTGGTAACTTTAAAGCCCTTTTAATTCTCTACTAAAAGAATTTTTAAGTTTTTTTTGTCCGGCCCCACATAAGCCCCCCAATTTAAAAAAAAGCCGTATCTTCGTTATTTTTCAATTTACAAAAAAAACTTATGTCATAAAAATTAAAGCCAAATTAAATCTCAAACGTCAGTGTCAGAATTAATACGCATTTATGCTTTTCGCTAATAAATCTTTTTTTTTATAGAAAAGTTAATAGTATAACCTCTTCGCAGATTTTTTTTTGTAATTTTAAAAAATTATTGTTCGTTTGAATTTTTCTGTTTTCTGATTACTGCGAGGAGTATCCTATTTAATGTCGGCATTTTATAAAAAAACTCTAACTGGCTCACTGACCTAACCCATTTCTAGTTATTAGGGTTAACATTTTGTAACATTTTAATTTTACTGAAATTATCATCAGTTTGCACTGCTTGCAACTCATTTTACCGCCATTCCCACTCCTGATGTCGAAATACCACAGGACGTTTCATGGATTTGGCTGCATTTAGTTTGAAATTAACAATTTTAAATAAGAACTATTGATCCGCGACACAACGAACTAGCTCTTCTTGACGTTCAAAGATTAAGTCCCTTTTCTATTTCATTTCACAACTATCAACCCTCCAGCTAGTCGTCCACGATCAACCACTAATAGCCCTCTTAGTGCGTCCTTATCGTGAATTGTCTAATAGTCCGGGAGATAGTGACAAGGGTTTTTGTCAATTGATAACACCTAATTTTTATACATTCTAAATCTTTGGAAAGCACTGAACCCAAAAATGAGGGTCTTATGGCACAATCGTGGTACCATAAGTTGGGCGTCAGACTTTTATTTTCCTGTTTGGAATTTCCCAATTAATCGATCCTATGAAAATCAGCTTTAATCAATAAACTTTTTCTGTTCGTTTTTTTTTGGGCCACCATAAGTATCATAATTTTTTCGTCAGACTTTTATTTTTCTGTTTGGAATTTCCTAATTAATCGATTCTATAAAAATTTATTTGCCATTAAAATCGTTTATTTTTTCGTTTTTATTTGGACCACCATAAATTCTCCCTGTAGCATAATTGCGCCATCAGACCTTCATTTTCCATTTTAGTTTTTTCCAATAATTCGATTTTAAGAAATTTGGCATTTTTTTTTAATTTTTTTTTTTGGACCACTATAAATCCCTTCTGTATCATAATTGTGCCATTAGACCTTTATTTTTCAGTTTTATTTAATTTAATTTATTTAATAATTCCTATTTAACCAATTTTATAAAAATCAGCCTGATCATAAATAATTTTTTTTTTTTGATTTTTGGGCCACTATAAATCGACCCTGTACCACGATTGTGCCATTAGACCCTAATTTTCCGGTTCAGTGTTTTCCAAAGATTCAGAATTTATGAAAATTAGGTGTTATCAGCATGACTCATCGAAGATGACGCTATATCTAGGGCTATAACATAAGTTATTGCATTCTGAAATCTAAACATTAAGTGCAGACTAAACCTTTAGTTCTTATCTTAAACCAGATAGATAAGATAGATAAATGGATCTTTATTAAATAAGCAAAGCATCTAAAAACTAACTTTTAAATAAAATTTCAATTTGTTGTTGTCACCGACATGTACGATCCTTGGAAACAATAATAAATATTTGTTTGAATATGGTCCATTATTAAATGATTTTAAGTTAATGCCTACTTACCAACATCTGTTCGAGCGTGATATTGTTTACCAATTATCCAAACAATTTCATTGGTTTTTGAAATATCCTCAGGTTCTTGCCTTGTCTCAAACATAGAATCCATTATGTCTCTTGTGGCTATACACATCTACTTAAAAGATCTCATACATCATAATATTAAATTTGGCGTACCAATTTTTTTTATAGAACAAATAGTCAATATTTAAATAATTAACATGATTATATTTTTATAATCTGTCATTTTAGAATTGAATTAATCACATAACATAACCCCACACAAGCGGGCTGATTACGGAATATCGCTTCGTACGAAACCTACATAAGAAGACCATTAGGTTTCGTACGAAGCGATATTCCGTAATCACCCCGCTGGAACCCAATAAACAAGCGTAACTTTCCACTTCCCCACTGTTAAAATTTTGTTCATTAGGCTCATACAGATAGATACTATAGGGAGCATCAAGGCATCTGCGTGCTGATTACGGAATATCGCTTCGTACGAAACCTACATAAGAAGACCATTAGGTTTCGTACGAAGCGATATTCCGTAATTACCCCGCTGGCCGCACTTAAATCATGCTAATGAAAAGAGATAGAATCAGCCGCCATGTTGCGCCGTAGTGTCAAAATAAAGTTGTCAGATTTTGATGTTTGAGGTTAAAGTGGATGTTTGTTGTTGACTTCTCTTTTAATTTTACGTTTATTTTATTTATTTAAAAATCTATTTGCAATTGTGAACTTACTCCTTATTGTTTAAAACAATTAACATGACGACTTATATTCTTAAGAAGTGTAAAATCATGCCAAGATTCTCTGGACTTGATAAGTTTAATAGAAAGGTAGGTATTGTTATTATTTTTCTTTAATTTATTTGAACATTTTAATCGTATAATAACTTTTTAGATTTTTAAAAAATTAAACATATTCAAGTTCTATTTGGTTTGAATCTTTTTGTTGATTTTACATGGAAGGCGTCGCTTTGACTAGCATTTTGACGGGAGACGGAGGGGCATTATTACTACAGAATCAAAAAGAGTATTACATCACCTGATGCTTCATGTTGTTAATCTAAATATGGAAATTGTCTACTTATTAGAGGGCAGCTAAGATTAAATATGATGATTATGCCATCAGCTGTACAAAAAAACAAGTTTGTGCAAAGGGGGGCGCCTAACGGCCTAACGTCTAAGCACCGACACTGTAATGGTTAACCCCACAAATTGAAAAGTAGGACTTTGCTTCGCTCCAAAGCATGAACGTAAGTTTTCCATACATTCTACGCCTACACAGTAAATAAAAACCCTTGTTTTAGAAAAGAAACATGAAATATTTATAATTTGAGATGACCCCAAAGAGGAATATAATTATTGCAGCAAATTACAGCTTACAGCGAAGAAAAAACAACATTTAAACGGTAAGTTAGATATACTTACCCATCTAAAGTTTAACAAAAAAGGAGATCGCACTTTATATGGGCAAAATGGCTCCGCGAGGATGTTGCTGCAATTTTTATATGTTGTAATTGGGAAAATTCTCTAAAGGCTCTCAAAATCTGGTCAAAATTGTATGATAGGTTTGTCTTCTACGACCAAATAACACATTTTTTTGACTGAAAAATTAAATATTTTTCTATGCTTGACTTTTTAGTAAAACTTGTCATCTGTGATAATCTTTCAATTTTTTAATTATTGGAAATGTCACGCAAGAATACAAAATTCAAAATGACAACATTGACAGATTTTATTTCTCAAATATAAGTTTTCAAATAGCATACTCTTTCTTGGGTAAACTTAAATAAGATAAACAAAACATCAAAAGTTGCTGAAGCTAAGTGAAAGAAAGTATCATTGAAGCAATAAACATGGTAAAATAAATAAAAGCTGGATAAAAACTTTCTAGGTATTTTTTTAGGATGATGAACAAAGCAATGTTAGGCGCAAGGATATGTTTAGGAAGAAAAAAATATCTTCTGGATAAGCTGCAACAAGACCATTTTAGCAGAAGAACGTGTTCGAGTTGGATAATGTAAACAAAGTTGGGTTTTTTTTTGAAAGAAGTACGAGTTTACACACGTTTCAGAAATGCAACAAGACACCAATTTCGGGCATAGATTTCAGAAAAGAAACGGAATAAGGTTGCGATGGAATGCGTTTTAAAAGTTTACTAAGGGTTTTCCAAAACCCAGTCAATCAAAAGTAATCTACCAAGGCCGTATTCGGGGTGGGTTGCGGAGTCAAAATCCCCCCAAACCCTGAAAATTTTCTCCTGTGACGCTACTTTCGGGCGCTGCCGCCCCGAATTCAAATGTTCCGGACTGGGTGATTTGTGTGCGGAAAAGACTTTGCCGCATATATTTTTTTAATTACTTAAATTTTTTAAGATTTATTGCTTGTAGAAAAAAATATTGTTCCTAACACGTGCAAAAAGTGCCTTTTCCGCACAGGGGCGCATGGCCGAACTCCGCTTCGCGTCGTTCGTCCTACGCAGCTTGCGTACGAAAAAGTATCAGTGTCCACACTTGTTGGGAAAAATACTACATGTGAGGCTGGTCAGGGCCGGTTTTCGGCTGCATAATCTTACAAAAAAATTTACATTACACGATTTTGTACGTATCACCATAAATAAATTTATTTTAATTTTCCAAAATGTGTTTTATTTTAGTAAGAAATTCAATGTTTTATTTACATGAATTGCATTTAACAGTGAAACAAATAGATTTCTGTCCCATTTACTTATTTAAAATTAGTCAAATGGCATCACATAATTTAGAGTACTTTTTAAGGTTTTAAAATATTTAAGTGAATATTTTTTAATAATGCAAAAACAAAGTTTCACTATTTTATAGAGTAGAAAAATATTTTAAAAAAGCTGGCGATATGAAACGTCTTTTTATAAGGGTAGGAATTTTGTTAAATTGTTTTTTAAACTAATTTATTTCTACTATCTTACAGTTTTTCACATGTATAACATAACTTGCTTGCTTAGCGCACCTATAACAATCTTATAATGTAAAAGAATGAATTGAAAGAAAAATTAAAATCTATCTGTATCTTTTTAAATTTGGCGCCGTTTAAAAACTACAACCTCATTGGTCGACCGGTGACTGTACGGCGCAATATGGCGGACCCACTTTTTAGCAGTGTCGGATGTCTCTTTTCCGAACGCACTGCCAGGCACCGACATAGGTAGAAGCCGACACCGCTTGTAACTGTAAAGAGCTGGTAGCCGACAGTAGACGCGGGCCGACAGAAGATGAAATTCAAAACAAGCCGGCAACGTTGCAAGTACTCAACACATGTGTTTTAAATAACTTTAGGGTTCAGCCTTTGAACGCTAGGTGTCGTGCGTATAGATAATAAAATAACGTCGCTTCGCTATAATAAAAGGTAGAGACATTCCTGGGGTAAACATTTTCATTTCATTTGGCGCCAAATTAAAATGAAGCAAATAAGTAATATAATAAAGTAAGGTGAAAATGTCCAATATTTTATAATTTTTAAACATAAATTTAATGGAATGCCGCAAATTTTCACAGACAACGTTCGTTGTCCTAAAAAATAATTGTTACACTGTCATTTTGGTTTACCGGTTTGACTTTTGGACTATAGATCTTTCCCGCCGTTGATCCCAATCGCGGTCGTTATACTTGGGAAACGTCAGATATGCGTCAGATTGACACATATCATTGTGCTGCTGGTGGTCATTTAGTTTACCAAGTATACCGACCGCGATTTTGGTCAACAACGGCGGGAAAGACCTATACTACTATTTATAATACCTCTAGTCATTTACACAATTACTACTATTTTTTTCGCATGAGTACCTTCTCGATCGAATTGTGTATTCTATTTTTAAAGGTATAAGAATAATAAAAATCCCAAAAACATACCCCAAATTTTTAAAGTGTTAGGTACTGTGACAGGCAGTGACACCAAATCGAGAAAGTAAGTTTTCGGAAATGTTTTTTTATTTCCTGGTGAAAGTGGAACTGCCTGTAGGTACCAACCTGTAAATTATTGGCAATAAGACTATTATTTTATATGCTGATTTCAAAAATATGAAATACTTATGGCTGAAGGACCACAATGAATGGACTTTTAAGTTATATTCAATATATAAACATATTTTTTATTTTATTTATTGAATAAGGCTGCAAATTTAGCCAAGATAATTTTTTTAATTACCCAATTTTTTTTCAGTTCAAAAGAAAGGTACTTTTTTTGCAAAACCTGTACATTTTTTTAGTTTTGATACCTACATGAATTTTAATAAGACATTTAGAAACTTAAGTTGGATTCACAATGAAAATTAGCTTGCTTGCGGTAAGAATTAAGGTAGCTTGTAAAAGCTTGAAATATGTATTTGGGATATACCATTCACAATGAATTAGCTTGCATGAGCTCTTACCACGCTAATTCATTGTGAATGGTATATCCCAAATACATATTTCAAGCTTTTACAAGCTACCTTAATTCTTACCGCAAGCAAGCTAATTTTCATTGTGAATCCAACTTAAGTTTCTAAATGTCTTATTAAAATTCATGTAGGTATCAAAACTAAAAAAATGTACAGGTTTTGCAAAAAAAATACCTTTCTTTTGAACTGAAAAAAAATTGGGTAATTAAAAAAATTATCTTGGCTAAATTTGCAGCCTTATTCAATAAATAAAATAAAAAATATGTTTATATATTGAATATAACTTAAAAGTCCATTCATTGTGGTCCTTCAGCCATAAGTATTTCATATTTTTGAAATCAGCATATAAAATAATAGTCTTATTGCCAATAATTTACAGGTTGGTACCTACAGGCAGTTCCACTTTCACCAGGAAATAAAAAAACATTTCCGAAAACTTACTTTCTCGATTTGGTGTCACTGCCTGTCACAGTACCTAACACTTTAAAAATTTGGGGTTTGTTTTTGGGATTTTTATTATTCTTATACCTTTAAAAATAGAATACACAATTCGATCGAGAAGGTACTCATGCGAAAAAAATAGTAGTAATTGTGTAAATGACTAGAGGTATTATAAATAGTAGTATAGGTCTTTCCCGCCGTTGTTGACCAAAATCGCGGTCGGTATACTTGGTAAACTAAATGACCACCAGCAGCACAATGATATGTGTCAATCTGACGCATATCTGACGTTTCCCAAGTATAACGACCGCGATTGGGATCAACGGCGGGAAAGATCTATAGTCCAAAAGTCAAACCGGTAAACCAAAATGACAGTGTAACAATTATTTTTTAGGACAACGAACGTTGTCTGTGAAAATTTGCGGCATTCCATTAAATTTATGTTTAAAAATTATAAAATATTGGACATTTTCACCTTACTTTATTATATTACTTATTTGCTTCATTTTAATTTGGCGCCAAATGAAATGAAAATGTTTACCCCAGGAATGTCTCTACCTTTTATTATAGCGTAGCGACGTTATTTTATTATCTATACGCACGACACCTAGCGTTCAAAGGCTGAACCCTAAAGTTATTTAAAACACATGTGTTGAGTACTTGCAACGTTGCCGGCTTGTTTTGAATTTCATCTTCTGTCGGCCCGCGTCTACTGTCGGCTACCAGCTCTTTACAGTTACAAGCGGTGTCGGCTTCCACCTCTGTCGGTGTGGGAAGCTGTTCCCTCTTTTCCTTGGTATAATCTTAAAGTATGTGATTAGGCTGCAGCAGGCGCTAATAGAGTGCCTTGATGATTTTGACAATTATTGTCGCCTTATAGAGTGACGACATGCATCATTCTTTCTCTGTCATACAGATAACGTCATTGTAGCCAAAGTGACAACAATTACAACTTACAATCACAATTAATGACGTTATCTGTATGACAGAGAAAGAATGATGCGTCACTCTATAAGGCGACAATAACTGTCAAAATCATCAAGGCACTCTAGGCGCTAATAGACCAGGGCAGAGAGAATTTATAGATATGAGAGACGACATATAAAGGTCCTTTCAAATTAACACTTCTCAAGGTAACATGCAACTATAAATCACTAGGATGCGAGTGTCTGGAAGAATTAACGATATTGTCGCTTTATAGTGTAGAGTAGTATAGAGTGGCGCCATGCATTATTCCCTCTCAGTCATCAATTGTAATTGTTGTCACTTTACAAATGATGTTGATGGCAGAATCTGCATGACAGAGATGGAATGATACATGGCGCCACTCTATCAACAATATATGTCAATTCTTCCAGGCACTCTATAAATCACTTATACACATACAGGATTCGGGATTCCAAAAAATGGCGCATAAACGCGATGGTACGTTGTTGGGGCATGTCTAGGGAGCCCCAGAAAATTATTTAAAAAAATCTATCTCATATACCCTCGTAGATATGTTGCCCCAAAGTGCGAAACTTTAAATGCTTATATCTTGAATATAACAGCACATATTAACGAAACAAATCGTTTAATACAAAGCTACAGTATATCATAAACCATTTAACCATTTGTTTATTTATTAAATGGTCGAATTACATTTTTATAATCAATTTAATTTTACAAAATTTTCATGAAATGAAGCTGACAACAACGTCAATAAAATGTAGTGAAATAGTGTATGATCAAGACTCATAAATGGGATTTTTAGACTTATAGATGGGATTTTTAGATGTATTTTCCTAGACTGTGTTGCCGAATTTATGCAACTCTGTTCGCATTTTTCTTGATAAATAATAATATAACAGATAGATTTTTTTGACATTTTTCTGGGGATCCCTGAGAGTGTCCCAAGAGCGTACCATCGCGTTTATGCGCCATTTTTTGGACATCCTGAATAATAGTATCCTATAGAACAATTTTGGACGAGTGCGCATTCAAATTTCGTGCGACTACATTGAACCTTCTCTTTTGATCTATAATTGTCGCCAACCCTCAACAAATTCCCCAACTTTTAGTTTTATGCCAACCTTTAAAAACACTTCTTTTTAATTATCACCTAACATTATAAAAGTATATTGGGCAAACTCACCCTTCAGTTGCTGGTGCAGCTTGTCTAAACAAATTATACAAACTTTGTCCAGCATTCAAAAGCGTCTCAGGTTTAAACATAAAATCTTTTAAAAAGAGTTTAAAACTATTTTTAATAGTGCGTTGCTATTATACTACGGACGAATTTTTTAACGATGTAAACTTAGCATAGTATAACTCAAATTTTTACTTGGCGTACCTGATTTTATATCAAAACTACTTAAGCTGTTTTTACATACTTATGGGTCAATAAATTATTATTTATTTATTTTTACAAAGTTTTAAAATTTGCGCCAACAATCGTAGATGAAAATGTCGGATCGAAAATTGGAACAAACGGTCAGATTGCAGATCTGTCTATAGAATACTATGTCTATGCTTATTACACATCTAGAACCCTATATGGAGCAAGCGAGAGGTCAAACAGTTGCAAAAAGTGGGGTCGCCATGTTTTAAAAACTGGGACTGTAATTGTCAAAATTCAGGCCTACCAACTCAACATTTTGAAGATTATGAATAAAGATTTTTAAGATACATTCGAGCAATGACCTTTTACAATTTTAACATTTTTTAAAGTACACCTTATTGGTTTTTCACTTACAAAAAACGTAAAGACAAGCTTAAATTGTTTAAAAAACAGTTTCTTTTATCAAAGAAACAAATAAATGGAAAGTTATCAACCATACTCTAAACTGACACATATGGTCTCCAATGGCCTAATTTTTCAGCTCGTTCAAATTCAAAAAATAAAGTGGGAAGCTGGCCCCCCAAAATTATCAAAAAATAATAAATTTGGGATTAAACGATCGACAATTTAAAAAGTACTTTAGTGCTTCAAAAATTTTTATTTGTGCTTTTCATACAAATGAAAAAAATCAAAAAAACACAAAAAAACGTGAAGCCAGTCCCTCAAAGTTATCCAAATTTTATGATTTTGGGCGCAAAATGTTACAAATTTATCGTATTGTTTAGTGCTTTCAAAATATTCGTTGGTGCTTTTAATATAAACCCTCAAAAAGATAAATAAAAAAAGTGTGAACCTGGCCCCCAAAAATGATAAATTTGGTCTTAAACGATCGGAAATTTAAAAATATGTTTAGTGCTTCAAAATATTTTGTTAGTGCTCTTAGAAAAAATGAAAAAAATCTAAAATACCCGAAAAAAAGTGAAGCCAGTCCCTCAAAATTATACAAATTTTATAATTTTGGGCGCAAAATATTACAAATTTATTGTATTATTTAGTGCTTTTAAAATATTTGTTGGTGCTTTAAAAACGGACCTCCCAAAAATAAAAAAAACATTTCTGTGGTGTAAAAAATAAATGCAAAGGCAACCCTAAAAATGATTACTCATTACTCTGAACTATTACTAAGTATTTAAAGTTTTTTTGTGGGCACTATGCCAGTTTTGGACATATATTTAGCTAAAGTAAACGAAAAGATTTATTAAACTGCTGTTCAAAAGTTAGGGATATCGAGGTTTTCCAAATTTTGAAATATTTTAGAAAGAAAATTTTTCTTTTGAGATAACAAATAAAAAAAAACAAAGCTCTTGGTATGGTTTTTTTTTTAACTTTGCCAGGAATTTAATAAATTTTTGGACTTTAGCAAAATTGCGAATATCTTGAATTTTATCCAGGGCCGGATTTAAGAAATGTGCCGCTCTAGGCCAAGGATGTGATGCCGCTCCTGTTAGTACGATAAAATTTTGCAAAAAATCTCTATTTTTCAGAAATTTTTCTGGAAGAATGTAGTATTTTTTGATATCTAGAAACATAATTACCATGCGCGCACTCATGCGCTCATTTGCATTTTACGCTAGCGTCCCCCAAAGAACCCCCTTCATTCTTAATACTAAATCATGGTGGATCTACACCAAATTTTACAAATACATCAATAAGGTTCTAAGAAAATATTCGTAAAAACATTTCTCCCAAAAAAAATCCTTACCCCCTAAATGGCTCCCAAATTAGTAATATTCATCACATTCGATTTACTAAAAATTTTGTGGCAAATAGGAAAAAGGGCATAAGTGTTTTTGACATATAAAAAAATGAGTTTTTCTATTATTGAATTCTAATAATATTATATATTATTGGGTAAAATGAGTCACACACATTGTTGACCTAACAATACAAGATTGAGGTAGTATTGACGTATTATATTTGAAAGAATACGATTTCAATCCTGACATACACAAATTATGTTTCTACACTTAAATCTAAAGTTCTAAAAATCCTTTTTGTAAAATAGTTAGAAAATAATGTGGCCCTTTGGAGGGTCATTTTTTATGAAGAGTAAAAAAAAATTCTAGAGAAAATGCATTCAAGAAATGTTCACCTTGCTATAAATTCATTTTTAAAAGTTGGTGTAAATCTCACGTAATTAAATATTACTCATTTTCGGGCCATTTGAGGAGCAAAGGCATCTTTTTGGAGAAAAAATGTTCACTATAATCTTTTTAGAACCCATTTTGTCTTTATTTGCAAAATTTTGTGACTCTTTGGGGGGCTCTAAATGCTAATATGCTCATAAGTGCGCTCATGGTAATAACGTTTCTAGATAAATACTACATTTTCACATAAAAATTGTACTGGTACTGCTCAGATAATTTCTGAACCAAATGAAAGATTTTATCGGACTATGTGGTCTGAAAAAAAAAGTCACGGCAGTTTATTCTTTTTTTAATCCTGAAACTTGCCGCTTCTAAAATCTGCCGCTCTAGGCCAGTGCCTAGTTGGCCTAATGGTAAATCTGGGCCTGATTTTATCATCGGCCGAAAAATCTTTCAAATCATTTGTAAAAGTAGGGGTTCTGTCTTGTTTTATCTTTAAGAATGTCTAGCTGCCAATTAGGCACTCGGAATGATTGAGACCCCTAACGTTTGGTTAATAGGGTCATTTTCTTAAATTTTAGTCAAAGTGTTGGATCCCGTTTTAATAACCGCCAATTTGAAACAGGAACTTTTGCTGAGGAGTCAGAAAGTATAGACCTCAAACTTTATTAGCAATAGAAGAAAGATATCCCACGTATAAGTGCAACGGAAGCCTGAAGGTACGAGAGGACCCTTGCGCGATTGGTGTTTTAAAGCCACTGGAGCTTCTGCATTCATTTTAACGGTATGAAAACATTTTTGCAATGTGAATTAAGGATTTAGGCAACTTTTAAAAGGAGTTTCGTTAACCCTTGACCTCAAACGGCAATGATTGGAGTGGTCAAGGGAACGAGAATATGGACAGAAAAAATGTAATTCTGTACTGCTTATAGACGAATACATATTTGGTTAATTTTCTGATAGTTACCGTGTACGGGTTTGATATTGTGGATGTACTAGAAAATCTGCCGAATCTGAATTCGTCTATAAGCAAGACAGAATTACATTTTTCCTGTCCACATTCTCGTTTCTTTGACCACTCCAAACATTGTTGTTTGAGTTCAAGGGTTAACGAAACTCTTCTTAAAAGTTGCCTAAATCCTTAATTGACATTGCAAAAATGTTTTCATACCGTTAAACTGAATGCAGAAGCTCCAGTGGCTTTAAAATACCTATCGCGCAAGGGTCCTCTCGTACCTTCAGGCTTCCGTTGCACTTATACGTTGGATATCTTTCTTTTATTGCTAATAAAGTTTGAGGTCTATAATTTCTGACTCCTCAGCAAAAATTCTTGTTTCAAATTGGCGGTCATTAAAACGGGATCCAACACTTTGACTGAAATTTAAGAAAATGACCCTATTAACCAAACGTTAGGGGTCTCAATCATTCCAAGTGCTTAATTGGCAGCTAAACACTCTTAAAGATAAAACAAGACAGAACCCCTACTTTTACAAATGATTTGGAAGATTTTTCGGCCGATGATAAAATTCAAGATATTCGCAATTTTGATAAAGTCCAAAAATTTATCAAATTTCTGGCAGAGTTAAAAAAAAACCATACCAGGAGCTTTGTTTTTTTTTATTTGTTATCTCAAAAGAAAAATTTTCTTTTTAAAATATTCCAAAAATTGGAAAACCTCGATATCCCTAACATTTGAACAGCAGTTTATTTTAATTAGGCGCCTAAACTTAGGCTTAACTCCTTCTAATTTGTAAAATGTGCAGTTGTTGATGAAATTTTTTTTATATGTATTTAACTAACCAACCGGGTATTAAAACGTTGAAAATTCTTAAATCCAAAAAATTAAACTGCATTTTTGAATGACTTAACTAAAAATGTACAGGATAATTTTATTAAATTGAATAATTATACCTACTAATAAATAAATAAAGAAAATATTTAGCACTTAAAGTTAAATAAATTTTGCGCTTAAAATTAAAAATGTCGGACAATTTTTGGGTTTTTTTTTAAATTTTATTGATACTTAAGAGCATCAACAATTTTTAAAATACTAAAGATATTTTAAAATTCCCGATCATTTAAGCTTAAATAAATTATTTTTGGTTAATTTTTGGGAGCCTGCTTCACACTTCATCTATTTTTATTTTTGGAAAGTTTATTTTTAAAGCACTAACGAATATTTTAAAAGCACTAAATAATACGACAAATTTGTAACATTTTGGGCCCAAAATTATAAAATTTGGATAATTTTGAGGGGCTGGCTTCACGTTTTTTCGGGTATTTTAGATTTTTTTCATTATTTCTAAAAGCACTAACAAAATTTTTTGAAGCACTAAACATATTTTTAAATTTCCGATCGTTTAAGAACAAATTTATTATTTTTGGGTTATTTTTGGGGGCCAGGTTCACACACTTTTTATTTATTTTTTTGAGGGTTTATATTAAAAGCACCAACAAATATTTTAAAAGCACTAAACAATACGATAAATTTGCAACATTTTGCGCCCAAAATCATAAAATTTGGATAACTTTGAGGGGCTGGCTTCACGTTTTTTTGTGTTTTTTTGATTTTTTTCATTTGTATAAAAAGCACAAACAAAAATTTTTGGAGCACTAAAGGACTTTTTAAATTGTCTATCGTTTAAGCCCAAATTTGTTACTTTTTGATAATTTTGGGGGGCAAGCTTCCCACTTTATTTTTTGAATTATTTTTGAGAGGTTTATTTTTAAAGCACCAACGAAATTTTTTAAAGCACTTTAAAGCACTAACGAAGCACTATTCATTCCCACTGACGGCCCCCAAAATTATTTACTTTAATGGGTCAGAATCACTGGTCTCGTTTTATCGAGAACTCATGCGATTTCCAGTCCAGTGATTCTGACCCATCAAAGTAAAAAAATTTGGGGGGCGTCAGTGGGAATGAATAGTGCTTTGTTAGTGCTTTAAAAAATTTCGTTGTTGCTTTAAAAATAAACCCCCCAAAAATAATTCAAAAAATAAAGTGGGAAGCTGGCCCCCCAAAACTATCAAAAAATAATAAATTTGGGCTTAAACGATCGACAATTTAAAAAGTACTTTAGTGCTCAAAAATTTTTGTTTGTGCTTTTCATACAAATATTTTAAAGCACTTTAAAGCACTAACGAAGCACTATTCATTCCCACTGACGCCCCCCAAAACTTTTCACTTTAATGGGCCGGTCTCACGGATCTGCGATTTCCTCCATATTTTATAACAAGGCCTTCTACGATAAGAAGCTTGCGTCCTGCTATAAGGCCTGCCACTAACTGGTGTTTTAATTGAGGTTCGTGATTCCGCCGGGCGCCACTAAACGTACCCATGGCATTCTTGATTTTGAGAATGTTAACCAGATCGACCGACAACTTATGTCAAAAACGTCAATTTATAATATTTGGGGGCTGCAAAATATTTGAATTTACCGCGAGAATTGTGAACATCCGCAGCGTAAGCGTAGCGGTTCTCCGTGATACATGTTACTTGCAAGGCGCCGCTCGCCGGGCAGGCACCCACACACCGCCAGAAGTGAACGTGTATTTTTTTGGTTTTAATTGTTAAAAACCATTAAAATCAAGAAAAAAAACCTGGACATCAGCATGAAAGTAATTAGATAATTAATAGAAGATAAGGTAAGTCCTAAAAGTAATGTAGAAAAAGTAAAAACTATAAAGGCCCCAATTTTAAATACCAAAATACCCAAGTAATTATGTTTAAACAAGTACAAAATAAAGAAGCATCTTTTAACAATTTTGTTTGTGTGCGATACAATAACTTAATTTGTATAGTTGGAATAAAAAAACAATATTTTTTTTCAGATTCTATCAGTGGAAGTATTGAAACCTTGATTAAAACTAAACGGTTTAACAAATAACAACCCAACAAATTGGAAATAATGATGGCTTTCAGGATGACAAAATGCAATAAATGCATGTATTTTATAGAAGTTCTTTTATCATTTCCTTTGCCTGGAAAAAAGTTGTCCCAAAAAAGCACTAAAAAGGAAAGGAATAGAACTATTTTACCATATTTATTAAGTAAGTAAATGCACCTACTTAAGGAATAATCTATAAAAATTTACAAATAACTGCACATTCGCAACACGTGCATGTACCTTATGTAAGCTAGATTAATTTCTTTAAGCGTAAAAAATCCTTTTATTTTGCTTTTAGTTTCATAAGGTCCTGCGTCTGCAATTAGAAGGCAAATTTTTCTACCACTCTTAGATCTAATATGCGCTCTCTTTATGCGACACCGACACGACACATTTTGAGAAAACAAGCCGAACAACCACAAACAGTGCGTTCCATCAAAATGTAAGTTTATAAAAATTGTATTTTTTTTTATTAGTATAACTCCCAAATTCTAGGTAATCCACCTTGAATTCTTAATATACAATAGCCTAACGTGATTCCAAATGGTATGGGGATTGGGAAGACTCCTTTCCTTGGCCAATTTAAAAAAGAAAAGTTAATGCCAACCAACCAACTGAACAAATATAGAAAATACCCATCTTTTTCACATATTAGAATTGTTATTTTAGTTTAAAGAGTTATTGTTATTTTTTTTTGATTAGTTTTTAAGTATGTTTCATCATGTTTAAACACCCTATCCACACAAAAATAATTTTTTTATTTTATGTGGGGGTGCGTTTCTGCAGACCCTAAGGTCCATTATTTCCTGCTTATCATATAATGTTTATACTACTAAATAAACGTTTTTGACTTAAATAAAT
Source organism: Cartodere bifasciata (assembly GCA_963920755.1). Taxonomy (NCBI): domain Eukaryota; kingdom Metazoa; phylum Arthropoda; class Insecta; order Coleoptera; family Latridiidae; genus Cartodere; species Cartodere bifasciata. Next base: position 9,344,377 of record OY987195.1, read on the forward strand.
TGAATCCTTTTTTGAAAATCTTCCTCTTTTGTAACTGTTACAGACTAACTACATTTTTATAGCTAATTTGTTGACTGAATGCTGAATTTTTGAATCGTTGAAAATGATAGATAAACGAGTAAAATTTTTGGTGGAAAGGGGCGTTAGAGCCCCCAAAAGGCCCCCTTTAGTTTGTAACAGATCACCATGAATCTGCACCAAACTGTCAAGTAAGATTTTAAAAAGATTTTTGCCAAATTTTCGGCCACCCAAAAGCAATATTTAATAATGTTGGATTTACAACACACTTTCTAAATAGATGCAAAATAAGAATTTAGATAACTTTTTAGTATTTTTTTTTTAAAATGTATTTGCTCTCTTAAAGGTTTTGTTTTCTTATTAAATAATTTATTATTATTTATATTTACGCAATAATTTCTACGCATTAAATAATGAATAAGTGTTTAATCTAGAAATAGCTTTATTTAAAAATACATTCAATTAACATTAATCATATTTACAATTAAATTAAAATTTAACCATGTAAGCTTTAATTTGGTTGCTGCACTTAAAAGTTGGAGGCAAGCTCTTTTTACTTGAAGCAAATTTTCAATAAGAAATTAGAAAAAATACATACACAAACGATTAAATATAAATGTAATGAGTCTTGCCAAAAGAATACAGGATATTTTGCTATAATCAAGAATAATCCATTCAATATTCAATCATTTATAAAAACTTTTAAATTAGTGGTGTCAAAGTAGCATGAAAAACCTTAAAATCTCTAACTTTGGGGAAACTCAATGGATTGACTTTTGTAAAACGTTCAGAATTAAATATAAATCACCAATAAAAACTAAAATGGCGCCGCTAGTAAGTCCCTACTGAATTTTGTATACTCTTCGCCCACTATATCTCGCTTATTATTATATCTACAGAAAGAAATCATTCTTATAAAAATTAAAGAGAATAAAATTTTGTAATAAAAAAAAATATTCATAACAATGATTTTTTCTGTAGATTTAATAATAAGCGAGGTACAGTTTGCGAAGGGTATAAAAAATTCAGGAAGAACTAGCGGCGCAATTTTAGTTTTTATTAGTGATTTAAATTTATTTTTAAATGTTTTGCAAAAAAAAAGTCAATCCATTGAGTTTCCCCAAAGTTAGATACCTATTAAAAAAACAGAATGGTATTATAAAATGTGGTAAATTAATGGCATATTCATTAAATCCATGATGGTAAAGTTTCTTAGTTAAAGATCAAAGAAAATTATTTGTGACAACATTAGCTAACCACTACTCTGAGTTTTGCAAGAGCCTTCTTTCTTTATATTTCACTAGGCGCGGTGCTATTTTAAAACCATCTGAAAAAATATGTATAAGCTTAGAAACATATACATACAAAAATATGTTAATAAATTTATTAGAATAAATGTGTGTATGTCATTACCAAAATACTTGTTTGAAATGCAAAAGGTCCAAAATGAGAATTCGCTGGTTTGCTTGGTACCGTAAAACTTTTTCTGCAGCAAGATGAAGTTGACCAAAAATTTGAACCAATATTCTTGGTATGTCTCGTTTTTCTTCTTAAACTTTGTTCACGTTTTTTTAGACATCTGAAATAATAAATTAAGCTTTACAAATTCTTTAAAGATTTCAAAAAAAATAAACCACATAGCCCACCCTGCATCTTACGCCGGCTCTAGTCAAAGTCACCCCGTTTTACAATACGTACTTCTCAGGAGAAAAACGTGCAAGTTCTTTAATGATTTATCATTTTTTGATAAAACTTACCTATAATATGTAACCTCGGATTGATGTAATACAGTTAAACAAAGGAGCTTCTTAAATCAAATCAAATCTTAACGTAAACCAATTATTGATCCTGTTGCATCCACATAAACTTTAATCACTTAAAATTGTATTTTCCAGTCGCATTTTTAAATAATTAAGCCATTTTCCAAAAACCATACTCTTAAAAGAATGTTTAATAAATAAGTTGTTTCGGTTGTTATTTTCTATCTAAAATGCCGTTGTGGGCAACTGCATTTTAGATGAATATTATTAACGTTTTGTTTAATGTTTTTATTTGTACTTACCCCAACTATAATTATTACTTCAGTTGTATTAAAACCATTTTTCTTTATAGATTTTATAAATAAATGCACAAAAGCGTATTTTTTGAACTGACATATAAAATAATCTGACATTTCGTATTGACGGTTGATAACAATGTTATCCCGCGAGGGAGCGCCACTAAACGTACTTTTTTGGAATCAGGTCAAATCCGGTAGTGGCAGGCCTTATAGCAGAACGCAAGCTTCTTATCGTAGAAGGCCTTGTTTTATAATTTACCAATTAAAACAAGGAATTGATGGTCGTTTGGTCTTGCGCACTTGATTGTATGTCACTGATGGGCAATTTTATTGTTAAAAATTAAAAAATCGACAATTTTCTCCTATTCATACAAATTATAATTTATATTTCTGTTATTTTAATGTATCTTAAGTAAAATTATTATTTTTCTGTTAGTTTAAATACAGGGTGTTACCAAATAACTAGGAAAAAATTCAGGTGGTAATAGGGAACATGAACGTAAAAGATTTTGGCCAAATATTGCATTTTAGCTAAAGAGGTACATGGTTGGAATACGTTATTGCATATTTTAATTTATTTAAGCCAGCCACTATTTTTAAATTAATTTGTAAACTTTGGGGTACATAAAAACACCCCCCACTACTTTTTAGGGTACGAGCTGACGTCACAAACTTGATTATGTTGGCACTTTCGTTGTTATGAAATCTGGTGTCAAACATAATTTGACGTTTTAAAAAAAGTTAGTTTTAATTTGGCATTTTTTAATATTTTTATTTCTTGTTACCGTTTTTTAGGCATGTGATAAAATTGCCCAGTTGGACAAGTGCAGTGTTTACCAATCGCGAGTAGTAGCGGTGTGATTTATTATGTGAATTTTTACTTGGCTTTTTTTTTGCACTTAAAAACGAAATCAAAAATTATGACGACTAGTTGAACCCATGCAGAAGAATAATTGTAATCTGTTTATGTTATTTAGTACCTTATTTTCATCATTGATGAGTTTTGGAAAAATATAATTTGAATTCTTCACCACTTCGGCACATTACTTTCTGACGTTTATTATTGCAATAATGATACAAATAATTGTAAGCAGCTTGACGCATCAATTTAAATTTATTTTTGAGGAGGCAAAATAAACTTTTTGCAATTCTTTTTGGAGCAAGCACATTTTGGACAAAACTTGCAAGTAAAATGGTCTTTTTTATTATTTTTTAAATTTAAGTCAAAAATGACAACTGATGAAAGCTACAAACGTTACCAACAATTTTCTGAAGGGTACGAGCTGACGTCATCACGTACGAAGTGTTTTTGAACTACCAATTTTAAGCGATTTTAAATATTTTTTTTTTACACAAATATTAATTTCTGGGATCATATTTAAACACAAACTATATTATAAAACAAAGATTCTCTCCAAACCACACTTTATTTAGAAAAATCTGAATACGTATTTTGACAGCTAAGCTGTCATCTTCAGCAGAAGATAGAATGATTACAATAACACCTAAATTACCTTATACAGGGTGTTTCCGAAAGTCGTTTCAATAATTTAACCCGAGATTCCTTACCCAAAAATAGTTCGATTAAGCCCCATTTACCTCTATCCAAAAGTGCACCGTTTTCGAGATACAGGCTGTTTTCCAAAACCAAAATTTTTATGTTTTTTTTTCATTACTATTAAATGAAACAACATAGAAAAACAAAATTTGGTATAATTGTCTTACTTTTTATGATCGACACAATGATCGTAAAGAGAAACCCATAGATTTATTCCATAACCTCAAAATGGGACACCTGCGCCCCCTCTTGGGGCATAACTTTTTTTGTATTGGAATTTTCAAAAAATAAATTATTTTATCGGTAAGATAGGTTTAATACGAAGAAAAAATTATACCACATTTTTTTTGAAAAAACTAACCCTTCTTCAGAATTATTCACATTTCATAATTTCATGTTGCATTCTACTTTTTGAAATTTTTTTGCAATTTTTTTTTCTTGAAAACTTAAGACTCCTATAAACTAGCGTAAACAAAAAAAAACTAGAATTGGCCCCACAATAGGACACTGGGCCCCCTTTTTGGGGCTCACATATCTTTTTATTTTGTAAAGAAAAGAATAATAGGCGTTTGAAGATTTTATTACAGAAAAAGTACATCATTGTCATCAGTTAAAGTCCGGTGCCCCAAAAGGGGGCCCAGTGTCCTATTGTGGGGCAAATTTAAATTTTTTTTTTTGTTTACGCTAGTTTATCATAGTTTTAACTTTTCAAGAAAAAAAAATTGCAATAATACAGGGTGTCCCAGAATTGGCGCACCACCTGTATGGTACGTTGTTGGGGCATGCCCAGGGATCCCCAGAAAATTGTCAAAAAAAATCCATCTCATACACCCTTGAAGATATGAGGCCCCAAAGTGCAAAACTTTAAACGCATATACCTTAAAAACAACAGCACGTATTAACGAAAAATATGGTTTAATACATAGCTGTAGTCTATATTAAACCATTACACCAGTTTTTCTTCTTTTAAATGGTCAAATAACATTTTTATAATCAATTTAATTTTACAAAATTTTCTTGAAATAAGCTGACAACAATGTCAATAAAATTTTAGGCAAAAGTGTATAATTAAAGACTCATATATGGGATTTTTAGATTTATTTACCTAGACTGTGTAGTATTTTCCTAGACTGTGTTGCCAAATTTATGCAACTTTGTTCGCATTTTCCTCAATGAATATACAAGATGGATTTTTTTTAACAATTTTCCTGGAATCCCCAGGAATGCCCTAACAGCGTATCATACAGGTGGTGCGCCAATTCTGGGACACCCTGTATTTCAAGAAGCCCCAAAAAGGGAACCCGATGCTCCAAAAAGGGGGCCCAGTGTCCTTTTGTGAGGCCAATTCTAGTTTTTTTTATCAACGCTAGTTTATAATAGTTTTATGTTTTCCAGAAAAAAAAATTGCAAAAATATTTCAAAAAGTAGAATGCAACATGAAATTATGAAATGTGAATAATTTTGAAGAAGGGTTAGTTTTTTCAAAAAAAATGTAGTATAATTTTTTCTTTGTATTAAACGTATCTTACCGATAAAATAATTTATTTTTTGAAAATTCAAATACAAAAAAAGTTACGCCCCAAGAGGGGGCGCAGGTGTCCCATTTTGAGGTTATGGAATAAATCTATGGGTTTCTCTTTACGACCATTGTGTCGATCATAAAAAGTAAGACAATTATACCAAATTTTGTTTTTCTATGTTGTTTCATTTAATAGTAATGTAAAAAAACATAAAAATTTTGGTTTTGGAAAACAGCCTGTATCTCGAAAACGGTGCACTTTTGGATACAGGTAAATGGGGCTTAATCGAACTATTTTTAGGTAAGGAATTTCGGGTTAAATTATTGAAACGACTTTCGGAAACACTCTGTATACTAAAAATAGTTCCACTTGACTAGATACAAAAAGTTATGCTTGACTACCTACGGTTTAACAATCTAAATAAGAGGCTGTTGGGATTAGGTCCCATGTCATGATTTACAATATTATTTCTATGTTTTAAAATTTCCAAACTTTCCAAAGTATCCAATGAACGATTATCTATTACAGGTTTGACTGATTTAAGATTTTGAATACTAATTGAATGATTATTACTTAATACATGGTCAGCTAAAGCAGATTTCTCGGGTCTATTATATCTTACATGTGCAAAATGTTCCTTATATCTAGTTTTAATAGAGCGCCTAGATTGTCCGATGTAAATGGCATCGCAGTCGTTACATTTTATCTGCATGTCGATAAACGAACTTCGCTTCCCACTTCCCCACTGTTAAAATTTTATGTAGGAGAATACGAAGCGATGTTCGTTTATTATGTTGCTGGTATATTCCTGCTTTATCACAGGACAGTAATAACGGAGTATCACACGAAGCGATATGGGAAGCGATGTGGGAAGTTTGACATTTGTTGGGAACTCGAATTTCTTAAAACTAAAATACGTATTACCGAGAACTCATGCGATTTTCTCCATATTTTATAATTTACCAATTAAAACAAGGAATTGATGGTCGTTTGGTCTTGCGCACTTGATTGTATGTCACTGATGGGCAATTTTATTGTTAAAAATTAAAAAATCGGCAATTTTCTCCTATTCATACAAATTATAATTTATATTTCTGTTATTTTGATATATCTTGAGTAAAATTAATATTTTTCTGTTAGTTTAAATACAGGGTGTTGCAACTTTGAATTTTTTTCTCAAAAACGGTTGGTTTTATGAAAAAAGAACAAGACATTAATTTTAAACATCATACTCTAAGGCTTCCAATTATTTTATGAAAATATCAAAAAAGTAACACAAAAAAGTTGGGGGTGAACAACTCTCATGGTACCCCCAAATGTGCCACTTAAAATTTTTATTTTTTTCTACCGCACTTTATGCCCTAGGGCAAGAAAATTACCCGTGATAGGTTTCAAATAAATATCTGGTCTAGTTTTTAGATAATCTTTAAAAAAAAGTTTTTTTTAGAAACTTTGGCACCCTGTATCTTAAAAAAGAAGGATTTTCGGACATATGTTTATATAAACTTTTTTTCTTAAAATGGGTTTAGGAATTACCCCCTAAATTTTTTCCTAGTTATTTAGTAACACCCTGTATAATGCTTTTTTACTTTATAAAATTTTTATTTTTACTTATTTACCTTCTATCTCTCAATTGTTTTTATTAGTTTTAAAATTACGATAGGAGCGGGTTAAATCGATTAATTAAAGGGGCGCCGACTTAAAGGGGCTTAAGGGTCTGGGTTAATCTAGAAATTTTTTCAGAAGGCGCAGCCCCATTGACAATTTGTGGTAATTTTTTACTTAACTTTATAATTTTTTATTTAACTTTTCTTTAAAACTTAAGCAAAGAGGAAACTCACGTACCCAAATAGTGGACAGTGTGTTATGTTTTTAATGAGTATTGGCGGGTTACAGGTTACACCTATTTTTTGTTTTTTTGATTGATGAAAACCGCATTTCGATGTCTTTTTCATATAAACCAATTTTCACTTTTCTCAGATTATGAGGGATCGCCGTATTTCCCTTATTATTGATTATACAGAGTGGTCCAAGCAAAAGTTTCCACCCCCATTATTTCCTGAACGAATTTGTTCTGGAGGAACTGCCGCGACACGTCATTTTTTTTTTGGAGGGGGACATCTAATTAGGGTATTTTTTATTTTTTTTGTTCAACCCTCCAAGCGGGGTGATTACCTTATCAAAAATTTCAAATGGCACTACGGGTCAAGTGGGGCCTTATTTAAAAGCTACAATTTTTCTCTTTTCAAAAAAACAAATATTTTCAAAATCGGGCGAAAATTTTTTAAAATTTTTATTTTTTTGAATTTTAAATTTAAATTTAATTAAATTTTACGCTTCTTAAAGCTTCATTCACAATGAAAATTAGCTTGCATGCGGTAAGAATTAAGGTAGCTTGTAAGAGCTTGAAATATGTATTTGGAATATACCATTCACAATAAATTACCTCATGCAAGCTAATTCGTTTTGAATGGTATATCCCAAATACATATTTCAAGCTCATACAAGCTACCTTAATTCTTACCGCATGCAAGCTAATTTTCATTGTGAATCCCACTTAAGAAGAAAATGCTTAGACAGGTCGATTTTCTTTTGAAGAGGAACATCTAACAACATATTTCTTTATTTTTTTCTTCAACCCCCCAAGCGGGGTAACAACCCCATCAATAATCTTTAATGGCCATTCTGGGTAAGTGGGGCCTTATTTGAAAGCTACAATTTTTTTATTTTCAGCAAAATAAAAAATTTTAAAATCGGACAAATATTTTTTGAACTTTTGTTGCTTTTTTTTATTTTAAATCTAAAAGTAAATTTTTTAAGAAAGTATTCTTGAAATAACATTTTTGATCTTTTTTAAGAATAATTTCTTAAAAAATCAAAATTTTTAGTTGTGTAAATTTACTTTTAGATTTAAAATAAAAAAAAACAACAAAATTTCGAAAAATATTTGTCCGATTTTAAAATTTTTTACTTTGCTGAAAATAAAAAAATTGTAGCTTTCAAATAAGGCCCCACTTACCCAGAATGGTCATTAAAGATTATTGGTGGGGTTATTACCCCGCTTGGGGGGTTAAAGAAAAAAATTAAGAAATATGTTGTTAGATGTTCTTCTTCGAAAGAAAATCGACCTGTCTAAGCATTTTCTTTTTAAGAAGCGTAAAATATGATTAAATTTAAAATTCAAAATAATAAAAATTTTGAAAAATTTTCGCCCGATTTTGAAAAAATTTCTTTTTTTGAAAAGAGAAAAATTGTAGCTTTCAAATAAGACCCCACTTGACCCGTAGTGCCATTTAAAATTTTTGATGGGGTAATCACCCCGCTTGGAGGGTTGAACAAAAAAATTGAAAAATACTCTAATTAGATGTCCCCCTCCAAAAAAAAAATGGCGTGTCGCGGCAGTTCCTCCAGAACAAATTCGTTCAGGAAATAATGGGGGTGGAAACTTTTGCTTGGACCATCCTGTATTTAGATACGGTAAAAAAATGTAATAATACATTTTTTAACGAGAATTTAAATGTGGTCGTTGACAGTTTTTTCTGCAGCGCTAAGAAAAAAATAAGAAGTTTAAAATTATTTGTTTGTGTAAAATTTAATTTCATATGCCTATCATTGTTTGAAATTTTGTTAATTTGTTTATTTAAATGCAAGATATGATCTCGGATCTGATGTATAATTTTTAAAATCCTTATTTTTACAATTTTCCTTTTGAAAAAACAAACATTAAAGTAAAAATATATTTCATGTTTCCGCATCTACGGGTTAATAGTCTTGCATAATTCGCATGATATTTGCATCATATTCACATCACACGATAGCTTCGCTTGGTCCAAAGCAGTGGAACAGCGTTTTTAGACGATGCGATGACTCGAAAATATGGTCTTCCCTCGCTCACATGAAAACTACACGAAGCGAGTGCGAAGCGGATCTCGGATATCGGACTCCAGGTTCGTCTTTGTCTTTGGGATTTCCTAACATGTTTCCCAATTTGTTGCTGGTGCTGAAAACTAACTTAATGTTGTGATTTTTATAAATTGTACCTAAACCTTTAACCAATGCTCCGTCGTAGGGTATTTTTGCATATCTTGTAGTAGTTGTAACTGGAGTTAAAGTCGTAACACCAGGTCCATACGTAAGAGTCGATAAAAATCCCCTCCCAAGGATGGTTTCCGAAGTCAATTCTACTCTTATTCAATGTAAAAACTTAATTACTCCTGCCGTCAAGATGAAACTTCGAGTGAGCAACCCCATTATACCCAAAATGTACTGTCTTCCCAAAATACATAAACCTGGTAAGTCGGTGGGACCTATTGTTTCGAACCTAGGCTCTCCTTCTTATCGGCTCTCTAAATGGCTCGTTCAGGAACTTAACGCTCTTCCACTCCAACAGCCAAGTTTTTCTGTTAAAAATTCTTACGAATTCGTTAACAGAGTTAATCGCTTGGCATTGGCAGATGGGGAAGTTTTGGTCTCGTTCGATGTCGAATCTTTATTTCCTAGTATACCTGTGCCACAAACTTTATCATATTTGCATGACTTGCTTATTAGAAATAATTTAGACCCTGCTATCATTAACGAATATCTTAAATTAGCCTCCCTTTGCATGAGCCAAACTCAACTTCAAATTAATGGGAAGTTTTTCAAACAAAGGAAAGAAACTGCTATGGGCAATCCTCTTTCTCCTTACTTTGCAGAACTTTTCATGGGTAGATTTGAAACTGAGTTTAAAAATACTAATGCTTACTTTCCAGCTACTTGGTTTAGGTACGTCGACGACATTTTTGCAGTTTTTGATACGAAGAAATACAACTTGGACACCTTCTTAGAAGACCTCAACAATAGATGCCCCACCATCAAGTTTACATCGGAGATCGAAGATAATGGAAAACTGCCTTTCCTGGATTCACTAGTCATAAAGCATAACAACCGGCTTGAAATAGATGTATATAGAAAACCCACTAACACCTTTAGATACATACCGCATGATTCTAACCATTCCCTCTCCCATAAGCATGCCAGCCTTAATTTTCTTGTTCACAGATTGCTTAGTTTCCCTTTAAGTTCACAGCGATTCAACAGAGAACTTCGGACCATCAAACACATAGCAAGGATAAATGGATACAGTGCTAGAGTAGTTGATACCATTGTTGGGAAGAAGAGATTTAAAGCTCTTCTCAATAGTGTTACGACTTTAACTCCAGTTACAACTACTACAAGATATGCAAAAATACCCTACGACGGAGCATTGGTTAAAGGTTTAGGTACAATTTATAAAAATCACAACATTAAGTTAGTTTTCAGCACCAGCAACAAATTGGGAAACATGTTAGGAAATCCCAAAGACAAAAACGAACCTGTGGATAAAGCAGGAATATACCAGATAAAATGTAACGACTGCGATGCCATTTACATCGGACAATCTAGGCGCTCTATTAAAACTAGATATAAGGAACATTTTGCACATGTAAGATATAATAGACCAGAGAAATCTGCTTTAGCTGACCATGTATTAAGTAATAATCATTCAATTAGTATTCAAAATCTTAAATTAGTCAAACCTGTAATAGATAATCGTTCATTGGATACTTTGGAAAGTTTGGAAATTTTAAAACATAGAAATAATATTGTAAATCATGACATGGGACCTAATCCCAACAGCCTCTTATTTAGATTGTTAAACCGTAGATAGTCAAGCATAACTTTTTGTATCTAGTCAAGTGGAACTATTTTTAGTATATAAGGTAATTTAGGTGTTATTGTAATCATTCTATCTTCTGCTGAAGATGACAGCTTAGCTGTCGAAATACGTATTCAGATTTTTCTAAATAAAGTGTGGTTTGGAGAGAATCTTTGTTTTATATTAAACATTCGCCACAGAAATCATCAAATGTCCACAAACTATATTGGTTTTTCATGGAGAATCGATATAAAAAATAAAAAAAAATCATTCATGTTCCCCATTCCTGAACCCATTTTAAGAAAAAAAGTTCATATAAACATGTCCGAGAATCCTTCGTTTCTGAGATACAGGGTGTCGAAGTTTCTCAAAAAAAATTTTTATCTTAAGATCACTAAACCATATATAATAAAAAAAAAGAAATAAATTAACCCTTCATTGTTAACTATGTTTTATATTCATTAAAATAAAAAAGCCAAACTTAAAAGAGAAATGTTGTTGCCTTTGGGCAACTTTGAATTTTTTTCTCGAAAACGGTTGGTTTTATGAAAAAAGAGCAAGACATTAATTTTAAACATTATACTCTAAGGCTTCCAATTATTTTATGAAAATATCAAAAAATTAACACACAAAAAAGTTGGGGGTGAACAACTCTCATCTCAATTTTTTTCTACCGCACTTTATGCCTTAGGACAAGAAAATTACCAGTGCTAGGTTTCAAATAAATATCTGGTCTAGTTTTTAGATAATCTTTAAAAAAAAGTTTTTTTAGAAACTTTGGCACCCTGTATCTCAGAAGAAGGATTTTCGGACACATGTTTATATAAACTTTTTTTCTTAAAATGGGTTCAGGAATTACCCCCTAAATTTTTTTCTAGTTATTTAGTAACACCCTGTATAATGCTTTTTTACTTTATAAAATTTTTATTTTTACTTATTTACCTTCTACCTCTCAATTGTTTTTATTTGTTTTAAAATTACGATAGGAGCTGGTTAAATCGATTAATTAAAGGGCCTTGGGGGTCGTCTGGGTTAACCTAGAAATTATTTCAGAAGGCGCAGCCCCATTGACAATTTGTGGTAATTTTTTACTTAACTTTATAATTTTTCATTTAACTTTTCTTTAAAACTTAGCGAAGGGGAAACTCACGTACCCAAATAATGTACAGTGTGTTATGTTTTTAATGAGTATTGGCGGGTTACACCTATTTCTTGTTTTTTTGACTGATGAAAACCGCATTTCGATGACTTTTTCATATAAACCAATTTTCACTTTTCTCAGATTATGAGGGGTCGCCGTATTTCCCTTATTATTGATTATATTTAGATACGGTAAAAAAATGTAATAATACATTTTTTTAGAGATAATTTAAATGTGGTCGTTGACAGATTTTGTCGGCAGCGCTAAGAAGAAAATAATAAGTTTAAAATAATTTGTTTGTGTAAAATTTAATTTCATATGCCTATCATTGTTTGAAATTTTGTTAATTTGTTTATTTAAATGCAAGACATGATCTCGGATCTAATGTATAATTTTTAAAATCCTTATTTTTCTAATTTTCCTTTTGAAAAAACATACACAAACATTAAAGTAAAAATATATTTCATGTTCCCGCCTCTATGGGTTAATAGTCTTGCATAATGCGCATGATATTTGCATGATATTAACATCACACGATAGCTTCGCTTGGTCCAAAGCAGTGGAACAGCGTTTTTAGACGATGCGATGACTCGAAAATATGGTCTTCCCTCGTTCACATGAAAACTACACGAAGCGAGTGCGAAGCGGATCTCGGATATCAAGCTCCAGAGAATTTGGACTTTCGAGTTTCGAAGATCCGTGAAACCGGCCCATTAAAGTGAAAAATTTGGGGGGCATAAGTGCAAACGAAAAGTGCTTCGTTAGTGCTTTAAAAAATTTCGTTAGTGCTTTAAGAATAAACCTTCCAAAAATGAATTGTGAAGCTGGCCCCCAAAAATTGTAGAAAAATAATAAATTAGGGCTTAAACGATCGGAAAGGACATCGCCCATTTTATAGATTTTTCCCGCCGTTGGCCACCTTCGCGGTCGTTATATCGGGTGAGCAAATAAAATCGGCCCCTAAGTAGGCTATGAACAATGTAAAATCTGTCAATTAACAATATTTTGACAATCCCCATGACCTACTTATGGGCCGTTTTAATTTGCACACTCGATACTTGGAAAACTGAATGACCAGCCTTATACAATGCCTTATAAATTATGTCTACGTAATGGATAAATCTATGAGGGCACCTTAAGTGATGAAATGTCAGAATGTAGCTATCTGGAAATTTACAAATAGCTATTTGGAAATATCCAAATAGCTAATTGGAAATTTCCAAATAGTATTTGGAAATTTTTTTCAACATTTTTCCAAGGATTTCTAGGCATGCCTCAATACACACGGTCAACTCCTACGTCACAGATCACATATCCACATTAAAAAACTGTCTGTGTACTAGAATTTTGATTATGTCAGATTTAGCCACTTTTTTAGAACAATATTTTGTAAAAATAATAGGTTTTCTTTGGGAACTCTTGGTATAAAAATGTGCTATAATATCTTAAATTCGATATTTCAAGTAGTTCATTGTAATACTCTATAATACTTTCTAATTCTTGCGGTAGATTCTCGGATAATTTTAAATTAAAATATCGTAAATAAGATATTAGGATCATTTTTACATACCAATGGGATCTAAAACACTTATTTGTTTTTCTTTAAATAATGCTTTAAAAATAACAATGTTAAAAACACAGAATAAGAAAAAAATTACCATTTTTTTGATCCGTAATGTTGGTTGCCTAAAAAATTTTCACCGATAGTATTTTAATGCACTTTTGTGAACTGTGACGTAGGACTTGACGGTGTCTATAGCGTACCTTTACCATGCAAATTTAATAAACTTAATGATAATAATAATAATTCAAACCAAAATGTCTGGTTAAGGCGTTTTTTTACTCTTCGCAGACAAAGTCGAAGAGACTATTGCGATTGGTCGGTCCTTCTCTAAAATCGTTAATATTCATTCTAGAGCAAAAATTTTTGCAGATTCGTTCGTTTCATGACTTTTTAAGACTTTTAGTTTTTGTCCGTCTGTCTGTAACGAAACTTGTGACCACGATAACTGAAGAACGGTTTATTCAATTGACTTGAGATTTGGTGCAAAAATTAATCTCGTTTGGGGAAGAACCCTATTGTTTTTGAAAGAAATCAAATAATAAATAGAGGGTTGAAATCCCACCCAGAGTTAAAAAAAAAACATATTTCGGTTAATATCAATATTACGAAAAAAAATATTCTTGACTAAATTAAAGATTGTATTTTTTCCTGTAAAAAATTATTCAGTAGTTTTTTTGTATTCCCACCCGTTTACAAAAAAAATAAATTTTACAGCCCCAAAGTTGAAAAAAATGTTAATATCAATTTTACAAAATTTTATTTTGTTTAACTGTTCTTTTTGAAATTATAACTGCGAAGAGTATTTAATAAAATGTAAACACATTATACAGAGTGTCCGCGATCAATGTGCTTTTTTTTATGGAAGATAGCTGGTAAAAATCCAAGACATTCGGTAAAAACAGTTTTTTGAAAAAGTTCCCCCCTACGGAAATAACGGCCTTTAAACAGGTAGACTAAAAACACTTAATCGTAAATAATTACCAAACGATTTGTCCAACAATCATGAAAGTTGTACTATCAATAATAAAAACGGTCATTTTAAACTCATTTTGAAAGAACCCCGCACAATCCTTATGGAAAAGTGGTCCAGGTTAAATTTTCTGAATTTTGTATATGTTGTAGCCACGGTCCTTCTGATCAAAAGTTACCATTGCGCCAACTTCTTTTATCGAGCCGTTTTTCTTCTACAGGGTGTTAAAGTATCTCTTTTCAAAATATTCAATAATTTATTTTAGCGAAAGTAAAACAAAATTAAATGATTTTCTTTTACAATATATCTAAAAGTAAATCACTTTATTTGAAAAAAAAATTTCAAACCCCTCACTTACCCGGAATCCCTACTTTCAAAAATCAAAAAAATCTGGATTTTTTCAGAAAACGATAGAACGTGTTTTTCTGACCTTGAATATAAAAATAGTACATTATTAACCAAGGTAGAGACGAGGGTCATTATTGACCTAGCGCAAAGATTGTGTCCCGAGCCGCGCAGCGACAAGGGACACGCGTAGTCAATAATGACTTTCTCTACCGTGGTTTATATACTATTTTTTTCACTACTAGCATTTTCTTGAAAATTGTTAATTTAAAAATATGTTCATTTTTTATTAAAATTAAAAAAAAAAAAAAATTATATGATTTTTACAAAAAATTAATCGAAGTTTCCATGGAAATGACAATGACGTTACATCAATCAAAACAATATAAAGTTCTTCAAATGGGTGTTTTTTCCAAAATAACTCATAATTTGCACGTAAATGGCGTAAATAATTTAAATAATATGATGGTCACTGATCAGGAATTTGTAAATATTATACAGGGTGTGCAAAAAGTTTGGAATATCGCTCCTAATTTCGTAAATACTTTTCCTAGAAGGTTGATTTTTTCGAGGTCGATTTCTATTTTTTAAATGCGCATCTTTTCAACCTATATTCAAATATACAGGGTGTCCCAGTTTCTCAGAAGACTGGACAACTTTCTTATTTTAAATGGAACACCCTATTTTTTATTTTTTTTTGTGAATCTAGATGTCATTAGCAGTTCAACGATATGTCGCTTGCTACCCTTATGTTACTAAATGTTACCCCTTTTAACAGAATTTGTTTCTGTGTTAAAAAGTTTGGAATATCGCCTGTAAAATCGTAAATACTTTTCGTTGAAGGTTAATTTTTTCGAGGTCTATTTCTATTTTATTAATACGTATCTAACAAGCATACACTTAACTATACAGGGTGTTCCCCTTTTTTAGGAGACCAGACAACTTTCTTATTTTAAATGGAACACCCTATTTTTTATATTTTTTTATGAATGTAGATGTCATTAGCAGTTCAACAATATGTCGCTTGTTATCCTTAAGTTACTAAATGTTACCCCTTTTAACAGAATTTGTTTCTGTGTTAAAAAGTTTGGAATATCGCCTGTCAAATCGTATATACTTTTCGTAGAAGGTTAATTTTTTCGAGGTCTATTTCTATTTTTTTAATACGCATCTAACGAGCATACACTCAACTATACAGGGTGTTCCCCTTTTTTAGGAGACTAGACAACTTTCTTATTTTAAACGGAACACCCTATTTTTATTTTTATTATGAATCTAGATGGCCTATTCCATGTATAATCGACCAATCGACCGGTTTTCGAGTTGCTGCATGATTTTAAATTCTTTTGAGGTTTGGTCCAGTGCTTACTGCTGGTAACTTCTTTCTATTAAAAAATTAGCAGCTGCATATTTGTACTCCTTCCCCATCAGTTAGCACCTTAAACTATGAAAAATGACCAAATTTAGGTCTAAAAAATGCTATGTGGGAGTGAGTAAATTTTTATTATTTTTATTTTAAAATGTTACCAAGGACATAGTATACAATAAAAAAAAATAAACGATATTGTGATTCGATTTTTTGTAAAGGTAGCATATTAATACCTTTGCTGTTTCTAAACGAGGTTAAATCACAAACATTTTTTTTTACTTAATGCGTCTCTATTATCACATCAACATTTTAAAATTATTAAAAAAAAAAATTACCCAGTCCCACATAACTTTTTTTAGTGCCATATTTGGTCCTTTTCCATAGCTGCCTGGTAGAGAAGGAGAGCAATTATGCGATTCATATTTTTTTTGTAGAAACATATGTCTATTGTCAACTAAAAACTACTACTAATTTTAATCTTCCAAGAATTTAAAATACGATTCGATCTTGTTTAAATTTAACGTAATCAGTAACATTTTACAATCAATGCTGTTTCTAAACGAAGTTAAATCACAAACAAAATTATTTTTATTATGAATCTCCACTAGCACAATAATATTTTAAAGTAATCAAAAAAAAAATTTACCCAGTCCCACAGAGCTTTTTTTGGACCTAAACTTGGTCATTTTCTATAGTTTGGGGTAATTAATAGTAGAGAAGGAGTGCAAATATGCAGCTGGTGATTTTTTAATAAAAAGAAGTGTCCATTGTCAACTTAAAATTACTACCAATTTTAATCTTCTAAAATCGTAAAATCGGAAAATTCGATTTTTTCTCTAAGACAAGAAAAATTATGAAAATTCGGAAAATTGTTTTTTTTACTACCTTTACAATGGGTAAGGATTGTACCTACCAAATATAAAATAAATCAAATAACAGCAACTATGATTGGTCGATTTTACATGGAATGTCCCAGATGTCATTAACAGTTCAACAATATAAAATATAGGGTGTTCCATTTAAAATAAGAAAGTTGTCTCGCCTCCTAAAAAAGGGGAACATCCTGTATAGTTGAGTGTATGCTTGTTAGATGCGTATTAAAAAAATAGAAATAAACCTCGAAGAAATTAACCTTCTACGAAAAGTATTTACGATTTTACAGGCGATATTCCAAACATTTTAACTCAGAAACAAATTCTGTTAAAAAGGGTAACATTTACTAACTTAAGGGTAGCAAGCGACATATCGTTGAACTGCTAATGACATCTAGATTCATAAAAAAATATAAAAAATAGGGTGTTCCATTTAAAATAAGAAAGTTGTCTGGTCTCCTAAAAAAGGGGAACACCCTGTATAGTTAAGTGTATGCTTGTTAGATACGTATTAATAAAATAGAAATGGACCTCAAAAAAATTAACCTTTAACGAAAAGTATTTACGATTTTACAGGCGATATTCCAAACTTTTTAACACAGAAACAAATTCTGTTAAAAGGGGTAACATTTAGTAACATAAGGGTAGCAAGCGACATATCGTTGAACTGCTTATGACATCTAGATTCACAAAAAAAAATAAAAAATAGGGTGTTCCATTTAAAATAAGAAAGTTGTCCAGTCTTCTGAGAAACTGGGACACCCTGTATATTTGAATATAGGTTGAAAAGATGCGCATTTAAAAAATAGAAATCGACCTCGAAAAAATCAACCTTCTAGGAAAAGTATTAACGAAATTAGGAGCGATATTCCAAACTTTTTGCACACCCTGTATAATGATAATGATAGAACACAGCTACAGAAAAAAGTGCGACATGTTTACAACTATACAATTTTTTTATTTCGTTAACAAATTTGTGCAATAAAATGTTTTCAAGTATTTTAAAGTAGTTATGTTTTCAAAATAAAAAAATCTTCGTAAAAAACTTACAAAAACTGCTGTAAGTACCGTTCTATTTATGATAAAACCTTGACATATGTTTTGACATTTCATTATTGTACAGTGTACATAGACATGGAAATTATTATTGATCAAGGTAGAGAAATGTGATTTCTCTGGTATAAAATCGGTTAAAAATTGCCTCTTCTATAGGTAATAGTGAATAAAAAAACATGGGTTAAATTGACTGATTTTTTTTCTTTTATACCAGTAATTATTTTAAGCAAATTATTGCTATTTAAAAAAAAATTCGTTGGGCGGTTTTTTTGTTACAAGAAAAAATGTAAAAATGAAGTATTTTTCACCTTCTGTTTATTTTAGTGTTTTGTTATGCATTTTATATTATTTAACAGGTGCGTATCCAGGAGAAGGTCCAGGGTGGCTGGAGCAACAATTCTTTTCCATTTTTATACATTCCGTTCAGATCCAGGTTCGAAATCGTTGTATTTTAAGAAACGTCAAAGTGATTCAGAATCAATCTGACGCTCCTCAAAATACAATGACCGCGAACCTGGATCTGAACGGAATGGATAAAAATGGAAAATAATTGTTGTTCCAGTCCCCCTAAGCCCTTCCCTCAATACTCACCTGTTAAATAATATAAACAAAACACTAAAACAAACAAAAGGTGAAAAATACTTCATTTTCCCTTGTAACAAAAAAACCACCCAACGAATTTTTTTTTAATAGAAATAATTTGCTTAAAATAATTACTAGTATAAAATAAAAAAAAATCAGTCAATTTAACCGATGTTTTTTTATTAATTGCATGCCCTACGAAAGGAGTGCAGATGTAGATTTAGTATTTTTTTATATTCAAGGTCAGAAAAACACGTTCTAACGTTTTCTGAAAAAATCCAGATTTTTTTTGATTTTTGAAAATAGGGGTTTCGGGTAAGTGAGGGGGTTGAATTTTTTTTTTTCAAATAAAGTGATTTACTTTTTAGATATATTGTGAAAGAAAGTCATTTAATTTTGTTTTACTTTCGCTAAAATAAATTATTGAATATTTCGAAAAGAGATACTTTAACACCCCGTACAAGAAAAACAGCTCGATAAAAAAAGTTGGCGCAATGGTAACTTTTGATCAGAAGGGCCGTGGCTACAACATATAAAAAATTCAGAAAATTTAACCGGGACCACTTTTCCATAAGGATTGTGCAGGGTTCTTTGGGGTCCCTTTTAAAATGGGTTAAACACTGGTAGTGTTGATAAAAACTAACTTTTTTACCACTTGAAATTTCTGAGAAAGTGTACCTTTTACGAATAAACTACCGAAATAACTTTTGATGTACCCCATATTTTGCGTTTGACTTGGCAACAAACTTACTTCAATGTAGTGACAGTGGTAAGTGACATAAAAATTTCAAAAGAGAGTCTAGTCTTATGCAAAAATATGAGGTACATCAACAGTGTTTTTGGTAGTTTATTCGTAAAAGGTACACTTTCTCAGAAATTTCAAGTGGTAAAAAAGTTTTCACTTGAATTGGGTAGAGTGCCTTCATGATTTTGACAATTATTGTCGCCTTATAGAGTGACGACATGCATCATTCTTTCTCTGTCATACAGATAACGTCATCAACGTTATAGCCAAAGTGACAACAATTACAATCACAATTAATGACGTTATCTGTATGACAGAGAAAGAATGATGCATGTCGTCACTCTATAAGGCGACAATAATTGTCAAAATCATGAAGGCACTCTAGAATTGGGGTATTTAATAAAATAATATCTATTTATACAACAAGTAAGAAAACGATGGTCATTATTTCACGAATGCGAAGTTTGCAAAACGATTCTTCAGCCGAGTTTTGTAAGAGCATAAGTGAAATAATGACTGTTTCCTAACGTGTTGCATACACTATTTTATCTACGACCACTTAATAACTTAAAAAAATAAAAAAAAATAATAAAAATTTTAAAAAAATTCTTGTGGTACATCCTGTAGACCTAATTGTCATCATGACAACATGTCAAATTTGAGTGAAAAAATGATCTCATTTCCTAACTTATTTAATTTCCGTTAGGTTATGATTTCATTACCTAACTCATTTTATTTCCGTGAAATAAAGTATGTCATTAGGTAACTTAAATGAGTAAGATAAAGTAGCTGTTACCTAACGATAGTAGATAAATAAAATTACAAAATTCTCAAAGGTAAAGAATTTACATGTAGTTTTTGTCAACACTAGCAGTGTTTAATCCATTTTAAAAGGGGCTCCAAATTTCAAAATGGGTTTCAAATGACCGTTTTTTGAAGTTACTGGTAGAACAAGTAACTTCAACTTGAAATAAACTGTAGATAATTGTCACTTGTTTTTGTCTTAACCTATCTTGATTTTATTTAGTTTCAATAAAGGTAAGAAACAATGTTGCCACATTTTGCAAACTTTGCGGCCCCATATCTTTGGAATGGAGCCCCCAATAAAATTTTTGTTACTGATTTTGTATATAGTTCTTGGGCCTGCATTACACCTCGGGGTCCGTGGGCGACCTTTTTGAGACACCCTGTATATTTGTTAGACGAATAAAGGTGCCCATTTCGAATTTGTTATAAGGCAAATCATTTTTGCAAAATGCCTATCTGATTTCTTTTTTTATAAAAGTCCTAAAAAAAAGTAACAAATTTTGTATAACTTTTGCATAGGAAATAAAAAATACGTTTAAAATCCCCCAACTAATAGAAGAAACAACAAGTTGAAGTTGCCCTCTTATTATTTCTAAAAGGAGTCAATTGATTTTAGGATTTTAGCTTTTTTAACGCCATCGTAAAGCTTATTTTTTTCTCTTTTAAATAAGGTATCGCAAGATAAGGATTGTAATTTAAAAATTGTAGGTTGGGAATGCTGGGTGACAGGGGGTTGAAAAAAAAAATTAGTATTTTATTTTTTAGATGTCCCTTGCTGTATTTAAATTGACCTGTTTTATCTTAAAAGTATATTTGCTACATTAAGAAAGTTATTTGGGGAGTATAATCTTCAATTGAACACACTGTATATTTATACTTTAAATATTTTAAAAATTTGGGTATGTTTTCTGATTGTTTTACTATTTTTAAATTTTAACATCACGCACCTTTTTTTTAGAACCAACAAAGCGGTTTTCATTTACCACCGGGTGCTAAGTCTTTATGAAATCGTACCTTACTTTGTGAGTTTTCTAAACCGCGTCTAGACGGATCAGTGGATTAACTGAAGTTGCCCCACAGCTGCAAAATATGATTCTAAGAAAAAAAGTTTCATTCAGCAAGAAAATAATTATTCCGCAAAATTTATTAATTTTTTATTTACGAGTATGTTCTATTTCTACGGATTAACACATATTTTAAAAATTTGGGTATGTTTTCTGATTGTTTTACTATTTTTAAATTTTAACATCACGCACCTTTTTTTTAGAACCAACAAAGCGGTTTTCATTTACCACGGGGTGCCAAGTCTTTATGAAATCGTACCTTACTTTGTGAGTTTTCTAAACCGCGTCTAGACGGATCAGTGGATTAACTGAAGTTGCCCCACAGCTGCAAAATATGATTCTAAGAAAAAAAAAGTTTCATTCAGCAAGAAAATAATTATTCCGCAAAATTTATTAATTTTTTATTTACGAGTATGTTCTATTTCTACGGATTAACACTGTTAAAATTTTCTTAACTTAAATAAATCTACCGAATATAGCATGTACGGCACAATTTATTGGGTCCTATACAGTCATCATGGCAAAATGCACCACATTTTTTGCACACAATCATAGCATTAACAGTACAAGTCGATAAACTATGTTTTGTTTTTTGTGATACCATTTGCGATCTTATGGATGTTCTAGAATGATCCATAATAAGCTTGTCTCCTAAAAATTTATAATTTGACATTGATTCCATGTCTTCATATGTTTCAGAAGAGTTATCATATCTTCTGGTTATGCCTTGCTTGGCTGGATTTGATCCTTGATTAAAAAAATCAATGGTATGGTTCTCTGATGCGTGATCCATATCAGCACTTCCTGGCCGAATATGTGTATTAAAAGCTACCAACTGGGATATTCTGTTGGTATTTAAATTTCCCATTTGACGATGGATTGGAGGAGCACTAGACGATCTTGGAATATTATTGTGATCATTAAAGCCGGGTCTTTTAACTAGAATATACTGTCCAATTCTTCCTATTTGAGAAGACTCAGCCATCTAAAACACAATAGAGTACTTGAGCATTATTCTTATTGCTTGATTGAAAAGTTTTTAAAACATAGAATTTTCGGTATAGATTTTTTATCATATGTATGTATGTATGTATGTATGTATGTATGTATGTATGTATGTATGTATGTATGTATGTATGTATGTATGTATGTATGTATGTATGTATGTATGTATGTATGTATGTATGTATGTATGTATGTATGTATGTATGTATGTATGTATGTATGTATGTATGTATGTATGTATGTATGTATGTATGTATGTATGTATGTATGTATGTATGTATGTATGTATGTATGTATGTATGTATGTATGTATGTATGTA
The DNA here is from genome assembly GCA_963920755.1 of Cartodere bifasciata. Taxonomy (NCBI): domain Eukaryota; kingdom Metazoa; phylum Arthropoda; class Insecta; order Coleoptera; family Latridiidae; genus Cartodere; species Cartodere bifasciata. The sequence continues at coordinate 9,367,049 of OY987195.1, forward strand.
TGTATGTATGTATGTATGTATGTATGTATGTATGTATGTATGTATGTATGTATGTATGTATGTATGTATGTATGTATGTATGTATGTATGTATGTATGTATGTATGTATGTATGTATGTATGTATGTATGTATGTATGTATGTATGTATGTATGTATATATGTTTATATGTATATATGTATGTATGCATGTATGTATGTATGTATGTACAGGGTGTCTCACAGTGAATTCCACCCCCCCTTTTCTCAGTTATTTTTGAGATATTTAAAAAATTTAAAATGCTATCCTGTAACCCATTTCCTATATTTTTATAATATGTATTCAAAATTTTAATAGCTTTTCAAATATACCAGGTGTTGCAAAAAATATACTTTTTTCTATAGGAACACGTTATATATTTTTACCATTTTTGGAAGAAAAAGTAATTCTAAGACACATTTATTCTTGAGTTTTTTTTTATTTAACAAAAAATAAGAAAATAGGGGCGTCTTGTTTTTTTGAAAATTATTATCTTATTATCACGTTTATTTTTTTTTTCTTTTAAACTATTAAAATAATATTATAACTAATTATTTTGAACAAAATCTTAAGACATTTTATAACAAATTTTCAAATATTCCCCTATTTGGAAGAAGAAGTAATTCTAAGACACATTTATTCTTGATTTAACGAAAAATAAGAAAATGGGGGAGTCTTATTTTTTTGAAAAGTATTATCTTATTATCACGTTTATTTTTTTGTTTTAAACTATTAAAATAATATTATTACTCATAATTATTAACAATATTTAGTTTAAACAAAATCTAAACACATTTTATAGTTAAATTTCAAATATCCCCCCATTATTGTCCAGACATTTTCTAATTCTCTTAAAAAAAAATTGTTTTAAATTTTGAATCATCAAATGTTGTTTAAATTAGTTCAAATAATCTATCTATGTAAATCAACTAAAACAAAATGTTGTGGTTAATTGACACACGGATTAGGTTGGGGTAAACGGGATAATGGGGTTAACGGGATTAAGGGGTAACGGGAATAAAGGGGTAACGGGGAAAAAGGGTAACCGGTTAAGGTTAGTTTAAAATAGGCGCTTTTTTTCAGAGGGGCAAACGATTTTGGTTTATCTGGTACCCGAGTAAAGCTATGATAAACGGGATAAAGGCGTAACTGAGATAAAGGGGATACCGGCATACAGAGGTTACCGGGAATAAAGGGTCACCGGGAAAAGAGGTCATCGAAAAAAGAAGGCACCGGGAAATGGGGTCATCGGGAAAATAGACCACTGGGAAAGAGGTCACCGGGGAAAAGGGTCACCAAGAAAAGAGGCCACCGGAAAAAGGGGTCGCCGGAAAAAGGGTCACCGGGAAAAGGGTTCATTAGGAAAAGGGGTCACCGGGAAAATAATCACCAGGAGAAAAAGCTCACCGGGAAAAGAGGTTACCGGAATAAAGGTTTTATTTCCAATAAAATATCAACATATTTTAACTTTTTATGGCATTGCAACGTGCCGGGTAATCCCTAGTAGTCAATAAAAATACTTATTTATGGCATTACATAGGGTGCGTATTATTTAAATCTTCCAAAAAAGAGGAAGATTTTGCCGGCAGATGGATAAATAAAACCAACATCTTCCAAAAAAAAATTGCGCTTTGGCGCCTACCTGATAATGGTTAAATTTGGGTTAGAAGTGTTGATTTTCAAAGAATCGCGCGCAATTGGCATCTCTCACATTCTCTGCCACCTGACCGCAGAAAAAAATTCTGCCGGAAGATTCTGCTGTAGCGAATGAAACAACAAAGCAGAATCTCTTATCTGCCGGCAAAATCTTCCTTTGGTAAATAATACGCACCCATACAAATGTAATGCAAGACGCATTACTTATAAAATAAGTACTGCACCCTTTGTACAATGCATTACATTAAATTACACATATAAAATATAACACTTTTGTTTTGTAAAACAAAACTTTGACAATAATATTTTTTTTTTTTTAAACACCATCAATTGAACTAATTAATAAAAAGCAAATCGGGGAACTAATTTATATTAAGGTCTGTAGCATACTTAGAAAGGTCATGACACTCTAAAAACAGCAATAGCGGACCTCTCTTTTCATTTTATAATTTTGTAAGTTTAAAAGTTGGTCCGAAAATCTTGCCAAAAAAATCTGGTAACCTAGTTTAATAGAGTGCCTTGATTATTTTGACAGTTATTGTCGCCTTATAGAGTGACGACATGCATTATTCCTTCTCTGTCATACAGATAACGTCATTAATTGTGATTGTAAGTTGTAATTGTTGTCACTTTGGCTATAACGTTGATGACGTTATCTGTATGACAGAGAAAGAATGATGCATGTCGTCACTCTATAAGGCGACAATAACTGTCAAAATAATCAAGGCACTCTATAGTTTAAAATCTGTCAAATTTTTAAATGTAGGTTATGTAGCACATCAAAATATTTCATTGGCCTAGATAATTATTTAAAAAAAATATTTTTTATTAGGGCTTGGGATTTAATTCATAAAATAGAAGATCCGTTGAGTTCGCATTAGTTCTAGCTACATGAGGGCCCCATCGTATATTTAAACTAAATAAGAACCCATTTTTTGTTGGTTCGTATAAATTGTGCAGTCCAGTCCCTGCCAAACCATAATCTATTAATTTTTTAAGGTTTTTATCTTAGGAATGGTTTACCTAAACTAAAACCATTTTTAGCCCCAATAGAGATGTATTCGTTTAAACAAAAAAAAGTATCCCACATTTAGAGCCACTTTTACAGTTTACAAACTTTGTTTAACACATTTTTTTTACACAGTTATTGAATTATTTTATTAAATTTTTAGTTATTTTACACATTCTGAAAAATAATTGACGTTTAAAAAATTGAACTGTAAACGTCGAATTTCATTTTGAAATGTGTAAAAAAACTATAAATATAACAAAAAATGTGTTTAATCACTACCATCTACACCTTTTTCAACTGTAAATTCAAAAATATCACTTGTAAATTCCAGTTATCAAGTGTTAAATCCAAAGTATCAAATGTAAATTCTTATAGTCAAATGTAAAATCCAAATAATCAAATGTAAATTCCAACAATCAAATGCTAATTCCAAAGTATCACATGTAAATTCCAACTATCAAATGTAAATTCCAACTATCAAATGTAAATTCAAAAATATCAAATGTAAAATCCAAGATATCAAATGTAAATTCCAATACTTGCAATAACATTTTAAAACACCATTATCTTACAAATAAAAAATACCATTTTAATTATTTTTGGTTATTACCAGTTATTACGAATGTATGTACTAACATAAAGATATTTTGCTTTGTAATCTGAAAGCTAATACTATGTACAGTAAAAGAGTCAAAAATTATGCAATCAAACCGAAAAAATTCCGGATTGAATTTAAATTGTTATAACTGGGGTCCAAAGAATTAAACCGTAAATTGGCGAATTCCTATCAGTTTCGGAAACGGAGTTATAGCCCCAAGGTGCCCCCTTGAATTTGTAATATTAAATTACGGTAAGTATACACCAAATTTTGCAAATATGTGTCAAATGAAGTTCTAAAATATTTTTGTAAAAACAATTTCTTTAAAAAAAATTCTTTACCCCCCAAATTTTGGGGATAGGTTTTAAGGAACTTTTTTTTTTCATAATCTTTTTCCAACAAAAATTGCTTTACCTTATTTGAGACCACGGACCTCCAATTACAGCAACTGAACCTTAGAAAGTCATAAAATTGTTTTCGAAAAAGAAGAATTTATAAAAAAAAAAAAAAAATTCTATCCGGAATTTTTTTGATGTGATTGCATTTTTTACCAACCTTTTACTGTAGTATTTGCCTAGAAAAGAAAAAAAAATAGTGGCTTTATGTACAATAAGACTTTCTTTGCCCCGTAGAGAAATTTAAACTTTTTGTTGGGGTAGTTAGCCTACCTAAAGGGGAGAACTGACGAAGAAAATAAGAGTTATTATTTTTTGATGTCCCGCTATTATTATCTTAGCATTTTCTTTTAGGTACTTATACTTTAAATATGTAGTTTAAAACTACAATTCAAATTAAAAAATTGAAAAAATATGGCTCCACTTGACGTAGTGATTTTTTGGGGGCGAAAAAAAATAAAAGATATATTTCCCCTTAAAATAAAATCGTCCAGAGTCGAGATTTTTTTCAAAATTAATTTGTTCAAATTAAATAAAAAATAAAGGTGGTGGCAACTTTAAAACTGAACACACTGTATAATATTTAATAAATACTTTTTTTTGCTTAAATGTATTTACTTTATATGTACATAGATTGGAAAATACAAATACAGAAATAGTAAACCTTAAAACATTTAAATTTTATTTTGCGCTTTGGAATTTACATTTGATAATTTGGATTTTACATTTGATGTTTTGGAATTTACATTTGATAGTTGGAATTATCATTTGATGCTTTTGAATTTACATTTGATAGTTGGAATTTACATGTGATATTTTGGAATTAGCAATTGATTGTTGGAATTTACATCTGATTATTTGGATTTTACATTTGACTATTTGAATTTACATTTGATACTTTTGAATTTACAAGTGATATTTTTGAATTTACAGTTGAAAAAGGTGTAGACTATAAGGCCTCAAAGGTTATAAAAAATGGTGGACAATAAAGTTTGACAACTTCCGACAGTTTATAAAAAGTTTGAAAGAAGTTTAAAGGAAAATGAAAAAAGTTTGAAAGGAGTTTGAAATTTTGCCAAAAAATAATTTATTTTCATTTTTTGTGTTAAAACAAGTTGAAACAAACAAAAACTGTATTGGTATGGCTAATTATTTTAAATTTCCATGATTGTTAAGAAAATTCAGTGGTAAGTATTGATATTTTATTAAAATGTCACACAAATTATAAATTAAATAAACATTATTTTAGGAATGTAACGATGAAATAGTTTTAAAATAACATCAAAAAGAAGCAGAACTTTCCCATTATAATAGAAACAATGCATAGAAATGCAGTGCCCAATAATATTCTTAAAAAATATCATCATTCTTTCGACATCCTGCAGTTTAGCAGAGGTGCTATATAAAATCAGTTTTATTTTAATGTTATGGACGATTGGACGAAGTGGACATTAACGTACTTCGTCCTTTACACCCCATCGCACCTCGCCAAAGCTGCTTACAAGGAGACTCGCACTTCCAGGAAGCTACGCAAAAGGATTTAATAACTACGCCCTAAGCACCATACCCAGTCTTTGTTCAAGGTTTCTTCGATTAGTTCGAATCGGACCTTCGCAGAGTTATTATCTTGTACGTCGCCTACTTCCCAATACGTCGAACTACCCATAAAGAAGCCATCATCGTTTAAGAAGAAGTCCTTCGTCGAACCACAGGAGAGCAAACGGGCGAGCTAACAAAGTGAAATAGTCAAACTTACAATCTGCATGCAAAAAAAAGAGATAGACTGAAGGTGTACAATGTTGTTCATCCGCATGTACATAAATCGTATATTCGGCCAATCCGGGTCGTCAATCTGGTAGATGGTGGGAGTGATCATGCGCTTTTCTTAATTCGGTATGAGAGGTAACTTTCACTTTTTTGGCCCACATCTGTCTTTCTTCATTTACAAAATTCTTTTAAAATATATTTGGCTGCAGCTGCATGAAGTAAAATAAATATGGCTGCGTTAACAAGCAAAGAAGCAAACGCCGTCAACAGATGGGGGCAGCGCGCGACGATGGCGCGAAGTTATATTTTAAAATAACCAATCAAACTAACCGAAAGAGTCTCTCTCTAGGCGGACATTTCACAACACTATTAGATCTTGTTTTCACTTACGTAGGTATACTTTATATAAAGTTATTTTTGTCGTAGAACGCAGTTTCAATCTTTGTTTCCTCGTAAATACCCCATGAACCTGTGTACGTGTAATTTTCCAAGTCCATTTCGTCCATAACATTAAAATAAAACTGATTTTATGTAGCACCTCTGCTAAACTGCAGGATGTCGAAAGAATGATGATATTTTTTAAGAATATTATTGGGCACTGCATTCCTATGCATTGTTTCTATTATAATGGGAAAGTTCTGCTTCTTTTTGATGTTATTTTAAAACTATTTCATCGTTACATTCCTAAAATAATGTTTAATTTATAATTTGTGTGATATTTTAATAAAATATCAATACTTACCACTGAATTTTATTAACAATCATGGAAATTTAAAATAATTAGCCATACCAATACAGTTTTTGTTTGTTTCAACTTGTTTTAACACACAAAATGAAAATAAATTATTTTTTGGCAAAATTTCAAACTTTTTTCATTTTCCTTCAAACTTCTTTCAAACTTTTTATAAACTGTCGGAAGTTGTCAAACTTTATTGTCCACCATTTTTTATAACCTTTGAGGCCTTATAGTCTAGATGGTAGTGGTTTAATAAAGTTTGTGAACTGTAAAAATGATCCCGAAAGTAGCCCTAAATGTGGGATAGATTTTTTTGTGTGGATTGATAATACTTTTTTTCTACGACTGCTTAGAAAATGTCTAAAAAAACACTACTTACTATAACTGAAAATCAGTTATTGCACACAGCGTGCGATAAATCCATTGCCCCCTTATTTGTTCTTTGGAATGTCAAGAATAAGCCATAATGTCTTTACTGCATTAAATCAAGTAGGTAGGCTTTTGTTTTTTAATCTCGAACCCAATGTTCGTTTTATCTTTATAACCATAGAACAAGAATAAATAAACAAGTTTAAATAGTGTTATTTAATAAAAAATTAAAAAATCATGCCTTTTTAGTGTTTTGTCGTAGAAAAATTATAGTGTGCAACACGTGTGAAAGGCACTTTTCACACTTATGTGGCTTATGGAACGCCACAAGCGTGTGAAAAGTGCTACTTTCACCACTAGTTGCACAATATACTATTGTGTGTTCACTTTCTACGTTGAAATCTTTCGACGACCACATCTCTTTTTGGGGCTAATAATAGTGGTTTTAGTTTTGGTTAAAGTATTTTCACATTGTTTAAACGATTTCCAGGATCACAGAAACTTTGGTTTGGTAGCGACTGAACTGCACAATTTCTACGAACCAAAAAAAGGGGCTCTTAGTTAATTTTAATATACGAGGGGGTTATCATATGGATGAATCCTGCGATCCACAAAATTTGACGTCGACTCTTGCCATGCATTTGTAAAATTTAAATTTTTTTCATTGTTGAAACATTGTCGATTGTCATATTTTTGACGTTTCACAGCCAGAGTCGACGTCGAATTTTGTGGATCGCACGTTATTATATGCCGAAAAACTGTTTTCTTCGATAGAATACCCACATGCCACAAAGAATATTATAGGACAAGAATTTTTAAGTAATTTTATTTTTTAAGAAAATTCTAAATTTTTTTTAAGAACATTTGTCGCTCACAATATCTTGAAAACAGCTTAACTGCATATAAAACTGCACTGGGGGTTTAATTTCTTTTAAAAATAATATCCTTTTTATATTTTAAATTTATTGAGTTAAAATGTCAAAAAATTTCTACGTTCATGGATGACACTTTTCTGCATAAGACTAGACTTTCATTTGAAATTTGTATGTCACTGACCAATGTCACTACATCGAAGTAAGTTTTTTGTCAAGTCAACGCAAAATATGGGGTACATCAAAGGTGTTTTTGGTAGTTTATTCGTAAAAGGTACACTTTCTCAGAATTTTCAAATGGTAAAAAAGATTTTACTTGAATTGGGGTGTTAAAAAATAAATAAAATTACAAAATTCCCAAAGGTAAAGAAATTACATGCAGTTTTTATCAACACTACCAGTGTTTAACCCATTTTAAAGCGGGCCCCAAATTTCAAAATGGGTTTAAAATGACCGTTTTTATAACCTTTATTGATAGTACAACTTTCATGATGGTTGGGCAAATCGTCTGGTAAATATTTACGATTGAGTATTTTTAGTCTACCTTTTTGAAGGGGGGCACTTTTTCAAAAAACTGTTTTTACCGAATGTCTTGGATTTTTCCCAGCTATCTTGCATTAAAAAAAAATCACATTGATCGCGGACACCCTGTATTTTATTGTAACTTTGAATTTTAACATTCAATTTTTAGCTCAGTGATTAAGGGGAAAAATAAGGCCTCTATCTGCAAATTGTGCTCACGGTCTGAAATTCACAACACATACTCTTCAAGACATTTAAAAATAAATGGCTCGATGAGACATTTCGAGATTTTGATAGGAGCCCCACTGTGCCCCCTTCTTTTTTTACGGTTACTTTATTTTTTTATACCGAAGTGTTTTAACATTTTTTCATGAAATTTTATATTTGGGTTTCTAAGAAGATCCAGTAACCACTTTGGGTTCGAAATATTTTCAAATGTTTCCATGGGCCATCCTAGGATCCATTAGTACACTTTCTTCATGGCGCATTTAAAGGGGTAACAGGTTAAATTAAACCTTATAAGTTGGAACATAAGCTTTTTAGGACATACTCCTGCAATCTATTCGATGAGACATGTCGAACTTTTTGTCAGAGCCCCCCTGCGCCCCATTTATTGTTATTTATTATTTAACACATCCTGTTGATTTGATTGTCACAAAAATGAATACCTAGGTTCGTTGCATCCCCTTTATGAGTTCAAATGATAAATTATTTTTAAAAAAATGACAGGGGCCCCATTCAGCCCAAAATAAAATTATTTAAGAGATTTTGTTTTGGGGTGTTCCCATTTGCAAAAAGACATGAAATTTGGATGATACAACACCAATAATGTTCTAAAACGATAAACAGGTTTTGTTAATCGAAAATATATTCAGGGGCCCCATTATGCTTTCCTAAGTTTAAAACTTGACATGCGTTTATCTGGTACCTCAAATATAATTTTGTATAAAAACATGAGAAAATGTAAAATTGAACGTGTTCTTCTATTAAATCAATGCCCATATAATACCTTAAACTGTCAGAAGCCCCCTTAATAAGTATCATTTACAAAGATGTCTGCGTAAAAAATAACGCATCTCATAAAAAAAATTATTTTTTATTTCTCGATAAAACTTGTGCAATTGATAAAAATAGATTAAATTATACCTATTTAGAAAGAAAAAATCAAAATAAGAAAAGCATGTGCATCATAAAAAAAAAAAACAACTTTTAAATGCTTGTAAATGCTTGTTTTTGAATAAATTATTGAGTTGAGAAATATACGTCATTGTGAACAGTCCGTATTTATGGGGCTTCTGACAGTTTTAGGTGTTGGATGGGCATTGATTTAATAGAAAGACACGTTAAATTTTACATTTTATCATAATTTTATCCAAAATTAAATTTGAGGTAGCAGATAAACGCATGTCAAGTTTTAAACTTAGAAAAGCATAATGGGGCCCCTGAATATATTTTCGATTAACAAAACCTGTTCATCGTTTTAGAACATTAATGGTGTTGTATTATCCAAATTTCATGTCTTTTTGCAGATGGGAACACCCCAAAACAAAATCTCTTAAATAATCTTATTTTGGGCTGAATGGGGCCCCTCTCATTTTTTTAACCTAATTTATTATCTGAACTCATAAAGTGGGATGCAAAGAACCTAGGTATTCATTTTTGTGACATTCAAATCAACAGGATGTGTTAAATAATGAATTGGGGGGGGGGGCGCATTGGGGCTCTGACAAAAAGTTCGACATGTCTCATCGAATAGATCGCAGGAGTATGTCCTTAAATGCTCATGTTTCAAGTTATTAGGTTTAATTCAACCTGTTACCCCTTTAAATGCGCCATGAAGAAAGTGTACTAATGGTCCCTAGGATGGCCCATGGAAACATTTGAAAATATTTCGAACCTAAAGTGGTTACTGGATCTTCTTAGAAACCCAAATATAAAATTTCATGAAAAAATGTTAAAACACAACGGTATAAAAAAATAAAGTAACCGTAAAAAAAGAAGGGGGCACAGTGGGGCTCCTATCAAAATCTCGAAATGTCTCATCGAGCCATTTATTTTTAAATGTCTTGAAGAGTATATGTTGTGAATTTCAGACCGTGAGCACAATTTGCAGATTCTTACCCCTTAACCACTGAGCTATTTGTACTTTTTAATAAATAAAACTCTTTTTAAAAATAATACATCGAACCATCGATAGTTTATTGGCGCAGTCGGTAGGATAGCCGAGGTTTTTTTGAATCGCTCAAGAAACTTTTCGTTCTACGATTTACGGCTATTAGAACTTTAGAAAATCGCAACCAGTGGGAACTTTATCGCAAAGAACCTAAGTGGTGTTTTTGTTGTATTGTGAATCTGGGCAGACAAGAATCGCTTCCCATCAACAAGATTTACGAAGAAAGATCAAGGATTATTATTATTACGTGGTGTACAGCAATGAAAGTCACAATTTTTTGTTTAATGTGAGTACAATTTATAATTTCATGTGACTTGAAATAGAATCGCTGTTGGATAAATTATCTCTGGATACAAAAATCGATCAGGAGAATATTTCCAATAATTTACCCCAAAATAACTTACAAAAAATTAACATAACAGTCAATAACCACGAAATGGCGACAGAAACATTTAAATTTGAATATATTAAATGTCTAACCGAATTCGACGGTAATCCTAATGAACTTAGTCAATGGCTTGGTACCTGTCAAAGTCTTATCGATAATTTCTATGATAAAAACAGGCCAACTTGTTTTCAAAACTCATACTTGATGAGCTCAATTTTAGCTATACTACAGTCAATCTGTCCTAAATAAGGGTGGGGTACATCGACAAAATTCCTGGAAGGGCCGCCTTTTTTATATGATGTAAATGGATGTCCAAAGAGTAAAAGCCCAAATTGGCGTATATCTACGTAACCTATTGCAGAAACGGAGTTATGGCCCCCCAAAGGGCCCCCTTTAATTTATCACGCTGGAACTGCACCAAATTTTGCAAATGGATGTCAAAAAAAGTTTTAAAAAGATTATTATAAAAAAAAAATCTCTAAAAAAATTCCTTCACCCCCAAATAGCCCCCAAAGAGTAATAACCAATCACGTTGAATTTACACCAAATTTTGCAGATAGATGCATAATAAGATGCTTAAAAATATTTCTTTATAACTTTTTTTTAAAAAATAATTCCTTCGCCCCATAAACGAAGGGGGCTTTTAAAGGGGGCATTAAATTTTTTTTTCAAAAAAAGTTATAAGGTAATATTTTTTAGCATCTCATTTTACATCTATCTGCAAAATTTGGTGTAAATCCAACGTGATTTGTTATTACTCTTTGGGGGTTATTTAGGGGGTAAAGGAATTTTTTTAGAAATTTTTATTTAACGAAAATCTTTTTAAAACCTTATTTGACATCTATTTGCAAAATTTGGTTCAGTTCTACCGTGATGAATTAAAGGGGGACCTTTGGGGGGCCATAACTTCGTTTCTGCAATAGGTAGATATACGCCAATTTGGGGTTTTACTCTTTGGACATCCAGTTACATCATATAAAAAAGGCGGCCCTAGCAGAAATTTTGTCGATGTCCACATACGGATTGACTGTACTACTAAGTTAACGGGCAATGCCAAAATAGTAGCAAACATAACAGGTATTACTACTTGGGATGACTTAAAAGAATGTTTATACCTTAATTTTGCTGATCAAAGAGACGAGTCCTGTCTCAACCGAGACCTAGTTCTCCTTAAACAATCTAACAACGAAAAACTCAGCACTTTTACGATCGTTGCCTGCAAATACTAAATTTACTTTGTTCATACGTTGATATTCACGAAGGCGAAAGCGCTAAAGTTTTAAAACGAAAATTATACACAATTCTAACATTAAAAACCTTTTTGGCTGGTTTAAAAGAACCTTTGGCCTTGTAATTGCAAAAAAAAAACTAGAAATTTTTAAAAAAATGTTTTTACTAAACTTAACTTAAAATTAATAAAAGTATTTAAATCTAAAATAAAAAATGGGGTTTGTCGGCCAAAAAAGGGGAACAATGGCCATTTTCCGGTAGAACCGGAATTAAGTGCCGCCATATTGAAAATATTTTATTCGCGAGAACATACGGATTGACCCCCCTATACAAAATTTCATAAATCTACTGCAAAACATTCCTGAGATATATCTACTGAAACCTCCCGGTGGGACAACCTGTATACAGTGCAAGGCAAAAACCACCTTAACTTTTGAACGATTTGAGATATTGATTTAAAAATTTTTTTTAACAAATTTTCACTAAAAAAACTACCTTTTGACGAAATTGGTTTTTTTAAAAATAATAACCCCCACATAGGGGGGCTATCACCTTCATTTTTTTAAATGTAAAGAGGGGTCGAGTGACCCCTCATCTGAAAGCTATTTTTATTTCCAAGACAATGAGGTTTACGAATTTTAGATTGATTCAGTAGTTCTTTTGTACTGTGCGTTTTAAAATGAAGCACAAAAACCCTGTTTTACGTAATAAATGCAACAATAAAAGACTTAAGTGACTCCACAGTAAGTAGGGATGTATGTTTTTTTTTTTATAAGATATTAATTATTTTTTTTTTAAACGAAGTAAAATTGAGGTAAAAAATATAATTAATTAAAAAAAAACTATTTAGGGGTCACTTGACCCCTCTTTACATTTAAAAAAATTAAGTTGATAGCCCCCCTATGTGGGGGTTATTATTTATAAAAGAACCAATTTTGTCAAAAGGTAGTTTTTTTAGTGCTAATTGGTCAAGAATTTTTTTTTAAATCAATAGCTTAAACCGTTCAAAGGTTAAGGCGGGGGAGGCGGATTTTTGCCTCGCACTGTATAATAACAGAGATTTCGATGTCAAGTCGATAGGACGTGTATAGTCTGCTCTGTGTATTTCTTGCTTTTTTCTTGGTTTACTTATGTTTGTTTTTATTCATTTTTGTGCAATTTTATTTATCATTATTTGTTGTTGGTGTTGTGGGTAGTTCTGTGTAGGTCTCAATACTTATTCTACGGTAATTAATAATATTCCTACTTATTTAGTTGTGTATTCGATATAATTTAATATTCGGTGTATTGACCTCGGTTTTTTGTGTTGTTTTTTATAAAGTCGGGAATCTCCATGGGATTCCAAACACATGTTTAATTTCGGCTTATCAATATTGTTTTTTGTTGTCGCACTATAGCTGCCTGTTTATATATTTATTCTTTGTTTCCATACAGCTGACATTTATTAGTTGGTATTTAAATAAATTTAAAATAAAAAACCACTGCCTTTCGCATGTTTGATGTTTCAAAATTTGAAATCATCTCGGAAAACCGAGCACTTAATTTTATTAGGTGTATGACTGTGGCTTGCAAGTTTTACTTTTTATTGTCAGGAATCTCGGAAAACCGAGCACTTAATTCGTTAAGTGTCTGATTTCGACTAAGGTATCATCATATTTTTAGTTTTTGTTGTTGTTTTTATACAGGTGATATTTATAAGTTGGTATTTTAAAATATTTAACATATTAACCGCTGCCTTTCGCATGTTTGATGTTTCAAAAATTTGAAATCATCTCGGAAAACCGAGCACTAAATTGTTAAGTGTCTGACTGTGGATTGCATGTTTTATTGTTTATAGTCTGGAATCTCGGAAAACCGAGCACTTAATCCGTTAGGTGTCTGATTTCGACTAAGGTATCTTGGTTTTTATCATCACGATTTTTAATGCTGATATTTTTTATTACTATAAAGTTTGTTCCCACTATCTGGGCGTAACTTTCCACAATAGTTTAGTTTTTCTTTTTGTCGTATTATTGGTTGCTGATATTGTTTATTTTTGTCTAGGCGTAACTTTATGCAATAATTGATTTAATCTTTTTATTTTTCTTTTTTTTTCCTAATGGCTAACCATAATTGTGGTAAATGCAAAAGAGACAAAAGGGAAGGTTTAGTTGGCTGTGAAGGAACTTGCTCTAGCTGGTTCCATTATGGGTGTGTTGGATTTAGCGAAGTTGATTTTAAGTTTCTAACTAAGACCAACAATGTCTTCTTTTTGTGTGACTCATGTAAACGCACCTGTCATGTTATGAACAATGTGGCAATATCCAACGACTTATCGTTCCTTAGAGATAGCATGTCTGAAGTGAAAAACGACATTAACACCAAAATTTCTCTAAAGTTAGCTGAAATAGAGAAATCGTTTGTTTCATTTAAGGCTGAGTTGCTGTCTGCTGTTGAGGATAACATTGAGTCTCACATTTCCAAAGTTCACCTTAAATTAGACGACCACGTCGACAAAGTCGGTTCCAAATTTGAGGAACATACTGTGAAGCTTGATGAAATTGCGCCAAAACTCTCAAATATTGTGCCCAAATCGTTCGCTCATGCAGTTAGTACTTCCTCAATCATTGTTAAACCGAAGGATCCTGCGCAAACGTCCTCAATCACGAAGTCTGCATTATTTCGTTCGGTTGAACCAGCAAATAATTTACATTGCGTCTCTAAGGTAAAGTCTATTAGCAACGGGGGTTTGGTTGTGTCCTGCAACTCGAAAGGTGAAGCTGCTAAATTCAAGGAAAAGGTCAAGTCAAGCTTATCCAATCATTATGAAATTTCGGACGCACCTACTTTACACCCAAGAATAAGAATCGTTGGTCTCACTGAAAGGTTGGATAATCAAACTGTCACTAACTTTTTGAATCTTCAGTGTCGTAATTTAATAGCTGACCCGAAGGAATTACTGTGTCTTAATGTTTGTCCTACAAAAAATAATTCGAATATATACCAAGCACTTATTCAATTGGATAGTAGCTCATATAAAAATTTCCTTGAGGCCGAATCAATATATCTAGCGTATGATTTTTGTCGTGTTTTTGATGCTATTGATGTTCGAAGATGCTTTAATTGCTGTGGATACAATCATACAGCAAAGTTCTGTAAAAGTAAAATTGTTTGTCCTAAGTGTACGGGTGAGCATCGTGTTGAGGACTGCAAGTCTGACTCTGAGAAATGTATTAACTGTTTCGGCGCAAGCAAAATAAATAAGGATATACAGTTCAATCATGCTGCTTGGAACAATGATTGTTTTGTTTATAAGCAAAAAGTTTCGCAATTCAAACTTAACCATCTTAACGTTCAATGACAATCAAATTCCATGTCAAGTCAGACTCTGGTAATAAATAAATCTTTAAGTATATATTACCAAAATGTTCGTGGTCTCAACACTAAAATTGGTCGCCTCTTTGATAGTACTTCGGGGTTTCAGTGTGGTTTTGATGTTATAGGTTTTACTGAAACTTGGTTAAGTGTGAGCGTAATGGATCTTGAATTATTTGATACGAATTATATAGTGTACCGGGCTGATCGTGATTTCGTTGCAACCAATAAAGTCCGTGGTGGGGGTACGCTATTGGCAGTTAGTTCTAAGTTAAAATCATGTTTTCTAAACATTAATGTTTTCTCCGATATTTTTGCTAAAATTAAATCAATTGACATTTGTTTTATACGTATTGATTTTGGTGGGTCCAAACTGTTCATCCTTAATATTTATGTACCCCCAAATGCTACCATTGAATGTTACGAGGCTTTATTTGGAGGACTAGAACAACTGCACTGCGTCTTAGAGGGTAATCTAATAATCATGGGTGACTTTAACATTCCCGAATATTCGAGAGAAATGGATGGGTCATTTTTAAGCAAAAAAATGATAGTGTTAAAAGCCTTTTCTGAATTTTACTCGCTTCAACAATTAAATAACATACACAATTCATCGAATCACATTTTAGATTTGGTTTTAACTAATCTGAACGATTGTAAAATTAGTGATGGGACCACTCATGCTTTCTTACCAATTGATACCTATCACCCGCCGCTAATCTTGAATTTTCCTATTTCGAACCACACTAAAACTATCGATGATGCATCGAGTAGTTTAAAAAGCTACAACTTTCGTAAATGTGATTTTGTTAATCTATACAATCATCTGTGCAATATAGATTGGACCCAATTATTTGTTTGCACCAACTCGGATGACGCGTGTGATGTACTTTACAATTTAATTTATTCTGGTCTCAACCTATTCGTTCCGAAAACATCACGAAAACCTAGTCAGTATCCTCGCTGGTTTACAAGTGACATTGTTAGGTGTATTAAAGAAAAAAATCTTAATTGGCGTAAATTCAAGAAAACCGGCTGTCATGTTGCGCACTCCAATTTTAAAACCTTGCGAACAAAAATAAAAAGGGACTCTGAACTTGCTCGCACGGAGTACCTACGTAATGCGGAAAGGGATATAAGGGGTGAACCTAATCATTTCTGGTCTTATATCAAAAGCAAAAAGGATAACACAGGAATTCCTGCTAATATGAATTACAATAATGAAACTATTGATTCTCCTAACGAAATAGTCGATGCCTTTGGGAACTTTTTCAACAACCATTTTGATTGCAGTAACACTGCTTCAACTGAAAGTTTTGAAAATGTCAACTTGTTATCCATTAAGGAATTCTCCTCTGAAGATGTGTTGTGGGCTTTTAAACGTCTGAAAAATAACATGACTACCGGTCCTGATCTTATACCCGCCTTTTTATTACGTGACTCAGCACATTTACTTACGGAACCCTTAAAGTTTATATTTAATTTAATACTGAAAACATCTTATTTCCCAAAGCGCTGGAAAGTATCGAAATTATGTCCTGTGTTTAAAGCCGGTGATCGTCACAATATTGAAAATTATAGACCAATTGCAATTATCTGTAATTTTTCAAAGGTTTTCGAAATGTTATTGCACAAACAATTAGCGTTCCATGTCAAGCATATGATCGTCCCAGAACAACATGGTTTCATGAGTGGTCGCAGTACCACCACAAACTTAGTGGCACTGACACAGTTCTTATGTTCTGCCCTTGATAATAACCAACAGGTTGACGTAATATATACCGACTTTTCCAAGGCATTTGACAGGTTGTGTCATAAGACCCTAATAAGTAAGCTGAAATCATATGGTTTATCGGACGCTCTGGTTTGTCTTGTTAAATCTTACTTACATGGCCGTACTCAATTTGTTCAGCACAAAGGATTTAAGTCTAAATCATCCTTAGTTCTGTCTGGTGTGCCTCAAGGCACAATACTTGGTCCCCTACTGTTTAACCTATTTATTAACCAATTAGGAAGCTGTATGAGCAATGTTAAGTTTTTAATGTATGCGGACGACTTGAAAATCTACAACATTGTTAAAAACATGTCTGACTGTGATAAACTTCAAGATTCCTTAACTCAAATGAACCACTGGTGTACTGAAAATTGTTTGCCTCTGAACTTAAACAAATGTAAAGTTATGTCCTTCAGTAAAAAAAATGCTATCATGGAATTTCCCTATCAGGTAGACGGCTTCTTACTTGGGCGACCTAAAACCATGACTGATCTTGGAGTCTGTTTCGATCCAAAGCTTTCTTTTGCATCGCATGTTAATAATGTAATTTTACAAACCCACAAAACGCTTGGCTTCATTATAAGAAACACAAAAGATTTCACGGATCCTTCTACAGTTTGCTTGCTTTTTAACAGTTTCATAAGATCTAAGTTGGAATATGCGTCCCTGGTTTGGTGTTCCTCCTACAATATATACATTTCTGATATTGAAAAAGTTCAGAGAAAATTTCTTAAATTTCTCAGCTTTAAAATAGACCATGTATATCCCCCTAGAGGTTTTCCCCAAGACACATTACTGATGAGATTTAATCAGCAGCTGTTATTAACTAGACGTCAATGTCAGTCTGTCATTTTCCTCCACAAAATCATCAACAATAATTTGGACTGTCCGGCAATTTTACATGAAATTAACTTCAACGTACCTCGCATCACCTCACGCAATCCTCTTACCTTCAACCTTGCCACTGCTAGGACCGTCTTGCATCAGAATTCGCTGGTTTACAAAATGTGCAACTGTTATACAACTAAAGCAAATTCGCTCGACATATTCTCGTGTAGCATCAGTAACATAAAAAATGAATTTTACTCGGAACCCGCGTTAGCTGTGATTATTTAGTTTTTTTTTATTATATATTGTTATTATTATTATATTATATTTTTCTTTTTTTAAGATTTTTTGTTATAATTAATTTTGTTAATTTAGTTATTTAAGTTATTATTGTTATATTACTTTTTATGTATGTTTTTCTTGCCCTGTTAATGGCATTAGCTGTTGGGTATAGTAATTTAAAATAAAATAAAAAAATAAAATAAAAATAAAATAATAAAAATACGTCCCCACCTCTTTTAATCTTCAATTAAATATTATTTTTTGTAGTATAAAAAAGGACTTGAAGGTTGATTTGAATGAAAAGATTGAAGTATTATTTGCTATTTCAAAAGATACCGCTATTTATAATTTATGTAGGTATAACCCCCCCACCCTGGAAAAATTGCTTATTAAATAGAGTTGTGGTTATCAAAACTAAATTCAAAAACATGTATTAGTCGAAAAACATAACATATTCCTTACTGTGTAGCATTAAACCTCATTATACAGGGTGAGTAGAAAGTAACGCATATCACTTCTAACGGCGTTAATACTTTTCTTAGAGCCTTAATAGTCCGAGAAAATCTTACATTAGGTAAAGAAATTTTCCGGGCAGCACAATTTTTATGGGAAATTGTAGTATTTGATATCTACATAGAAACATAATTACCATGTGCGCACTCATGCGCATATTAGCATTTTGTGCTAGAGCCCCCGAAAGAGCCCCGTTTAATTGGTAATACTAGATCATGGAGGATTTAGACCAAATTTTTAAAATAGACAGTAAACAAGGTTCTAAAATGATTTTTGTAAACATTTTTTTCGCAAAAAAATTTCTTCACCCCCCAAATGGCCCCAAAATGAGTAATATTTATCACGTTGGATTTACACCAAATTTTGAAAATAGGTTCATAATAAGCTTCTAAAGAACATTCTAAAAAAAAAAATTCTGTAAAAAATTTTCTTCACCCCCCATGAGAAATAGCCCCCAGAAGGAGCAAATTTTTTTTTTTTTAAATATTTTTTAAAAAGGGTTTTTAGAACCTAATTTTGCATCTGTTTGTAAAATTTGGTGTAAATTGAACGTGGTAAATATTACTCATTTTGGGGCCATTTAGGGGGTGAAGGGATTTTTTTTATGAATATCACTTTAGCACCTTATTTGGTGTCTATTTGCAAAATTTGGTGCAGATCCACCATGATGTAGTATTACGAATTAAAGGGGGCTCTTTGGGGGGCTCTAGCACAAAATGCTAATATGCGCATGTGTGCGCACATGGTAATTATGATTCTAGGTATCAAATACTACACTTTTTCACAAAAATTGTGCTGCCCGAAAAATTTCTGAAAAATAGGGATTTTTTGTAAGATTTTCTCGGACTATAATATTTTTTAGGTCGATTCCTAACTTGATTTCGATGAAACTTTGGATAGTTGTTCTAGGTACACCCGGGAAGGTTTATGTGTCAAAAAAAATTTCAGAAAAAAAATAAATAACCAAAAAAAAATTGCCCACACCCGACACCAAATGTTGTTTAAATTAGTTTGAATAATCTATCTATATAAATCAACTAAAACAAAATGTTGGGGTTAATTGGCACACGGATTAGGTTGGGGAAAACGGGATAATGGGGTAAACGGGATTAAGGGGTAACGGGGATAAAGGGGTAACGGGGAAAAGGGGTAACCGGTTAAGATTAGTTTAAAATAGGCGCTTTTTTTTTAGAGGAGCAAACGATTTTGGTTTATCTGGTACCCGAGTAAAGCTATGATAAACGGGATAAAGACGTAACTGAGATAAAGGGGATACCGGCATACAGAGGTTACCGGGAAAAGGAGTCACCGGGAAAAGAAGGCAGCGGGAAAAGGGGTCACCTAGAAAATAGGTCACTGGGAAAGGGGTCACCGCGAAAGGGGACCACCGGGGAAAAGGGTTACCAGAAAAAAACCACCGGAAAAAGGGGTCAACAGGAAAATGATACACCAGGAAAAAGGGTCACCGGGAAACGGGGACACCAGGAAAAGGGGTCACCGGGATAAAGGTTGGAAAAAAAACATATCAACACATTTTAACTTTTTATGGCATTGCAACGCATATCGGGTAATCGGTAGTCTATGATAAATTTGGAGTTTAATGATATAGGTTTAGCTACTACCCCTTACTCGCAAGAAGGTTGTCAACCGCAAAAATATACATTAATTATTTTAAGGTATTTAACACTTATGGGCGTCTTTCTTTATTGGTTTTGACACAAAGGATTTATTTCATGAATTCCAAGATATTTTCGAAAAATTAGTGGTATTTTTGTGAAATTAAAGATGTTTTTAGAAAGTTGAAGGGATTTTTGAGGAATTAAAAGTATTTTTGAAAAGTTCAAGGTATTTTCGGAAAATTAAAGGTATTTTTGGCCAATTAAAGGTATTTAAAAAAAATAAAAAAATTTAATAAGTATAGTTAAGTGTAAAGCATTTTTTTTTTGAAAATGGAGGTGTTTTTTGGAAAATTTTAAGTATATTTTTTTTTTTATTAAAAAATATTATTTAACTGTCAAATCCAACCAAGAAAGAAGTACAAAATCGTTGGATATCTTAAAATAATTAAAGTGTATTTTTGATGTTTACAAACCTTATATAATATTGTAGAATCTGTTTTGATAAAATTTTCTCAATAACCTTCGAGATAGCTGGAAGTAACGAGATGGGACGGTAGTTACCAACCTCATTCTTATACCCATTTTTATAAATTGGAATAACCTGTGCTATTTAAGTGTCTGAAAACTCGCCCGAATGTATGCAGTTGTTAATTATTTTAGTAATAATAATAAGTTTATTGATTCACAAATTTTTACATATTTTGTATAACTAAAATAAACAATAAACTTGGACAAACATCACGAAAAAATTATGAATATAAATACCCATAATTTCTTGTTTGTGAATTGTAACTAACCTTTAATGTTAATTTGTATCTTAAGTTATGAATAGGTAAGTAATCGTGATTCATTATTGAAAATTTAATGATATTATAAAAATATAAAAAAGAGAATCCTTTGGATAATACAAACTTTTATTTTTATTAAAACAAGCCAGGAACGTTGAAAGTACTCAATGCATGTGTTTTTAAGTTTTATCGGTACTGACAGACTTTTTTAAAAGCACTGGAGGACACATCCACTGGGGGACACTAGGTTAGGGTAAGTTTTGCTGCTAAAAAGAATATTTAAACAAATGTGCTTATGTCACCAAACTGCAATGTAAGTTATTTTTTCAATAAAATATTGATAGTTCACTCGCGAGTTATGATAAATCCAGATACAGTCGATTATTAATAGCTCCACATTTTTAATTATTTTCTACCTTAAAAAGTTTCGTAAAATAATAAAATTTGTACTAAAACGATCGCAAAATTCTGAGAATTAAGTGACACAATAGTAATTTACGCAATTAGTGGGATACAGGAATTATTATCGCACGCATATGTAAAAGTTGCACAACGAGGCCGTAGGCCGAGTTTGTGTAATTACATAAGTGCGAAAGTGCGAAATTCCACGAATTGCGTACTACGTTTTATCTACAACCGTAACATTTTCAAAAATTGTCGATTTCTATTTTAATAATTTTCTTATGATAACCCGTATATTACAAACTAGAATGGGTAGAAGTCGGAATCGGCAGAAGTCGAAACGCGTAGAAATTACTCTTCGCAAATGAGTAGCTTAAGTAGAATTCGGATTCGGTAGAAGTGTAATTTTATATTCTTTAAATCAAAGCTAAATCAGTATTTTATATAATTGCTTCACATTCTATAGCATACTCTTCGCAAGAAAACTATTAAAGGATAATAGTTTTTGTTTAATAAAACAAATTTTATTTAAAAAAATCTGCGAAGAGTGCAAACTATTAACAGAAAACACGAAGAATTTCATTAACGAAGTGGATAAACGTCCTTTTTGACGTTTAACATACTTATGTGAGGTTATTTGTTCTGACAGCTGCTTTTGTTTTGTTGGTTGAAATATTTTTCGCATGGCCTTCTTGACCGACTCGTGACGCAATTAGGACTTAGAAGTTTTTTGCTACTGAAATCCTTTATTTTTTGTTTTTTTAAACTTTCTGGTTAACTTTACAAAAAATAAACCAACCTTTTTAATAGAAAATAAAATTTTCATTAATTTTGCAGGGAATATTTTTTTTGTAGATTGAATAATAACGGAGAAAGGAAGTTTTTTTGTGGTGGGGGGTAATTGGGGGGTCGGACAAAAAAACTAACGAATACTTTTTGGTAAAGAATTAAATTGTCTATATTCTATGTCAAATAATTTTTTTTGTAAATTAAATAATAGTTGAGCTATGATTTTTTTTTCATTTGGGGAGCTGAAAAGGGGGCTTTGTAGTATTCGGATTCTTATCAAAAACAATAGGGATCTTCCTCTTATAGGGATCGATTTTTCCTTAAAATTTGAATTGGATTGGAATTTTGGTTCTTAAGATAGCGTGTTTACAAGAAACGTGACATACATACACACCGACCGACCGACCGACGGACGGACAAAAAATGAAAATTTTAAAAAGTCATGAAACGCACGAATCTGCAAAAATTTTTGCTCTAGGACGAAAATTGACGATTTTAGGATTTTTGTATCGATTGCAATATACTCTTCGGACCTAGTCTTGCGAAGAGTATAATAATAAAGAAAGTCACTATTAAAAATCGATTACCTTAGCAACCATGTCAATACTGTCAATTTTTGAAAGAAATATTAAAAAATTTTGCAAAATGAGTTCTTCAGATTCATCATTTAATGTAGAAGATGCTGCGACAGGAGTTATTTCAGAACTTGTGCCACAAAAATCAAAACAATAATACCATCAAGCATTTGATCGTTATAAAAAATGGTGTAAAAACATTTAAATTGTAATTGCGTGCGATAATAATATTACCGCACGCGCGTGCGGTAATGTGAGTTGTAACCTAACTAAAATGGATGGGATATGACTTAAATATCCCACGGTTGTAGATACAAACCATTTATAAGTAAATAGTAAATGTAATAAAAAAACGCGTTTAATTGCAAATAAATATCTGTGCAAAAAACTTACATTCCAGCTTCTGTTGTTTATCGCATACAAAAAAAGAGATAAGGAACTAGGCAAGATTACGCTGTGTGAAGGTAATCTAAACACAGACCACATAATAAAAGATGTCCGATTTGGAGGATGAGATGGACTGGATGCTTGCAGATTATAAAAAACCCAAACATTTAGCAGATAGTCCCGAACCAGAAGGGTCTCCCAACCCTAAGCGAATCAATAGAATAAAAATTTAACAAAATCAAGTCCTACAACTATCGCAAGAAATAAACGAATTACAAAAAAAAGAAAAGACCAACACCAAAAAACAACCTACAAACTCACAAAATTTACCTTCCACTTCAACAAACAATAACCCACAGCAATAAGTTTATAATAGTATATTATCATCCTAGGTAGAGAAGAGGTTCATTATTGACCTAGCGCAAAGATTGTATCCCGAGCCGCGCAGCGGCGAGGGATACAATTGCGCGAGGTCAATAATGACCTTCTCTACCGTGGTTGATATATTATTTTTTTCACTACTAGCATTTTCTTGAAAAATGTTAGTTTAAAAATATGTTCAATTTTTATCAAAACCCTGTATATGATTTTTACAAAAAATTAATTGAAATTTCCATGGAAATGACAATGACGTTACATTAATCAAAACAATAAAAAGTTCTTCAAATGGGTATTTTTTCCAAAATAACTCATAATTTGCACGTAAATGGCGTATATGGTTTAAATAATATGATGGTCACTGATAAGGAATTTGTAAATATAATGATAATGATAGGAGACTGACAGAGCTACAGAAAAAAGTGCGAAATATTTACAACTGTGCAATTCTTTTTTCGTTAAATATTTGTGCAATAAAATGTTTTCAAGTATTTTAAAGTAGTTATGTTTTCAAAATAAAAACATCTTTGTTAAAAACTCACAAAAACTGCTGTAAGAACCGTTCTATTTATGAAAAAAACTTGACATATGTTTTGACATAGGATTTTGTCTCCCTAGGGAGACAAAAATAGTATACAGGGTGTCCGCGATCAATGTGCTTTTTTTTTTAATGGGAGATAGCTGGGAAAAATCCAAGACATTTGGTAAAAACAGTTTTTTGAAAAAGTGCCCCCCTTCGGAAATAACGGCCTTCAAACATGTAGACTAAAAACCCTTAATCGTAAATATTTACCAAACGATTTCACCAACCATCATAAAAGTTGTACTATCAATAAAGGTAATAAAAAGGGTCATTTTAAACCCATTTTGAAATTTGGTGCCCCCTTTAAAATGGGTTAAACACTAGTAGTGTAGATAAAAACTGCATGTAATTTCTTTACCTTTAAGAATTTTGTAATTTTATCTATTTTTTTAAATACCCCAATTTAAGTAACAACTTTTTTACCACTTGAAATTTCTGAGAAACTGTACCGTTTATGAATAAACTACCAAAAACACCTTTGATGTACCCCATATTTTGCGTTGATTTGACAAAAAACTTACTTCAATGTAGTGACAGTGGTAAGTGACATACAAATTTCAAAAGAAAGTCTAGTCTTATGCAAAATTATGGGGTACATCAAAGGTGTTTTTGGTAGTTTATTCGTAAAAGGTACACTTTCTCAGAAATTTCAAGTGGTAAAAAAGTTGTTACTTAAATTGGGGTATTTCAAAAAATAGATAAAATTACAAAATTCCTGAAGGTAAAGAAATTACATGCAGTTTTTATCTACACTACTAGTGTTTAACCCATTTTAAAGGGGACACCAAATTTCAAAATGGGTTTAAAATGACCCTTTTTGTTACCTTTATTGATAGTACAACTTTCATGATGGTTGGTGAAATCGTTTGGTAAATATTTACGATTAAGGGTTTTTAGTCTACATGTTTGAAGGCCGTTATTTCCGAAGGGGGGCACTTTTTCAAAAAACTGTTTTTACCAAATGTCTTGGATTTTTCCCAGCTATCTCCCATTAAAAAAAAAGCACATTGATCGCGGACACCCTGTATTATCATCCTAGGTAGAGAAGGGGTTCATTATTGACCTAGCGCAAAGATTGTATCCCGAGCCGCGCAGCGGCGAGGGATACAATTGCGCGAGGTCAATAATGACCTTCTCTACCGTGGTTGATGTATTATTTTTTTCACTACTAGCATTTTCTTAAAAATGTTAATTTAAAAATATGTTCAATTTTTATCAAAACCCTGTATATGATTTTTACAAAAAATTAATCGAAATTTCCATGGAAATGACAATGACGTTACATCAATCAAAACAATAAAAAGTTCTTCAAATGGGTATTTTTTCCAAAATAACTCCTAATTTGCACGTAAATGGCGTAAATGGTTTAAATAATATGATGGTCACTAATAAGGAATTTGTAAATATAATGATAATGATAGGAGACTGACACAGCTACAGAAAAAAGTGCGAAATATTTACAACTGTGCAATTCTTTTTTCGTTAAAATATTTGTGCAATAAAATGTTTTCAAGTATTTTAAAGTTGTTATGTTTTCAAAATAAAAACATCTTCGTTAAAAACTCACAAAAACTGCTGTAAGTACCGTTCTATTTATGAAAATAACTTGACATATGTTTTGACATAGGATTTTGTCTCCCCAGGGAGACAAAAAAAAATTGTTCACCTAGGTAGTAAAATAGTACATTATTAACCAAGGTAGAGAAGAGGGTCATTATTGACCTAGCGCAAAGATTGTGTCCCGAGCCGCGCAGCGGCAAGGGACACAATTGCGCGTAGTCAATAATGACCTTCTCTACCGTGGTTTATATACTATTTTTTTCACTACTACAATTTCTTGAAAAATGTTAATTTAAAAATAAGTTCAATTTTTATCAAAACCTTGTATATGATTTTTACAAAAAATTAATCGTTTCCATGGAAATGACAATGACGTTACATCAATCAAAACAATAAAAAGTTCTCCAAAAATGGGTGTTTTTTCCAAAATAACTTATAATTTGCACGTAAATGGCGTAAATGATTTAAATAATATGATGGTCACTGATAAGGAATTTGTAAATATCATGATAATGATAGAACACTGACACAGCTACAGAAAAAAGTGCGACATGTTTAGAACTGTACAATTTTTTTTTTTGTTAAATTATTTGTGCAATAAAATGTTTTAAAGTATTTTAAAGTAGTTATGTTTTCAAAATAAAAAAATCTTCGTAAAAAACTCACAAAAACTGCTGTAAGTACCGTTCTATTTATGATAAAACCTTGACATATGTTTTGACATTTCATTATTGTACAGTGTACATAGACATGAAAATTATTATTGACCAAGGGAGAGAAATGTGATTTCTCTGGTATAAAATCGGTCAAAAATTGCGTCTTCTATAGGTAGTAGTGAAAAAAATGATTTTGAAGGGTTCTTAAAAAGTCAATAATGACACTCTTTGCTCCTAGTAGTGAAAAAAAAATTGTTAACCTAGGTAGGGGTAAACGGACCAGTGAGTGAACGAATTCTGAAGTTGTCATTTTATAATGGAGAAAAAAGTATGTTTGAGCGAATATTTTTTACAATTAACTTAATAGTTTGTATAAAGGGGAATTAAAGAACAGTTAAAAATGATTTTTATACAAAATATACAATAAGAAACTATTTTAAACACAATTTTATTGAAAACAACCAAATGCCCCAGTAAGTGACCGCTTTCACCAGTGAGTGACCGGCATTTGCCCCAGTGAGTGACCGCTTTACATTTTTGGATAAGTTCGGGTATTTATGTTATTTATTAATTATCACGAGAATTATTATAAAGTTTTTAGCTACTTTACATGCATTGTAAATGTAAGTAACAAAAAAATAAGCAAAAGAATAAAAAATAATTGCAAAAAATGTGTACATCTCTAACTTATTTGATATAATGGAAAAATTAATTAAAACCATAAATTTACGTATTTTTTAACTACCTAATTGTTTATTAAAACAACCTATTCTAATATTTTTAAAATTTACCTACCTTACTAAAAAATTCGCGAGCAAACTCACATTCTTCAAATGATTTATAAGTGGATTTTTTTATAAGGATACTCAATTAGAGGATATTAAACCTTCCCATGATCAGCTAAAATAATACGAAGAACTGTGACTGTGATTTATTGTTGGAAATAGTTCTTTTTTTCAATAATTTAATGGAAATTAATTTTTTTTGACAACTAATACTTTGACAACAAAAGCGGTCACTCACTGGTGAATTTTCAAATCGAGGGTACCAGTAGTTGACCGGCTTATTTTTCGATAAAAATAAATTAAAATGATATTTGTTAATGCTTTACGATTAAAAGAAAAGATTAATCAATTATTTACATCCATCAAATATGTTTTTCACCCACTGGCTTTACAAATAACGAATATTTTTTGTGAAGTTGACTTTTTTCAGCGCGACTTTTTGTTTGCTTATTTTTGTCACGACCACGAGAACAATTTTTAGTTTTAATAATTTCTAAGATTTCAAAGCATATTGACCATAAATTGTTTATGCATTTAATAAAAAAATATATTTTACAACTCGTTTTACAACCAAAGGAACACCAAATTTGGCCAAAATATTTCCTAGTTTTTAGTTATTTTAATTTTTATAGCGAAGCGGTCACTCACTGGTGCCCGGTCACTCACTGGTCCGTCTACCCCTAGTAAAAAATGATTTTGAAGGGTTCTTAAAAGGTCAATAATGACACTCTTTGCTCCTAGTAGTGAAAAAAATCCAATATTATATTTTTAATTCTAAGGCTGAAGGACTTCGGTCGATGGCCGTTTGATAATGTAAAATTTATGTTTCCCTTATGAATAAATTTCGTTTATTATTATTATTTTATTGATAGTTATCGTTGTTATTTTATAAAAATAAAATTCGTTTGGTGTTTATACTCATCCTTCCGTCAAAACTTCTGAAGCAGCTCCTTTTCTACCTGCTAAAAATGGAAGCAGGTAGAAAAAGTACCGGGGCCAGCTCCACCATGACCCATGCAGTCAAAAGCGGCCAGCTCCACCTAATCACTCCTCATTAAATTTTATTACGCGGGCAGCTTGTATATGCCCTTTTATTTAAAGTAAAACACATTACCAAACCATTAATTGGCGTATTTCATAGTGAATCAATGATAGGTACATGGCAAATATTTAATATTTTCGCGGGGGCGCGGGACTAAAATGGCTGTAAATTCTTTATTTTTTAATCAAAATAAATAATGTAAACGGATTTATTTAGGCAAACGAATAGGCTACAGCCTTAAATAAAATAATGTTCTGTATAGTGAGGTGGACACATCAATAAAGCAAGAAAACCAACATTAATTTTTTATTTTTAACTTTAGGGGGGTAGTTTTTTAAAATACAAAAAAATTATCGGAACATTTTTGGTTGTAAATTAAATGAAGAAGTCGATAAAAAAATTACTAAAATCGGACCAGCCGTTATGGAAATATAGTCAAATTGACACGAAATCCAAGAAATCAGGGTGTTCTCCCACGATTCAGAGCGTCCACCTCAGCTTTTTGGAATCTCCAAATGATCCCAAAAAAGATTCTTAAGACGTTTGCTTTCGACATATTAGTCAAATTTATTGCACGAAAGATTAAGGACTAATAACCCAGGAAAATAAAACAAAAATTAATACAATCTGCCGAAAAATTATTTGTTAACTTTTTTTTTTTACCATTATCTCTATATTGCCATAATATACAACATATCAAAAGTCCCCTAAGATCCCGTGCCGGCGTCATGCCATTTTAGAGGGTCAATGGTCGAAGAGGACAGTTTTTGGTAAATAAATCTCTTCCAATTGGTCGGACAAAAAAAATGTAGGATGTAAATTGCAGATTGAACAATTACCTACAAAAAAATTCATACATACTTTTCCATCGAGCGACCGTTATCGCGAAGTAGTGTCAATTATGCATGACGTTGGTATACTTTTAACACCGGCTAAAATACAAAAACGAGGAAAATTTCTTTCAAAATTTTTCAACCAGGGTTTTAATTTAACCCCTAAGATACACAATCGGCAATAAGGGGTCTTGTAAATTATCAACTGCGTGTATACAGGCGCTCCAAAAATAAATTTGGATATGTCTGTAATTCCTCAGGTTAATAAAAAAAAACTAAAATTTTTACAAAGAGGTGTTAGCTCTTGTCCTTTCAATGAGTTACAACCCCTTAACAAAGCCCCAAAGTAACTATTAACCTTTAAAAAAAAATACAAAAAAATGTGACAAAATTTTTAATACAAAGCATACTATGCATTTAGGGCCTTCTCAATAAATTAAATGGAATTTTAAAGTGATGGGACCATTATTTTGGAAGCAATAGAGAACATCATCATGTTAAACACCATGTAATTCCATTCAATTTATTGAGAAGGCCTTAAATGCATAGTTTGCTTTGTATTAAAAATTTTGTCACATTTTTTTGTATTATTTTTTTTTAAAGGTTAATAGATACTTTGGGGCTTTGTTAGGGGGTTGTAACTCATTGAAAGGACAAGAGCTAACACCTCTTTGTAAAAAATTTAGTTTTTTTTTATTAACCTGAGGAATTACAGACATATCCAAATTTATTTTTGGAGCGCCTGTATACACGCAGTTGATGATTTACAAGACCCCTTATTGCCGATTATGTATCTTAGGGGTTAAATTAAAACCCTGGTTGAAAAATTTTGAAAGAAATTTTCCTCGTTTTTGTATTTTAGGCGGTGTTAAAAGTATACCAACGTCATGCATAATTGACACTACTACGCGATAACGGTCGCTCGATGGAAAAGTGTGTATGAATTTTTTTGTAGGTAATTGTTCAATCTGCAATTTACATCCTACATTTTTTTTGTCCGACCAATTGGAAGAGATTTATTTACCAAAAACTGTCCTCTTCGACCTTTGACCCTCTAAAATGGCATGACGCTGGCACGGGATCTTAGGGGACTTTTGATATGTTGTATATTATGGCAAAATAGAGATAATGGTAAAAAAAAAAGTAAACAAATAATTTTTCGGCAAATGAATTCCTAAATCACTGGGTTATAATGGTTGTTTTAGTGTTAATAAATGATTAGTACAGGGTGTCCGCGATCAATGTGCTTTGTTTTTAATGGGAGACTGCTGGGAAAAATCCAAGACATTTGGTAAAAATAGTTTTTTGAAAAAGTGCCCCCCTTCGGAAATAATGGCCTTTAAACAGGTAGACTAAAAACCCTTAATCGTAAATACAGGGTGTCTCAAAATCGGCGCCCACGGAGCCCAAGGCGTGGTAGAGGAACACAAACGATTTACAAAATCAGTAACGAAAATTTTTTGTGCGGGCCCATTCCAAAGATATGGGGCTTCAAAGGTACAAACTTTGCACCCTTATAGCGACTTTCTTGAATAATAATAAAACATAATTTACGTAATTATTGAAAGACAGGGACTAAAATCAATTATCTATTGCAAAATTTCGGTCCAATGATGTTTATTTCCCATAAAAAAACAAATTTAAATTTTTAGAATATTACCCCAAAATCTATGCGGCAACATTGTTTTACCTTTTGATTTTGATTAAAGTTACCATGCTCGTAACTAAGGGAAACTGAGCATACATTTTATTTATCAGTGATAAGTGTCATTAATTTATTGTTTGCGTCAATTTTTAATTCAAGTTTTTTTAAATGGTTTCTTTTACTAACATGAAATATGGTTATACGAATCCACAGCATTAAGTGCCCCTATAAAATTCCTGTGAGAATAGAGCGGATTTGATCCAAATGGTAAAGGTAGTTTGGAGCAGCATCAGAAATTTGTAATGTTTGAATGAAATAAGTTCCAATGTGAGCCCCAATGCAGAATTACTATCATTCCCCAAATGAAGAACCTCGTGAGAAACAATAATTGATGTGTTTCCAGAAGAGTCTAAACACTCTAAACTTATTTTGTTATGGCCGTAATTTTTAACAATTTTGTTGTTGTTTTTAAGTTTTTAACATACCTACATTAGTTTTTAACAATTAGGATATGATTTTATTGATTTGTTATATTTTATAAAGAAAGAAGTTTAACATTCAGGTATTCAAACTATTTGGTATTTTTAAAATTAAAAATAAACATTAACCTATTTCCTAATGCCAAGTTGAAGTTTCATGTTTGCTCACCTACTAACTTGATTTTTTTTAAACTAAGCGGATTTAAACTAACAGTGTTGCCAAACTTTGCTAAGTTTGCTGCCCCATATTTTTGAAATTTGGGAGCCCCTTTAAAATGGGTTAAACACTGGTAGTGTTGATAAAAACTGCTTGTAATTTCTTTACCTTTTAGAATTTTGTAATTTTATCTACTTTTTAAAATACCCCCATTCAAGTGAAAACGCCAGCAGGCACTGTGTCGAGATATGCATCACTGCCTCTCACCAAAGTGACTTGGGTTCGAACCCGGGAGTGATCCAAAAATGAAAAAAGGTCTGCTGGTAACATTTACTGGTGAGATAAATGTTACTAGTGATGCCTTCGCTCGGAAGACGAAGTAAAAAGATGCGGTCCCGTGTGCACATGTGCACGTAAAAAAGCTTCTTTGAGAAAGGAAGGGATACGACAAAATTTCTCGGTTGGGGGTAGTCTCACTCAGAGCATCGGTATTAAGCCATAGTTGCAGAAACAGACCGATGTAAAATAAATTAATAAAAAAAAAATTTTTAATTTAAGTGGTTCTGAAAAAAAAATGTATGTATTTTACAAAATAAATCTACATAAATGCAGAATTTCGCGACAAGCTTTTATATCATAAAAAGTGTATATTGTGACAAATTAATGGGTTTAATTTAATTAAAAAAATTTATTTCTTTCTTTTTAGAGCATTTAAGTAAAAGCTTTTTCTAAAAAAATTTTTTACATTAACTTATTGAAAAAGTAAGTCATTTTTAAAGATTAATTATTTTGTTACGATAAAGTCTTTTATAATAATTCGCCACACACCACTAGCCTAATGTGTATAGAATCAGATAAATTACGTTTTGTAAACTAAATATGTCTTCTTTTGGAATGGTGTAAAAATAGAATCGGCTCTCCCCGACAATTTCTTGGCATCAAAAAACACAGATATCCCAGTCTTAAACTAATTAAAGTGTATTTTTGATGTTTGACAACCTTTTTGCGGACAATGGGTAGTAACAAAACCTCTATCATTGAACAGCAAATTTATCGCAGATTTGGAAAAAAAAATGAGGAGTTGCATTTCATTAGTTAAAACTAGCACAACCTTTATATTTAAATTTTCATCATTTTCAGTTTCATCAAATGCGCAAAAAAAAGTTAGGAATCGACCAAGGAAATTAGATTTAGTAAGGTACGCTCGCTTGGCGCACTTCGGGTCTTACGAAGTTTGCCGAAGGTAAAAACCACGTGACCTGACGTCATGAAATCCACAATGGCCGCCGGCTACCGCCGCTGACATTGTTTTGACGTGTAGTGAAATTTAAATTTCTTAAAAAGTCAAATCTACAATGTGCGTTTTTACGTATTTTAAACTTACCGTTATATTTTAAATCGTTTTTAATAATTTTTAATTATACACGTTGTTTTGGTTTTGATGTGTATTGTTGTTAGTAATAACTATTATTAAAAATTACTTTGCTAAAGGTAAGTTAACCATTTTAATTAATTATGGATTCAC
The DNA here is from genome assembly GCA_963920755.1 of Cartodere bifasciata. Lineage (NCBI taxonomy): Eukaryota > Metazoa > Arthropoda > Insecta > Coleoptera > Latridiidae > Cartodere > Cartodere bifasciata. The sequence continues at coordinate 9,399,738 of OY987195.1, forward strand.
CAATGCTGCTTCTTAAATAAAATATTTTTCATTAAATACCTGGTAATGTATGTAGTGTTATAAACTGCACAAGTACATACTTAAAATATGGAATAGAAGTTAGTTTTTTCAATTGGCCAAAACATTTAGATCACACGCAGTGGACAAGACCGCAGTTTTTGTTATTTCGCACAACAGTAATCATTTTATAAAGCACCATACACATTTTTAGTATTTTAATGCACAATTAAAAAAGTCTTTATAAAATAATAGTCTACTCGCCATATAGGAGGAGTTAAACTTTTTTTTGGACCCACTGGCACACCAAGCTTAATCGAAAGAGCTTTTTTTTAATACCGAAAAAACTTGGTGTCCCAAGCCAAACCATGGGCCTAACTGCGGTAGCCCCTTTTAAAGATGATATTTTAGTGACATTTTCAGATTTAATTTTGGGCAAATACAGGCGTAAGTTGAACTCTGTGTAAATCGGGACTGTTAGGAGTACTTCTATCTTTTAAATGATATTTTTACCGTCCAAATTGGCCCAATGGGGCTCACAAAATTATCAATTGAAATTAGTTGTCAAAACTGACGTCTTCCAATTTTGGGGCGATAAAAAGGCATTTTACAGAGAAAAATACTGAATTTTTTTTACAGTATTTAAAGAAGCATCTAAATACCTTTCCAAAAATAGCACAAAAACTTTCTACCACCCAATATTAGTTCTTAAATCTGCAAAATATAAAAAACAGATAGTTACGCTTGAGTTATGCTTACGTTTTTTAGTACGGACGACTTTTTTCGTGTTTTTCTTAACACGAACACTTATTGTAAGCTAAAATCTTGGGATTAACATTTGTTTTTATCTTTTTTCACTGTAATTAAAGATAGATCTTCACATTTGCTCTATAATTCATTGTTTGGTAAAAATAAGGAGCCGTCCCATTTTTATATTATGTATCCCTTTAGTTGGTTGGTTCATATTAAATACTGTTAAAAGAATTCACTATTTTCCACTGAAAACAGCCTTTTTTTGCCCCAAAACTGGAAGACGACAGTTTTTGACAATTAATTGTATTTAAATGTGAAAATGTCACTAAAATATCATCTTTAAAAGGGTCTACCGCAGTTAGGCCCATGATTTGGCTTGGGACACCAAGTTTTTTCGGTAGTAAAAAAAAAGCTCTTTCGATTAAGCTTGGTGTGCCAGTGGGTCCAAAAAAAAGTTGAACTCCTTCTATGCGGCGAGTAGACTATAAGTCGTTATAATTAATTTAATTTTTCAATATTTCACGCGTTTGTTGAAGTTTTTTGATATAAAAGTCAAAATTGACAGTCGCGTTTCGCTGAAAGTTGTAAACAATAAACATAGAAACCAAACATATTATTTTCCTGCTCTATGAGTATGACGTCATCATGGGCATTTTCTATTGGCCGGATTTCCGAAGATAAGTGAGCGTACCTTACTAAGTATCTAAATATCTTGGGAATCGACCTGAAAAAAAATTAAGACTCTAGGAAAAGTATTTACGCCGTTAGAAGCGATAGGGGGGCTCGAATCAAAAAAAGTTTTATATACGTTTTATTAGGACTTAAAAGAGCTTTAATACATATTATTAAAAAAGAAATTTTTAAAATAACTAAAATATGTTTTTTTTTTGCTTAGAGAACTGCGGAGCTACCCTAATTGGTATTTGATTTCTTTCAAAAACAATAGAGAGTTAGAGACCTTAGTTATTTATAAGAACGATTTTTCCTAAAAATTTTAAGTTGATTAGCCTTTTGTTTCCTTAGAGTTAGTTAGAGTGTCTACAAAAAACGTGACAGACGGACGGACAGACGGATTCTTTAAAAGTTGTTTAAAACTCGATGAAACGCACGAATTTGCAAGATTTTTTTCTCTGCGACAATATTAGAATTTTCAAAACAATCACAACAATACACCTTGTTTTTGACTTTGAGGAGTATAATAAAAAACTTGATAAAACTTTGCGCTAAAATTTAAATTTAAGCAATTTTTAAAATTACTTACTTACTTCAGGACTTAATGAAGATACTTGTGGTAGAACTGCCATTGTTACTGGAATTCCTTGACCTGAAGTAAACACATGTCTGACTACAACTGGTGGACTGGGTTGCCGTTGCTGGGAAGTAGGACGATTTTTCAGGCCTGACTTAGAAATGTTGTTTCCTTGAATTATTTGGTAGTTTCCCGTCGATTGTAATGGCGGCGTAAATACTTTATGAGATCCTTTTGATGAAGTAACACAACTATACTGAGTTTGTTTGTTTGAAAAATTGTTCGTGTCATTTTTTTTCGATTGCTGTGTTGTTGTAGTTAACAATGAGGGAGGTAATTTTAGTTGGCATCGCAGTTGATCCCTATTTGGGCTGTTTTGAATTACAGCTTGACAGATTTGGTAGCTGCGTTCAAGATTAACTGCCCCAGGAGGAGGCTTATTAGTGCCTCTATTTCGTCCTAAAGTACCAGTTACGCTAGATTTTGGTTTCATTTTAGTATGCGTTGAGACAGCTCTAATTGGTTGGGATGTCCCCAAAGATAAATATGGCAATGCACTTGAACTTTGTACCATTCCTGCTTTAGATAAGTTAGAATTTTGAGTCATTTCGTTTACTACAGAACTAAGGGAAGTTGCTAAATGCGAAACTGACGGTAGGCACACTATTGTTGTGGGAGGTATTACAGTTGTCATTGTTTTACTTATGGCTGGAGTAGTAGTGTAATTACTATTATTTAAACAACAAATACTACTACTTATCAAATTATCGTTGTCGCTTATTTCAGGTGTGAGAGTAACTTCTAATTCCAACTTAACTTGATTTCTAGAATACTCAGAAAAAATGTGCTCCGATAGATTTTTTTCAATTTGATTGCTTTTTGTTTGGTTGCAATTTGTGACACTAACATTTATTTCTTTTCCGCATTGCCAATTAGAAGTTACTGGAAAAGTACCTTCTTCTAATCTAACTTCCAACTCTTCCTTCATTGGAATAACTTCTACGTGTTCACAGTGCTGTATACTTGATTCTACGATATCATCAATTATGCTGGAGGTTGGAGTGTTCAATGATTTATTAGGAATGTTTATTAATTTTTCAGAGCTTGAATCTACTATGCTCCAACAGCATTCTTCAGAACCTGAAACAAGAAGTGAACATAAATAGATTCATTCTGTAAAACGATATACATATGTATTGTGTGTCTAGACATGAACTTTCGACGCAATTAGTCGGTTATATATTTTCAGTGAAGAAGAAAAATAAATATGATAACGATTTCAAAATCTTTTTGTTTTGTCAAAATGAAGGCTAATTTTAATTTTTGCTGATTTTGAAGCCTTCGACGCCGCTTTACTTAAAAACATTTAAGTTAAAAGTGCGTATGGAAATCCCATAACAATCCATCATTTGCATAAACACGATGGTACGTTGTTAGGGCATTTCTAATTTTAGCTAAAAGGGAATGGGATAAGGTTCAATTTGAGTTGGAAAAATTTCCATTACATATTGACTTGCAGATGCTTCAACCTAACAGACTTAAATCAAGGAAGCCCATATGGCAAGAGGAGTTTATTCATCAGCCCTTTTCCGTCACTAATATATGGAAAAATAAGTGGCAAGAAATTGATGATTTAACCAACAAAGAATTGATTGAAGATCCAACGAAGGTAGTTCCAGGGTTTGATCAGCCCAGAAAAGTTTGGAGTATGGTTAATCGCCTTAGAACGTGTCCCGGACGTTGTAATGATATGCTTTATAAATGGAATGCATTACCTAGCCCGCTTTGTGAATGTGTACATTGCCAGAAACTATTAAACATATTGTAGAAGAATGTCCAAACACTAAATTTGAGGGTGGTTTTCAAGAAATACACCAAATAGCTCCAGAAACTTTGAATTGGATATCAACCCTGAAACAGCTGTAACTTTTTCGCTGTGATTTATTGTACCACCACAATTTTGACAACACTGATATGCCTGAGTTCTTTCTATGGTTTTTCTTGGCCGCGAAGTAAATGCTTTACCAGAAGAATAAAAATCGGTCATGGACGTGATAAAATGAACATCACTTATACCGTTTGGAAATTAAACATCTTCCATTTTATAATGTTCATTTGCACCTATTTTTGACATGTATTTATAATATCATATGAATATATATAGAGCATTTCTAGGGAGCCCCAGAAAATTGTTAAAAAAAATTATCTGAAAATAAGGAGCCAATTTCAATTTTTAGTAACAAAAATTCAATTTTTCTAGCACCTGCCGATGAAGCTGAAATTTTAAAAGTTAACTCTTAGAGCTTAAAAATAAATTCTGTTCCGGTCTAAATGAAATTCCGCTGTCGATATTAAAAGTATCTGTTCCAATTCTTGTTTGTCGATATTATAAATACCTGCTTTATAGCGTGTGTCCCGCAAAAAGCGCACGAGCTCGTAAATTTTTACGTATATTTTTTACAGAACTGAAATTTTAGCAGTTATCTAAGAAGACTTTATGCCTTTTTTAACATGCATTTACCTGTTTGACTTTCGGATTAAGCGGAAATGACGTTAATTTTGTATATTTAAATGAGACCCTATAAACGAGAATATGGACAGGAAAAATGTAATTCTGTCTTGCTTATAGACGAATTCAGATTCGGCAGATTTTCTGGTACATCCACAATACCAAACCCGTACACTGTAACTATCAGAAAATTAACCAAATCTGCATTCGTCTATAAGCAGTACAGAATTACATTTTTCCCGTCCATATTCTCGTTCCCTTGACCACTCTAATCATTGCCGTTTGAGGTCAAGGGTTAACAAAACTCCTCTTAAAAGTAGCCTAAATCCCTAATTGACATTGCAAAAATGATTTCATACCGTTAAAATGAATGCAGAAGCTCCAGTGGTTTTAAAACACTGATCGCGCAAGGGTCCTCTCGTACCTTCAAGCTTCCGTTGCACTTATACGTTGGATATCTTTCTTCTATTGCTAATAAAGTTTAAGGTCTATACTTTCTGACTCCTCAGCAAAAGTTCCCGTTTCAAATTGGCGGTTATTTAAACGGGATCCAACACTTTCACTGAAATTTAAAAAAATTACCCTATTAACCAAACGTTAGGGGTCTCAATCATTCCGAGTGCCTAATTGGCAGCTAGAGATTCTTAAAGATAAAACAAGACAGAACTCCTACTTTTACAAATGATTTGAAAGATTTTTCGGCCGATGATAAAATTCAAGATATTCGCAATTTTGCTAAAGTCCAAAAATTTATCAAATTCCTGGCAAAGTTAAAAAAAAACCATACCAAAAGCTTTGTTTTTTTTATTTGTTATCTCAAAAGAAAAATTTTCTTTCTAAAATATTCCAAAAGTTGGAAAACCTCGATATCCCGAACTTTTGAACAGCAGTTTATTTTGACATTTTTAGAGACATTATTTTAATGAAAATACAATCATTTTAAGAAAAATAATCACTAATATTAATGATTTTATAGCACTTTGAAAATGGCTAATTTGGTCCTACACTCTACAAAGATCTCTATGACTAAATATACGATTATGATAAAATTAGGTGATTTTTAAAGAGCTATAGAATCGTTCATATTTGTGATACATCATTTTTTTAAAAACTATTGTATTCTTATAAATGAATGTTCCTATAAATGTCAAAATATATATTTTCGGACGCATGTTCATATAAACTTTTTTCTTAAAATCGGTTTAGGAATTACCCCCTGAATTTTTTCCTAGTTATTTGGTAACACCCTGTATAGGGTGTTGCATTTAATAATACAAAATTGATGTCATTTCCGCTTAAACCGGAAGTCATATATTTTTGTAAATACATGTAAAAGGAGGCTAAAAGTCTCCTTGGACCATTCCTAAAATTTCAATTCTGTAGAAACTATACGTAGAACGTTATGAGCTCGTGCGCTTTTTGCGGGACACACGATATAGGATGTTTTTCCAAATCTACTAAAAAATTCTAATAACTTATAACTGGCGACCGATAAGCAGGGTTGCCACGATGATATTATATATCAAAGATATAAATCAAGATATATACGATTTATTCATCAAGATATACATATATCATGATATTTTCCTTTTCAAAAAAAAAGTATATAAGTGGCAGCACATACAAGTATTCTAAAGATTGCAAGGAAAATTCCCTACATATTATTTATCTAGCGTTTTGACCTTACTTCATAAAGTTTCTACTGTAAATTTTTGTTATTTTAAATAATAAGTCTGCAATAATAATTCTAAAGCATCCCCACAATGTATGGAAATATTTTTCCTGTGAATCTAAAGTTAATAATACACATATCTATCTTAGTTCAAAAGTATGGTGTTGTTATTTTTATGCAATTTTATAAAAAAATAAGTAATTACAAAAAGGTTCGTTGATATATCATAGTATCCGATATATATCATAAATATCCGATTGATACGATATTTATATAAATATCATGATATTTGCCAACCCCGCCGATAAGTATCCTCTCGTCGTTCTCAAAAATCTTTGCGTCAATCCTTGCTAAGAGGTTAATAACATTTTTTAACAAAAATAATCTGCTTCATAATTTTCAACATGTTTTTTAAAAAAGAAAAACAACGAGTCAGCACTTTTAAATTTTTTAAACCCAGTGTTTGACATCTAAGAACACGATAAATTTGCCCTTGGCACCATTTTGGACTTACAAAAGGCATTTGATTGTCTTAACCACGAAAGGTTATTGGAAAAGTTGTTATTCCAACCTATTCTTGATCTTTAACTATTGTCAACTTTTTAACTATTATTAACATATTGATATTTTGACACATGACGTGTCATTTTTTTTAATTTTAACTTGAAAACATAATAAAGCGGCAGATATGGGAAAAAGTAGTGATAGTTGATTATAATTATTATATCAACTCACTCTAGAAAAAAGAACTTTGTAATATCGTATAAACATTAATAATACATTATAATTAAAACATTAAAAACCCACTTAAAGCTCAATGCAAATAACATTTACTTTAACTTGAAAAAGATCCGTCTCGTGCGATTTTCCAGCATTTTATAAGAGTAACCGTAACTTAAGTTTCGTTAAATCACAAGAAGTTGTAAGTAACCAGATGATTATGTACCTTCTCAAAGAAAATATACCTAATCCCAGATGCTAAAGGCGTTCTTCGAATCAACATGTATACGTTTCTGTAACCTTTCGCGCCCGTATTCTTCTGCATTCGGTGAGTGAACAGTTTACCCTTAAAATTTCTAAGAACGTAGTGGGACCTATCGAGCCTCTCTTCGTCGTCGGTGAATGGGAGGTTATTATTTAACACTTTCCTGACGAACTATGGTTTATCGGGTCGTACCGTGCTCTGCTATGGGTATTTTTTTTAACATTTCTAGAGATTGTCGGTGAAGGGTTAGAATGTATTCGTAGTGTGGCCCTTCGGAGGGCGATGCTCCACCGTCGATAAAAGAGGGCTCCCCTTAAACATTTTCAAGAATGTGTGTGTACTTTCAGAAGGTTTCCCTTGCAGAAGTAATTGGATGGCAACCTGATTCATAGTGATTTAGCTGTAGTTTGGTGGAACGCTGTTAGATTGCTTGTTAGGTAGGTATTTTGCTTCATATCAAAAGAGTTCTTCTGGCATCCATTTCTCTCTTTTGAACTTACCTTACCTTTGGGCCTATTTTACAAATAGGTGCTAAATAAGATTTCAAAAAGATTTTTGCAAAAATTTCTCCGCCCCCTAAATGGCCCCCGAAGAGTAATATTCAATTATGTTGGATTCACACAAAACTTGGTCAACATCAGATGCAAAATAAGGTTCTAAATAATTTAAAAACAAATGTCTTATTTTAAACAAAATTTCTTTATCCCATTTGAGAAGTGGGTTCTAACCCAGGAAAATAAAACAAAAATTAATACAATCTGCCGAAAAATTATTTGTTAACTTTTTTTTTCACCATTATCTCTATATTGCCATAATATACAACATATCAAAAGTCCCCTAAGATCCCGTGCCGGCGTCGCTCCAAAAATGAATTTGGATATGTCCGTAATTCCTCAGGTTAATAAAACCAACTAAAATTTTTACAAAGAAGTGTTAGCTCTTGTCCTTTCAATAAGTTACAACCCCCTAACAAAGGCCCACAGTATCTATTAATCTTTAAAAAAAAATAATACAAAAAAATGTAACAAAATTTTTAATACAAAGCAAACTATGCATTTAAGGTCTTCTCAATAAATTGAATGAAATACATGGTGTTTAACGTGATGATATTCTCTATTGCTCCCAGAATAATGGTCCCATCACTTTAAAATTCCATTTAATTTATTGAGATAGCCTTAAATACATAGTTTGCTTTGTATTAAAAATTTTGTCATATTTTTTTATATCATTTTTTTTAAAGATTAATAAATACTCTGGGGCTTTTTTAGGGGGTTGTAACTCATTGAAAGGACAAGAGCTAACACCTCTTTGTAAAAATTTTAGTTGGTTTTATTAACCTGAGGAATTACAGACATATCCAAATTCTTTTTGGAGCGCCTGTATACACGCAGTTGATAATTTACAAGACCCTTTATTGCCGATTATGTATCTTATGGGTTAAATTAAAACCCTGGTTGAAAAATTTTGGAAGAAATTTTCCTCGTTTTTGTATTTTAGCCGGTGTTAAAAGTATACCAACGTCATCCATAATTGACACTACTACGCGATAACGGTCGCTCGATGGAAAAGTGTGTATGAATTTTTTTGTAGGTAATTGTTCAATCTGCAATTTACATTCTACATTTTTTTTTGTCCGACCAATAAGAAAAGATTTATTTATCAAAAACTGTCCTCTTCGACCTTTGACCCTCTAAAATGGCATGACGCCGGCACGGGATCTTAGGGGACTTTTGATATGTTGTATATAATGGCAATATAGAGATAATGATAAAAAAAAAGTTAACAAATAATTTTTCGTCAGATGAATTCCTAAATCACTGGGTTATTCTTAGAGGGGTATAGAAATTAAAAAAAAAAAAGAAATTTCAGTTTTTAAAACTAGTTATTTAAAACTAGGGATGTAACGGAGTTCCGGCCGACCTAGTGACTCCGGTCAATCCGGCTACTTGTCTGGAGTACGGCCTTCGGCCCTTTTAATCCGGATTAGCTGGAGTGCCATTTTTTTTGGTCAACATTTTAGGTTTTATGTTTTGATTGCTATAAAGAAATAAAAGTAAATTAAGTCACTTTGGCTGGTAGGGGAGGAAACTAAGCACAAAAATCCCATAAAGCTCGTATTTTTTTTGGCCAAAGTGGATTAAGATGCGTTTTTTTGCATTTGGTTGGGAAAGACTCCTAGAAAAAATGTTTCCATTTTTTATTTTGTGGTCTTGCCCTGTTGCCCCTCAAATAGTCCCTTTAAAAAAAAATGATTTGCACCAAATTTTGTAAATAGGTACGAAATAAGGTCCTAAAAAGATTTTCCAAAAATGAAATTTATTAAAAAATTTCCTTAACCTTCCAAATCACCCTTCTATTGGGTATAAAATTCAGTTTTGTTGGAATTGTACCAAAATTTGTAGATGTATGCAAAATTATATGTTTAAATACTTTTTAAAATATTTTTTTGCCTAAAAAATATCCTTGGCCCCCTAAATGGCCCTATTCGGAACGAGTAATATTCAGATTTGTTGGATTGACACCAAAACTTGTAAATATATGCAAAATGATATGTTTAACAACTATTGGTAAATTTTTGTTTAAAAAAATTCCTTAGCCCCCAAATTTAACATTCAGAGTTGTTGGATTTGCACTAAAATTTGTAGATATATGCTAATTATATACAGGGTGTTACCAAATAACTAGGAAAAAATTCAGGGGGTAATTCCTGAACCCATTTTAAGAAAAAAAGTTCATATAAACATGTGTCCGAAAATCCTTCGTTTCTGAGATACAGGGTGTCAAAGTTTCTCAAATGAAATTTTAATCTTAAGATTACTAAAAAGCTAAACCAGATATTTATTTGAAATAATAATAAAAAAAAGAAATTAATTAACCCTTCATTGTTAACTATGTTTTATTTTCATTACCATAAAAAAGCCAAACTTAAAAAACAAATTTTGTTGCCTTTGGGCAATGAATTTTTTACTCGAAAACGGTTAGCTTTATGAAAAAAGAACACGACATTAATTTTAAAGATCATATTCTAGGGCTTCTAATTATTTTATGAAAATACCAAAAAAGTAACACACAAAAAAGTTGGGGGTGAACAACCCCCATGGTACCCCCAAATGTGGCCCTTCCATTTATAATTTTTATTTTTTTTCTACCGCACTTTATGCCTAATGGTAAAAAAATTACCCGTGCTAAGTTTTAAATAAATATCTGGTTTAGTTTCTTGGTAATCTTAAAAAAAAAGTTTTTTTTTATAAACTTTGACACCCTGTATCTCAGAAACGAAGGATTTTCGGACACATGTTTATATGAACTTTTTTACTTAAAATGTGTCCAGGAATTACCCCCTGAGTTTTTTCCTAGTTATTTGGTAACACCCTGTATTTAACAACTATTTTTAGTACATTTTTGTATAACAAAATTCCTTAGCTTCCTAAACGGCCCCCTTCTTTGGGATATAAGATTTTTTGGAGTTGCACCAACATTTTTGGGTGTTTGCAAAATTATATGTTAAACCAACATTTTTTCAGTACATTTTTGTTCCAAAAAATTCCTTAGCCCCCCAAATGGCCCCCTTTTCCTGTTGTTATGCAAAATTAATTGCTCCACAACCATTTACAGTACATTTTTGTTTAAAAAAGTTCTTAAGCCCCTCGAATAGCCACCTTTTACTGGGTATGAAATCTGTTGGAATTGCACCAAAATTTTTTGGATGTGTGCAAAATTGTTTAATGTTCTTTAGTTTGGGTACCTACATGTTGAGAACTGATATTTTACGATCCTCATTCAAACTATGTTGGCTACTACCGCAAGTAAAATATGACACATTACTTAGACCCGGTAAAAGGGGGCTATACGGGGGGCTAAGATTCTTTTTTTAAATAAAAATGTACTATAAATGGTTGTTCAGCAAACAATTTTGCACACATCCCCAAATTTTTTTTAATGTTAACAAATCGTATTCCCAGTAGAAGGGGGCTATTCGGGGGGCAAAGAAACTTTTTTGGAACAAAAATGTACTGAAAAAGTGTTGTTTTAACATATAATTTTGCAAACACCCAAAAATGTTGGTGCAATTCCAACAAATCCTATATCCCGAAGAAGGGGGCCATTCGGGGGGCAAAGAAACTTTTTTGGAACAAAAATGTACTGAGAAAGTGTTGTTTTAACATAAAATTTTGCAAACGCAAAAATTCTATATTCCGAAGAGTACTACAAATTGTCGGTTAATATATAATTTTGCATACATCTACAAATTTTTAGTCTACTCGCCGCATAGAAGGAGTTCAACTTTTTTTTGGACCCACTGGCACACCAAGCTTAATCGAAAGAGCTTTTTTTTTACTACCGAAAAAACTTGGTGTCCCAAGCCAAATCATGGGCCTAACTGCGGTAGACCCTTTTAAAGATGATATTTTAGTGACATTTTCACATTTAAATACAATTAATTGTCAAAAACTGTCGTCTTCCAGTTTTGGGGCAAAAAAAGGCTGTTTTCAGTGGAAAATAGTGAATTCTTTTAACAGTATTTAATATGAACCAACCAACTAAAGGGATACATAATATAAAAATGGGACGGCTCCTTATTTTTACCAAACAATGAATTATAGAGCAAATGTGAAGATCTATCTTTAATTACAGTGAAAAAAGATAAAAACAAATGTTAATCCCAAGATTTTAGCTTACAATAAGTGTTCGTGTTAAGAAAAACACGAAAAAAGTCGTCCGTACTAAAAAACGTAAGCATAACTCAAGCGTAACTATCTGTTTTTTATATTTTGCAGATTTAAGAACTAATATTGGGTGGTAGAAAGTTTTTGTGCTATTTTTGGAAAGGTATTTAGATGCTTCTTTAAATACTGTAAAAAAAATTCAGTATTTTTCTCTGTAAAATGCCTTTTTATCGCCCCAAAATTGGAAGACGTCAGTTTTGACAACTAATTTCAATTGATAATTTTGTGAGCCCCATTGGGCCAATTTGGACGGTAAAAATATCATTTAAAAGATAGAAGTACTCCTAACAGTCCCGATTTACACAGAGTTCAACTTACGCCTGTATTTGCCCAAAATTAAATCTGAAAATGTCACTAAAATATCATCTTTAAAAGGGGCTACCGCAGTTAGGCCCATGGTGTGGCTTGGGACACCAAGTTTTTTCGGTATTAAAAAAAAGCTCTTTCGATTAAGCTTGGTGTGCCAGTGGGTCCAAAAAAAAGTTTAACTCCTCCTATATGGCGAGTAGACTATTTGGAAATTATCCCGAAATCCCGGGATTGAATCCCGATCCCGAAATTTGCATTCCCTAGTGCCAATCCAATAACTCTAAATATTTTACCCAGTAAAAAGGGGCCATTTGGGGGGCAATGGAATTTTTTTAAACAGAAATTTACTGCAAATAGTTGTCAAACATACCATTTTGCATACAGCTACAAATTTTTGTGCAAATCCAACAAATCTGAATATTACTCATTCCGAATAGAAGGGAGCCATTTAGGGGGCCAAGAATATTTTTTAGACAAAAAAATATTTTGAAAAGTTGGTAAACAATTCTGGTCCAAATTCAACAAAACTGAATTTTTTTATAAAAGGGGGCCATTTAGGAGGTTAAAGGAATATTTTAAAGAATTTCTTTTTTGGAAAATGTTTCTGGGACCTTATTTCGTACCTATTTACAAAATTTGGTGCAAATCAATTTTTTTTTATAAAAAGGGGCTATTTGGGGGGCAACGGGGCAAGACCACAAAATAAAAAATGGAAATTTTTTTTCTAGGAGTCTTTCCCAACCAAATGCAAAAAAAGTTAGAGGTGGAATTCTTTGTTTCCTCGTCTATGGAGTTACTGCCTCCGACAAATTCAAAAAGCAGGATTTACTGCCTTCGGCCGACGATTGGACTCTCAATCCTATGCATCCTTATTTATAACCTTATTTTGCATCTGATGTTGACCAAGTTTTGTGTGAATCCAACATGATTAAATATTACTCTTTGGGGGCCAATTAGGGGGTGGACGAATTTTTTTAGATAAATAATTTTTGCAAAAATCACCTGTTTGTACAATTTGGTGCAGATCCATCGTGATATAACGTTTCAAACGCTCCAGAAAAGGTCAAAAGGTAAGTTTAAAATGAAGAAATGAATGTTAAAAAAACATTTTTGATATGAAGAAAAAAACCGAAATACAGGGTGTTGCAAATCTATGGGTCTATTAGATGTATCTGGAGAACCGCTTTACCTAGCGCTCTGATTTTTTTTTTATTAATTCTTAGGACATAAAATCTATAGCTCTTAAATATTTTGAAATTTGGGCGACTTCCGGTTTTACCGGAAACTGACACCCACTTCCTTATTTTAAATAGAATACCCTATTTTTTATTACGGATTTGGATTCCTTTTTAAATTTAATGATAACTTTGTTAATATGACCATACCCCAAATTTGGGCCGTTTTCCTGGAAAAAATTATTTTCACCAAGATTTGACTTTCGCAACTGTTTTGAAAACAATTTATTTTTAAAACATGAATTAATTTTTCGTAATAAAATTTGCACCACTTATTAACAAAGCCCAAAGGAATGTTTAGTAAAAAAAAAATTAGCATTTTTACTAACCGGAAGTGGAAATTTTTTTGGTTAAACTTAAGAAAATTAAAAGTGATTTTTCTCAAAAAAATCAAATGCAACTAGTATCTTTTTATTAGTCCAAGAGATTGCTTTTTTTATTTGCTTTCCATTGGTACTATGGTTCCCTATACCGATTCTTAACCGTTTTGGGGATACGCGCAAAATAAGGAAATTCCCAAGTAAAGCTCGTGCTCTTACATTACCAGGTACTGTTATAAGTGGTAATCCCATTACGATTTACCTTATTTTTATGCCCATTTGCACAGAAAAACGAACTATTTCAGATTTTGGCTAACTTTCCTCCGCCCCCTAGACCTCCAAAACATCTCCAAAAAAAAATATTTAAATTTGAAATTTTTTAACATAATTAAAAGAACAAAAAATGGACTTATGCACAAAGAAAAATGAACCATTTTAGATTTTGGCTAACTTTCTCCAGTCCCCAAGACCCCCAAAACATTTCCAAAAAATAAAATTTTCATGTTTTTACCATAATTACAAAGAAAAAAACGCACGTATGCACAATTAAAAAGCGCAACCACTTTAAATTGTATCTAACTTTCCCCCAATCCCCAAGCCCCCAAAACATCTTTTGGGTGCGATTTAGATTTCTATGGGCTGTAAAACTTAAAAAATAAAAATATGCTAAATCGTAATGGAAATACCACTTATAACAGTACCTGGTAATGTAAGAGCACGAGCTTTACTTGGGAATTTCCTTATTTTGCGCGTATCCCCAAAACGGTTAAGAATCGGTATAGGGAACCATAGTACCAATGGAAAGCAAATAAAAAAAGCAATCTCTTGGACTAATAAAAAGATACTGGTTGCATTTGATTTTTTTGAGAAAAATCACTTTTAATTTTCTTAAGTTAAACCAAAAAAATATCCACTTCCGGTTAGTAAAAATGCTAATTTTTTTTTTGTTAAACATTTCTTTGGGCTTTGTTAATAAGTGGTTCAAATTTTATTACGAAAAATTAATTCATGTTTTAAAAATAAATTGTTTTCAAAACAGTTGCGAAAGTCAAATCTTGGTGAAAATAATTTTTTCCAGGAAAACGGCCCAAATTTGGAGTATGGTCATATTAACAAAGTTATCATTAAATTTAAAAAGGAATCCAAATCCGTAATAAAAAGTAGGGTATTCCATTTTAAATAAGGAAGTGGGTGTCAGTTTCCGGTATAACCGGAAGTCGTCCAAATTTCAAAATATTTTAGAGCTATAGATTTTATGTCCTAAGAATTAATAAAAAAAAAATCAGAGCGCTAGGTAAAGCGGTTCTCCAGATACTTCTAATAGACCCATAGATTTGCAACACCCTGTAGAATGGCGCACGCCAAAAAATTTAACTGCGATCCAACAGCGCTCCACCAAACTACAATTAAGTCACTGTGAATCAGGTTGCCACCCAATAACTTCTGCAAGGGAAACCTTCTGAAAGTACACACACATTCTTAAAAATGTTTAAGAGAAGCAACACTCTTATCGACGGTGGAGCATCGCCATCCGAAGGGCCACACTACGAATACATACTAACCCTTCATCAAGAATAGATCGGATTGTATTGTATAACAGAACCAATGTTTCAAATTTCAAAAGATTAATGAGCGCGTGCAGAATATTTAGACATTTTGTTTTTTTTTTTCTAAAGAAAGAGGGGTAATCATTTTAAAGATATTGTTATTTTCCATGCAATGGTTGTGACAAATTAAAATTTAATTTTTAATTTTTTGACGCCTTTTTATAAAAAGAGTAAAGCATTTTTGAGAAATATTTTACTTTATAAAATGTTTAAAATGGACACCCTTAGTACTTAACTTACTTACTTAACCAAGGGGCCATTCATTAGATAAAATAAGTGTCCATTTTTTTAGTAATTTGTAGTGAAATTTGCTTGGAATTTGTGTAATTATTGTAAATTTTTTTTTTTCATTAAATTGACTCTCGAGATAAATGGTAATAAAACATCTGTTTTAAATTTTCTTAATTATTTCTTGTGGAGTCTCCATATTTTCGGTTAAAATGGAATAATTTTTTTTTGTATGCCAAAAGTTAGAATTTTTTCCAAAGTATTATCTAAATTTAGTTTTAGGTAAATATCACAAATCGTTTAAAAGTTATCGCCGGAAAACGGCTCAAATGTTATTTCAATAAGGGGTATACCGATTTTGATTTTTGTGACGTTATCGTACAGTTTATTTTTTCTCTTTAAAATGAGGTATCGCAAGATAAGGGTTGAAATTTAAAATTTTTATGTTAGGGTGGCTATAGTGGGGGTTGAACAAAAAAATCTATTTTATATTTTTAGATGATTTGCTATATTAACAAAGTTATAGGGGGTGGCTACTCTGAAATTGAACACACTGTATAATCAGCCAAATATAATCCAATGCGCCGTCGCTAATGACCACAGCGTGTGTGATTAAAGAAAAAAAAAGTGGCTTATAAAAAATCGTTATAAATTTACTGTGCACGATAGTACCATCGCGTTTATGCGCAATTTTTTTGCCACCTTGTATTAACGTTCGATCTAGAAAATTTCACCACGACTCTTGCCAATTGCCATGGACAGGTTAATTTTTAAATTTTTACATTGTTAAAACCAGGGTTGGCAAATATCACGATATTTATACAGGTTGTCTCAAAATGGGCGCCCACAGACCCCAAATCGTGGAAAAGGAACACAAACGATTTACAAAATCAGTAACGAAAATTTTTTGTGCGGGCCCATTCCAAAGATATGGGGCAAAGGTACAAACTTTGCACCCTTATAGCGACTTTCTTGAGTAATAATAAAACATAATTTACTTAATTATTGAAAGACAGGGACTAAACCCAATTATTTATTGCAAAATTTCGGTCCAATGATGTTTATTTACCATAAGAAAAGATTGTTAATTTTAAGAATATTACCCCAAAATCTATGCGGCAACATTGTCTTACCTTTTGATTTTGATCATGACAAAGAACAATGGTATGTTCAGATATGACATCTTGCATAGAGTTTCTAAAAAATGACGTCACCTTGGTGACAGAAAATCGTAGACCTATAAATTTTTGCGGTATATGAACTAAATTTGATCTATTTATTTAAACGTCAAAAAGAAACTGCACTTTGACATTTATTTGAAGATTTTGCTTTTTATAATTTAGAAGCATGTAATTATAAACTTTGATGTTATTTAAACTAAGTATTAAACCACGGTTCATGACTTGTAAACTATGTCGGTGCCTAGCAGTGCGTCCAAAAAATACTGCCAATGAAGATTTCACATTGGCCCTATGGGCCTATGGGGATGAACATGGAAACTATGGAGCAAACTCAAAGTTTTATCATACTTACGAAGTAGTGCCCGTAAAACTGGAAAGAAGAACAAATGTGGAGGTTAGACAAATTATTGCCGCGAATAAATTAGTATAAAAGAAAGAATAGATAAACGTTAAGATTTTTTACAAATAATTAATCATGAATGGTTAGGATATCTTAAAATGCCAGAAAAAATATTGCCAAAGAAATGTTTTCATCCGTCTTACCGGGAATAAGAGAAGCAGGAAAGCTACTGAAATTATTGTAGAATGCTTTCATGCGGGAAAGGATGAATCCCCGTAATTTGCAAAAATAAGACGCTTCTTTATGAAGAATTTTGACGTCGGAAAAAGGAAGGAATCTGTTCCTGAACTTTCAAAATAAAAATTGCATCAAAATGGAGAAACGCCAAAAATAAATGTTTTAAAAAAAGCTGGCAAGAAATTAGGATGGTACCAATTGGTGTAGGCAGATTAATAAAAAAAATATGGAATATCCTGATGTGGATATGGCAATATCATGATCAACAACTCTAACAACAAACAATTTATTTTTTAAAAGATTAAAACTGTTGAAATACTTTTTTAGATTCGTATATTTGTTGTGTGTATAAGTTAAAATTTATAAAAGAAAAAAAATATTTTTTTAATTACTTTTTCGTTTCATTCATGTTTCTTTGGTATGCGTCCACAAAGGGCGCGCAAGGGGGTGGGGCTGAACTCCTCTAGGTTTTAAAAAACAGGTAGTAAAATCTAGGTTTTTCAAAAATTCTTAGAAAAATTCGAAGATATGTCTGCTGGTTGCCAGTGTATCAGTGTTCGTTCGGGTTCCTGAAGCATTTTTATTTGTCCAAGAGCAAACATTTTGCAAAAA
This sequence comes from Cartodere bifasciata, assembly GCA_963920755.1. NCBI lineage: Eukaryota > Metazoa > Arthropoda > Insecta > Coleoptera > Latridiidae > Cartodere > Cartodere bifasciata. The sequence goes on from OY987195.1 coordinate 9,417,699, forward strand.
GTTTTGGTGTTCGCTTCCAAAAGTTGTTCATTTTTGGAAAAGTATAAAATTTTATTCCACTTCCTGGAGTCCAAAATGTTTGCAAGTTGGAACGGCACAATTTGCCATGATAAAAAGTAAACCCAAAGTATAGTAGACGATGAAATTAAATAATGTTAAACAATAAACGCACAGTCACACACACGAATTTACTTTTAAAAGAAACCGAATCTACACTTTTAAAAACGTCAAATTCTTTTTTTAATTACATTAAACGTCAAAATCAAGTTATTTGAACTCGATAACTAGATTCCCAGTAAATCTTTAGCCAAGATGACGTCACGGCGTCGTAAGAACAGAAAAGTGAGCATACCATTGTTCTTTGTCATGATTTTGATTAAAGTTGCCATGCTCGTAACTAAGGCATAAATTTTATTTATCAATCATTAATTTATTGTAGCTCAGTGGTTAAGGGGTAAGAATCTGCAAATTGTGCTCACGGTCTGAAATTCACAAAGTCATCAAAAAAGTGTACCCTAGGGGGGCCCATGGAAACATTTGAAAATATTGCGAACCCAAAGTGGTTATTGGATCTTCTTAGAAACCCAAATGTAAAGTTTCAAGAAAAATTTTAAAACGCAACGGTATAAAAAAATAAAGTAACCGTAAAAAAAGAAGGGGGCACAGCGGGGCTCCTATCAAAATTTCGAAATGTCTCATCGAGCCATTTTTTTTTAAAGTTCTTGAAGAGTATATGATGTAAATTTCAGACCGTGAGCACAATTTGCAGATAGAGGCCTTATTTTTCCCCTTAACCACTGAGCTATTGTTTGCGTCCATTTTTACTTCAAGTTTTTTTAAATGGTTCCTTTTACTAACAAGAAATGGTAATACGAATCCACAGCATTAAGTGCCCCTATAAAATTCCTGTGAGAATAGAGCAGATTTGATCCAAATGGTAAAGGTGTGTTTAGTTTGGAGTAAAGACACTAGAATAATTAGAGAATTTATGAAACTTAAGCTTGATTTAGAGATCAATTAACTTAACTTCACTTATAATTAACGTAGCGCGACTGAAATAAATTATACGAAAGATGAAATCGCATTTACAGATCCAATTAACTTAACTTGACGTTTACTTAAGGTTCTATTTCTTAATTTTGGTAAATTTCATCTAATTTTATGTTAAGTAAGCCTCATCACAGAGCCATCTATCGGCTACTAGACCAAATTTTTAAAATTACAAAGATTATCGAAGAATTTCATATAAATTTCTGTATATTTACAGAAATAAGACGATTCTAACATTTACCGATAGATGGCGTTTACTAAATTTTCTTGTGCTTAACTAACGTATAAATTTATACTATAAATGCCTTAATTTAGTCAAGTCAAGTTAAGTGGAGTAAAGTAGCTTTGAGTGGCGTTGAGTTAAGTTAATTGATCTCTAAATCAAGCTTTAAATTAAAGACCCACCGAACGATAATTTTCTGATAGCAGTATTTATTTGTGCTATTCCTTTTCCTACTATTAATTTTTTGGGTATTTATTGAAGCTTGCTTCAAATCTAAAAATAAATTTAATGTTTTAACGAAACGGTTAATTTATTTTTTCATTTTATTATTAAAAAGTATAAAAAAATTAAAGCATGCTTACTTGCTAAATAAATAAAATCTATGTTTGACCACAAATAAAAATTTAATAAGTCTTTTGGATTCTCCTATGGAATGGGCGGCAGTTCTATGAATTTTGATGATACCATAGAATAACATCAAACTGGCTAGTCTTTTATTCCAGTGTCTTTAGTTTGGAGCAGTATCAGAAATTTATAATATTTGAATGAAATAAATAAATGTGTGAGCTCCAATGCAGAATTACAATCATTCCCCAAATGAAGAACCTCGAGAAGAACAATAATTGATGTGTTACCAGAAAAGTCCAAACATATTTTGTTATGGCCGTAATTTTTAACAGTTTTGTTTATATTCATAGAAATATATAGAATATGGTAACTCAAATTAAAATTTTAAAGGGCCTTTAAAATTTTTAACGGCCTTTAAAATTTTTAACGGCCTTTAAAACAGTTTTCAAGCGTTTTACGTCAACGTGACGCCCTTTAAAATTTTATCTTTTAACGGAAAAGTTACAGAATACACCCCTATTAATGCTATAGGATGCGCGAAAGCAAAAAGTGCCAAATTGAAGATGACACGAACGGGTTCATGCACATGCGCATTGGCAGTGCAATCAAAATGATTGGCGTTCATTGTTTCTCCGAGTAATGACGATCTTCTACGACGGTGATCATTTCTTATTATACTCTTCACAAGAGTATATTGCAATCGATCAGAAAATCCTAAAATCGTCAATTTTCATCGTAGAGCAAAAATTCTTGCAGATTCGTGCGTTTCATGACTTTTTAAGATTTTCATTTTTTGTCCGTCCGTCGGTCGGTAGGTCGGTCTGTATGTATGTCACGTTTCTTGTAAACACGGTATCTTAAGAACCAAATCTCCAAACCATTTCAAATTTTAAGGAAAAATCGATCCCTATAAGAGGAAGATCCCTATTGATTTTGACGAGAATCCGAGTACTGCAAAGCCCCCTTTTCAGCCCCCCAAAGGAAAAAAAAATCGTAGCTCGACTATTATTCAATTTACAAAAAAAAATATTGGACATAAAACATAGACAATTTAATTCTTTACCAAAAAATATCCCTTAGTTTTTTTGTCCGACCCCCCAATTACCCCCCAGCACAAAAAAACCTCCTAACTCCGTTATTATTCAATCTACAAAAAAAAAAATATGTTACAAAATTAATAAAAATTTAATTTTCTATTAAAAATGATGGTTCATTTTTTGTAAAATTTGCTAGTAAGGTCAAAAAAACAAAAACTAAAAGATTTCAATAGCAAAAAACTTCCAGTCCAAAACACGTCACGCGTCGGTCAAGAAGGCCATGCCATAAATATTTCAAACAAAGAAACAAAGCCAGCTGTCAAAACAAATAACCTTAAATATCTTAAACGTCAGAACTGGCGTTTATTCTCTTCGTTAACAAAATTCTTCGTCTTTTCTGTTAATAGTGTGCACTCTTCGCAGATTTTATTTACAAATTTTTTTTTTTATAAGAAACTATTAATTATCCTGTAATAGTTTTCTTGTGAAGAGTATACCATAGAATGTGTAGCAATTATATAAAATATTGATTTAGCTTTGATTTCAAAAACATAAAATTACACTTCTACCGAATCCGAGTTCTACTCAAGCTACTCATTTGCGAAGAGTAACTACTACGCGTTTCGACTTTTACCCATTCTTGTTGGTTGTTTTTAAACGAACCGGTTTATACTCATGCGCATTTTAATCTGCGCGGAGTTCAATTTGACACGCCTTTAGAAACAGGAATTAGAGATCTTTTATTTTACATCTGTGTTTTTATTTCGAACATACATTAGTTTTTAACAACTACCATATGATTTTATTGATTTGTTACATTTTATAAAGAATAAGTTTAAAATTCAGGTATTCAAACAATTTTGTATTTTTAAAATTAAAAATAAACATTAACCTATTTCCGAGCCTATTTCCTAATGTCAAATTGAATTTTCATGTGTGCTCACCTACTAACTTGATTTTTTCTAAACTAAGCGGATTTAAACTAACAGTGTTGCCAAACTTTGCTAAGTTTGCAGCCCCATATATTTGAAATGGGGCCCCCAATAAAATTTTTGTTTCTGATTTTGTATATCGTTTGTGTTCCTATACTACGCCTCGGGGTCCGTGGGCGCCCATTTTGAGACAACCTGTATATATTTATTTTTTGTACGTCTGGTATACAGGGTGTTACCAAATAAGTAGAAAAAAATTCAGGGTGTAATTCCTGTAGCCATTTAAAAAAAAAAGTTTCTATAAACATATGCCCGATTTTGACTTTTTTTTTTCTTACAGCCCCCTAAGGGCCGCCACTATTAACCCACTTTTTTAAATTTTACAAAGGTGAAAATATTCCTAGTAATTAGATAAATCTAAAAGGTCTTATAAAATTTTTTGAAAAAATTATTCTTTTCGAAATTATAGCGAAAAAACTGATTTTTTAGGGGTTTTTGGGGGAGCTGTATCTCAAAAACGAAGGATTTTTGGACACATGTTCATATGAACTTTTTTTCTTAAAATGAGTTTAGGAAGTACCCCCTGAAATGTTTCCTACTTATTTGGTAACACCCTGTATGTTACGATTTTTGTTTGCACGATTTCTTAAGAATCAAGTTAAAATTTTCAGGAAAAATTGGTTGCTCTAAAAGGAAGAACCATATTGTTTTTAAAAAAGATCGGATAATTACAAAGGGGGTACCTGGGCCCCCCAACTTTTAAAAAACTCATATCTCGGTTATTATCAAATTTATAGAAATAAACCGCTCAACAATTAATCTTCCGATTTTTTTTAGTGATAATTTTTTGTCATAACAACTTGGGAGCCTATATTATAAAATGACATAATATTCCTTATAATATTTTCTGCCAAGCGTGCAAAAAAAAATATTGTTTAAATTCTTAAAAAGTTACATTTTGTTTTACTTTTTTTTTTGCTGTTTTAAAAGTCAGACGAGGTTTTTTCTTCTTAGTTTTAAATGGTATCCTTTGAGACACAATTAAATTACTGTTTGACCTAGGATAGCTTAATGGGGCTCTGGTCCAAGAAAGAGGCCAAACTTTTTTTGTGTCACATATTGTTATTTCTGTTGAGCAGTTTATTTGTTTTACAGAATAAATGGTTATTATTTTCTAACCAAAAAATATCATGAGTTTTTTGTGTTCACTTAATCCTTAATGTAAAAAAATTATAATCCTAGATTTCAGTAATAAAAAAGTTTCTAAGTAATAAACTTTGTTGGCCTAGATGGCTTTGACAAACAAAAGAAAGTTGCGTTCAACTTTTAAATCTTTAACGTCAGAATTTACATTCACATAACCTCTTCCCTAACAAAATTAGTTTCTTTTGTTCTTATGTTAATAGTTTTAATATTAACAAAAAAAAAACTATTTTTTTGCTTATTACTGTGAGGAGTATCTTATAAATTGTTCAAATTTTTTTTATAAAAAATGTTAAACTCCAAAAATCGACAAGTCTGTAAAGAATATAAATCCTACCGGTTTCGACTTCTACCCATTTCTTGTTTTTTTTTTTAATTTACTTAAATTTATTGTATCTTCAACTGTCGTATTTTTATTTTAAATTTAACGGTTTTAAAATTACCAACAACACAGTTAAAATAACCGCTATGGCCCTTCTTACCACTTTTAAAATTGTTAAAATTTAAACAACATGAATTGTAAAATCATTTTATTACATAAAACATTTAAAACTTTTTTTTATTTTCTTATAAAAACTTTTATTTAAAAATGTAAAATGGTATTTTGTCAGCTTGTAATATAAAAAACCCACAGTTATTAGAAGATACAATAAATTTACGAATTGACTATTCGTACTCGCCAAATGTACGAATAGTGAGCAGGCTATTCATACTGCACAGGCATGGCCGAGCGGTCTAAGCCGTTGGTTGACCGGTGAAAATCGCAAGGTAGCCTGAGTGGGTTCGATTCCCACTACCTCCAATAAAGTGTGGCTAGGCTTTAGAGGAGGTTGTTGGTTGTATGTGTCCGTGCTTATACAGTGTGTTCAATTTCAAAGTAGCCACCCCCTATAACTTTGTTAATACAGCAAATCCATTTTTAAGAAAAAGCAGGTCGATTTAGTTACAGAGGGGGACATCTAAAAAATATAAAACAGATTTTTTTTGTTTAACCCTCCATCATCCAGCCACCCTAATATAAAATTTTTAAATTACAACCCCTATCTTGCGATACCTCATTTCAAATAACAAAGGAGCCATTCTCCGTATATAACTTTTAAACGCTTTGTGATATTTGCCTAAAACAAAATTAAGATAATACTTTAAAAAAATTTTTAACTTTTGGCATAAAAAACATTTTTTTTTACCTTAACTTAACGAAAAATATGGAGACACTACAAGAAATAATTTGGAAAATTTAAAACAGATGCTTTACTACCCTTTAGCTTGAGGGTCAATTGAATGAAAAAAAAAAAGTGCACTAATTACACAAAATCCAAACAAATTACACAATAAATTTCTAGCAAATTGCAAATTACTAGAAAAATGGACACTTATTTTACTCAATGAATAGCCCCTCGGTTAAGTCAGTAACTGTGCCCAATTTAAACATTTTATGAAGTGAAATATTTTTCAAAAATGATTTTTTCTCTTCTTTTTTATAAAAAGTCATAAAAAAAATAAAAACTAAATTAAATTTTAATTTGTTACAACCATTGTATGGAAAATAAAAATACCTTCAAAATGATGTATAACATGGCCCCCCTTCTTTTAGAAATAAAAACAAAAAAAAAGAATTACCCTTAAATTAGAATTTTGTTTTAGGTAAGGATCACAAATCCTTACAAAGTTATCGTCAGGAAATGGAACCTTTGTTATTTTGATAAGGGGTAAACCGATTTCGGATTTTTTGACGTTATCGTACAGCTTATTTTTTTCTCTTTGAAATGAGCTATCGCAAGATAGGGGTTGTAATTTAAAATTTTATATTAGGGTGGCTGGATGGTGGAGGGTTAAACAAAAAAATCTATTTTATATTTTTTAGATGTCCCCCTCTGCAACTAAATCGACCTGTTTTTTTCTTAAAAATGAATTTGCTGTATTAACAAAGTTATATGGTGTGGCTACTTTGAAATTGAACACACTGTATGTCAAATATTTATATGTATATTCCCAATTAGGCAGAAAATGTCAGAAACGGGAGCACTACTGTGTGTGTGTGTGCGTCAAACTCGCACGAGTATGAATAGCCAGTGGGCTATTCATACACGTCTTATGTACGAATAGTAAGCAGGCTATTGGTACTCGGACGAGTATGAATAGTTTGGGGGCTGTTCATACACTTGTGTTTGGAGGGAGTACAGAGGAATTCTTATACTTGACTTAAGTAGCGTTTTGGCAAGCGGATAAGCGGCGTGGGTTCATATTACTGTTTAGTTTTTGTTTTTTTTTATAGATTTTGATAAGTTAAGTGATCTAGGGCTAGGTTAAGTTAGGTAATGTTAAGTTATGTTGTATTTTAATTTTCCTTACGTTTAATTGGTCTGACCTTTTATACATTTAACATATGAGTGATGTTCTCCCTTATTTGGTTAGCGGCTAGGTTTCACATGGTCTTACTCAAGGTTTAACGGTTCACGGTACATCAGGCGTGTATAAATAGCCCACTGAATTCGTACATCCGGCATGTATAAATAGTCCACTGACTATTTATACTCGCACCATAGTCTGCTCACTATTCGTACATTTGGCGAGTACGAATAGTCCGATAAATTTAAGTAAAAAATCAGGTTAAAAATTTCAAAATTTTGCAATTTTTTTGAAAAATGGTTGAGACAGACATCAACCAAATTTTTTTTTTTTAATTTTTACACCCATGAAGAAGATATGGTTAAAATGTAATCCCAAAATGTTATTTCGTTCCTGAGATATAGTGTCACGAAGCCTCTTAAAAGGTTTTTAAAAAAAAAAAAGGTGGCAGTTCATTTAAAAATATGGTGTTAAATGCTTTGCTGAAAATCGGAACACCCTGTGTAAATGAAACAATTTTTAAAATGTGGCCAGCAATGAGACGTTAGAACAAAAAAAAATTTATCAAGTATTTTAGGCGCTAGGTCCGTCCCGCTACTCGGTGGACACCCTGTATATCTTGAGGAATATATCTGACATATCTTGTGTATGTATCTAAACGAAATAAATATCTTTGATATACAGGTTTTTACCAAATAACTAGGAAAAAATTCAGGGGGTAATTCCTGAACCCATTTTAAGAAAAAAAGTTCATATAAACATGTGCCCGAAAATCCTTCGTTTCTGAGATACAGGGTGTCAAAGTTTCTCAAAAATTTTTTAATCTTAAGATAACTAAAAAGCTAAACCAGATATTTATTTGAAATAATAATAAAAAAAAGAAATAAATTAACCCTTCATTGTTAACTTTGTTTTATTTTCATTAACACAAAAGAGCCAAACTTAAAAAAGAAATATGAAATGATGACATTTCTGACTTATTAAAAGTTAGAAAATGTCACTTTATTAGTTTTATTAAGCTGTCACTTACCGCCCGGGCGGAAAGTAACTACTTTCCGCCTGGGTAATGAAAAAAAATCGGATTCAACTCTTTTGTGGGAGCAAATCCTCTTCGGCCTTTTGCGCACACTCTTTTAATTCTGTACATTCGTCATCACTATCCGACATTATGTTTTTTTTTAATATTAGTTGGGTTAAGACTTTAAAATAATGCGAGAAATGACGTTTTTTAAAAATTAAAAATAACAATTTTTTTTTACTTTGATGTCAAGCAATTGTAATGTAACCATGGTAATAAATTTCAAAAAAATAATCATGTTAACTAAGATGTTAACAATGAATAATATTAATTTGCAAAATAAAAGCTTTTTAAAATTAAACATAAACGTAAGCAGTTGTAAATAAAATAGTATACTAACCTCGGTGGAAATTTCCTTTCTGTCTCGAGAAATGGTTTACCGCGGCGCTACGAGCCTTGGTAAACCATCTTTTTCTCTCGACAGAAATAAAACCCTTTCCACCCACGGTAGTAATATACTATTGTTGCCCTTGGGCAATGAATTTTTTTCTCGAAAACGGTTAGTTGTATGAAAAAAGAACAAGACATTAATTTTAAAGATCATATTCTAGGGCTTCTAATTATTTTATGAAAATACCAAAAAAGTAACACACAAAAAAGTTGGGGGTGAACAACCCCCATGGTACCCCCAAATGTGCCTCTTCCAATTATAATTTTTATTTTTTTTCTACCGCACTTTATGCCTAATGGTAAGAAAATTACCCGTGCTAAGTTTTAAATAAATATCTGGTTTAGTTTCTTGGCAATCTTAAAAAAAAAGTATTTTTTTAGAAACTTTGACACCCTGTATCTCAGAAAAGAAGGATTTTCGGACACATGTTTATATGAACTTTTTTACTTAAAATGTGTCCAGGAATTACCCCCTGAATTTTCTCCTAGTTATTTGGTAACACCCTGTATATCATTGAGCCAATTCTGGTTAAAACATTGTCGACTGTCACGCCTTTGACATTTGGTAAGAGTCGATGTGTTATTTTATGGATCGTACGTTATAACTAGTGATAATAATAATAAAAAAAAATAGTTTTTAAATACTGAATTGATTTTCTTAGAAAAAGACAGATTTTTCTGAATAAATGCAAAAAAAGGGGGTCGTTATTGCCATGACTTTTTCTTAACAGCCCTCAGTTCAAGTAGTAATTTTGTTCTTTTTAGGGTAATGTGGGCGCGACAAAGTTATACAATAACTAAAGTGTATTGGTACCTACTTTCTGTGGAGACCTAAATAAAAGAGTTCGTGTACTAAAAAATCAACTAAAAATAGTAAAAATAAATTTTTCATTGTTTTTTTTTAATTTCTGATGCAGCCAATTTTGATATTGACTTATTTAATAAATAAGTCATGTTAACATTTTCTTTTCTATTGTTATTTTTGGTGATCTATTCCAGATTGATAAAGAAAACTTCCTATTTTTCGAAACTGTCTCGTAAGATAATTTGAATTTGTACTCGTTTTACTGATTAAGGGCCGGTTGTACAAACCAAGTTTAAACTTCGGTTTAGCTAAACTGACTTATAACCATAGAAAGAACAATTTTAGACACTATCCATGTTGTAGTTGACAGAGTCTGTTTGTGATAAAATGTCAGTTTAGCTAAACCGAAGTTTAAACTTGGTTTGTACAACCGGCCCTAAATCTGCAAGTTGTAAAAAATAAAACATGATATCTTTAAAATTTACGGTTGCTGAAATTAGATTTACACTTTCTGAATTCAGGGCTAAGAGGGGAAAAAGTGATAAAAATAATATATAAACCTTGGTAAAAAAGGTCACTATTGACCTAGGTAAATAATGACTATTTTCTCCAGCATGGTTTATTTTAGTGTACAGTAGTTCGCAAGGAACAATTAGTAAGCAAAATATCTTACCATCATCATCTCCAAATAAAGTGCTTTGAATATCTTTTAATGCCTTATGAGATTTTTCACTTTCTAAAATCTGTCCTGACTCAAGAACATAACTTTCTGCGTCCATAAAGCGATCATCTATCAGTCGATCCTCCGTTGTTATGTTATCAATTGCTTTAAACCTTGATTTGCTTAGTTCTGCTATCACTAAATCTGATTCTTCAACACTAGCCTTAAGGTTTTCTGTAATATTTTGTGAAATGTCATTTAAATTATGTTTGCTGTCGCACATGACAGTACAATTATCATCTTCCATTAAATTCGATTTTTGTTGCAATATTAGTGCATTTGGAAGAACTTGAAACCGACCTTGAATTTTATTTCGAGTCATATTTACTTCTTCCGCATCGGTACCTTGCTCGAGATAAGACGTTGCTTCAATTTCGTAGTTTTCGGAACTACTATGTGATTCCTCGGTATCATTTAAATCTTCGTTTTCGTCTGAGTATGAATATTTTCTAGTTTGTTGTGTGACGTTTTCGTTGTTTTCATTTAATTCAGACAAATCCACAGTCACATTGCTGACATTAGGATTGGTATTCATTAAAAGAGGCTTCAAATCGAAGTGATCATCTTGGCTCAAACTATTATCCTGTATAACCAAGTCTTGAATTTCTCCTTCATTAAGTGAAAATGCACACACTTCACTGTTAACTTCAACAAGACGTTTACAAGCAATTTCTTCATTAATACAAATGGAATGTTTTCGTTTTCCCCGTTTAAATGAATTATCAAATCTTAAATCGTCAACATTATCATACACATCACTCTCTTTGTCAAAAATGTCAACGGGTTTAAAGATTTCATTCATTGTGGTTGACTTATTTTCCTCATACAAATCAGGTGATTCAACCATCCCGAGTACAATGGGTACCAAGTCGGACGAATTGCTAATTTCTTGGTTAGCAGGAACTTTTTTGACTGTACAGGATCTAGTCATTGCCCCAACAGTACGCAAACGTGGACTAGGAGCCATTTTCACAAAAGCCTTAGCTTGGTTTTCACAAGAAGTGTGCTCACGAAGTTTGATGGTAGTTTTTAGAGAAGGTCTAGCCACAACTACATTTTCCGACTTTATTGGATGGCACTTGTCACCCCAAATTGGCTCAAAGTGTTTTATTTTCCATGGATCTACTTTGCCACGTTCCTTATCCGCTTCTAATTTAATTTTTTGTTGATTATCCGGTGTAAATTCACCCTCCCCTAAGCGGTATTGCCATTCAACGCATGCTCTTGCAAAAAATTCATTAGTCAAACTGGAGTGACATATATCTGGACCATTGGGATTAATCAAGTTTACTGCAGATTGCCCGTCCACCCTTGGAAGTAATTGGACCAGTTTGTTTCGATATAACGAAGGCAATGCTGCAAATGTGGCCTTATTTATTAACAGTCGCAAGTTTGTATTGACGAATATAGAATCAGGAGTTTCTAGATCGATGCATCCTTCTTTACTTTGTTCCAGTTGGGCAGCTGTTGATAGCTTCTTGTTAGTACGTTTTCTGGGTTTTATGTTGAAGCCAGGGATAGATGCTAAAACATCCCGCATGGTGGGAATCTTTTGGTTAAGTTCAGTGTCTTCGGGAGAAATGGAAATAGTTTTTACAACTATCCTAGGAACAGAGTGTTCTAAAGCAATTTTATTGGTTTTTCGTCTTCTTTTGGCCTGTTGTCTTAGTGCTCGTTTTATAGCCTTTTTATTTATCCTAGTAATATTGCTTTTGCAATCATTATGAATTTTAAATATATTATTTTTATTTTCAGCAACTTTTAAATGGCTTAGAAAATCTGTCTTTTTTGAGCTACATTCATTTTCTGATACAAGGGTGGATTGTAGTACATCTACTTCCATTTCTAACCATTCAAAAGAAATTTTAAAAACAATATGTTTTCTAGCGTCAACTCACGACGAGATAATTTTTCTTCATCCCATTTCGCATCTACGTAAAGGTTTTGTCGTTTTTTTAGGAGGGCATTTCTGGAAATAAATAAAGTACATATTTAATATTACTTAATAACTGAGTACCAACTAAATTAACAAAATTGTAGAACAAACATTGAAAAAAACTTACTTACAGATAAACGTAAAAACCTGTGATTGAAACTATAAAAATTGTTCGCTATTTAAAATGTGCTCTAACATATTTTTTATTATAAATAATTATTGTAGTTTGTTCTCCATCAATATTTTTTTGCGGTAGGTATTTTTTTCAATTGTTTCAATTAATTTCACTGTTTAACTTCCTTATTATGCTGGATTGGATCTCTAGGCTTTACTGTATTTGTCAATATTATGGCTGCGTAGTGCATTAAATGCTTATTTGACGCATAGCTATCTATGGAACGTTCCGAGACAAAATCCGGTTTACGATCCATTTACCATCTCCACATTTACGTGTTAAAACCACAGACCTTATACAGCATGTCCAAAAATTGGCGCATAAACGCGATGGTACGTTCAAAGAATATTAACTAAACAGAAGTTGCACTCTCTGTCGGCACCTTTGATGTCGGTGTCACAAAGTTGACCTCGCGTCGCCCCTCAAAGCACATAACCTCATTTCTTATAATTGTCAAAAATAGGAACGGGCTACGTTCGATTACATGTTTACGGGCGTGTTCAAATCATTGACTTCAGTTTTTTAAATGAAATTTTGGACTATTTATGCAATAAAAAAGCGTGTATATCTCTAAATTTAACAGTTTATCAGTTTGAAAATGAAATAACACTGTTAAATGCAATATTTAATAACAAAGTTAAATAGATGTTCTATCGGGACACATCTGAAAATACAAACAAAGTGGAATACAAAAAATAATAGGTAAAATAAAAAAAATATCTTCCTAGTAAAGATTTAGCCACGGAAATATACAAAAATATAAATAACTTTAGGTACAAACCTTGCAGGATCATTTGGAATTGAAAAAAAAACTTTAAACGTAAACTAAAACTTCCACTACTTCCACTAGTTTTGCTATTATTTTTGCAGTTCTCAACACAATAATAATTTATCATGTTAAACAGTAAACTTAATAAAAATACCACTTATACTGTAAACACTTGCATTGAACAATACCTACCAATGATGTTTACGAAAGAATGACACCCTCAAATAATAATATAAGCCTGAACCTATACCTCTGTAGGTAATCTATTTTTAGAAGGGTAAGATAAGAAGTGTTTGTTTATATTAAAAATTACCTGGTTCCTTGCTTCTTTGTTACCTATTTCATACTTGCTTTTATCGATAAAGATTTTTGTAAATTGCAGCATTATTATCCTAAGCTTGTCTTACCTTACCTTGTAATGTTAGCGTAATTGAGTAAAAGATACAATGTGTGTTATATTTACCATTTAGTAATTAAGACATAGCTGCTAAATTTCTGAGCTTATTTTCGGGTAAAAAGAAGGGTTAATTGCATCCAAAACCATGAAATATTTAACACTAAAGGGTAGAAATAGCTTCTATTGAGCATAAATTTCTCTGCAGTCGCTACGGTTTGTTTGTTTTTTTTTATTCATTTAGCAAATAATAAATGTTTTTGCACCAAATGTTTTTAGTTTCTGACGTTTATAGGTTAGTAGCTTTGAGGGTATGCGTGAGGTCGGTTTTTGACCACGAAATCAGGCGAGTGCAACTTCTGTTTATTTAATATTCTTTGGTACGTTGTTGGGGCATGTCTAGGGAGCCCCAGAAAATTGTTAAAAAAATCGATCTCATATACCTTTGTAGATATGTTGCCCCAAAGTTCGAAACTTTAAATGCTTATATCTTGAATATAACACCACATATTAACGAAACAAATGGTTTAAGCTACAGTATATCTTAAACCATTCAACCATTTGTTTATTTATTAAATGGTCAAATTACATTTTTATAGTCAATTTAATTTTTTAAAATTTTCATGAAATGAAGCTGACAACAACGTCAGTAAAATCTAGTGCAAAAGTGTATGATCAAGACTCATAAATGGGATTTTAAGACTTATAAATGGGATTTTTAGATGTATTTTCCTAGACTGTGTTGCCGAATTTATGCAACTTTGTTCGCATTTTTCTCGATGAATATAAGAGATGGATTTTTTTTGACAATTTTCTAGGGATCCCTGAGAATGCCCCAAGAGCGTACCATCGCGTTTATACGCCATTTTTTGTACATTCTGTATACACTGAAAAAAACGCCTCAGCTAACAATTCATTTGGCGATTTTTTAGTTACCGTAATTAATTTTTTAATTCCCAGTAATAAAAATTAACTTATGTTAATTCAGCAGTTCTCTGAGGTAAATAAACGCGTTTATCTACGAACTTTTATTTGGGACAAATAATTATTTATGTGTTATTGCAAGATCATATAGTTTGTCCAGATCTTTGATTTATCTAAATAATTTACCTATGACAATTAACTTGTATACTTGGGGTAGGTAAACTACCCTACTTCTTGTCACGGACACATGATGGCGTTGTTGCTTTATATACTAATTTAATATACTAACAGAAATTTTAACCTATTAGTTGTTAAAACCGAAATAATTATTTTGTGTCATGGTCACTAACTAATGATTTGCCTAGTCAAAAAGGTATTTCGACTTAGTGACCGACATTTGTTACACCTGTTGGTATAAAGTGAACTTTAAGAAAAAATCAAATTTTTTTTAAATAAAAATAAGCAATATCATTATTTGACCCAAGTAAAAACATACTTGGGTTAAATAAACTTTTATCTACCGCAATTAAAAAAATATATCTAACGTAATTAAACGTAGTATATTGTTTCCAACTAAAAATAGTTACTTTTTCCTAATAAACTATTCCAATGAAACGCGGTTGTTTGTTACAAATAAAATGTTAGCTGAGGCTATAGCAGATGAAAAATGAATTTGAGGTAATTAAATTTCGACCTGCCACAAGCCGATTTTTCCCTCAGTGTAAATTTAGGGATTAGCTTTAAAATAATTCAAGCTAAAAAAACAGGGATAGGTGAGATTTTTACTAAAATACGTATTATTTTTGCAAACTTCCTTGTTTTAGATGCAAGTTTGACTTTAAAAAATGAATGAAAAACTGAGAACGTTCCAACAACCAAAAATCGGCAGCAAGTAATTGGTTTATTTTATCATGCACATGTACCTTGACTTTACGAAACAAGACCTTTTGCCCCATTGCTTTATAAAGTCTACAAATGCAACATAACCACCTATTATTTACAAATTTTTTCCAAAAATCCTGTGAAAAAGAACAGATAAAGTTTGATGCCTTGTAAAATCAAGGAAAATTAACGTTAGCATGTCATCTTACACTATAAGGTTAGTTTAAATTCCATTTTATTATTATCATTATAACTGAAAAACGCTTCATTTTAGCTATACTCGAATACGCGCAGCTATACCATCTTTCTTGAATAAGGGTCGTAATTTCCGGTGCGGCTCTTTTTGTATTAAAAAAAAAAATGAATATGAAGTGAAAAATGATCAAACCAAATAAAGATGCTTCGGTAAAAATCAATTTTTTTTGTTTAAAATTATATCTTTTGGTATATATGGATAATGTACAAACAATAGGTATTCACTAACTATAGTTTGGCTGTTTGTTGTACTTACGTAGAAATGTAAATAAAATTTAAGAAAATGTAGTTCTTGTATTATTTATTTATATAAATTGGTCCATTAGCATATAAAAAATAATAAAGTTTTTACAGTTTTTGTGATAAAACAAATCAAATCATAAAAAATACACATTCTTTTAACTTTAAAAATGTTTAATTCAATAATAATAAAAAAAGGATGTATAGCAGTTTAACTTCTTTTAAATGCAACCACAATAAATATAAATAACAAATTCTTATTGTGAAGGCAAAACAAAGTTTGCTACAATCTAACGATGATGCATTGAAAACTTTCTATTTGGGAATTACTTCCGGAAAATTAAAATCTTTAAAACTATTTTAGCACTTATATTTATGACTTAAAAAATAATTTCAATTATTAAGTATGATTTAGTTTAAAAACAAAGGTCCTCGCAGCTTCATTTTAACATAGCTGCCCTAGGTAATGTGTCAGCAGCTAGGTTTACACTTTGGAAGACTACCTCACAACGTGTACTTGTGCCTCGCGAGGACGAAGGATTCTTACTGTGAAATAAGTTCACAGGTGGTGAGGCAGCGCGAGGAACGTACGAAACATTTTAAGTACACACAATGCGTGACGGCTTTAAAGATATTAAGTGTGACTGTGGACATAACTCCTCACGAATCCAAAACTAGCAAATAATTTACATAGCTCGTACAGTTCGGGATAGTCAACTTGGCTTTCCTTTTGAGTAGAATTAGAGGCGCAGACAATTATTTCTTCGCGCATTTTGGCATTTTCTTCCTTGAATTGTTACTCAGTCTAAAAAAAAGTTATTAAGTTTTTTGTCTAAATATATGGCACAAAAAGAGTCCTATTCTAAAGGTAAAACGTTCAAAATCTAACAACAGCCTGCAGTGGTTCAAATTCTGGTACCTACTTTTGATTTTTGAATCTTACAAGAAACATGTCGAGTATGATTCCGCTACATACGACAGTTGATGCATTGTTTTAACGTATTTAAATTTTTTCGCCAATAATTCTCATGCTGTCGTAATATCAAGATTCTAAAATAAATTAAAAGTAAAGAGCTGGACAAAATTGCAGTCGTATAGCTATAAAAGCATAACCCTTCATTTACAAAATATAATAAAAGTACTTACCAAATAGTACCAGGTAAAATGTGGTTAACAATACGTTTTTCTGTAATAAATTTAAGAGATTTTTTACAAAATCTTAAACAGAACTGTCACATTTAAATTTTGATGTGACAAACAAGTGACAGCCATGATAGTTAGTCAGTCTAGTAATTTTTTTGGGTTTGACTTTTTAAGTTGTTGGACTTGCTCTAGAACTAGTTTCCGGGTGCTACCTGCGGGGCATAGATCTAGAATAACCATAGATAAAACATCAGCTGATCAGCTTTGAAAAATTTTGATGGTCACCATTTTATAATATTCTAGGCCCGCGAATTTTAAATTATTGCCTCATATTAATTAAATATAAATAAAACGCTTTATGGGAGGCTAGAGACTGTTTAAAACGCAAAATCGACATGTTTTGGCTATTTTTATGCTCTTAAAATACCCAACAAGTTGCTAATGCAAAAAAAATTTAAAACGTAAATACCTTCAAGAGCCGTTTTTTTTCTAATTTTCCAACTTTTTACGTAGCAACTCATATCCTAGTTTGTGTTTTTTGCTTATTAAATCAAAACAACACGAAAACGCACAATTTTTGATAAAATGTAAACTGTAAACCCCCGATTTCTATATCAAACGGCTGACAATGTCATGTCATGACAAGCAGTGGTGGCAACCTCCAACCTAAGAAATGTAAAAACACTAGATATGTAGTGTAAAATGGAGGGCTTCAAATTTAAACAACTCGATAGCCTGCGCAAAGCGTCAAATTACATCTTTTTTTAATAATACATCTATGCTGCGGGTGATTACGGAATATCGCTTCGTACGAAACCTACATAAGAAGACCATTAGGTTTCGTACGAAGCGATATTCCGTAATCACCCCGCTGCAAATGAAATTCATAGATAAGTTAACCAAGGATAGATGGGTCACTCGAACGCTACCCAGCATGACATTAAGGCAACTACATTTGCTAGAAACTACGTTTCTATAGGTATGGCGGACACGGGTAATAAAACTTATGCGTATCCAAGCATTTGCTGGTCAATTTGTGGAAAAAGTCAAATTTGAAAGTAAAACTTGTAAAACTTCACTTTTAGTAAAAATGTCAAAAATGGTTCTAAAAAATGTGTTATTCTTGTCGTTTAATCTTAGTTTAAAGGACCACTACTCTAAACACCTTTTGGTATATATTTTATTATCAATCGCATGTAGATATTGTTGACAAAAGAACGTCTTGATTGGAAATTTTATCTCCATTTTACAGTATTTTAATATTTATATAAAATACAATATTTTTAAAGAAGATAATGATTTGGATCATTGGAAATAAAAGCACGATAGAATGAAACATGAAAATTTGGGAGAAGAACGTTTTTATCAAAGTTTTAACATTGTGACTGTGGTGAAATGCAAATTTAAGAAACAATTTGTCTATCCAAAATTTTAGATAATCAATCTAACCATACAAGAACAAATAATGTGTTATTTAAATACATACGTTTTTAATCTATTGGCCACAAGTTTATGTGAGTAAATATTTTTTAAATTACATTTTCATTTCACCTACACCGTACCAAAACTCAATTCTAAATATTTTATTACATTTTAAGTCTGAAAAACTTCGGTCGTATGTTATTTGTATAATTTTCTTCATCAATAAATAATTAATTATTCTATTATTATTTACATATTACATTTTATAAGGTTAATTTTAATATAATTTGCTATATTTTTCAAAATTTGACGCACTTGAAGTTTTTAGATATTTGTCAGAAACACAGAAATTCAAAATATTTTTAATTCTTTAACTAGAAAATAGTAGACTAGTGACTGGAGTATGAACTTGTCTCTAGTTCTTTAATCAAATTGACATAATTCATAACCTAAAATTTATTCAAGATCCTCGTCAAGATCAAAAGGTTACATTTGACTTTTTCCACAAATTGACCAGCAAATGCTTGGATACGGTATCCGCTCTACCCATAAATACGAAGTATTTAGATTTTAAGTGCCCTACATGACATTGTTTTATATCGCCATCTAGTGGCATTTTCACATTTAGTTTCAGACCGGGAACGTGAGCCTTGGTAAATCGTAAATATTTTTTGATTTTTTTGAGAAAAGGAGCAAGAAGCTTTAAAACAAACCTCAATTTTTCTAAAATTTAATTTTGTTAATAATTAAAATGGAAACATGCAAAATTGGTAAAATATTTTGTTATTGATAGTTTATTAATTATCTTATTTCTTTATTATTTGTGTCTTTTACTTTTTGTAACTATTTAAAAAAAAAAGAAATAGTGAAAAAAGATTAAAGACACTTAATACCAATGTTGTCTGTTTTTTTATGTATAGAAACAAAATTAATTTAAGATAAATTGCATTGTTTGTTTTAAAAATTCTTAAAAAATGTACACAATATTATGATTCATATTTTATTATTTCCTAAATATATTTTTACAAAATGTTTTCGCTTGTAAATAAATTAAATTATTAGATGTTGTTCTACTTTCTGTGCCCCTCATTATCCTATTTGCACCCAAAAAAAAATTGTGAACGCAAAATGGGACCCATCTTTTAAGTAAATTTAAATTAAAATTCGTATGCTCCACACAGTCAACCTCAAATTCAAAAATTTTATGAAAATTAAGATAGTTAATGATGCTTTTTATAGGCTTTTCTTTATCACAAACGAGGGGAATCAATTCCAGAATTACATAATAGGATCTAAGAAAACATTCTAATACATTGCGCTTACAATACTTTAATTTTTGCATGTCTGGTGATTTTTTATATTCCCTCTCGCTTGTGAATTCATGCCATTTGGGGTTGACTGTGTGTTGTAACAAAGAATTCTTACAGTTTTTACATGTAGTAATGGGCTTTTTGTTTCTTTTTTTTATGGAACATGAAGCAACCAACATACCCCACCGAATTCATAGTTATTAATTGATTGGTGTCATTGGGCACCACAATATTTTTATCTACAAGACCTTCGTTGTCAGCAAATTGTGAATCTTCTTCGACAGAAACTGGTGTTCCACTCGAAATTTCAACACAATCTAGTAGGCCGATTTATATAGCCCTATGCCACTCTATACAATGTATGCTCTGAGGTTAAAACGCTTTATCATATTAGTGATGATGAAATATGAAGCCAAGAAAGACAAAATCGCATCCTAGTTTCCATGGTTTTGAAGTTTTGACAACTACGTGACAAAAGATAATTGTCGAAGTAATTGTTAAAACGTCAGAACCATGGAAACTACGATGCGATTTTGTCTTTGTTGGCTTCAGTGATGACACACTAATATGGTGTATTATATCCTTCGGCCTTTTCTCTTAGATGTCGATGAACGAACTTCGCTTTTCAAGTTTTCACTACGCCGCTTTTAAAATCTTATAGGTAGGAGGGTACGAAGCGATGCTCGTTTATGTTGACCACTAAAGCAGAGAGATTCCATAGATAACTTTTTAACATATGTCAAAAAAATGCCAAAAATGTTATATGGAGCCGCCGTTGTTGCGGGATTGGGAAAACAGAGGGCAAAGCAATCAGAAGCCGTTTCGCGTATGTCGTCTCTCATATTTATGAACTGTCTCTGAACTAAAGTCGGATTCACAGCATGTCGCTTCGCTTCAAACTCTCCTAAATAGGATTTTAACAGTGGGGAAGTGGATAGCGATGCTTGTTTATTGGGTCCATGCTGAGCTTCGACCTTAGACAGACCTGTGATTCTGACCCATTAAAGTAAAAAAAATTGGGGGGCGTCAGTGGGATTGAATAGTGCATGAATAGCACTAAACAATACGATAAGTTTGTAATATTTTGCGCGCAAAATCATAAAATTTCGATAATTTTGAGAAGCTGGCTTCACGTTTTTTTTGGGTTTTTTTAATTTTTTTCATTTGTATTTAAAGCACAAACAAAAATTTTTGAAGCAGTCATTTTTAAATTTTCGATCGTTTAAGCCCAAATTTATTATTTTTTGATAATTGTCACACTTAATTTTTTAAATTATTTTTGGGGGGTTTACTTTTGAAGCACCAACGAAATTTTTTAAAGCACTTTTAAACACTAACTAAGCACTTTTTATTCCCACTGATGCCCCCCAAAAATCTTCACTTTAATTTGTCGGCTTCACGGATCTTCTCGATTCGGTATTAGCGGGTAAATCTAAGAGCGATCACAACGCCTCTAACGGTTTAATTCTAAAAATCGTCCTCGTTCCATGACCAATGATTTTTTTTTCAGTGACCATACAAATAAGTCGTTGTCACTTCAATAATGTCATCCAGCGGTTTATGTGTCAAAATTTATTTTGTAAATTAAAAATGTTATTATTTTGTGAATTATTTTGTAAACTTTGTGACCATATGGTTTTTTGTTAAGTAATTATGGTGTATTTTGGTGTAATGGGAACTGTGACTCTAAAACTGATGAATTGGGTGAAGGAATTTATCCAGAAATTTGTGAATGTTTTGATGTTTCGAGATTTGAAATCTTTTTAAATAATGACGATTACCGCAGCCTGGCTGGTTTTAATACATGCATTCTTCTTTCACCGCTATTTAAACTTTAAATTATTTGTACCCGCACAGAAAAGACGAAACAGGAGCAGAATTTACACAAGTGTACTTTTGGGGTGCGCGTCGACACGAAACTGGAGTGCTTGCCAAAGCTGTGTGTTTTTTAAAAACATTAAATAACTACCCTAGTAAAAATATGAAAAATAAACGGAAATTAACTTATTTTTTTGCAAAATAAACTTTTACTACTTTGGCAAACGTCAACAAAAATCTAATGTCAAATCGGTGAAATTAGTACAATCTGCAAAATCAAGTGAACTTTGTTTAGTTTTTTCTCGGTTTTTTAATCTACTAGGCATAGATAAATTAAAATTTTTCCTCTATGACTAACGAGGACGAGGTTCTAAGAAAAACCACCAGGTGTGATTTTTAGATTTACCCGCTAATAGTATGATAGGTACCTTTCACTTTTTTGCCATCAACCTAACCTCTCTTTTTTAAAACATATTTGAGAACAATGAGAACTACAACCTCAGTGGGAATTTCTTTGCGGGTACCAAGAAAACACGCCTTATGACAGAAGACCTAACCTAAAAAAATTTTAACATTTTTAACTGGATTAATAATAGGAATACTTAACAGTGTTTTTGTGTTTTTTTTATTATTTATTACTGGTAGAACATTTTTTTAAAAAGGTAAGCACTTTGCACACGGAAAAACTAAAATTTCTTATAAATCAAAATTAGAGACTTAAATTTAATCAGTATAGAGATAACACTTTTATACCATCCTTTTATACCCTGTTTCATATAATAGCGCACGAGCCTATAACTTTCTCGGTATGTTTTGTAAACAATTGAAATTCTGGGGTTGTTTCAGAAGCCTTTTAGCCTTCTTCAACATGCATTCACAAGTATTTAAAAAATATTTAAAATACTTTTTTTTTTCTAAAGAGCATTTTGTATTTTATATACATTTTTGCGAATGTAATTAAATTTTGTATTGGTAAATTTATCATATCCAGGATCCACCCTAAAAATGCGAATTTTTGAAAAATTCTTCCTGAAATGGGGGTTTTTGGGGTCGGAAAAGCCATTTTTTACCACCTTTTTCCAAAATTTTTACAAAATTTTGAGAAAAAAATTTGAAATTTTTTTTTAATTTAAACTTTTAAAAAACTTGATTTTTACAAAAGAACTCACTTTTTAGAATGTTTTTACTGCATTTAAAATTGTTTTACACCCTTATTTTGTTTAAAAAAACCAAAAAAAAGAGACCCTTCGACACTTGTGAACGTCCATCTTGAATAATATTACCAAAAAAATTGTTGCCAACCGTAACAACAAAAGAAACTAGATTTTATATCTTGGCCAGCTAGATAATTAGTGTCAGCTTTCACTTCCTTTTCAAAGTAAAATTTCCAATTTCCAGCTAAATTTATACGGTTTCAAAGCAAAATTTATTGAATTTCCATGTTTAACCGATTATTCACTGATTTTTCAATTTTAAAGTAGATTTTACGTTCATAAAATGGGTTTTATTGTTTTGGAAGTAAAT
Organism: Cartodere bifasciata; assembly: GCA_963920755.1. Taxonomy (NCBI): domain Eukaryota; kingdom Metazoa; phylum Arthropoda; class Insecta; order Coleoptera; family Latridiidae; genus Cartodere; species Cartodere bifasciata. The sequence continues at coordinate 9,440,627 of OY987195.1, forward strand.
TTTCCAATTTGCAACTAAATTTCCACGGTTTCAAAGGAAAATTTATTGAATTTCCATGTCTAACCGATTTTTCACTGTTATTCCGGAAAAATCTATTGATTTTTTAATTTTAAAGTAGGTTTTAGGTTTTAAAAATAGGTTCTATTGTTTCTAGAGTAAATTTTACAATTTTCAGTTAAATTTTTACGGTTCCTAAGAAAAATTCATTGAATTTTCATGTTTAACCGATTTTTCACTGTTTTTTCGGAAAAATCTATTGATTTTTCAATTTTAAAGTAGGTTTTAGGTTCTAAAAATAGGTTCTATTGTTTCTAGAGTAAATTTTACAATTTTCAGTTAAATTTTCACGGTTACTAAGGAAAATTCATTGAATTTTCATGATTAACCGATTTATCACTGTCTTTCCGGAAAAATCTTTTGATTTTTTAATTTTAAAGTAGGTTTTAGGTTCTAAAAATAGGTTCTATTGTTTCTAGAGTAAATTTTACAATTTTCAGTTAAATTTTTACGGTTCCTAAGGAAAATTCATTGAATTTTCATGTTTAACCGATTTTTCACTGTTTTTTCGGAAAAATCTATTGATTTTTCAATTTTAAAGTAGGTTGGAAAAATAGGTTCTATTGTTTCTAGAGTAAATTTTACAATTTTCAGTTAAATATTCACGGTTACTAAGGAAAATTCATTCAATTTTCATGATTAACCGATTTTTTACTGTCTTTCCGAAAAAATGTATTGATTTTTCAATTTTAAAGTAGGTTTAAGGTTCTAAAAATAGGTTCTATTGTTTCTAGAGTAATTTTTACAATTTTCAGTTAAATTTTCATGGTTTCAAAGGAAAATTATTGAATTTTCATGTTTAACCGGTTTTTCGCTGTTTTTCCGGAAGAACGTATTGATTTTTTAATTTTAAAGTAGGTTTTAGGTTTAAAAAATAGTACTAAAATCGGTTAAACATGAAAATTCAATAAATTTTACTTTGAAACTGTGAAAATTTAGCTGGAAATTGTAAAATTTATTCTAGAAACAATAGAACCTATTTTTAGAACCTTAAACCTACTTTAAAATCAAAAACTCAATAGATTTTTCCAAAAAAACAGTGAAAAATCGGTTAAACATGAAAATTCAATAAATTTTCCTTAGAAACCGTGAAAATTTAGCTGGAAATTGTAAAATTTAGAACCTATTTTTAGAACCTTAAACCTACTTTAAAATTGAAAAATAAATACATTTTTCCGGAAAAACAGTGAAAAATCGGTTAAACATGAAAATTCAATGAACTTTCCTTAGGAACCGTGAAAATTTAACTGAAAATTGTAAAATTTACTCTAGAAACAATAGATCCTATTTTTAGAACCTAAAATCTACTTTAAAATCAAAAAATCAATAGATTTTTTCGAAAAAAACAGTGAAAAATCGGTTAAACATGAAAATTCAATGAACTTTCCTTAGGAACCGTGAAAATTTAACTGAAAATTGTAAAATTTACTCTAGAAACAATAGAACCTATTTTTAGAACCTAAAACCTACTTTAATATTAAAAAATCAATAGATTTTTTCGAAAAAAACAGTGAACAATCGGTTAAACATGGAAATTCAATGAATTTTCATTAGTAACCGTGAAAATTTAACTGAAAATTGTAAAAATTACTCTAGAAACAATAGAACTTATTTTTAGAACCTTAAACCTACTTTAAAATTGAAAAATCAATAGATTTTTTCGGAAAAACAATGAAAAATCGGTTAAACATGAAAATTCAATGAATTTTCCTTAGGAACAGTGAAAATTTAACTGAAAATTGTAAAAGAACCCCGCACAATCCTTATGGAAAAGAGGTCCCGGTTAAATTTTCTGAATTTTTTATATGTTGTAGCCACGGTCCTTCTGATCAAAAGTTACCATTGCGCCAACTTTTTTTATCGAGCCGTTTTTCTTCTACAGGGTGTTAAAGTATCTCTTTTCGAAATATTCAATAATTTATTTTAGCAAAAGTAAAACAAAATTAAATGATTTTCTTTCACATTATATCTAAAAGTAAATCACTTTATTTGAAAAAAAAATGTCAACCCCCTCACTTACCTGGAACTTATAAAAAAAGCACCCACACGAGTAAAAGTAGTGGGTTCCTCATTTAAAAAACTTATCGTAAATATTTCATTTTTAAGGTTATTAAAGCCCCAGTTTTTTGAAAATAATGGATTAATCTACAACTGTTAGACATTTTAACAAAGTGGATCATATTCGTACAAAAATTGATTGGGGTTACCTAGAATATATGTCATACCACCAGTCGTTTAAGATCCTGACTGACATTACTTCTCTACTTTATAATTCTAGCAAGTATAACGCTACTATACCAAAAAACCAACAAACTGCCAATTTAAAACATTCTATGTACCAACTAAAAGATTTGTATAACATTTACGGAGTGATTTACATCTTTAATTCTTTATAATTAGGTAAAAAAGGAAATAATCATTTACAAAAGGACTTCCGCAAATGTGTAAAATAATCCGCAGTTTTTTGGATTCACGGACTTTGCATTAAAAGTTTCTTTGTAAATGAGTCATTATGTCGTTTTTACTTCATTTACAAAGAACTGAAGATGTAAACCACTCCTTAAATGTTATACAAACCTTTTAGCTGGTACATAGAATGTTTTAATCCGGCAGTTTGTAGTTTTTGGGAATATTAGCGTTATATTTGATAATATAAATATAAAATAGAGAAGTAATGTCAGTTAGCATCTTGAACGACGGGTGGTATGACATATATCCTAGGTAACCCCAACCAATTTTTGTACAAATACGACCCATTGGTCAGGAAACTGTAAAGTTTCTCACGAAATAAAGAGCTACTGAGCTAGTAAAAACCCCGTATGTAACCCTCATAAAATAAGGCCCTTTTTTAATTTAAATGCTTGTACTAAATACTTTCATTTACTTATTTTTGTGTCCGATTATTCGTTATCATTATTGGGACTTAAAAAAATTGAAAATAGTAATTGTTAATTACCTGATAACCACAAGTACAAGGGTAGAAATTTAGATCATCCACTTCCAGGGATTCCATACACAACGGACATTCCACTTGCTCCTCTCCACTTTGGTTCAAGACCGAGTTCAATACAGACATTCTGCAATCTGCAACCTTATCAATTCGTAACAAAACAAATTGCCTCTACCTAAAACCAAAATTTGTAATAATAATCAAACTTTCCACATTCCTCTTTGTAGAACGGTAAAGATGAATCATTTTTCGCAATTAGCGTTTGCTTATTGTTCTAGTTTCTTTTACCCTATTTAGATGATGCCAGCAAAGTAAAAACTGCCTATTGTTTATGATTATTCTTGATTTATGAAATAATTTTAGTTTATCACGAAAGAATTTTAATAAAAAACCGTTTTAAAAAGTAGGAATTGTCAAAAAAAAAATTAGAACATCTGTCAAAATCCTTCGGTCCTTCTGATCAAAAGTTACCATTGCGCCAACTTTTTTTATCGAGCCGTTTTTCTTCTACAGGGTGTTAAAGTATCTCTTTTCGAAATATTCAATAATTTATTTTAGCGAAAGTAAAACAAAATTAAATGATTTTCTTTCACATTATATCTAAAAGTAAATCACTTTATTTGAAAAAGAAATGTCAACCCCCTCACTTACCCGGAACCCCTATTTTCAAAAATCAAAAAACAAAAAAATCTGGATTTTTTCAGAAAACGATAGAACGTGTTTTTTTGACCTTGAATATAATAAAATACTTAATCTACATCTGCACCCCTTTCGTAGGGGATGCAATTAATAAAAAACATCGGTTAAATTGACTGATTTTTTTTATTTTGTACTAGTAATTATTTTAAGCAAATTATTCCTATTAAAAAAAAATTCTTTGGGCGGTTTTTTTGTTACAAAGAAAAATGTAAAAATGAAGTATTTTTTATCTTTTGTTTGTTTTAGTGTTTTGTTATGTACTTTATATTATTTAACATGTGCGTATTCAGAAAGGGCTTAGGGGACTGGAATAACAATTATTTTCCATTTTTATCCATTCCGTTCAGATCTAGGTTCGCGGTCGTTGTATTTAGAGAAGCGTCAGATTAACTCTAAATCAAAATGTAAAATAATTGTTATTCCAGTCCCCCTAGGCCCTTTTCTGAATACGCACATTTTAAATAATGTAAAGTACATAACAAAACACTAAAACAAACAAAAGATAAAAAATACTTCATTTTTACATTTTTCTTTGTAACAAAAAAACCGCCCAAAGAATTTTTTTTTAATAGGAATTATTTGCTTAAAATAATTACTAGTATAAAATAAAAAAAAATCAGTCAATTTAACCGATGTTTTTTTATTAATTGCATCCCCCCAAGGTCAAAAAAACACGTTCTATCGTTTTCTAAAAAAATCCAGATTTTTTTGTTTTTTGAAAATAGGGGTTCCGGGTAAGTGAGGGAGTTGACATTTTTTTTTCAAATAAAGTGATTTACTTTTAGATATAATGTAAAAGAAAATCATTTAATTTTGTTTTACTTTCGCTAAAATAAATTATTGAATATTTCGAAAAGAGATACTTTAACACCCTGTAGAAGAAAAACGGCTCGATAAAAAAAGTTGGCGCAATGGTAACTTTTGATCAGAAGGACCGTGGCTACAACATATAAAAAATTCAGAAAATTTAACCGGGACCACTTTTCCATAAGGATTGTGTGGGGTTCTTTACTCTAGAAACAATAGATCCTATTTTTAGAACCTAAAACCTACTTTAATATTAAAAAATCAATAGATTTTTTCGAAAAAAACAGTGAAAAATCGGTTAAACATGGAAATTCAATGAATTTTCATTAGTAACCGGGAAAATTTAACTGAAAATTGTAAAAATTACTCTAGAAACAATAGAACTTATTTTTAGAACCTTAAACCTACTTTAAAATTAAAAAATCAATAGATTTTTCCGGAAAAACAATGAAAAATCGGTTAAACATGAAAATTCAATGAATTTTTCTTAGGAACCGTGAAAATTTAACTGAAAATTGTAAAATTTACTCTAGAAACAATAGATCCTATTTTTAGAACCTAAAATCTCCTTTAAAATAAAAAAATCAATAGAATTTTTCGAAAAAAACAGTGAAAAATCGGTTAAACTACGTATTTAACATTTGAACTACCTGGACTAATAAAATATGTTATAACAACGTTATTACAGGCCGACGCACTTTACACCTTGACCTCCATTTACCCCGAAGTATTTTTTTGACGTTTTAGACAATAGTTTTCTGACGTCTGACGGATACTAAACAATATGCAAACAATCTAAAAAGAACCGCGAGGTAGATGCAGGTGTAAAATGCGTGGGCTTGCATAAAGTTGGCCATGTATCCTAACCTTAAAAATGTCAAAATAAGCAAACTGCTTAATTCTGTTATAAGTTTTCGTAATAAAAATTGGTGAAATAGTGATTATAGGTTAATTTTAAACAACAAATTATGTGAGGAGTAAAAACATATTACTAGAAAGGTTCTTGTTCCAAACTAGAGGTAAGAGCTAGAGTTGTATAAACCATAATTTTCAATTAGGTGAACTCGGAGGTAAAGACTATGAGGTAAATGGGAAAGAGGTTGGACTAAAGAAGTTGTATAAACTCTCCTTTAATAATATAGGTTTTGCTATAAATTAAAGATATTTTTGGAAAATAAAAGGTATTTAAAGAAAAATAATTTTTTTTAAAACATTCGCAAAAGTTTAAGACATTTTTTTTTTTTTAAAGTTTTGGGTATTTTTTTTTTCATTTAATATCTATTTATACAACAAGTAAGGAAACGATGGTCATTATTTCACGAATGCGAAGTTTGCAAAACGAGGCTTCAGCCGAGTTTTGTAAGAGCATAAGTGAAATAATGACTGTTTCCTAACGTGTTGCATACAATATTTTATCTACGACCACTTAATAACTTAAAAAAATAAAAAAAAATAATAAAAGTTTTAAAAAAATTCTTGTGGTACATCCTGTAGACCTAATTGTCATCATGACAACATGTCAAATTTGAGTGAAAAAATGATCTCATTTCCTAACTTATTTAATTTCCGTTAGGTTATGATTTCATTACCTAACTCATTTTATTTCCGTGAAATAAAGTATGTCATTAGGTAACTTAAATGAGTAAGATAAAGTAGCTGTTACCTAACGATAGTAGATAAAAAGTATTATTTAACTATCAATCCAACCAAAAGATGCACGGCCTGGACGTTCATATAATTACGATCCAACTTCATTCCAGGTAAGTTCGTTTGATCGTTTAATTATATTTCACGTCCAGTCCACAATATTACTTATAATTAAACCACGTAGATGTTCAAAGAATTAGATGCGATCGAATTCCTTAACAAAAGAGATAATTGACAAATGTTTATTTGAGGAAAAACAAAAGATATATACAGAGCGAGGCAAAAGTCCGTCCCCCCCGGCTTAACTTTTAAACGGTTTAAGATATTGATTTAAAAAAAAATCTTCACAAAAAAAACTACCTTTTGACGAAATTGTTTTTTTTTTAAATAATAACCCCCACGTAGGGGGACTATCAAATTAATTTTTTTAACGGAGTGAATATTCGTACTCGCAAAATGTACGAATAGTGAGCAAGCTATTCATACTCGTGCGAGTATGAATGGGCATATACGAGGTGGCCGCGCTATAAAATTTAACAACGGTAACTATCAATATTTTATTGAAAAAATGATTTACATTGCAGTTTGGTGACATAAGCACATTTGTTTAAATATTCTTTTTACCAGCAAAACTTACCCTAACCTAGTGTCCCCCAGTGGACGTGTCCCCCAGTGCTTTTAAAAAAGTCTGTCGGTAACAATAAAACTTAAAAAAACATGCATTGAGTACTTTCAACGTTGCTAGCTTGTTTTAATGATAATAAAAGACTGTATATTATCCAAAGGATTCTCTTTTTTATAATTTTCTAATATCATAACTCAATAAAACATCGAAGAAAATAAATCTGGGTAAAAGGAAGTTAATTAGTCGCGGCCAGTACGACCAAACCAGAAATATCGCGCGGCCACTTCGACCATGCACCCTGCAATTAGGCGCGGCCACCAAGTAGTCTTTTCAGGTAGATGCGGCCAGTCGGGCCAGTTGGTATTCTCCCGTATGAATAGTCAGTGGGCTATTTATACATACCAGATGTACGAATAGTGAGCAGGCTATTCATACACGCGTGAGTATGAATAGTCTGTGGGCTATTCATACACGCCTGATGTACCGTAAACCGTTAAACCTTGAGTAAGACCATGTGAAACCTAGCCGCTAACCAAATAAGGCCAATAAGGGAGAAAATCATTCAAAAGTTGAAGGTCAGGCCAATTAAACGTAAGGATTTGTTTTTAAAAAAATTAAAATACAACATAACTTAACCTAATCTAGCCCTAGACCACTAAACTTATGAAAATCTATAAAAAAATAATAAAAATAAGAATAAGCTGCAGATATATGAACCCACGCCGCCTGGGTCGGAAGCGAGACGTCTCACCGTACCGCTGAATTCGCTTACCAAAATGCTACTTAAGTCAAGCACCTGAATGCCTCTTCATCCCCTCCAAACTCAAGTGTATGAATAGCCCACTCGTGCGAGTACGAATAGCCTGCTTACTATTCGTACATCAGACGTGTATGAATAGCCCACTGACTATTCATACTTGCACACTATTCGTACATTTGGCAAGTACAAATAGCCCACTGACTATTCATACTCGCACGAGTATGAATAGTCTGCTCACTATTCGTACATTTGGCAAGTACGAATAGTCACTCCGTTTTTTAAATGTAAAGAGGGGTCAGGGATCCCTCATTTGAAAGCTATTTTTATTTCCAAGACAATGACGTTTTCAAATTTTAGATTGATTCAGCGGTTTTTTTGTACTGTGTACTTGTACTTTTTAAAATAAAGCACAAATCCTGTTTTATGTAATAAATGCAACAATAAAAGACTTAAGTGACTCCAAAGTAGGTAGGGATGTATGTTTTTTTTTATTTAAAAATATTTATCAATTTTTTTGGTTAGCATGTTTTATGACAAATGTTTCAAAATAACCTAACAGAATTTTTTTCTTTCACAAAAACGAAAAAAAAAATAGGTTTAAAAAATATAATTAATTAAAAAAAAATATTTACAAGCATAAGTTTTTGTTTTTTTGTATTTTATGTTGGGACACCGGGTGTAACATATTTTAACAAAAAAATATATATTTCTTTTAATTAAAGAAAAACATGCAATCTTACCTAATTTCAAATATTTGTCGAGCCCACATATAAATATGTGGGCTCGACATTGCTTCTTTTTAACTCTTATTTAAAACACATTCAGGGAATCGTAAAAGAGCCCAATTAGGTCAGGGAAAGTCAGGGAATTAATCAAATTTCAAAGAAATGTCAGGGAAAAGTTATGCTTAGTCAGGGAAAAATTTCAACCTACGTTTTTCTGCAAAATTATTTAAAAAGAAAAAAATATCCCGTAGACATTTGTTAATTTGAAAATCTTAAAAAAGTCAGGGAAAGTCAGGGAAAAGTAAAAGAAATAGGTCAGGGAAAGTCAGAGAATCCAATAATTAAATTTGGGTGGCCACCCTGGTTATCGATTAAAGGGCGGTTATAAAAATTGGCAAAAGTGTTGGTTTTTTCAGACCAACCCGCTGTTCTGCATATAAGGTCCAAAGAGAGTCCTTCTCTTAAAGCAGCGGAGGATGAGGAATGTCTCTCTTGAATGAGGTTTAAATTTGTGAAGTAGCTTTTATACAGTGAGAGGCAAAAGTCCCCCCCCCTGGCCTTAACTTTTGAACGGTTCGAGATATTGATTTCCAAAAAATTTTAGGTTAATTTACACAAAAAAAACTACCTTTTGACGAAATTGGTTTCTCAAAAAATAATAACCCCCACATAGGGGGACTATCTACTTAATTTTTTTAAATGTAAAGGGGGGTCAAGTGACCCCTCATTTGAAAGCTATTTTTATTTCTAACACAATGGTGTTTACCAATTTAAGATATATTTATTATTTTTTTGGCTAGGAGCTTCTCAATAAAAAGAACGATTTCCTTAATAAATGCAACAGTGAAAAAATAAAACTATTTGAAATTAGGTAAGGGTGCATGTTTTTCTTTAATTAAAAAAAATATGTAATATTTTTTTGTTAAAATTTGTTATAGCCTGTGTCCCAACATAAAATACTAAAAAACAAAACCTTATGCTTCTTAATAATTTTTTTTTAATTAATTATATTTTTTAACCGTATTTTACTTCGTTTTTTTGAAAAAAAATAATTTTGGTAGGTTATTTTAAAAAATTTGTTATAAAACATACAAACAAAAAAAAAATTATTAATATTTTTAAATAAAAAGAAAACATACACCCCTACTTAGTTTGGATTCACTTAAGTCTTTTATTGTTGCATTTATTACGTAAAACAGGATTTTTGTGCTTTATTTTAAAACACACAGTACAATAGAACTACTGAATCAATCGAAAATTCGTAAACGTCATTGTCTTGGAAATAAAAATAGCTTTCAAATGAGGGGTCACTTGACCCCCCTTTACATTTAAAAAAATTAAGTAGATAGTCCCCCTATGTGGGGGTTATTATTTTTTGAAAAACAAATTTCGTCAAAAGGTAGTTTTTTTAGTGCTAATTTGCCAAGAATTTTTTTTAAATCAATATCTTAAACCGTTCAAAAGTTAAGGTGGGGGGGGGGGGACTTTTGCCTCGCACTGTATATTCCTTAAGTGTACTAGCTACGCACAATTGTAAATTTTCTTGGTAAAATGTGATAGATAAAGTTGGTTGACAATTGTTTATGCTAGTTGTCTTAATCGGATCTGTTATGGTAAATAATTTAAAGAAAACACCCGTACGTTTAAGGGACATTGCAAATTCAACAAGCACGAGTTCTTTTAAAATTTAAAATTTATCAAGAGCACGAGGGCTATTCAACACGATTATTTCATTTATAAATACTACTTACCCAAAAAAATAATATTAATTTAATTTAAACACTGAATACGACTAACCATGCAAAAGAACAATTTTTAACAAAATTAACAAAAAATTATAACTTTGACTTCTATCCAGGTAAATTAATTCGCTGTCAGTGCTTGACAACGGGATATTTCAGCTCAGGTGTTGCCAACGGGTGATTTTCAGTATAATTCGCAGTAAAATGCTTTAAATTTTGGCATAAACCTCTAATTTGATATATAAATGAAATAATCAGTGTAATCAGAAGGAAATGATAGCTTAGGTCGCAAAAGAAAACAGGAACGGAATAAACTGTTAAAAACGTAACTTTATTTTTTGAAAAGTTAATCAGTAAGGTTAAAAAGGCGAAAAATAAACGATTTCAGTAACATAAATCCGAATAGCGTTATCTTACAAGAAGGCCATGTCTGAATGATTTAAAAAAACGAAGAGGCTATTCTTCCGCCGGCGGAAATACGCATATAAATAAACAATTCCGCCGCCCGGCGGAACTAATGCTTTTATTCTACAAGTTCCGCCGCTTTAACCTCTAAATTTGGTATGTCCGGCGGACCTCACCTATTTAAATCGAAAGTTCCGCCGCCCGGCGGTATCCTACTTTAAAATTAGTGGATTCGGCGGAATCCACTAATTTTATCGATACAAATCAAACATTATAACCTCACTTTGCTACAGTTGATAACTTTCATTTGATAGGAACTATTTGGTAGTAATTAGTGATTAGTGCAGAATATAGAAAATTAAAAATGAAATTGGGTAACACACTCTTACGAGAAAGTCGTAGAGGCCCTTGAGAAGCATTTTTCTGAAGAGTATGTTTCATTTTATAAAAGGGAGGCTAGAACAATTCTTTCACCCAAAAAGAAAACTGATCGATTTATACACCCCCAACTTAAGTATTATGAACTTAAATATACTTGCATTAAAGAGGGTAGACCATTCAAAACAATAAGCTGTGGTCAAAGGAGCACTAGGTAAGTAAGATAATTAATAATTTATAACATTGAAGAGAAATAACTTTTTTAATATTTCAGCATAAACAAAGAAGGCTGCACGGCTTATATTTCGTTAAGGGCGTCACTATGTGGGCATAAATTGCAAGTAATAGGGATAGATGCAAGACATAATCATGAAAGAACTAAGGTAATTTGTAATTACATTAAATATATTTATTATTCTCAAGACTACCTCCGAAGAGTAAAATCGTCATTTTACTCATATTGACATTAAGGTATTTGTTTTTAGCCACTCTATGATCACTTTCCTCAACAAAGCAGACTTCCAGAAGATATTCAGAAGGAAATTAGACATCTTACTACTTTAAAAACCAAAAGAAAGGAAATCAAATGTTATATAGAAGAAAAGTGCAACAAAATAGTCCTTCTAAATGATATACACAATTTGGCCAGAAAAGGAGATGCAGGTGCAATAGAACAAAAAAGTTTGCAATATAGTGTGGAAAAGTTACAAACAAAATATGGTAATGTTTATACTCTATCGAGAGGCGATTCGGTGGGGAAATTAATGTACAACCTCGGAAAATTCTAAGGAACTTGGAAGAGTTTAAAGGAAGGGGAACATGAATAGCCCAGTTATATACGCTAAAATAATCACCAAACCTCGGAATTTTGAGAAACAAGCTGAATTTTTGCATACGTTTTTGTTTTGACATTATAAGAGTTGTTTTAAAAGTCCTCATTGATACCGTGTGAGCTAAACTTTTTACGCGAGGTCAAAGGTCATACTTTTTTTTTTTGGGGTGGGGGTAAGTGTGCAACTTTTTTTTAGGGGGGTAGAAATTCGTCCATGGTATGCTTTTCATATAATTTGAGGTAACTGAAGTCATTTCTAATAAAAATAAGCAATTTTTTTTAACTTAAGTTGTATGGGGTGGGGAGAAATCGGGTGATTTTTTGAAATTCATTAATAAATCCATGCATGGTATGCTTTTCTGGTAAATCGTGGCAGCATAAATCATTTTTGATATTAATAAGTTATTTTATTTGTTTTTTTTTTGTGCAGGGTGGGGGTAAGTTGAAATTTTTTTTCTATTTGGGTTAGAAATTCGTCCATGGTATGCTTTTCATATAATTTGAGGTAACTGAAGTCATTTCTGATAAAAATAAGAGATTTTATTTAACCTAAGTTGAATGGGGTGGGGAAAAATGGGGTGATTTTTTAAAATTCATTAATAAATCCATGCATGGTATGCTTTTCTGGTAAATCGTGGCAGCTTAAATCATTTTTGGTATTAATAAGTTATTATATTTGTTTTTTTTTTGTGCGGGGTGGGGGTAAGTTGAATTTTTATTTTTATTTGGGTTAGAAATTCGTCCATGGTATACTTCTCTTATAATTTAAGGTAACTGAAGTTATTTCTGATAAAAATAAGAAATTTTATTTAAACTAAGTTGAATGGGGTGGGAAGAAATGGGGTGATTTTTTTAAATTCATTAATAAATCGATGCATTAATTCCAGGTAGGGTGTAATTATAAATACTTAAAATAATATTAGCAGTATCCAAATAATTAGATGGGATGATTTAAATACAATTTAAAGACCTATACCTGGTAATGCAAAATAAAGCCTAAGCCAAACAAAAATTAGACTAACACCACAATGGGTAATACCCCAAATTGAAAAAAGTTTTCAACTTACCCCACCCCGCACAAAAGAAAAAACAAATATAATAATTTATTAATACCAAAAATGATTTTAGCTGCCACGATTTAAGAGAAAAGCACACCATGCATGGATTTATTATTGAATTTAAAAGAAGCACCCCATTTCTCCCCACCCCATTTAACTTAGGTTAAATAAAATTTCTTATTTTTATCAGAAATGACTTCAGTTACCTCAAATTATACAGTGAGAGGCAAAAGTCCCCCCTCCCCCTGTTCTTAACTTTTGAACGGTTCGAGATATTGATTTCCAAAAAATTTTAGGTTAATGTACATAAAAAAAACTACCTTTTGACAAATTTGGATTAATAAAAAATAATAACCCCCAGAAAACTAAGTTCATAGTCAGCCCGGACTATGAACTTAGTTTTTTTTAATGTAAAGAGGGGTCAAGTGACCCCTCATTTGAAAGGGATTTTTATTTTTAATTGATGTTTACCAATTTAAGATATATTTATTATTTTTTTGGCTAGGAGCTTCTCAATAAAAAGAACGATTTCCTTAATAAATGCAACAGTGAAAAAATAAAACTATTTGAAATTGGGGTGAGGGAGCATGTTTTTCTTTAATTAAAAAAAATATGTAATATTTTCTTGTTAAAATGTGTTATACCCTGTGTCCCAACATAAAATACAAAAAAACAAAACCTTATGCTTCCAAATAATTTATTTTTAATTAATTATATTTTTTAACCCTATTTTACTTCGTTTTTTTGGAAAAAAAATAATTTTGGTAGGTTATTTTAAAACATTTGTTATAAAACATACTAACAAAAAAAAAATTATTAATATTTTTAAATAAAAAGCAAACATACACCCCTACTTACTTTGGAGTCACTTAAGTCTTTTATTGCTGCATTTATTACGTAAAACAGGATTTTTGTGCTTTATTTTAAAACGCACAGTACAATAGAACTACTGAATCAATCTAAAATTCGTAAACGTCATTGTCTTGGAAATAAAAATAGCTTTCAAATGAGGGGTCACTTGACCCCTCTTTACATTTAAAAAAATTAAGTAGATAGTCCCGATATAAAATGGTGGAATCTAAGATTCACTTTCGACCCTAAAGGCGGGACGCCACTTCAGGTTTGGTAGGTGCATACCTTTAAGAAATAAAGAAGGACTTCTTTTATAGATAGTCCCCCTATGTGGGGGTTATTATTTTTTGAAAAACCAATTTCGTCAAAAGGTAGTTTTTTTAGTGCTAATTTGTCAAGAATTTTTTTTAAATCAATATCTCAAACCGTTCAAAAGTTAAGGTGGGCGGACTTTTGCCTCGCACTGTATGAAAACAAAGCATACCATGGACGAATTTCTAACCCAAATAAAAAAAAAATTTCAACTTACCCCCACCCCGCACAAAAAAAAACAAATATAATAACTTATTAATACCAAAAATGATTTTAGCTGCCACGATTTACCAGAAAAGCATACCATGCATGGATTTATTAATGAATTTCAAAAAATAAACCCATTTCTCCCCACCCCATACAACTTAAGTTAAAAAAAATTGCTTATTTTTATTAGAAATGACTTCAGTTACCTCAAATTATATGAAAAGCATACCATGGACGAATTTCTACCCCCCTAAAATAATGTTGCACACTTACCCCCACCCCAAAAAAAAGTAATATTTGGTAATAACTCCAAATAGCATTGGACGCACAGGAAAAAAGTGATTGGCCAAAAACGGTTTTTCGCGACCTTTGACCCCGCGTAAAAAGTTTAGCTCACACGGTATCAATGAGGACTTTTGAGACAACTCTTATAATGTCAAAACAAAGGCGTATGCAAAAATTCAGCTTGTTTCTCAAAATTCCGAGGTTGAATGTTTTATATTACTGGGGTAGAAGGAATTTATTGCCTTTTTGAGAATGAGGTCTACAGATTTTGACCACCGATCCGCCCCTCGTACTGTAGCTACAACAAAATTTAATTATTAAATTATAACGTTATTTTAGGAGCTGATTGCCACGTTTTAAGCGATGGAAACAATTTCAAAGCATTGTTTTTTTAAACAAAGATGATGAGACACTACATGTCCACTTATCCAGAATTTATCTGCATTGATACTACAGTCAAGTTATTAGATATTAGAAAACCAGTCTTAATCATTATTAACGAGGATGGAAATGGGCTTTCTGAAATTGTAGCAGTGGGTATACTTTTAGAAGAAAGCTCTGAAATCATGCAAAGGTTTTTCTCCAAATTTAAAGAATCTAATCCGAGATGGACAGAAATAAAATCTATCATGGCTGATAAGGATCTAAATGAATGGCGATTACTAAAAGAAAACTTTAGCAATGCAAATGTTTTGATATGCATTTTCCATGCAATGCGAACTTTCAACAGAGAAATATCTACCAATAAATTAGGTATTACACTTACACAACGGCAAACGGCTTTAGAAATTTTGCAGAAGATGGTTTATTCTCGCAATGATTCAACATATCGGGTGAGCAAATAAAAACGGCCCATAAGTAGGCTGTGAACAATGTAAAATCTGCCAATTAACAATATTTTGACTATGCCCACGGCCTACTTATGGGCCGTTTTTATTTGCTCACCCGATACAATGCTTTATATAAGAATTTGTTAAAAAATTGTCCACTTCCAGTAATTGAGTACTTTAACAAAAATTGGCATGGTATTAAAGATGAATAGTCTTGGACCAAAGTTTCAACAGTCTAACTTTTTAAATACAACAAATAATAGGCTCGAATCACTTAATGCAAAAATAAAATCAGTGGTTGAAAGATACAGCACATTGTCTAACTTCATTGACGATTTTTTTAAGTTGATTATGGTTATGAATGACGAACGAGATCATAAAGCTGCTAATTTAATGTCTAAAGCTTCAGTATGTTACTTTGAAAAAGAAAGTGTACTTGAAAAATACCTTATGTTATTAACTAATTATGCCTTTGAGTTTGTCGAACAACAGTTTTTGTGCAGAAGCTTTCCTTTAAAGTCAACCTATGAAACCACACCCCATTCTTGCAATTGTCACAACCATACTTCCATGCTGTTGCCCTGCCGGCATATCTGAAAAAAACGGGAAGAGCTTGAGATAGATATGTTTGAAGAAAGTCTATGTCGGGAGCGTTGGACACGAAAGCATTATTATGCAAATCAGAGGTTATTTCTTACTGATAATTATAATTTGGAGCAAGATCAACAACAACCATCAGCTAGCACTGTTAGCAGCCACAGTGTTATAAAGCCTTCAACTGCTGCTACACTTAAACAACATCAAAAATTTAATAAAGCCTGGACAGTATTAAAGTCGATAGCTAGTCTAATATCAGAAGAGGGGAACATAAGGTATCAGAGTTAACTTAGGCAATTAATTGAATTAAAAACACCCTGGGAAAACGATAAGGAAGTAACAATTGTTGAAAAAAACAAGACTATAAGTTTTGCTACGAATCGGTTTGAAGAAATAAATGCATTGAGTAATCAAAATTTAGGTAACTTAGAAACTGAACATGACACGGAGCTAAACTTAAGTGATGATATTAATATTTTGGATAAAGAGATGGATTTAGACAATGCATAGGAAGATTTAGGTGGGGCTGGCTCAGAAATCGGTCAATTCGCACAAGTTGACCTAAGTAACGATTTAAATAATGAAGTCATGTTGGGCACTGAAGTCGTATATTGTGACATTGAAATTATAGATGTGCCACATTCACCATCTTTAGAAAATAGTGACAACTCTATGCTCGATTTAACAAATGTTAGTTTACCGCCTAAAATTCAAAATGGCCGCAGCAAAACATATGTTTTTTTTGGCATAAAAAAAACTTTGGTTATGCCTAACGTCAACTTCTATAGTGTCACTATAACAATCAAAACAAAAGTTGAACAGTTTAATTTTTTGTTAAATGTCAATATCTTGTCACGTCAACATGCCAGTTAAAATTCTTATAAAAAAAATGTTAGTTTTATAACACCATAAACAAATTTTAAATCCTCTTTACCAAAAAGATTATTTTTCTGGAATTGCTGTTAATGTGGATTGTGTGTGCATTGTAAACCTGTGTTTAATAGATCCTGCTTTAAAAATCTTTTAAATAAATTAAGAGCATGGGACCGAAAGGGGGACTGGAATTTAAACCATGAACTGCAGAATTTGTTTATGCGAAAACTCTCAGGATCTAAACTAAAGTCCCTTCGCAAAAAAGGCGGCCAAATTTTGTATACATTATGCTTCACAAGCGGGGTTTTAATAAGTGGTGATTCTTGCGGATGACGCTGTTTTAATAGTGCTTAAACGGAGCTTATCCACTGAAGATAAATTCTTTATTTATCTTCAGTGAGCTTATCTGTTCTGCAACTTTATAAGTTTGCCGATTGAATAGTTTACAAAAATACACCGATTCTTCTAAGTTGTTCACTAAACAATTATTTATTTTATTTCATTAAAATTTATTTTATGTACAACCTTTGAGAATCTAATATTATAATTTTCAAATATTCTAAAAAGTCTTTTACTGCAAGTTAAATATTTTTTGCGCTACACCCAAATTGTTTTATTTCCAAAATGGCTTGTTCTTAAAGCTGTTTATTTTGCTGTCTGATGTTTCTGCAAAATGGCCAAAATATCCTGCTGCAGTATGAATCGGTGTGGCACAATTGCATTGAATTAAAAGGGTGCTTTTTGGCTTCTCATTTCACGTTTATATATAATTTTTTGCCCCTTTAATGCTTCTACATAACTAATACCTCCAAGATGATTAAGAATCCTCTTTATGGCCTCCATGGTATCCCCAACCGTTACCCAACACATAAGACACTTTAACAACTTGTTACTCATTAAGAAATAGGTGTATATGGACAAAAACATTAAATTTGTTTTGAATTTTAGTTTTTTGTGACAGATTTGTTTAAATCTTTCAGTTTTGACAAACGTTAGATTTTGAGCTTTGTTCGAAAATACAACAAAAAAGAGGAAAATTACTGAACAAACCCCTAATAGGCAACCCAAAAAACACATTTATCGTGTGGTCGGAGTTTCTCTCTATAAAAAAAATGAACTATAGTATCCGCAACTATTTTTTTGTTTTACTTAATTACCTACCTATATACATTGACTTTCAAAAGTCTTGCACCCCCCCTTTAAAAACTTTCGCGTTTGCCTGACAGAAATAAAATTTTCTTTAAAATAAACCTTAAAGCGTCTGTGATATAATACACAAGATAGAAAACTTTTAATTAATTTTCTTCAATGGTACCACGCGTTTAAAAAAAAAGTGTAAAATTCCTGAAAATTGAAAAAGTGTAAAAATTAAAAATAAAGCAAACACGGGATTATTAGTAAGTAGAATTAGTACTGCTTGCTTTAAATGGTGCATTCAAATGGTTTCGCATACTTCTAGTGGGGCTATCAATAACTTCTAGGGGTGCATTCACCATTTTCTTGCACCGCAACAATAAGGCCTTGTCTTTTTTTCGGCGTTTTATTTTCGGTTTTTTTTTGCAGAAAACTCTTCTGGAGACATGATCTCAAGATGCTCAAAGAAATTCAGGTCTGATAAGTAAGCAGGCCACTCATTTCACGCCCTGTAGGAATATTCGGACATGTTTCATACGACGCAGAGTCCCTTTGTCGCCTATAAATGCAAAATTTTGAAAAGAAATATTATGAGGAGGATACATTAGGAGACAGACAAAAGTCTTTTTGTAAACTTGACCATCGATATTCCCAGGATTATGAATCAGAGCAAACTTTTCGTAAAACATTATACCCCTCCAAAACATTTCAGTACCCGTATGATATGGAGCAACTTTAATTTAAGTATGCAATCGATGTTGTCTTTTTGCATCTTGCCAAACTCTTCAAAAATAATCATTACTCATTAGGGCAAACCTGGACTTACCAATAAAAATCAATTTTTTTCACCCACGAAGCATCCCGCTTAAATTTTTCTCTGACCAATGAAAACGGGTTTGCATATAATGTTAGTTTAGCATAATAACCCCTACACTAGGAGTTCATAAAAAACAATCCAAAATTTTGCTTTTAAGGGCGACAATGGGAATCCGCGTCTTATGAAACGTGTCGAAATATTCTCACAGGGAGTGATGTGACTGGCCTGCCAGCTAATCGAACCTGAATTCTTTTGGACATAGTGGGATTTTGTCTCTAAACAAGTTTTCCTCAAAACAAAATCCGAAAAAAAAACGCTAAAAAGCAGACAGGGGCTAATTGTTGCGTTGCGAGAAAATGGTGAATGCACCCCTAGAAGTTATTAATAGTCCCATTAGAAGTATGCGAAACCATTTGAATGCATCATTTAGAACAAGGAGTACTAATACTACTCACTAATAATCCCGTGTATTTTTAATTTTTACACTTCGTCAATTTTCAGGAATTTTACACTTTTTTTTTAAACGCGTGGTACTATTGAAAAAAATTAATTAAACGGTTTTCTATCTTATGTATTATATCACAGAGGCTTTAAGGTTTATTTTAAAGAAAATTTTATTTCTGTCAGGCAAACGCGAAAGTTTTTAAAGGGGGGGTGCAAGACTTTTGAAAGCCAATGTATTTTTCAAAATAACAATTATTTTTTCTTCTGGTCCCTTGCAACTGAAATTAATAATTCGGTAATTAAATGTTAAAATTTCGAAAAATAAAAATTTTTAACAAATTTTTAAAGTAGAATTAATGTGGAAAAAAAAGGAGATTTGCATAATATAATATATCAGATACACCACCTCAGATCGCAGACAGGAACGGCGGAACCCACAATTTTAAAGTAGGATACCGCCGGGCGGCGGAACTTTCGATTTAAATAGGTAAGGTCCGCCGGACATACCAAATTTGGAGGTTAAAGCGGCGGAACTTGTAGAATAAAAGCATAAGTTCCGCCGGGCGGCGGAATCCTTCATTTATATGCATAGCTCCGCCGGCGGAAGAATAGCCACTTCGTTAAAAAAAGACCAAACCTCTTATCGTTTGAAGATCAGTAATAACAATTTTTGTAGATCATCTATTGGCCAAAATGCTGGCTCCTGAATCAGCCTCAACAAATTACAATGATTCAGATGAATCTGAAAATGGTTTCTTCAAGACAGTTGCACGAAGGTTTCAAAGGGCTAACGAACAAGTCACCAGTGATGGCCCAAACTACGAATCGTTTGAAACATTAAGAGAAGAATTAGAAATTAGGACTCTGGGCACATTTGCTGGAGTCTTTAGTCCAGTTACATTATCTATGTTTTCTGCTTTGATTTTTTTAAGGATCGGTAAGATTTTGTTATACAGAGTGTCCGCGATTAATCTGCTTTTTTTTTAAATGAAAAGTAGCTGGAAAAACAGTTATTTGAAAAAGTGCGCCCCTTCGAAAATAATGGCCTCTAAGCAGGTAGACTAAAAACACTAAACGTAAATATTTACCAAATGATTTGTCTAACCATATTTACAATGCAAAAATTGTTTCATGTGCACGATAGCACAACTTTTATGTAGGTGGATTTCTTTCAGACTTTACCAAGGTTTTACTCAGCTTTGAGCAAACCGATTTTTATATAAATACCTGACTAAAAGGGATATTTTTAGTTCCTTTCCTAAAATTATTATTGTTATTGCGATTTCAGAAAATTAAGGTTTTTTGGCAACTGCCAGATGGATGAACGAGAGACAGGAGTTTAAGGTCATTTCAAGTTCATATCAAAACATATAAGCAGCCTTTTATGTTTTCCTTAAACATAAGAACAACCTTTTAGTTTATTATTCTAATAGACGAGGCATTAAGACTTGCGTTTCAAATTCATAAATGATAATAAAAAACTTCTTGTCCATATAAATTTAAATACGAGGTGTCTTGGGATATTGGACTCAAATCAAACAACTACTTCCAGCCGACGCGTTTCAAAAACATTTATTTTCTTTGACAAGACTAAAAGTCTCGTCTCGTCAAAGAAAATAAATGTTTTTGAAACGCGTCGGCTGAAAGTACACTGGCTTTCAAAAGTCTTGCACCCCCCCTTTAAAAACTTTCGCGTTTGCCTGACAGAAATAAAATTTTCTTTAAAATAAACCTGAAAGCCTCTGTGATATAATACACAAAATAGAAAAGCGTTTAATTAATTTTCTTCAATGGTACCACGCGTTTAAATAAAAAGTGTAGAATTCCTAAAAATTGAAGAAGTGTTAAAATTAAAAATAAAGCAAACACGGGATTATTAGTGAGTAGTATTAGTACTCCTTGTTCTAAATGATGCATTCAAATGGTTTTGCATACTTCTAATGGGGCCATTAATAACTTCTAGGGGTGCATTCGCCATTTTCTCGCAACGTAACAATTAGCCCCTGACTGCCTTTTAGCGTTTTTTTTTCGAGGTTTTTTTTGCGGAAAACTTGTTTAGAGACAAAATCCCACTATGTCCAAAAGAATTCAGGTTCAATTAGCTGGCAGGCTAGTCACATCACTCCCTGTGGAAATATTTCGACACGTTTCTTAAGACGCGGATTTCCGTTGCCGCCCTTAAAAGCAAAATTTTGGATTTTTTTTTATGAACTCCCAGTGTAGGGGTTATTATGCTAACATAACATTATATGCAAACCCGTTTTCATTGGTCAGAGAAAAATTTAAGCGGGATGCTTCGTGGGTGAAAAAAATTGATTTTTATTGGTAAGTCCAGGCTTGACCTAATGAGTAATGATTATCTTTAAAGAGTTTGGCAAGATGCAAAAAGACACCATCGATTGAATACTTAAATTAAAGTTGCTCCGAGAGTTGCTCCATATCATACGGGTTCTGAAATGTTTTGGAGGGGTATAATGTTTTACGAAAAGTTTGCTCTGATTCATAGTCCTGGCAATATCGATGGTCAAGTTTACGAAAAGACTTTTGTCTGTCTCCTAATGTATCCTCCTCATAATATTTCTTTTCAAAATTTTGCATTTATGGGCGACAAAGGGACTGCGTCGTATGAAACGTGTCCGAATATTCCTACAGGGCGTGATATGAGTGGCTTGCTTACTTATCAGACCTGAATTTCTTTGAGAATTTTAAGATCATGTCTCCAGAAGAGTTTTCTGCAAAAAAAAAACCGAAAAAAAAACGCCGAAAAACAGACAGGGGCTAATTGTTGCGGTGCAAGAAAATGGTGAATGCACCCCTAGAAGTTATTGATAGCCCCATTAGAAGTATGCGAAACCTTTTGAATGCATCATTTAGAACCAACTAATACTACTCACTAATAATCCCGTGTTTGCTTTATTTTTAATTTTTACACTTCTTCAATTTTCAGGAATTTTACACTTATTTTTTAAACGCGTGGTACCATTGAAGAAAATTAATTAAACGCTTTTCTATCTTGTGTATTATATCACAGAGGCTTTAAGGTTTATTTTAAAGAAAATTTTATTTCTGTCAGGCAAACGCGAAAGATTTTAAAGGGGGGGTGCAAGACTTTTGAAAGTCAGTGTAGTTGTTTGATTTGAGTCCAATATCCCAAGACACCTCGTATTTTCATAAATGATGTTCTGTGCACTCAAAAATTCGTTAAAAGTCATCTTCCTGAATGTCAGCTATTTTCGAAATTTCAACAAAATAATATGTAAAAATACGGAGTAATACATTAATAACTATGATTAAAAATATGTAGGATAATGTTTGTGATACATAGAAGTGGTACTGAGTGCAAGAAATAATAAATATATGGTAAAATAGTACTTTTGGTGTTTTTCTTTCTACATTGAAATCTTTGAACGAGCACATCTATATTAGTGTCCCTAGATTTTATCAAGAGTTTGGTCACTGGACCACAGAAATAAAATACACTATAGTTTTTTAGTTCATTTCTCTAAAGAAAATGTACTATTGTAATTGCAATTTCTGAAAATCGATGTTTTTATGAAACTGTGCCTAAACGAAGCAAGATACGTGAATGTTAAGGATGTTGGAAAGATGCTACAAAAAATTACCGATCTTTTAATACTAGAACCATATCGATCGGACCATCCACTGGGTTGGTATTAAAAAATATCACTTTGGTGTATGTTAGGGTGGATGGATGGATGGATGTACGGGACAAAAAATTTCTTTAACTGTAATTTACTTAACTATGGTACTAAATAGAAGGTTCAAACTTGGCATAAGTAAATACCAAAGCCTTGTGGTCAAGGTGATCTCAAGGTCAACATGACCACTGGTCAAGGTTAGAAGATATTGCATTCAAAAATAAATCTAGTCCAAAATATTGTGATTTTTTTTTGCTTAAACATATTCTTTCGGAGAGCCCTTTGTGTTAAAACTTTTAAAAAAAAATTCCATGTCTAGGAAAAAAGCTATGACGTTTTCAAATGTCAATGTTTGCATTGACATAGCTCCAATACTACAATAGTTAGAGGACTCAAACTTGGAGGATGAATACACAAGAGACAGGGGTTCAAGGTCATGTCAGGGTCATATCTTTCTAAAGGTCAATATCATTTTTATTATTAAAAAACTATGCTAAGTTAAATGCAAGGTAAATGTTGGACATGTATTTAAAAACACAAAACGTTGTTCTTATGTTTCGAACTTAGTAGGCTATCTTCAGGAAACGATTTATAGTTTGACTTCGGTTATCTCAAAGATTACAATGGTTAACGGTTTCAAACTTGGAGGATGGATAACCAAAAGACAGAAGTTCAAGGTCATGTCAAGGTCATATTATTTGAAAGGTCAATAGCATTTTTGGTGGTTTTGGTTGTTTTTATGTTTCGGACTTAGTGGACCATCTTCAGGAAACGATTTATAGTTTGACTTCGGTTATCTCAAAGATCACAATAGTTAGAGGTTTCAAACTTGGAGGATAGATACCCAACAGACAGGAGTTCAAAGTCATGTCAAGGTCATATTGTTTAAAAGGTAATAGAATTTTCATAACTTAAAAACTATTTTAAGTTTACAGCAAGGTAAATGTTGGACTTGTTTTTGAAAACACAAAAGGTTGGTTTTATGTTTCGGACTTAGTAGACCATCTTCAGGAAGCGATTTATAGTTTGACTTCGGTTATCTCAAAGATCACAATAGTTAAAAGTTTCAAACTTTGAGGACCAATAACCAAAAGACAGGAGTTCAAGGGCTTGTCAAGGTCATATCGTTTAAAAGTTCAATACAATTTTTATTCATCAAAAATTATTTCCTGGTAAATGCAATGTTAATTTTGGACATGTCTTTAAAAACATAAAAGGTTGTGTTTATGTTTTGGACCTTCTGGACTATCTTCAGGAAACACTTTGATTCTAACAAAAAAATTAATGTAACTGTTGTGTTCTTACGTTAAGTTTAATTAAGCGTAACTTAAGTATCGATGTTACGTTACAGATAGTCTAAACGTAGCTTTAGTGTTCATACGTCATACGTTGTTATCGCTTTGTATCTCTGTATATTTTACCGTATTTTATCATTAAACACATTCAGAATTCACGTATTGTATTTTATTCAAATACATAATATTTGGCGACGAGCTGGTAGTTTGTGTTTTAGTGTGTCATCAGTTTTATTGACGAAAATAGTGTTGGAGAGTATTCTAACCTATAAACAGTCGTGTACAAGTCGTACAAGAAGTCGTGATCATTTTTTAAAAGTGCGTCACATGTCGTGTCAATAAAATAAAGTCAATAGTCATGTCGTTAATCGGTAATATTGAACCATTTAATGTCAAAGGTGATTTTGAAGAATGGGCAGAGAGGTTGGATCACTTGTTCAAAGCAAACAACGTGGATACTGCAGTCAAGCTGTCTATGCTTATTACGTTTGGAGGATCTTCATTATACAGCGTTATGAAAAGCCTCGCAGCACCACAAAAAGTCGAGCATTGTAGTTTTTCAAAAATGCTAGAACTGTTAAACAATCATTTTAACCCGGAAAAGTCCGAAATCTCAGAAACCTTCAACTTTAATCATTGTGTTCAAAAATCTGGTCAGTCTGTCTCAGATTATGTCGTCGAATTAAAGGAGTTGGCACGTACCTGTAACTTCGGAACCTTTTTAAACCGAGCATTGCGTGATCGTCTAGTCTGTGGTCTTCGTTCAGAAAACATTCAAAAACGTCTTTTGTCGGAGTCGAATCTTACGTTTGATAAAGCTATTCAACTGGCAACTAGTTCAGAGTTGGCAGAGCAGCAAGTCAAGTCATTTCAGCCTGAGTCAAATGCAGTCAATCAGTTGTCAAAGTCCAAAAATAAGAAAAATTGGTCAAATTTTTCAAGGTCAAAGTCTGAAAAGTCTACAAGTCATAAGTCTTCAAGTAAAACGTCATGTTTTCGTTGTGGAAGAAGTCATAATCCATCAACTTGTCCTGCCTTAAAATGGAAGTGTTATAATTGTCAGGAAATGGGTCATGTTTCTACTTTGTGTAAAAACAAAAAGAGACTAAATACGATGGAGGAGTCAGAACTTAATAGTCAAGAAGAAGAAGAAGAGTTTTTATCACATTTGTCGTGTAATAAGTTAAATTTTTCTCAAAAAGCAGGTATGTCTGTTAATGGGAAGTTTTTGCAAATGGAAATTGATACAGGTGCCGCAAGGTCTGTCATTGAGCAAGGTCAGTTCAAAAATTTGTTTGCAACAGCTTCTATTTTACCTGTTAATGTTAAGTTAAATGTAATTACGGGTGAGTCAGTAGCCGTGGTAGGCGAAAGTATTGTTAAGGTAAAATTTAACGATAAATTTTCTGAATTACCGCTTTTACTTGTAAAATGTAAATCTAAATTTGCACCACTTATGGGTCGTGATTGGTTAGATCATTTGTGTCCTGGGTGGCGTAGCAACATTTTGTCGGGTCAGTCAGTAAATAATGTCAAATTGTCAGGGTTGAGAGAAGAAATTAAAGTCAAATTTCCTAAGGTTTTTGTCGTGGATGATAGTTCTTTTATACAAAAATTCAAAGTCAGTATTGAGTTAAAAGAGGGAGTTTCACCAATTTTTCACAAACCTTATCCCTTACCTTATTCGTTAAAGGAACCAGTCGAAGCAAAAATAAAGTCTATGGTAAAGTCTGGAACGTTAATTCCTGTTACTCAAAGCAATTGGGCTAGTCCTATAGTCATTGTGTCTAAGAAAAATAAAGACATTCGTCTTTGTGTCGATTTTAAGGTCACTCTTAACAAGGTCATTAGATCGGATTATTATCCTATACCAAATATAAATGAGATTTTGTCTTGTATGTCTGGTGGTCAGGTTTTTTGTGTGTTGGATTTGTCTGGTGCGTATCAGCAATTGTTAATTGAGCCTCGATGTCAAGAATATTTAACAATAAACACACACATTGGTCTTTTTCGTTATACCAGATTGACTTATGGAATAACAAGTGCCCCGTGTTTATTTCAATTGGTTATGGACAAAATTTTAAATGGTCTGTCAGATGTCGTGTGTTATCTTGACGATATTTTAATCAAGGGTAATGATTTACAATCATGTAAAGAAAATTTGTATAAAGTTTTAAGTAGATTGTCAGAATTTAATGTCAAGTTAAACCTAAGTAAGTGTAAATTTTTTGAGTCATCGGTTGAGTATTTGGGTCATAAGGTTGACAAAGAAGGTCTTCACCCTTCTGAGGAAAAGGTAGCAGCAATCGTCGATGCTCCTGAACCTGAAAATCTTACTCAGCTTCGATCATTTTTGGGTTTATTAAACTTTTATAGCAAATTTTTGCCAATGTTGTCAGCAGAATTAAAGCCTTTATATCGTTTAGAAGAAAAAGATGTAAAGTTTATTTGGTCAAAAGAGTGTAAAATAGCGTTTGAGCGTAGTAAGAAACTACTTTTAGATAATCAGGTTTTGGTTCATTTTGATCCAAAGAAACTTATTATTGTTGCTTGTGATGCTAGTGCATATGGAGTAGGTGCAGTTCTGAGTCACAGAATCGATGGTGTTGATCGACCAGTTTTATTTGCGTCAAGTACATTGTCCAAGTCGGAAAGGAATTTTTCAAATTTAGAGCGAGAAGCTTTGGCTATTGTTTTCGCAATAAAAAAATTTCACAAGTACAAAGTTAAAATTTTTACAGAATAAAGCAAAAAGTCCATTGTTTAATTTACCTGTTAAAAATCCGAAAATGCAACCAACCTGCCCATTTTGGAGGCGATCTAAACATGCTTAATTTACGTAAAATGACTATGTAGTTTTTCGTCCCGTTTAAGCTTCTAGAAGATTCAATATTTTTATTTAAGAACATGATGGGTCCACAATTACGTTTCTTTAAGTAGAACATCAATTGTTTGTGTTATGACTATTTTACATAATTTTAAAATCCGACCAAACTCAAATTTCATAAGGACCTCCATAAAAAACTTGAATGATTAAAAAAAAAATATGAATTTTTTTTTCATCTCTACACTCGTAGAATTCAATGTGCAAAATATGAAGAAAAAGCAGAAACATCGAGCGTCAAAATAAATTAATATTTGTTGATATCTGGTGGAATGACCCTCCTGTTGTTACTGTTCCCGCAGTTTCTGCTGTCTCGACATCTGCTAACGCAACATTTATTTGTTCGAATGTCCCTGTTGTTAATAATGAAGAAGATTTATATAAAGATTATGTTCCCCACTTTGTGTCAAGGTCAGATAGTCTTCGAAAGTCTATCGTAAATCCTCAGGTCAGCGGTGAAAGTTTGTATGTGGCCTATTCCATATATAATCGACCAAAATTCGGTTTTCGAGTTGCTGCATGATTTTAAATCCTTTTGAGGTTTAGTCCAGCGCTTACTCCTGGTAACTTCTTTCTATTAAAAAATAAGCAGCTGCATATTTGCACTCCTTCCCTAAAAGTTAGCTCCTTAAACTATGAAAAATGACCAAATTTATTCCTAGAAAAAGCCATGTGAAGTGAGTAGACTTTTTTTATTTTTATGTTAAAGTGTTACCAAGGACATAGTATACAATAAAAAAAATAAACGATCTTGTGATTCGATTATGTGTAAATGTAGCATATTAAAACCGTTGCTGCTTCTAAACGAAGCAAAATCACAAACCAAATTTTTTTCTTCATGCGTCTCTATTACCCCTACAACATTTTAAAGTTATCAAAAAAAGAATCTACCCAGTCCCACATAACTTTTTTTAGTGTCATATTTGGTCATTTTCCATAGCTGCTCGGTAGAGAACGAGTGCAAATATGCGGTTCATATTTTTTTTATAAAAAGATGTGTTCTTTGTCTACTAAAAACTAAAACTAATTTTAATCTTCCAAGAATTTAAAATATGATTTGATCTTGTTTAAATTTAACGTACTCGGTAACATTTTCAAAGCATTGCTGTTTCTAAACGAAGTTTAATCACAAACAAAATTATTTTTTTCATGCATCTTCATTGACACATTAACATTTTAAAGTTACCAAAAAAAAAGTCTATCCAGTCCCACATGGCTTTTTTTAGACCAAACTTGGTCTAAATTCTTCATAGTTTGGGGTACTTACTAGTAGAGAAGGAGTGCAAATATGCAGCTCCCGATTTTTTAATAAAAAGAAGTGTCCATTGTCAACTTAAAATTACTATCAATTTTTATCTTCAAAAATCGCAAAATCGGAAAATTCAATTTTTTTCAACGTTTACCATGTAAAACAAATCAAATAATAGCAACTATGATTGGTCGATTTGACATGGAATGTCCCATGTTACTGCTCGAAAAAATGATACTCAGGAACCTATATTTTCGCAAGATCAACCGCAAAAATCGAAGCCAGTTGATGATGATCAGATGCGTCAATTACAATTTGAGTCCCCTATTCAAACAAATAAATTCAGTTCCACTCAAAATCCTCGTTTTGTCGAACCAAACATTTCCATGCGTTCTCATTTTGTTCAGATTGGTAAATGGAACATTAGCTTCTCTGGAGAAGGTAGTGTTATCGAATTTTTAGAGGAAGTAGAAGAGATTCGAAAGTCTCGAGGTGTTTCTAAAGAACAATTGTTTATGTCCGCAATAGAATTGTTCACAGGTAGTGCAAGGGTATGGTTTCGTTCAGTGCGAAATTTCTTGGTTGGTTGGGATGATTTAGTAGTAGAGCTTAGAGTGAATTTCCTACCACCAAACTATGATTTGCATTTACAAGATGAAATTCGGTCTAGAACACAAGGTTCAACGGAACGAGTGATTGTGTTCGTGGCAGCGATGGAAAATCTGTTTGCGCGTTGAAAAAACCCCGTAACTGAACAGGAACGAGTTGCCCGAATTTGTAGAAATCTTTTGCCTGACTTTCAAGCCGCGTTATCTCTTCATTCGATTTCCACAATTCAAGACTTAGTAAAACTAACTCGCAAGTTAGAAGAAACTAAATTGACCATAAGTCAATTTAAACCCCCTCCGAATAGAACAAATGCTTTGTTAGAGCCTCAATTAGGTTATCAAGGTTCTTCTAAAGTAAATTTAGCCGAAATTCAATCGCATGATCAGAATATTTTTCGACCAGAATTTAATAAAAAACCAATTAAGTGTTGGAATTGTGATAAATTAGGTCATCGTGCTCAGGAATGTAAGCAGCCTAAGAGGATACGTTGTTTTGGATGTAAGGCTCCTGGGTAAATCCATGAAAAATCAACAAACCCATGCCGCTCGACCATTTCAGATTTTTATTTTATTTTGGAAATTAAATAAGTAATGCCTCAAAAAAAATATGTACACTTTTTTTTCCAAAAGCTCCACAGCTTGAGGCATAATTCACGTTGACATCTTAAATAACTTTTATCTCTTGTGATTACAATCCTTAAGAAAATTTTAAAGTTTGGGTTCTATTACATTTTCTGCAATCACCCAATTAATGACATGTGAACAAATTGCCTAAAATAAAATTTCTTGTATTAATTAATCCAATTAAAAAAATTAGCAAATTTTTCCAATTTTGGCATAGTAATATTTACTGAACCAGAGAATTTAGAAAGGCACTATTACCAAATTTTAAAGCTTTAAGGCTTACTTATTAATTGGTTAAATATTTAACTTTAAGTTTTTAACTTTTACTGAAATACAGTAGCTTAAAATTTAAAAAAATCCTAAATTGGGCTATCTGTATGTTGGGGAAACTTGTAGAAAGTCAAAATTCTAGTATTAACATTATATGTCCATGCTTATTCTATACATGAAAAAAAATATTTGTGGTTTTTGTTTTAGTCCACTCAGATGGTCATGAGAAAAAAGTAGATTTTAGGATAGCGATAAGGGTGGATATTTTAGGCACATCTACCTCAGATTTTAAAAATATGTGTCACTAATAAAATAGAAGCTAAATTGTTAAACTATGCTAAAAATAGCTCCACATTTCCATCAGCCTGAAGATAAATTTGAACCTGTATTAATCCCCTATTCGGGCCCTATTGTCTACTTTTTGGGAGCCTGTAATTTATTTACTATGCAAAACCACAGCTCAAAACTTTGGATTAATGCTTCCCTAACTCTACACCCATAAAATATTTTTTGGCAAAAATCTGCAACTTCCCCCAAAAAAGTTACGAGCTTGTAAACTTTTCAAAATTTTAAAAATAGGCAAGTTGCGAAAGAATATAAAATGTATAGTACAAAGTTAAAATGTTTACAGAATAAAGCAAAAAGTCCATTGTTTAATTTACCTGTTAAAAATCCGAAAATGCAATCAACCTGCCCTTTTTGGATCTGATCTAAACATGCTTAATTTACGTAAAAATGACTATGTTGTTTTTCCTTTTGTTTATGCTTCGAGAAGATTCAATATTTTTATTTAAGAACATAATGGGTCCACAATTACGTTTCTTTAAGTAGAACATCAATTGTTTGTGTTATGACTATTTTACATAATTTTAAAATTCGACCAAACTCAAATTTTATAAGGACCTCCATAAATAACTTGAATGATTAAAAAAAAAATATGAATTTTTTTTTCATCTGTACATTCAGAGAATTCAATGTGCAAAATATGGAGAAAAGGCAGAAACACCGAGCGACAAAATAAATTAATATTTGTTGATATCTGGCGGAATGACCCTCCTGGAATTACAAAGAAAGATTGTAAAAAGTGCTCGCCTTCGGAAAACCAAGAGCAGAAGGACTAAGTGGTCAATTGGCTCCTTCTATCTCGCAATTTGCTTTGACCAAAAATTATTTTAAGTTAGTTAGTGCTAAAGCATTGAAACAAAAACACAGTAGTGAAGCTTTTCTTAACTATGTTATTGAACATGTTGGTAGTGATCGTAGGCCATATTTAGATATAAAAATTTTAGGAAGAAAAGTTAAAGCTTTATTAAATTCAGGTTCTTCGAACAACATTGCTGGTGCAGCTGGTTGTGAAATTTTAAAGCAAGCTAAACTTTTGATGGATACGAGTCTTTCTACAGTTTGTAGAGTTGCTAATGGCGAAGCTCTGTCTGTGATTGGTGTTTTTCATGTTCCTGTTACTCTTATGCACAAAAGTATACTTGTTGATTTTTTAGTCATTCCTCAAGTGACTCAAGCATTTTTATTAGGTGTAGATTTTTGGGCGAAAATGAATCTGTTTCCAGATTTATCTAAGGATGTTTGGCATTTTGGCGATGATGGTGTTTCGGAAAGTTTTTGTAGTTCTCTCTTAGAGTCAAGTGATTTGACTTTTCAGCAAAAATCTCGTTTAGATAGTTTGGTACAGACAAAGTTAGAGATTATGGGTACTAAGTTAGGTCACACGACATTGGTCGAACACGAGATTATTACTGAGTCGAGACCCATTAAGCAACGGTATTATCCGGTTTCTCCCGCCAAACAAAAGATCATAGATGAAGAAGTTCAACGTTTGTTAGATGAAGAAATCATCGAACCTTCGAGTAGTGGATGGTCGTCTCCAATTTTGATGGTCCCTAAAAAGGACGGTGGGTACAGATTTTGTGTCGACTATCGTCAATTAAATGGTGTTACCAAAAAAGATGCTTACCCTATTCCGTACGTTTCTGCCATTTTGGATAAGCTCAAAAACGCTAAGTATCTTAGTTCGATGGACATAAAATCTGCATACCATCAAATTCCGGTAAAGGTTTCTTCAAGGGAATATACGGCATTTACAGTGCCTGGACGTGGGCTTTTCCACTTTAAGCGTATGCCATTTGGTTTAACCAATGCCCCAGCGACTTGGCAACGTCTTATTGACCGGGTCCTTGGAGCTGACCTTGAGCCATTTGTCTTAGTTTACTTAGACGACATTGTTATTATTTCGGATGATTTTGATGTTCATCTAAAAGTTTTAGAACAAGTTTTTAATCGTCTAATCGCTGCTGGACTAACTGTTAGTATCGATAAGTGTCATTTTTGTCGTTCAAAACTTCGATATTTAGGATATGTTGTTGACAAGTTCGGTTTGAGAGTCGACACAGATAAAGTAAAGGCTATCCTTGATGTTACTTACCCTAAGAATATTGTTGAATTAAGACGCTTCCTCGGTATGGCAAGTTGGTACAGACGATTTGTCCCGAATTTTGCCACTATTTTAGCACCCATGTGTCAGTTAACGAAAAAGCAGGTTAAGTGGAATTGGACTACAGAATGTACTTTAGCGTTTGATATAATTAAACAAAATCTTGTTGCCGCTCCAATTCTCACTAACAGGTTAAAATTTGGTTAACGACATTTGCTATAATTTTCAGAAATAGAAATAAACACACTAATTTATAAGTCAAATTTTTATTAATTATCTAAAATAAAAGGTACATTTAAATCTCCGCCATATCAATAAAATATAAAATTATACAAGTGGTGATTTTCAGACCAATAAACAATAATATCTTCTCTTATTACTAATTAGAGCCGCCCATCTGGCCAAGCGTTGAGAGTGACCCGTCACGTGCTGCCTTATATTTATATTGATTAATTATTAAACTAATTCAAGATTTCGCGAATTTTTAAATTATTGAACCTGATAGCTGCTGCCATTGACTTTTGATTTAGGAATTATAAACTGAAAAGTCATCTTCTCGGTCAGTAGATCTGCAAATGTGAAGCCGTGCTGTGCAAAAATATAATAATTATTAAATTATACACATTTTTGTGGATTAAATTAAATTTAGCCAGCATTATAATAATTAATAGAAACAAATTCAATGGTTTAGTGATGATTGTGTTTCTCAAGTACTCCAAGAGGATCTAATAGGCTCACATGCAGAATTTCTCTTCAAGGCCACATTACAACTTAAAGGTACAGTTAATTTTTTTATTCACGTGGAATTTTCCGCTGAGAAATACCTTTTCTAAAACACGGTATTATTTCAGGCCTCCAAGTTGGAATTTCAATCCAAGTTGGAATTTCAATCCAAGTTGGAATTTCAATCCAAGTTCGAATTTCAATTCAATTTTGAATTTCAATTCAATTTCTTTTCTCGCCGTTTTTCTACTCAACTATTTTGTCTATGAATGAGATTTGATAATTCGCCTACGAATAACGTTTCTTGTCCCCGGTGCGATTGGCGCGTAGATATTGAGATTGGGAAGGACGTTATACCTTGATAAGGATTCCTGTGGACGAATGT
Organism: Cartodere bifasciata; assembly: GCA_963920755.1. Taxonomy (NCBI): domain Eukaryota; kingdom Metazoa; phylum Arthropoda; class Insecta; order Coleoptera; family Latridiidae; genus Cartodere; species Cartodere bifasciata. Next base: position 9,473,809 of record OY987195.1, read on the forward strand.
ATCGCTGATGGTTTAGCGTGAGTTGATGTACTGCAAACCAGGTCAGATCTTTTCATTTATTATTTGTTTACATTGAGAATACAATCGAATCCAGTGTCGAATTGGATATTTAATTCAGTGCTCTTGCTGTAACAAAATATTAGTTATTAGTTTTAGATATGTAGGATTAGGTTATAGGATTTATTTAAGAAATGCGCCTTATTAATTAATTCTAGGTAGTGATAGGTATTTTATCATTATTAAACATATGTTATATGTTTAGCGCGCAGCAACATTTCTTTCAGAGAGCAAATAAGTTACATACTTACTACGGTGACGTACCAATATGATCATATCGGCCGCGTAACTTGAAGTAGGCTTTTCTTATCACACAAAACTCGCCTCGTTGCCAAACGCTAACCTGAAATAAAATACATGTTATTTAATTATTTACAATATTTACAATACTTACAATTACAATCTTAATATTGCAATTTCTATATACTTACCCCATTACAAATTTGACTATTGCAATTACAAAGTTCTTAAACCTGGAATTATTACTTATTAATAAATGCGCTAGTGTACATAATATTTCTCTAGTTTTATTGGGTACTTACCTGTCTTGTTATTTTTATTTTCTTTATTTGGTTTTCGCAATTGAACCGACAACGTGGTAATCGGTATAGATTGCGTGGCGCCCTTAAAAATAATAACCCCCCCCCCTACAGCTCTTGGAGTGCTTGGAATTATCACTGCGTTAATTTTGTTTGTTTCTTTCTTTAGGTAATATTATTTTTTGCATAAGTTTAGGTAAAATAAGGGCCATACGTAACCCGAAATAAAAAGGTTACAGAATGTAACGGAAGAAATGAACTCAAGAGTCGGATCCACCGGCCTCGACTTAGCTAGTTTTCTGTAGATTTAATAATAAGCGAGATACGGTTTGCGAAGAGTATAAATAATTTAGAAAGTACTAGCGGCGCAATTTTAGTTTTTATTAGATATTTAAATTTATTTTTGAACGCTTTACCAAAAAAATGAAGTCAATCCATTGAGTTTCTCCAAAGTTAGAGGTGAAATGCTACTTTAACGCGACTAAAAGTTCACATTCTTTATAGTCGGGTAAATCCATGAAAAATCAACAAACCCATGCCGCTCGACCGTTTCAGATTTTTATTATATTTTGGGAATTAAATTAGTAATGTCTCAAAAAAAATATGTACACTTTTTTTTTCCAAAAGCTCCACAGCTTGAGGCATAATTCACGTTGACATCTTAAATAACTTTTATCTCTTGTGATTACAATCCGTAAGAAAATTTTAAAATTTGGGGTTTATTACATTTTATGCTATCACCCAATTAATGACATGTGAACAAATTGCCCAAAATAAGTTTTTTTGTATTAATTAATCCAATTGAAAAAATTAGCAAATTTTTCCAATTTTGGCGTAGCAATATTTACTGAACCAGAAAATTTAGAAAGGAACTATTACCAAATTTTAAAGATTTAAGGCTTACTAATTAATTGGTTAAATTTCTAACTTTAAGGTTTTAACGTACTGAAATACAGTAGCTTAAAATTTAAAAATATTCCAAATTTGGCTATCTGTATCTCGGTTGGGGGAACTTGTAGTCAAAATTCTAGTATTAACATTATATGTCCATGCTTATTCTATACATGAAAAAAAATATTTGTGGTTTTTGTTTTAATCCACTTAGATGGTTATAAGAAAAAAGTAGATTTTAGGGTAGCGACAAGGGTGGGTATTTTAGGCACATCTACCTCAGATTTTAAAAATATCTGTGTCACTAATAAAATAGAAGCTAAATTGTTAAACTATGCTAAAAATAGCGCAACATTTCCATCAGCCTGATGATAGATTTGAACCTGAATTAATCCCCTATATTCCACTTTTTGGGAGCCTGTAATTTATTAACTATGCAAAACCACAGCTCAAACTTTGGATTAATGCTTCTCTAACTCTACACCAATAAAATATTTTTTGGCAAAAAGTTACGAGCTCGTAAACTTTTCAAAATTTTAAAAATCGACTAGTTGCGAAAGTATATAAAATGTATAGTACAAAGTTAAAATGTTTACAGAATAAAGCAAAAAGTCCATTGTTTAATTTACCTGTTAAAAATCCGCAACCAACCTGCCCATTTTGGAGGCGATCTAAATACGCTTAATTTACGTAAAAATGACTATGTAGTTTTTCGTCCCGTTTATGCTTCTAGAAGATTCAATATTTTTATTAAAGAACATGATGGGTCCACAATTACGTTTCTTTAAGTAGAACATCAATTGTTTGTGTTATGACTATTTTACATAATTTTAAAATCCGACCAAAATCAATTTTCATAAGGACCTCCATAAAAAACTTGAATGATTAAAAAAAAAATATGAATTTTTTTTTCATCTCTACACTCGTAGAATTCAATGTGCAAAATATGGAGAAAAAGCAGAAACACCGAGCGATAAAATAAATTAATATTTGTTGATATCTGGCGGAATGACCCAGTCTAAACAAATAATTTTAATATAATGACTCAATAATATTTAAAAAATGGTAATTTACCAAAATCATTATTCCGGTTCACCAAAAAATCAATATCGTTTTCATTTAAAAATTCACATTCTTTATAGTCTAGACAAATAATTCTAATATGTATAATAACGGTAAAAAAACGTCTTCACGAAGTCAATGTAAGATCTAGGCAATTTTTAAGGAATGTTCCGTTAATCCCAGATCACAAACAAAAGCCATTGGAAGGGGAAAAGAAAAGAGTATATGGGCATGAAAAATGGGAATCTGTACTGATTACAGGGGAATCCAGATGCAGCAGATTTCTAAGTATGATCACGATTCCTAACCCGTACATTTTAAAATCCGACCAAAATCAATTTTCATAAGGACCTCCATAAAAAACTTGAATGATTAAAAAAAAAATATGAATTTTTTTTTCATCTCTACACTCGTAGAATTCAATGTGCAAAATATGGAGAAAAAGCAGAAACACCGAGCGACAAAATAAATTAATATTTGTTGATATCTGGCGGAATGACCCAGTCTAAACAAATAATTTTAATATAATGACTCAATAATATTTAAAAAATAGTAATTTACCAAAATCATTATACCGATTTGCCAAAAAATCATTATCGTCGTTTTTATTTAAAAGGTCACATTCTTTATCGTCTAAACAAATAATTATTTTATAGTGACTCAATAATAATAAATAGTTACTTACCAAAATCATTATCCCGGTTTACCAAATCATCTTTTTTGTTCAAAACACCACATTCTTCATCGTCTAAACAAATAATTTTTATTTAATGACTTAATATTTAGAAATACAATAACTTACCGAAATCATCCATTTGTGTAATCTTACATTCTTTGTTGTCTAAACAAATAATTGTTATTTATGGCATAATAGTCAAAAAATAGTAACTTACCAATATCATTACTGTGATGAACCCCATATTTTGCTTAGTAACTTTTAAAAGAAGTAGACTTATGCAAGAATGCAATTATTCATAAATATTTTTAATTTGTCTTTTCCTAGAAACGCACAAAATATTTTGGCCTTGTTAGAAATACACAAAAACATTTTAATTAGTCTATTTTTGGAAGTGCACAAAAATAGCCCAGACTGACTGACGCCTAGCTAAATTTAGGTCTTATCTTGATAACAAGGAGAAGCTATCTTTTGCAATGAACTTTGATCCTCAAAATTCATATAAAAGAGCTGCATTTTTTCACTAAGAACAGTTCCGTTTTTGTCTCCAAATAATAAGCCTAAGTATGCTGGCAAGTTGTTACTATGTTCTAGTAAAGTTAAAAAGTTGTAATGTGTAAAAGTTATAAAATTGTTAAATTTGTATAAGTTAAAAATTGAGTATAATTGTGTTGTAAAAATATTCTTTAAATTAAGTGAATATTTTCCATTTTTCTAAGTTAAAATCTGATCGTTTTGTAAGTAAAATACTTAGTCATTTTTGAGAAAAATGCTTTGTTTAAAAATCTTAATATTATTCGAAAGTACAATCGATCTATTTGCAATCATTTTAATTCTAAAAGGTTCAAACCTTTTCTTTTGTTAACTTTAGTTTTTGTTAAATATACTCATATTCTTTTTTTATAAAATTGTGTTTATTTTGCGCTCTTAAACCAAACAACAACCCACCTAAATATAAAAAGTTTGTCATTAAAAACTTTCTTGTCAAGTGTTCTTTTTGGCCTAGCTATTTCCTCCCTTTCAAGCTATACAAGGGCTAAAAAGGGCCACTTACGACATTACCTAGGTTTACCCATAAATCATTATTCATTTTAATCAAAAGGTCACATTCATTATTTTCTAAGCAAGCAATTGTTATTTAATGGCTTAATACTTAGTTAAAAAGTAGTAACTTACCAAAATCATAACCCAGGTATACCCAAATATCATTATCCTTTTTACTCGAAAGTTCACATTCTTTATCGTCCAAACAAACAATTTTCTTTAATGACTTAAAATTTAAAAAATTATAACTTACCTAAATTTACTATAGAATTAGGAGTCTTAGCCACGCCACATTCTGTATTATCTAAACAAAAGAATAATTATTTCAAAAGTTTCCCAATAATAATAAAATACGAATTAGATAATCGTTGAAATTTTAAGATAAACAAGAATGGGTAGAAGTTACTCTTCGCAGATGAGTAGCTTGAGTAGAATTCGAAATCGGTAGAAGTATAATTTTATATTTTTTAAGTCAAAGCTAAATCAATATATTTTATATAATTGCTACACATTCTATAGTATACTCTTCGCAAGAAAATTATTAAAGGATAATAGTTTCTTTTAAATAAAACAAATTTAAAAAAAATCTGCGAAGAGTGCAAACTATTAACAGAGAACACGAAGAATTTCGTCAACGAAGAGGATAAACGTCAGTTCTGACGTTTATGATATTTGGGATTATTTGTTCTGACAGCTACTTTTGTTTCTTTGTTTGAAATATTTTTGGCATGGACTTTTTTGTTTTTTAAACCTTACTGGCTAACTTTACATAAAATAAACAAACATTTTTAATAGAAAATTAAATTTTCATTATTTTTGAAAAATATATTTTTTTTTGTAGCTTAAATAATAAAGGAGATAGGAGGTTTTTTTGTGCTGGGGGGTAATTGGGGGGTTGGACAAAAAAATTAACGAATACTTTTTGATAAAGAATTAAATTGTCTATATTCTATGTCAAATAATTTTTTTTGTAAATTCAATAATAGTTGAGCTACGATTTTTTTTTCATTTGGGGGGCTGAAAAGGGGGCTTTGTAGTATTCGGATTCTTTTCAAAAACAATAGGGATCTTCCTCTTATGGGGATAGATTTTTCCTCAAAATTTGAATTGGATTGGAATTTTGGTTCTTAAGATAGCGTGTTTACAAGAAACGTGACATACATACATACACACCGACCGACCGACCGACCGACCGACCGACCGACCGACCGACCGACCGACCGACCGACCGACCGACGGACGGACGGACGGACGGACAAAAAATGAAAATCTTAAAAAGTCATGAAACGCACGAATCTGCAAGAATTTTTGCTCTAGGATGAAAACTGACGATTTTAGGATTTCCGTATCGATTGCAATATACTCTTCGGACCTAGTCTTGCGAAGAGTATAATAATGGAGATACACTTTTATATCTACTTACTGATGGGTACAACTCCTTTTATAATTTTGAGCTTTCCCTTTGAATTTAAATAAAGGAATTTCTTTTTAATATGTCGCTAAAAAAATTGTAGAGTTGATGCGTTGGTCAATAACGATAGTAAAAATATGAAAGATTTTTTTTTGAATGTTATTTTTAAAATAAAGTGGAGGCAAATGAAGCAATCAATAGAGAACTTACACTGCACACCCTCCAGTCTTTGTTTATACTACAAGATTGTTGTCGTTTGAGCTTGAAAAAAATATATAAAAGCCAGATTTTATACAGTGCGAGGCAAAAGTCCGCCCCCCCTGGCTTAACTTTTGAACGGTTTGAGATAATGTTTTAAATTTTTTTTTTAACAAATTTGCACAAAAAAAACTACCTTTTGGTGAAATTGGTTTTTTTTTAAATAATAACCCCCATATAGGGGGACTATCAACTTAATTTTTTTAAATGTAAAGAGGGGTCAAGTGACCTCTCATTTGAAAGCTATTTTTATTTTCAAGACAATGGCGTTTACAAATTTTAGATTGTTTCAGTGGTTCTTTTGTAATGTGCTTTTTAAAATAAAGCACAAAAACCCTCTTTAATGTAATAAATGCAACAATAAAAGACTTAAATCACTCCAAAGTAAGTAGGGATGTATGTTTTTTTTTATTAAAAATATTAATAAATTTTTTTTTGTTAGCATGTTTTATAACAATGTTTTAAAATAACCTAACATAATTATTTTTTTTTCAAAAAAACTAAGTAAAATAGGGTTAAAAAATATATATATATAAATAAATAAAAATAAATAAATAAAAATAAATAAAATATATAAATAAAAAGAAATATTTACAAGCATAAGTTTTTGTTTTTTTGTATTTTATGTTGGGACACAGGGTATAACACATTTAAATAAAAAAATATTACATATTTTTTTTTATTAAAGAAAAACATTCAATCTTGCCTAATTTCAAATAAACTGCTCCAACAAAGTTAGGGATATGGTTGTTTGTCAACCTTCCTAAAGTTTTAGAAAAAAAAATTGTCTTTTAAAATAACAAATCTTACCATGAAGTTTTTTTTTTTATTTTATTAAGGGTTTAATATTTTTTTGGACTTTGATTGAAATGTGGATTTTTCGAATTTTATAATCGGTTTTCAAAATTATTCTAGTCTTTTTTAAAAGTAGGCTTACAGGCTCATTTCATGTTAATATTTGCTACGTCGCAAATATCAGTTGCAACTTATATTTGCGACTCGATTTTGCGCCAGCGTTGCGTCACCCTTTGCCACGGTATTTTAAGTTCAAAAATTGCGACCGCGCAAAAGTGTTACAAATCGAGGTGGCAATTTGTAAAACTAACCTTTCATAAAATACAGTGGCTGTCATTTTTTGGTTTTAAAAGTAATCCAATGTAAACTGCGTTAAATAAAACTCAAATATTTTAAATAACTTTTTATTAAATCAACTTTAAACATGAATTAAACCATTTTAGAAACAAATACTGTAGAAAGAACAATAAATTCATCGAAAAACAACACGGCCAACGCGTTTAATCAGTTATCAGCGCGAACTGCTAGGTACTACTGAAGATGCTTTGTGCCGCTCTTATCAGTTCTCTGTTGGACGATCTTATTTTTCAGCGGGTCGTCCCTAGCCAAAATGTACACTTTGTTTACACAAATCCAGTAAGTTATTCGTACTTTTTTTCTAATTTTTATGAGTAACGTTCTGTTGCTTTGTAGAAATAAAAGGTCAACATATTATAAGAAGGAGAAACACAGTATTTTATTAAATCATAACAGCAGAATGTGGTTTAGGCCCCTCTTATAAGCATCGCTATTCACGAGATATTGTATAACTAGGTTATTTTCACAAATACATATTATGAATGTCGAAATCAAATCTATAAATTATTATTTTTTATAAATAAAAGAGGCATTTTAGCACAATTGTTTTATTTATTATTCACATTTCGCGTTCTGTATCACTTAAAGAATCGTCTGATTAAATTTATGCAATAAAAGATATCATTTCGATTTTCACTAGGCAACCCAACTTCTTTTATAAAATACACTAACAAGTATAATAACGATGAAAACAACAACAATTACAAATAAAAACGTTAAATTTTATCTATGTATGAAATACATTTCAACGGCGGGCAGAATAAATTAAAAAATTAACATTTGCAACACCTCTAGCAGGTGGCGCAAATTTTCGGCGCAAATCACAGTCGCAAGCAGTTTGACATTTAACATGAAATCGCACTGCAACCCCGCGCAAGTCAAATTTGCGCTGCTTCGCGTTGCATCGTCGCAAAACTTGACTTGAAATCCCCCTGTTACTGTCTTGTTTAATTTTTAGGATGGTCTAGAATCCAATAGAATACTCTGATGATGATTGGGACCGGACGTCTCTGGTCGATATGGTCAATTTCTTTAACGTTAGTCAAATTGTTAATCCTTCTTTTGATAACGGTCAATTTAAAACAGAAGCTACTTCTAGAAGTCCTAAAAGTTGAAAATCAGGCGCTGCAACCAGTACCAGAATGATACCTTACAGATTAACATGCTAATTTCAAGTCAGAAAAATATCGAAGCAGTGCAAAGTTGCGACCCGGTTGCAGCACTATTTTGTTTAAAAGTAAATGGTTTTGGGCATAAAATTGTAATTACGCATTAATAAATACAACTGACTAATCAAAACAGATTTTTTTTTTAAGAAAACTATCATTTTTAGACTAAAATATGTCGTTTGCGACCGTCGCAAATTTGCACTGCTTCGAAATTTATTGACTTGAAATTAGCCTGTAAGTTCGGAGAAAGCCTTTAAGTCTGTGTAGGTCCTTGCGGGAACGGCTTCCGAATGCCGATGGTGCTTCTGAACCCATTTTAACGGTAAAAAAACGTCTTCACGAAGTCAATGTAAGATCTAGGCAATTTTTAAGGAATGTTCCGTTAATCCCAGATCACAAACAAAAGCCATTGGAAGGGGAAAAGAAAAGAGTATATGGGCATGAAAAATGGGAATCTGTACTGATTACAGGGGAATCCAGATGCAGCAGATTTCTAAGTATGATCACGATTCCTAACCCGTACATGACGACTATCAGAAAATCTACCAAATCTAAAATCGTTTGTAAGCAGTACGGATTGCCACTTTTCATGCCGATAGACTTTTTTCTTTTCCCCTTCCAATGGTTTCTGTTTGTGATCTGGGGTTGACGGAACTCTTCTTAAAAATTGCCTAGATCTTACATTGACTTCGTGAAGACGTTTTTTTACCGTTAAAATGGGTTCAGAAGCACCATCAGCATTCGGAAGCCGTTCCCGCAAGGACCTACACAGACTCAAGGGCTTTCTCCGAACTTAATCCGTAAGGTATCATTCTGGAACTGGTTGCAGCGCCTGATTTACAACTTTTAGGACTTCTAGTAGTAGCTTTTGTTTTAAATTGACCGTTATCAAAAGAAGGATTGACAATTTGACTAACGTTAAATAAATTGACCATATCAACCAGAGACGTCCGGTCCCAATCATCCAGAGTATTCTACTGGCTTCTAGACCTTCCTAAAAATTAAACAGGACAGTAAGCTTACTTTTAAAAACGACTAGAATCATTTTGAGAACCGATTATAAAATTCGAAAAATCCTCATTTCAATCAAAGTCCAAAAAAATATTGAAACCTTCATAAAATTAAAAAAAAACTTTATAGTAAGATTTGTTTTTTTGCATGTGTTATTTTAACTTTTTCGCTGGGATTTATTGTACCACCACAATTTTGACAACACTGGTATGCCTGAGTTCTTTCCATGGTTTTTCTCGGCCGCGAAGTAAATGCTTTACCAGAATAATAAAAATCGGCCATGGACGTGAAAAAATGAACATCACTTATACCTTTTGGAAATTAACATCTTCCATTTTATAATGTTCATTTGTACCTATTTTTGACATGTATTTATAATATCATACGAATACAGTGCGAGGCAAAAGTCCCCCCCCCCCCCCACCTTAACTTTTGAACGGTTTAAGATATTGATTTAAAAAAAATTCTTGGCAAATTAGCACTAAAAAAACTACCTTTTGACGAAATTTGTTTTTCAAAAAATAATAACCCCCACATAGGGGGACTATCTACTTAATTTTTTTAAATGTAAAGGGGGGTCAAGTGACCCCTCATTTGAAAGCTATTTTTATTTCCAAGACAATGACGTTTACGAATTTTAGATTGATTCAGTAGTTCTATTGTACTGTGTGTTTTAAAATAAAGCACAAAAATCCTGTTTTACGTAATAAATGCAACAATAAAAGACTTAAGTGAATCCAAACTAAGTAGGGGTGTATGTTTTCTTTGTATTTAAAAATATTAATAATTTTTTTTTTGTTAGTATGTTTTATAACAAATTTTTTAAAATAACCTACCAAAATTATTTTTTTTTCAAAAAAACGAAGTAAAATAGGGTTAAAAAATATAATTAATTAAAAAAAAATTATTAAGAAGCATAAGGTTTTGTTTTTTTGTATTTTATGTTGGGACACAGGGTATAACAAATTTTAACAAAAAAATATTACATATTTTTTTTAATTAAAGAAAAACATGCACCCTTACCTAATTTCAAATAGTTTTATTTTTTCACTGTTGCATTTATTAAGGAAATCGTTCTTTTTATTGGGAAGCTCCTAGCCAAAAAAATAATAAATATATCTTAAATTGGTAAACACCATTGTGTTAGAAATAAAAATAGCTTTCAAATGAGGGGTCACTTGACCCCCCTTTACATTTAAAAAAATTAAGTAGATAGTCCCCCTATGTGGGGGTTATTATTTTTTGAAAAACCAATTTCGTCAAAAGGTAGTTTTTTTTGTGTAAATTAACCTAAAATTTTTTGGAAATCAATATCTCGAACCGTTCAAAAGTTAAGGCCAGGGGGGGGGACTTTTGCCTCTCACTGTATATACAGGGTGTGCAAAAAGTTTGGAATATCGCTCCTAATTTCATAAATACTTTTCCTAGAAGGTTGATTTTTTCAAGGTCGATTTCTATTTTTTCAATGCGCATCTTTCCAACCTACATTTAAATATACAGGGTGTCCCAGTTTCTCAGAAGACTGGACAACTTTCTTATTTTAAATGGAACACCCTATTTTTTATTTTTTTTTATGAATCTAGATGTCATTAGCAGTTCAAAAATATGTCGCTTGCTACCCTTAAGTTACTAAATGTAACCCCTTTTAACAGAATTTGTTTCTGTGTTAAAAAGTTTGGAATATCGCCTGTAAAATCGTAAATACTTTTCGTGGAAGGTTAATTTTTTCGAGGTCCATTTCTATTTTTTTAATACGCATCTAACGAGCATACACTCAACTATACAGGGTGTTCCCCTTTTTAGGAGACTAGACAACTTTCTTATTTTAAATGGAACACCCTATGTTTTATTTTTTTTTATTAATCTAGATGACATTAGCAGTTCAACAATATGTCGCTTGCTACCCTTAAGTTACTAAATGTTACCCCTTTTAACAGAATTTGTTTCTGTGTTAAAAAGTTTGGAATAACGCCTGTAAAATGGTAAATATTTTTCGTAGAAAGTTAATTTTTTCGAGGTCCATTTCTATTTTTTGAATACGCATTTAAGAAGCATACACTCAACTATACAGGGTGTTCCCCTTTTTTAGAAGACTAGACAACTTTCTTATTTTAAATGGAACACCCTATTTTTAATTTTTTTTATGAATCTAGTCATCTAGATTAAAAAAAATAAAAATCAGGATCTTCTATTTAAAATAAGAAAGTTGTCTAGTCTCCTAAAAAAAACGGGAACATGCTGTATAGTTAAATGTATGCTTGTTAGATGCGTATTTAAAAAATAGAAATGAACCTTGAAAAAAATAACTTTCTAAGAAAAGTATTTACGATTTTACAGGCGATATTTCAAATTTTTTAACACAGAAACAAATTCTGTTAAAAGGGGTAACATTTAGTAACTTAAGGGTAGCAAGCGACATATCGTTAATCTGCTAATGACATCTTGATTCATAAAAAAAAATAAAATATAGGGTGTTCCATTTAAAACAAGAAAGTTGACTAGCCTCCTAAACAAGGGAAACACCCTGTATAGTTGAGTGTATGCTTGTTAGATGCGTATTAAAAAAATAGAAATGGACCTCAAAAAAATTAACATTCTACGAAAAGTATTTACGATTTTACAGGCGATATTCCAAACTTTTTATTACAGAAACAAATTCTATTAAAAAGGGTAACATTTAGTAACTTAAGGGTAGCAAGCGACATATCGTTGAACTGCTAATGCCATCTAGATTTATAAAAAAAAATAAAAAATAGGGTGCTCCATTTAAAATAACAAAGTTGTTCATTCTTCTGAGAAACTTGGACATGCTGTATATTTGAATATAAGTTGAAAAGATGCGCATTGAAAAAATAGAAATCGACCTTGAAAAAATCAACCTTCTAAGAAAAGTATTTACGAAATTAGGAGCGATATTCCGAACTTATTGCACACCCTGTATATATATATAAAGAAAAATTTTCTTTCTAAAACTTTAGGAAGGTTGGCAAACAACCATATCCCTAACTTTGTTGGAGCCGTTTAGTTTTATTTTTTTACTGTTGCATTTATTTAGAAAATCTTTATTTTTATTGAGAAGGTCCTAGCAAAAAAACTAATAAATATATCTTAAATTAGTAAACACCATTGTGTTGAAAATCAAAATACCTTTCAAATGAGGGGTCACTTGACCCCTCTTTATATAAAAAAAAATTAAGTTGATAGTCCCCCTATGTGGGGATTATTATTTTTAAAAAAACCAATTTCGCCAAAAGGTAGTTCTTTTTGTGCAAATTTGCCAAGATTTTTTTTAAAATCAATATCTTAAACCGTTCAAAAGTTAAGCCGGGGGGGGGCAGACTTTTGCCTCGCACTGTATGTGTTAGAACATGCACTAGGGAACTTAAATCCACATTTTACACATTCCTAAGGGGTGAGCTTTCCCACCTATTAATTAAAAAGGGGGGATTTTTGCAGTGTAAATTTCTCCGTTCCTATTGGTCGTAGATTTTTTATTTTTTTTGTATTGGGTAGCTAAAAATAGTGACTACAACTTTTATAAGAAATTTTTTTTTGTATCTGTTACAAAAAAAATATGATTGCCAAAAACCTGGCCAAAATATGGGTATTATATTTGTTTTTTACAAATAACTCGCTTTTTGTTTTTCTAGTCAAAATTTACTTCCAATATTCGTCTTTTACAATAACCAAAAATAATTTTTATGGTAAGTCCAATCAAACCGTAGAAATGGGGCTCCAAAGTTTGAAAAGTTGCGTTTTTATGATTGCGCTGGGTCATGTGTATACATTGTGATAAGAGCCAAAAGATTTAAAACAATTGCTAATTATTACCCATTTAAGGGATAAAAACATAGTGCCCACCCAAAAATTAACTAGGAGTCCCCCCTGGGACCCCCTTTTGCAAAAACTTACATTTTTTGTTCGGTTTTTCGTTTTTCTTGTAAAAATGTATTGTGTATTTATGTGTAGTGTTTGGTGTAGTGCTAATCTGAAAAAATACCGACAGTCCCCTTGGGCCCCCTTTAGTCATTTTTTTTTGACATCGTGATTTCTGCAACTGTCCTCTTTATACCGTGTAAAGTTGTGTTAGAAAATTTAAGCGATAAAAACATAGTGTCCACCTATATACAGGGTGAGTAGAAAGTAACGCATATCTCTTCTAACGGCATTAATACTTTTCTTAGAGCCTTAATTTTTTTAGGTCGATTCCTAACTTTTTCTTTCGCATTTAATAAATTTAAATATACAGGTTGTGCCAGTTCTGAGTAATAAAACGCAATTTTGTTTTTTTAAATTGGACACGTCATTTTTTTATTTTTTTTTTAAATCTATGATAAATTTTGAGTTAAATGATATAGGTTTTGCTACTACCCCTTACTCGCAAGAAGGTTGTCAACCGCAAAAATATACATTAATTATTTTAAGGTATTAAACATTTATGGGCATTTTTCTTTGTTGGCTTTGACACAAAGGATTTATTTCATGAATTCCAAGATATTTTCGAAAAACTAGTGGTATTTTTTGGAAATTAAAGTTATTTTTAGGAAGTTGAAGGGATTTTCAGGGAATTAAACGTATTTTTGGGGAATTCAAGGTATTTTCAGAAAATTAAAGGTATTTAAAAAAAATAAAAAATTTTAAGACATTTTCAAAGGTGTAAGGCATTTTTTTTTGAAAGCGGAGGTGTTTTTTGAAAAATTTTTAGCCATCTTTTATTCTATTAAAAAATATTATTTACCTGTCAAATCCAACCAAAAAAGGAGCACACAATCGTTGGATATCTTAAAATGATTAAAGTGTATTTTTGATATTTGACAACCTTTTTGTGGACAAGGGTAGTAACAAAACCTATATCATTGAACTGCAAATTCATTGTAGATTTGAAAAAAAAATGGGGTGTCCCATTTAAAATTACAAAGTTGCATTTCATTAGTTAAAACTAGCACAACCTGTATATTTAAATTTAGTTTCATCACATGCGCAAGAAAAAGTTAGGAATCGACCTGAAAAAAAATTAGGACTCTAGGAAAAGTATTTACGCCACTAGAAGCGGTATGCGTTACTTTCTACTCACCCTGTATATATTCGTATGTGTCTACCTAATAATTACCTATGTAGAAGACCCCCCAGGGACCCCATTTTTCAAAGACATTTTTTGTTCGGGTTTTTGTTTTTCTTATAAAATATGCTTTGTGTATTTATGTGTAGTGCTAATTTGAAAAAATAACTACAGCCCCCTTGAGCCCCCTTTATCAATTTTTTTTTTAAGTCATTTAGGCTCGTTTTACCTATCGTGATTTCTGCAACTGTCTTCTCCATACCGTCTAAAGTTGTGTTAAAACAAAGAAGAACAATTTGTTTGAATAAATTGCCTGTAAATATGGATTACTTGACAAGACAATCAAATTGTTCTTCTTTGTTTTAACACAACGATAAAGGGGGCCCAAGGGGGCTGTGGGTATTTTTTCAAATTAGCACTACACATAAATACACAAAGCATATTTTATGAGAAAAACGAAAACCCGAACAAAAAATGTCTTTGCCAAAGGGGGTCCCTGGGGGGTCTTCTAGATAATTGTTAAGTGGGCACTATGTTTTTATCGCTTAAATTTTCTAACACCAGTGTTCAGTCAGCCTTTGACGGGAACAGAGCGAAGCGTTTAGCAATGAGATAAGAAATAAATTGTTATTGCGATAAGCGAGAGATGCCGATAAAGCGTATAAACACAATGAGATTGGATTTTAAAGGTGTTAAAAAGAAACCAACACTTTTAGAAATTCATAGATGGATAAGGGAAACCTTTAAATTTACCGAGGATCAAATTATGGCCATTCAGTTTCATCAAATAACAAGTAAATTGTATATTAAACTTGTTAGCAACGTGTTACTGATGCTAGTACTAAATAAATTTGGAGAAAATGTGGAATACGTAGACAACGATGGATTAATGTATCAAATTGGGATCAGCGAAGAAGTAGAAGAGATTAAAATCAGGATTTTTGACTTTCCAACAGAATTGGAAAATGCAAAAATAAAGGAAAAGTTAGAGCAATATGGCGTGGTAAAAAGCATAAGAAATGAAATGTATAACGGAGAAGGACTGTATAAGGTAGAAAATGGAATAAGGACTGTAAACATGGTAATGAAAAAAAATGTACCGTCATACATTACGATAGAAGGACTAACATCCTTGGTAACATACCAAAATCAAAATAGGACATGCATGATTTGTGAAGAGGTTGGACATGAACGCAAAAACTGTCCACAACTAGCATCTAACAGGATTCGCGAAATTAGAAAACCAAATGCACCCAACGGTAATGAAATGAACAAGGACAAAACTCAGGAAACAGTGAAGCCTACATTTGCAAGCGTTGTACAAAACAATTTAATGCGCTCACGTTCATGAATTTGTGATGGAGGATAATCAGAGTAAAGAATTGTATCCAGAAGTAATAATTAGGAACCAAACGAAAGAACCGGAAAAACCAAATACACAAGAATCTAATGAATACGGTACAAATATATTTTGGGAAGCTACACAACATGAGGACTCTCAGAATATAATTGATGGATCACAGACAATGGCCCCTCCTAAACAAAAAAAGAAAACGGAAAAACGTACCCGAAATGAGGCAAATTTTAACACAAGCTCGGAAAAAGAAAGAAGAATTCCTAAGTTAAAAATTAAAATGACAGAACAAGGGACCGGAGTAATTCTAGGGAAAACAGGAGAAAATTCATCGGAAGAAGATAAGAAGGAAGACAATGATATGGAACCTGGGGAAGCCTCCCCTGAAACTTATTAGTTCAAGGTAGATAGCTTAATTGTTTGTATTGTCTTTTTCTAACGTATATTCATAAAAGTAATCAAAATAGGATCTTAAAAAAAAAATATATATCATAATTTATAATGAATAATATATTTACAGTCACTACGATAAATATCAATTGTTTAAAAAAAAGAAACAAAGTATCGCTTTTGTTTAGTTTTTTAAAAGAAAATGATGTAGATGTTTGCTTTCTGCAAGAGGTTAATATCGAATTTCTAAACTGTCATCCAAATTATAAATATATTACTAATGTGGGAGAAAATAATAGAGGTACTGCGATAATTTATAGAAATGGCCTAAAATTAAACGACGTGGTTTGTAACCCTGATGGACGTATCTTATCAGCTACTATAAATAATTACAGGTTTGTGAATGTGTATGCACCTTCCGGCTCGCAAAATTACGTACACAGAAATTTATTTTTTTTAAATGAACTAGCCATACATCTAAAGTCAAATCAACCCTATATCATACTAGGAGATTTTAATTGTGTTATAAAAGCAAAAGATTTCAATTAATAAAGCAAACGTATGTAAAACGCTGGCTTCCATTATAAGTAATTTAAATCTTAAAGACGTATGGGAACATGTACATGGAAATAAAACGGAGTTTACTTTTGTTAGGGATAATTGTGCGACAAGAATAGATAGAATATATTTAACTCGTGAACATGTAAATAGAATTCATAACATAAAAAATAGACCAGTAGCTTTTTCAGATCATAACGCATCAGTAATGTATCTTAAAACAGACAAAATTGAATGCAAAACTCATGGGTGGGGTTATTGGAAAGTAAAGAGATCTATTATAAAAAATATAGACATTAATAAAAAATTTGTAGAATGCATAAATATTAAAAAAAAATCTGAGTTATACAAAAACAATATAGTAAAATGGTGGTTCGAAATATTTAAACCCTATTTTAAAAGGTACTATAAAAATAAAGAAATAGAAAGAGCTATGGACCGAAAAAATACACTTGAGTATTATAATGAAGTGTTGTTACAATTATACAAAGAACAAAACAGTGAATCATTTGTAGAAATAAAAGAAATAAAAACAAAAATCTTACAACTTAAAGAAAAATACTTAGGGCAGGACTTTCAAGATATAGATAGAGAAGGTTACAATGATAGGTTTACACTTTATGATATTATGAGACAAAGAAAAAATAATAAAGATATGGCAATAGATAAAATAATAACTTCAGAAAATTTAGAGTTAACAAAAAATAAAGAAATTCTTAAATACGCTTATCAACATTTTAATAAAAAATTTGAAGCCAAAGATATAAATGAGAGGCAAACTAGATGTCTTATAGCGCATATTAAAAAAAGATTAAATGAAGAACAAAAAAAAAGAAATAATTAAAGAAATAACAAAAGAAGAAGTTTTAATAACATTAAATATGTGTAGTAAAAAAAAAACGCCTGGGCTGGACGGAATTTCGTACGAAGCCTATATAGAATTGTGGAACGATTTGGGGGTAGAATTAACAAAAATTTTGAATTACGCATTAAAAGAAACTATTAATTTGCCGGAATGTTTTACAGAAGGTGTGATAATTCTAATACCAAAAGATAAACAAGCAAAGAAATTAGACCAATTTCGTCCCATAACCCTATTAAATTCGGACTATAAAATTCTAACTAAAATACTGACAAACAGACTTAACGAAATAATGGAAAATATTCTCGGAAATGAACAGAACTGCGGCAGCGAAAAATCAATTTTTAATGCGTTGATGTTGAATAGGGACGTTGTAATGCATGCGCACAACCAAAAATTTATGGGGGCGTTATTAAGTTTAGATTTCAAACAGGCATTTGATAGAGTTTCCCATGACTTTTTATGGAAAACTCTAGAGAAATTTGGCTTTCCAGAATTATTTGTTAAAAGTTTAAAAAAATTATATAACAAAGCAACTTCAAAAATTTTAATCAACTTAACAAATCAAGTTAACTTGAATACTTCGGTGAGGCAGGGTTGCCCCTTGTCAATGACACTTTTTAGTTTAGCAATAGAACCCTTCTTAAGACTAATTGATTTCGCTGTACAAGGTATTGAAATTAATTCCAAAAGATATTGTGCCTCTGCGTATGCTGATGATGTAGTCGTATATTTAAAAAATAATAATGATTTAGAGCAATTTAATAAGATTTTAGATATTTTTGAGAAGGGTTCAAATGCGAAATTAAATCCCGACAAAACATTTATTCTCCCGTTGGGAGACTGGGAAAGACAAAAAAATTTGGACAAGACATACCAATACGCTGAAAAAATAAAAATGTTGGGAATATTTCTAACAAAAGATCCTAAGGAAATGCTAAACGAAAATTGGAATTACATTACAAGAAATATTGAAAAATTGATATATAAAGATCTATCTAGAAATTTAGACTTAATTAGGAAAGTATGGTATACGAACATATATCTACTGTCCAAAGTCTGGTATACCGCGCAAGTATTACCGTTACCAGAAAAAAATGGGCAGAAAATAGTACAACTAATTGGGAAATTTTTGTTGGCGGGTCATTTATATAGGGTGGGTAGGAATCAATTGTCTTTAACTGTAGAAAAAGGGGGGTTAGGATTAATAAATCTTAGCATAAAAGCTAAAGCATTATTTATTAAGACGCAATTTCAGTCGTGGAATAAAAATAAAACAAAAATAAAATATGATTCACAAATAAATAATATGTTTGAAGAATCAAACAAAAAGAAAATAGAGTCCATGTATGTTTCGATATTTGATTGGATAAGGAGATTAAATATTAAAAAAAATGATATTCTAACTACAAAATTATTATACCAACAAATAATAGACACCAGCCCAGAAAAACCCAACATAGAAAAAAAGCTCCCAAACATTAAATGGAAAATTATTTGGTCAAATTTTAAAATTAAAAGTATTCCGACTAAATGGAAGTCAGCGCTATACAAGGCAATGAATAATGTTTATCCTATAGAAAATAAATTAAAAAAACACAATTTAACTGATAAAAATTTATGTAAAAAATGTAATTCAGGGGAAGACAGTATTGAACATAGAATTAAAGAATGTGGGTGGGTAATAGATATATGGGTTTGGGTACAAAAAATAATTTTTGCACAATATAAAATAAATATAAATGTTAGATGTAATAAAGTACAAGAATTGGTGGAAATTAGTTTAAAAGATAAAAAAAAAGATGAGGTTTATTAGTGGGTAATTAGCTGCCTATTATTTTATTGCCTTGAAAAAAAAGAGCACAATCTAACAGAGTTTAGAAATTTGTTCATTAATGAACGGAACAAATGTTATGAAAAAAATAAAATGGACAAAAGCATACTTTGTTTTTAAGGAAAAAAAAATAATTTTATACACTAGTTGTTAAGTTATAGAATGAAATACTTATTTATTTTAAAGTAGTTTTAAGTTTTTTGAATTAAAGGAATAAAGTTTTTTAAAAAAAAAAAAAAACACAACTTTAGACGGTATGGAGAAGACAATTGCAGAAATCACGATGTCGATAGGTTAAACGAGCCTGAATGACCTAAAAGAAAATTGACTAATGCTTTGGTATAATTAAGTAACACAAAACAAATTAAAAAAACCAAATTATTTGACACGTTTTGTACAGGATGATTTAACATAAAAAATAAAGTTTTTGAAAAACAACAAATGCCATGTAGGATCGTTAAGGTCTAGGGTAATTGCCCAAATATTAACAAAGTTATTTGAGCATGCACAGGCTGCCAACGGAAATTATTAAGTTCTATTTTAAAGTTCTTTGAGTGTAGGCATTTTTAAATATTCATATACCTTCTTATTGTGTGTGTAGGTTCATTAGGGCCTAGAGTTTTCATTCTGCAAGATGGGGAAGAGATTATAATCCAGATCTGTGCATTGTTTCTTAGGATATTAACTTTAAACCTCTTGAGGCGACACGATCAGTATTAAGTGATTTTCCCCATAGCCAACATAGGCCAGTTCTTATTTGTGTGGGTATACACATTCCATTAACAACATCTATTGAAAAACCACGCTGGAATTTTCAAAAAGCAAAATGGAATGTATATAGAAAACAAGTAGACACAAACTTACGATGGATAAACCCAGATGTACATAATTACTCTAGATTTGTGGGCGTTTTGAAAGGAGCTGCAAAAAGGACGATACCTAGAGGATAGCGTAAGGAATACATCCCAGGTTGGTCAAATGAGACTGAAGATTTGTACAACAATTACCAAGAAAATCCAACCCCTGCAAATGCGGATGCAATATTAAGTTCCTTAAATACATCCAGAAAGGATAAATGGAATTCTTTAATGGAGGAAATGAATTTCACGCATTCCAGTTGCAGTAGTTGGGCATTGCTTCGAAAATTGGGAGCCGCAACAAATACTAAAAAAACGGTAAATAATGTGAATCCAAATTCAGTTGCAACTCGTTTGGTTCATGTATCAAATTTAGTTAAATTGAGCAAAGCGACCATTTTGCAAATGAAACGCTCATTAAAGAAAAAGAGACAAATTATGCTACCATCTGAAGATCTTTCCCGTCCGTTTGATATAGAAGAACTATAAACAGCTTTAACTTTAACGAAAAATCGAAAAGCAGCAGGTTTTGATGGAATTTATCCCGAGTTTCTTAAACATCTTGGCTAACTTCATTTTATAATAATATCCTGATCTCTGGTAACATTCCTCCAGAGTTCAAAAAAGCCAAAGTTATTGCCATATTAAAACCAGGAAAACCGGCTGAAGAAGCATCAATCAAAATCAAGTTATCGACCGATTTCGTTGCTGAGTGTGCTGTATAAAGTTTTAGAAAGGTTACTATACCAAAGAATCTACCCATGCATTGAAGAAGTTCTTCCAATTGAGCAGGCTGGTTTTAGAAAGAATAGAAACTGTTGTGATCAGGTTTTGGCATTGACTTCACATATCGAAGCTGGATTTCAAAATCGACTTAAAACAGGAGTAGCCTTTGTAGATATCTAACGGCAGCCTATGATACAGTTTGGAAGGATGGTTTAATTCACAAATTATATAATGCGATTCCTTGTGGAAAAATAGTAAGCCTTCTTGAAAATATGCTAACGGATAGGAGATTTCGAGTATTTATTGGAGAAAAAAGTAGCAAATTTAGGACGCTTAACAATGGATTACATCAGGGCTCAGTATTAGCTCCACTGTTGTTTAATTTATATACGAGTGACTTACCCCAAACTACTTCCCGTAAGTTTATTTATGATGACGATTTGGCGCTGACTTACCAACATAATGATTTTAATACATTGGAAAATTCTCTATCAAGTTACTTGGATATTATGTATCAGTATTTCAAGAAATGGAGACTCTGTCCAAATCCAACCAAAACAGAGGTTTCTTGTTTCCATCTGAACAACAATCAGAAAAGAAGAGAGCTTCAAATTAACTTTAATGGAGTATTACTAAAACATAACTTTAACCCTACGTATCTTGGAGTAACTTTGGACAGTTCCCTATTGTATAATAATCATTTAGAAAAAGTGAGACAGAAAATCAAAACCAGAAACAATATTCTAAGTAAATTAGCGGAAACCAATTATTAAATCAATCTACAGGTTCAGCAAATAAGATATTTTTAATAAGAACTTGACAATTACAATGTAATCAATATTTAAACAAATTCAACGTCATTTATGTCCATACAGGATGGTCATAACTAATTGGTGATTAGATTAATCTTCCAACACCCCTTCTTGATCTAATCCCATCATTTTTCTGTATCTTGTGAATTTTTGTAAATCTAGTGGTTTGGTTAAGTTATCTGCTATCATTTCTTCAGTTGGACAATATTCAAAATTAATAAGTTTCTTGTTTTTCATATCTTTTGTAAAGTTGTATTTTGTAGCAATATGTTTAGTTCTATCACTTATCTTCTCACTATCCAACATTTTAATGCAGCTTTGATTATCTTCATACATGACTACTTCCAGTTCATTTCTATTAAAATCATTCATTATTAGTTCATTTAGCCAAATCGCTTCTTTACATGCTTCTGAAAGTGCAATGTATTCAGCCTCAGTTGATGATAGTGAAACACAATCTTGTTTTCGACATCTCCAATTTATTAATGCTCCGCAATAGCTGAATAAGTAACCAGTGTTTGATTTTCGATCGACTCTATCTGCAGCCCAATCCGCATCCGCATATCCAAATAGTGTAGTGTCATTAGTATCATTTCGTCCAAGTGTAATTTTTAGATTAATGGTACCTTTTAGATATCTTATTATTCTTTTTACTTCAGTCCAATCAACACTAGTTGGATTACTAACTTTTCTACTTAGAATTGAAGTACTCACTGCGATGTCAGGTCTGGATGTCACCGATATGTACAGTAAAGATCCAATAGCTTTTCTGTACACTTCTGAATTTGCTAATGCATTATCTTCTTTTAATTTGTAATATCCAGGATTCATAGGTATTCTTGAGATTTTTGCTTGATCCAAATTAAACAATTTAATTGTCTTTTCAATATAAGTCTTCTGATGAATTGTGAAAAACCCTTCAGCGTTTCTTTCAACTTGTATTCCCAAATAATATTTTAAATTTCCCAGACAGTTTATTGGAAAATACTTTGTTAAATCTTGAAACACCTCATTGATTAAACTTTCACTTGTACTTGCAAGTATTACGTCATCCACATATATTAAAAGATAAATTTTAACTTCGTTCTTTTCAATAGTGTAAACACATTGATCGGCATTTCCCCTTCTGAAGTTTAAAATTTTTAAAGTTGAATCAACCATTTGGTTCCAAACACGTGCAGCTTGTTTAAGACCATAAATGCTCTTGTTAAGTTTACACCCAAGTTTTTCTGAACCTTCTTTTACATATCCTTCAGGCTGTTTCATGTATATTTCTTCTGCTAAATCTGCGTTTAAAAATGCAGTTTTTATGTCATAATGTTTAACAAACATTTTCTCCATTCCGGCAATCGTTAGTAGTGTTCTGAAGGTAGATTGTTTAATTACAGGTGCAAAGACTTCATCGTAATTTTCGCCATACTTTTGTGAAAAACCTTGTGCAACAATTCTTGCTTTAAAACGATTTACGTTGCCATTTTCATCAGTTTTTAGTTTGAACACCCACTTGCACCCAACTGTACGTTTTCCTTCAGGTAAACTTACTAAAGTCCAGGTTCCTGTTCTTGTCATTGAAGCTATTTCGTCATCCATAGCTAATTTCCATTCTTCTTTATGACTACTGGACATAGCTTCATTGTGTGTTCTTGGTTCTTGCAGTTCATTTATTCTTTTTGTAAAATTAGCACTTGTGCTATACCTTTCTGGTATTTTTCCTTTGTTACTTCTATTAGATCTTCGTAAGTTTAAACTTTCATCTAAATTTCTGTCTTTTTCTAAAATTTCTGCAATTATTTCTGGTTCTATTGTTTCCTGAGGATCTTCTTCTCTTATTTGACTTGGAAAAATGTCAACTTCAATAAATTCTTCTGTCACATCAACTTCCTTCTGTGGTAAATCTTTATTTTCTTTATTTGTTTTATTTTTGTTCATATTTCTTATACTGTGATATTCATCTTCAATAAAGTAAACATCTCTACTTATAGTTATTCTTCTCGTTTTCTTATCAAGTAATCTGTAGGCTTTTGATCCTTCTTCGTATCCAACAAAAACAAATTCCTTTGATTTATCGTCTAGTTTCTGTCTCTTTTCCTTCGGTATCACTGCAAAGGCTCTACTTCCAAAAATTTTTAGGTGCCCCAATTTCGGTTTTTCTCCAAACCACAATGTGTAGGGAATTTCATCTGTTGCTTTGGTTGATTGTCTGTTTTGTAAATAATTTGCTGTTACAATTGCTTCACCCCAAAAACAGTTCTCCAAATGTGCATCGATAAGCATACATTTCTCCATTTCTACTAAAGAACGATTTTTTCTTTCTGCGACTCCATTTTGTTGAGGAGTATAAGGAGCAGTATATTGATAACTAATACCTTCTTTTCTTAGAAATTCTTGCACATTTTTATTCATATATTCTCCACCACGGTCGGACCTTATAATTTTTGGTTTTCTTTTAAACATTGTTTCCATTTTTCGAACATATTCTTGTAATTTGGTAAAAACATCACTTTTATTTTCTAATAAGTATATTTCTGTATATCGACTCTTGTCGTCTATAAAAGTCAGAAAATATTTTTTCATTCCAGGGGTAACTGTTTGCATAGGTCCACAAACATCACTATGTATCAAATCCAAAATCTCCTTGGATTTATTTTGAGTAGCTTTCGGAAATGGCAGTTTTGTTAATTTTCCACGAATACAGCTATCACACACCAGCTTTTCTTTGCAATTCGTTAAAGTTATTCCTTCTGCCATATCATGATCAAAAAGTTGTTTTACACTAACTGGATTACGATGTCCTAATCTTCTATGCCATCCATGAATGCAACACGCACTTTTTGAATCCGAAACTGCATTACATTGTTCATTTATGCAATTCAAACTGTACAATCCTGATTCAGCTCTTGCTGTAGCTAAAATTTTCCCCTTGTGTTTTATTTCGCATATGTCTTCTTTAAATTCAACAGTAAATCCCAGTTTATTTAATTTTCTTACTGACAATAAACTGACTTCTAAATCTGGAACAAATAGTACATCTTTCACTAGTATTTCTTGTATCTTTCTTCCAATAACACATTTTAATAAACCTTCACCACAGCCAGCTGACATTGTTACTTCTCCATTAGCCAACCTTACTTTTTCATTTTTGTTTTCATAAAACTTCTTGAAAAAATCTTTGTTATTTGTCATATGACTTGTAGCTCCTGAATCAATACACCATCTTCCAGAAGGTTTTTCTTGTGTAACATTAAAACAAAGATCTTGGTTATTTTGATCATCTGATTGACTAACATTTGCTCTGTGCTTGTTTTTGTACTTTTCATTATTTGGTTTATTCTGATTTTTATTGAAGAAACAATCTCGTTTTATATGTTCAGGCTTCTTACAATGAAAACACACTTTATCCTTTTCATAATTATTTTTCGTTACTTTCAAAACACTTTCATTATGATTATTTTCTTGAGTGCCTTCTTTACGTCTCTTATATTCTTGAATTAACTTCGCTTTTTCATTTCTACTTTCAAGTGCAGTTACCAATGAGTTGTAACTATCTGGTAAACTACATAACATAAAAGCCACTATTAAATGATCATCCAAAATTTGACCCAAATTGGTTAGTTGATTAACCAAATCCATTATTGTACAAATATGATCTTCCATATTTCCATTTTCTAGTAGTGTAAGTCGACACAACTTCTTTAAAAGAAACACCTTATTGGTTAAGGTAGATTTTTCGTAATATTCTTTTAAAATATTCCACACATTACGTGCATGATCGGCATTAAGGACGTGAATAATCTGACTATCTTCTAATAACAATCCAATGGTAGCTTTAGCTTTATCATCTCGTTTCTTCCATTGTTCGGTAACTGGATTTGGAATCTCTTGAGAAATAACATCCCACAGTTCTTCTTTTAATAAAAGAAGTTTTACTTTATATTTCCACAACTGGTAATTACTCCCATTCAGTTTGCAATAGAAATTCTTTCTACCATTCTGGTCACCCTGTATATTTTCTTGAAATACAAATTCCGCCAACGAATTTAATTTCTACTTATTCTAAAGGTTACACCACGTATCTGGGCCCATAACCTATTAAATCAATCTACAGGTTCAGCAAATAAGATAGTTTTAATAAGAACTTGACAATTACAATGTAATCAATATTTAAACAAATTCAACGTCATTTATGTCCATACAGGTGGTCATAACTAATTGGTGATTAGATTAATCTTCCAACACCAATTGGGGGCGGATGCTCATACTTTGAGAACAGCAGGACTGGCACTTGTATATTCTACGGCGGAGTACTGTTGCCCTGTTTGGATGAATAGTTGTCATGTAAACAAAATTGACACACAATTAAACCAAACTATGAGAGTAATCACTGGTACAATAAAATCTACACCAACGCCTTGGTTGCCTGTGCTTTCTAACATAGCTCCACCTGACCTTAGAAGAAGACATGCAGCTAAAAGGGAATGGGATAAGGTTCAATTTGAGTTGGAAAAATTCCCCTTACATATTGACTTGCAGATGCTTCCACCTAACAGACTTAAATCAAGGAAGCCCATATGGCAAGAGGAGTTTATTCATCAGCCCTTTTCCATCACTGATATATGGAAAAATAAGTGTCAAGAAATTGATGATTTAACCAACAAAGAATTGATTGAAGATCCAACAAAGGTAGTTGCAGGGTTTGATCAGCCCAGAAAAGTTTGGAGTATGGGTAATCGCCTTAGAACGTGTCACGGACGTTGTAATGATATGCTTTATAAATGGAATGCATTACCTAGTCCGCTTTGTGAATGTGGTGCATTGCCAGAAACGATTAAACATATGGTAGAAGAATGTCCAAACACCAAATTTGAGGGTGGTTTTCAAGAAATACACCAATTAACTCCAAAAACTTTGAATTGGATATCAACCCTGAAACAGCTGTTTTTGCTGTGATTTATTATACCAACACAATTTTGACAACACTGGTATGCCTGAGTTCTTTCCATGGTTTTCCTCGGCCGCGAAGTAAATGCTTTACCAGAAGAATAAAAATCGGCCATGGACGTGAATGCACTTAAACCTTTTGGAATTTAACCATCTTCCATTTTATAATGTTCATTTGTACTTATTTTTGACATGTACACACATTAAAATAATCTAGGGGACAACATCTTTTTATTAAATTTTTTTATGGTGATTCGAAGTTTAGTTGATTTTACCATTTCAGTATATTCTTGCAACGCCTTCGAATAATTACCAACCATTGTTAGCGAAAAAACTAAATTAATAAAGAAAAAATAAACAGGGATAACATCGCTTGAAATTTAGCTAATTTTAAAAAAAAATTAAACAACAGTTGTGAACAAGCAAAAATGTAATGCGATCTTTCTGTAGTTAGTATGCCCCCATCTGCTGGTAATTACGGCTTAACATTTTCTTCGCATGCTTAGAGTACGGTTGTCAATCATTTCTTAGTCCAATATGCTCCACTGCTCTAAAACGCACTAAGAGAGCAGCTCACTTTCCCCAAATGGTTTAATTTGTTAAGTAAGGCTTCCTTTGAGCATGCTTTATCGGATTTAAATCTGGTGACTGAGCTGGCCAATTTATAACTGCAATATTCTCTTTATTTCGATAGTCGCGAACCGACATGGCGGGATTGGGATAGGCGCTATCATGTGTTAGAATAAAATCGTGTCCAATATTATGTGTATATGGAACAACGACAGGGTCCTGAATGTTGTTAATGTATCCATTTGTATTAGAAAAGCCGTCCACCAAAACCCGCTCAGTTCTTCTTAATTTAGTTTTTTCGCTAAAAATGGTTGATAATTATTCGGAGGCATTGCAAGAATATACTGAAATGGTAAAAACAACTAAACTTCAAATCACCATAAAAAAATTTAAGGAAAAGATGTTGTCCCCTAGATTATTTTGATGTGTGTATTTATAATATCATACGAATATATATATATTAGGGCCTAAGGTACATTCAGTTGCACAAGTCACTAGGGCACTGTCACATTTCTTTGTGTAAATTTGGCATTAACATTAATACAGGATGTCCCAGAATTGGCGCACCACCTGTATGGTACGTTGTTGCGGCATGCCCAGGGATCCCCAGAAAATTTTCAAAAAAAAATCCATCTCATACACCCTCGAAGATATGAGGCCCTAAAGTGTAAAACTTTAAACGCATATACCTTAAAAACAACAGCACGTATTAACGAAAAATATGGTTTAATACAAAGCTGTAGTCTATCTTAAACCATTTCACCAATTTTTCCTCCTGTAAATGGTCAAATAACATTTTTATAATCAATTTAATTTTACAAAATTTTCTTGAAATAAGCTGACAACAATGTCAATAAAATTTTATGCAAAAGTGTATAATCAAGACTCATAGATGGGATTTTTAGATTTATTTTCCTAGACTACGTAGTATTTTCCTAGACTGTGTTGCCAAATTTAAGCAACTTTGTTCGCATTTTCCTCAATGAATATAACAGATGGATTTTTTTTAACAATTTTCCTGGAATCCCCAGGCATGTCCTAACAGCGTACCATACAGGTGGTGCGCCAATTCTGGGACACCCTGTATATAGATTTTTGAAATTTTCGGAGTGTATTCGTAAATAATGAAAAAGAAACGAAACAAATATCATAAATATTATTAAAGTATAGCAAAATTAAGGTTGCTCAAAAAAATTTAAAAGTGTCCCATCAGTGTCTGGTGAAACCAAGTGTACTTTAGGCCCTAATGAATACATACATAATAAGAAGGTATAAGAATATTTAAAAATTCCTACACTCAAACAACTTTAAAATAGAACTCAATAGTTTCCGTTAGCAGCCTGTGCATGCTCAAATAACTTTGTTGACAATAAGGGGCTCGATTTCGGGAGTATAGGACTTACGCAAGTAAAAGCTTGATTAAGGTAACGTTTCGGGAAATTTATTGTTATCCTTCTTCAGGCCAGGGTTGCTACAAAGTACTTAACATTAGGACTAAGTCTAAAATTTATAAAAAACTTTTTACCTCTAATCGAAAAAATTGGGGGAAAAAAATATGTTAACTACGTCTGACATCCTTTCTCAACAACAACTTCCGTTTCCTTGCAAACTGCTTGAGATTAGCAACATGCTGTGGCAAAATAGCTTGTCTGTTTACCTCTACTAAGAGTTACTTTTTAAAAAATCATCATACAAAACGTTACACTCCACCATAAGAAGACAATTGTGCATTTGGATGGTGCTAGAACAATTTACTGACAATTATCATCATGCTGTTGTGAATAGTTTTACTATTTACCTGTACGTCGACAGCATTCGCTTAAGTTCGGCAAGACATGTAAGTTCTACACCACATCTATAGGCTACAAATTAGACTTGAGCATGTAAACGCTAAAAAGTTATTTTTTAAAAATATTGTGCTTGTGTAGGACAGATGGACTATTTACCTACACCCACAGCGGCTAGTTTAAAAATAGAATAGAGCTAGCAAAGGCAAAACAGGCAAGCAAACAAGCAATACATCCACCACGCAGTAGAATTCCAAACTTTAGCTAGCTTGTAGTCACTAAAAATTAACATTGTAATATACTATCATGCTACTTAATAAAGGGAAACTTAAATAACATTGTTTAGATTATTTTTAAAATTGGTATATTCTAGGACTTCACAACATTTAACAAATAAATAAAATAAGACGACGCATTTTTTCTCCTAGTGGATGGAGGTGGCCACCATTTTCGACTCGTGCTGTCACTCATAAGCATGAAGTTAGCTACATTTCGGCGGGTTATGCTAGCTATCCAGATTGATCGATATACCAAATTCAAAAACCATAGACTCAAAACCATAGACTCAAAAGAAAACAAAACCATAGACTCATGTTAGCTACAATGCAGCGGGTTATGCTAGCTATCCAGATTAGTCGATGTATCAAATTCAAAAACCATAGAATCCTTTTAGAGTTAAAGGTCGGTTCACACCTTCGTAGACGTAAATGAAGGAAAATGTTAGTTTTGATGATTCTTTACCTTGCAGATATTTATTAGGCCTCCATAGGTTGCACTTAGCCCCTCTGCATCGCTTCTTCGGTTAACACAGTCAAACTTCTTAATGTGTACCACTTCTGAGATGAGTCGTTTTTTGTAGTTTGTTTCTTTGTCTAAAATGGTAACATCTTCGAAATTAAAATTGTGTTTTAGCGTTATGTGGTGTTCTTGAAGAGCGGTTTTTTCTTTTTTGTTGTAGTTTCTTTCTTTACAATCATTGCGGTGTTGAGACACTCTTTTTTGGAGCAATTGCTTGGATTGTCCTATGTATCTTTTTTCACAGCCAGTACATGGGATGGAATAAATTATGCTTGATTGTTTTTGCGCTGGAGTCTTGTCTTTCAAGTTGGTGTATAAACATTGCAAGGTGTTAAGGTTGTAAAAGGCTAGTTTCTGGTTTTGGTTGTCGAAAATTCGCTGCATTCCCTTCGAGATCATCGGAATGAATGGAAACTTAGAATATACAATATTTTCCTTAGGCTCCGGTGTAGAAACTGAAGGTGTGTTTGTTTGTCTCTGCGTGGAGCGGTTCACGATTGAATTTACCAACTTTCTGGGGTAACCATTCTTTAATAACACAGAAGTTGCTTTGTCTAAACTCTCTCGCTCATATGTTGCATGCGAAAGTTTTTTAACTTTATTGATTAGAGATTTAGCCACAGCAATTTTCTGATGTGTCGGGTGATTAGACTCATAGTTAATAATTCTTCCAGAACTGGTTGGCTTCATGTACCATTTCGTCATGACTGTGTTGTCGGTGTGGCGGATAAGCATAATGTCTAAGAATGGAACGCAGCAATTCGATTCTTCTTCAATCGTAAACTGTATTTTCGGATGAAAAGCGTTGAAGGCCTCTAGCGTAGCGTTGACATGTTGTCTCGGTGCAGATAGTACCAAATCATCGACGTAGCACTTCACAAATCCTAGTTTCCACGGTAACTTATTAATGACATTGGATATAACGTAGTCCATGGTAAGGTTTGCGAGCATTGGGCTAGCTGGGTTGCCCATCGCAGTTCCGTCGCGTTGATGGAACAAGACTTCGTTAAACGAAAAATAGCTTGTCTCAAAGCAGAATTTGACTAAGTCCAACAGTAAGGTTTTAGGTACTGTGGTATACAAGCTTATAAAACGCCAGTATTCATCAACAATGGTAAGTATTAAATCTTGAGGTATATTGGTGAAAAGCGAGACTACATCGAGACTGAACAGTACGTGTTCTGGTCACCCAGGAACTCTACCATTTCCGAGGAATTCTTTATATTATGATGAAAAGTCGAATAAATATCTGCAAGGTAAAGAATCATCAAAACTAACATTTTCCTTCATTTACGTCTACGAAGGTGTGAACCGACCTTTAACTCTAAAAGGATTCTATGGTTTTTGAATTTGATACATCGACTAATCTGGATAGCTAGCATAACCCGCTGCATTGTAGCTAACATGAGTCTATGGTTTTGTTTTCTTTTGAGTCTATGGTTTTGAGTCTATGGTTTTTGAATTTGGTATATCGATCAATCTGGATAGCTAGCATAACCCGCCGAAATGTAGCTAACTTCATGCTTATGAGTGACAGCACGAGTCGAAAATGGTGGCCACCTCCATCCACTAGGAGAAAAAATGCGTCGTCTTATTTTATTTATTTGTTAAATGTTGTGAAGTCCTAGAATATACCAATTTTAAAAATAATCTAAACAATGTTATGTAAGTTTCCCTTTATTAAGTAGCATGATAGTATATTACAATGTTAATTTTTAGTGACTACAAGCTAGCTAAAGTTTGGAATTCTACTGCGTGGTGGATGTATTGCTTGTTTGCTTGCCTGTTTTGCCTTTGCTAGCTCTATTCTATTTTTAAACTAGCCGCTGTGGGTGTAGGTAAATAGTCCATCTGTCCTACACAAGCACAATATTTTTAAAAAATAACTTTTTAGCGTTTACATGCTCAAGTCTAATTTGTAGCCTATAGATGTGGTGTAGAACTTACATGTCTTGCCGAACTTAAGCGAATGCTGTCGACGTACAGGTAAATAGTAAAACTATTCACAACAGCATGATGATAATTGTCAGTAAATTGTTCTAGCACCATCCAAATGCACAATTGTCTTCTTATGGTGGAGTGTAACGTTTTGTATGATGATTTTTTAAAAAGTAACTCTTAGTAGAGGTAAACAGACAAGCTATTTTGCCACAGCATGTTGCTAATCTCAAGCAGTTTGCAAGGAAACGGAAGTTGTTGTTGAGAAAGGATGTCAGACGTAGTTAACATATTTTTTTCCCCCAATTTTTTCGATTAGAGGTAAAAAGTTTTTTATAAATTTTAGACTTAGTCCTAATGTTAAGTACTTTGTAGCATCCCTGGCCTGAAGAAGGATAACAATAAATTTCCCGAAACGTTGCCTTAATCAAGCTTTTACTTGCGTAAGTCCTATACTCCCGAAATCGAGCCCCTTATTTAATTTACGAAGGACGAAAACCAAAATCCAATTTATTGACAATTTTTTTTGGCAATTATCCTAGACCCTAAGGATCCTACACACAAAATTTGGCACTTGTAGGTTTCCAAAAACTTTATTTTTGATGTTAAAACATCCTGTACAAAAATTGTCAAATAATTTGGTTTTTTAAATTATTTTGTGTTCCTCAAATATGCCAAAGAATTAAATACAAAATAATTTGAATTATATGAAAAATTGGCAGAAAGGGGTTGAAATACCCCGTAAGGGTGAAACCTTACGGCCCCCCTCACCTAGATGCTGAGAATTGTCATGATCGTTAGTGAAAACTACCCTAGTTGTATGTTATAACCCAAGTTCTTTTTACAAGTACTGCAAATTGTAAATGATACTTAAAGAAGTATCGCATGATCCCACCCTCCTCCTCATGCTCAATTAGTTAATTTATTTCATGCTTAATTAATATAATTCATGAATAATAATATAATAATATCTATTGATAATAGTAATGGTAGACTGAAAGAAGTGAGACTGTCGTCTCTTTTTATGTATCGACAGGACGTATCCTTCCTGCAGGAATACAATAACAAGAACTCATGACCGTAGTCATAAATGAGTTGGGATTGTACAATGAATTCCATGAAGCAGATATGGTCCCGTAGGATCCAAGGTCAAACTCATGACCGTAGTCATAAATGAGTTGGGATTGTACAATGAATTCCATGAAGCAGAATATGGTCCCGTAGGATCCAAGGTCAAACTTGAGTCGTAACTCTTCTTCTTTCAATGTACAGCCATTAAAATCATTATAAGAATTATTATTATTCATAGAATGTTCTTTAAAAGAATACATCAATTATTACAACTTGGGTTATAAGATATCAATGATCAATCTATTATTAAAATCTGGAGACAAAGGATAATTAGATTTGTAATCGTTTTAACGAGATTTACTTGTTCAATATTTCTCTATGTTACAAATAATACCAGACATGGTTAGTTAGAGGTGAGGTTAGGTAAACACATTTACATTAGGAATTTTAGAATAGGATAAAACCAAATTACTTGTTCCCATGTTTACCCTTACAACTAAATCTAGAGAAACATAAGGCGTGAAAAAAATCCACGGTCCGTACAGACATTTCTACTAGACTCAATCGTTTAATACCACAATGCTTTCAAACATCAACTATCCATATTAAAAAATACAGAATCAAACATTGGTTTGTTAATGGTTATAGGAGAGAAGTTTATTTTTGACTGACTGCTTCTTTCGTCGGTCGGTCTTATTTATATTCTGATAAGGCAACTACTAAAAGTAGGTCAAACATGCAGATATCGTTCATAAAGCTCCGTTCACCATCACTACACAAGACGATCGACCCAAACCGACAATGTTATTTATAAAAGTATTGATTTTTTCTTATTGAATCGTCGACCGGGTGTTGTACCGTCTCAAGGGGTGCATCGATGGGGTTGAAATTTTACATTTGGGGTTCTAAGAAAAATATAAAGCCAGTCCCATAGACAAAAATGCAAAAGCTTATGTCCATATCCTTATCCTACCAAAAAATGTTTCTTATAAAAGTTGTAGTCACTATTTTTAGCCACACAATACAAAAAAAATAAAAAATCTACGACCAATAGAAACGGAGAAATTTACACTGCAAAAATATCCCCCTTTTTAATTAATAGGGGGGAAAGCTTACCCCTTAGGAGTGTGCAAAATGTGGATTTAAGTTCCCTAATGCATGTTCTAACACATATAAAAAATCTGGCTTTTATATATTTTTTTCCAGATTTGATATGATTCTACGACAACAATCTTTTCCCATAAGTATAAAAGCCAACATTGTATATTTTAAAAGGTAACTCATTAATTTTAACTTAGAATAACAGCAGGTAACCAGTTATTGGT
Source organism: Cartodere bifasciata (assembly GCA_963920755.1). Lineage (NCBI taxonomy): Eukaryota > Metazoa > Arthropoda > Insecta > Coleoptera > Latridiidae > Cartodere > Cartodere bifasciata. The sequence continues at coordinate 9,507,958 of OY987195.1, forward strand.
ACTTCTGACCTTGACTTCAAGGGTGGTATTAGACCGATTAGCAACAGAACACTCTATTGGCGACTAGCTAAATTAAAGTTTCAAAAGTTGTTGTGTTACGCCCATATAACACAATAAAAGAGACCGTTTTCAAAATGGTTGTGTACCAAGATAGGTGCGTTCCATCTTGCGTTTTTTTCCAAGTACTAAACCTAGCTACAGTTGATCCTTAAAGTAAAAGCTTTTAAAAACTAAAAAGTTGCTATTATGTTTTGGAATTTGATGGTCATCTTCAGGAGACACATTATAATTTAGCTTTGTAACATGTATTATTAGATCTAGTATCATGTTATAATATTTTCTATGATATGTTAATTGTTTTGTCAAAGAGTTAGTTGTCATAATACATAAAAAGTTTTTGACACGTAAAAGTTCGTTATTTTAAAATATAAATAAATAAATAACTTTTACATTGGCGCCCAATGAAATTAAACCAGTTAAGTAATTAAAATGCCGAGGTCGAAGAATGTTGAAGAAGCTCCAAGTGATTCATCAGTTATTTCTGAAAATGTTACTGTCACTATGTCTAATGAACAGTTTACTACATTGTTAACTGAGTTACGTGGATCTGGGCCGCAAATTTCACATGGCAGTTTTGCCAAATGCACTGCAAGGTTTGATGGCACGGAAGATTCCAGTGTCGAAGCATTTATTGATAATATTCTAATCTATAAAGATTGTTTGAATATTTCGGATCAACATGCTCTAAAGGGATTTCCGATGTTACTGGAAGGTTTTGCAGCTAATTGGTGGCAGGGTGTAAAAAATACGGTGGTTGATTGGTTAAGTGCTGTCACGTTATTGAAGAATACCTTTTCAAATAGTCTACCACCTCATTTAATATTTCGAAGAATCTTTTCCCGTGAACAGAACGATCAAGAGTCCACAGAGATTTTCATTTGTGATGTTCGTGCTCTTTTGTCAAAGTTGCCTTATGAGTTACCTGTTCAAGCACAATTGGACATCATTTATGGTCTTCTTCATAGGAAAATTAGAAAGCGACTGTCTAGGGGGAGCTTTGATAGTTTTCCAAAATTTTTGATGGAAATCCGCGATATCCAAGAATCGCTAAAGGAGTTTAAACATGTGGCAACCAGTAAATCGTTAAACCTGCCTAAAGAGTCTGAAACTGAATATAAAAAACGTCCTTGGTGTTCCTACTGTAAAAAAGTGGGTCATATTAAAGAAGAGTGTAGGAAACTTATCAAAAAAGATGAACCAGAGAATATTTCAAATCAAGCTATTTATGCATCAACTTCCAACGAACTTTCACTTGATTCAGTACATGGTACAACTAGAAAAATTGTTTGTTATGGCTGTGGAGAACCAGGAGTTATACGGTCCAAATGTAGTGTTTGTAAAAAACGTAATGAAGCTCCATTAGAATTACAAGCTTTGGATTTTTGTGAAATGAAAGTTTGTGAAGATTCGCATGTTATGCCCAAGGTTGTATTGCTGGTTTTCGTCTGTATACAAAACTTCAAGAACTTAAATGCCATTTTACAAAATCACTCATCAAACTTTCTTATGCCAATGGTATAGTCCATGAAGAAGATGTTCTTAAAACAACATTAGATGTTGTTATTATGGGAAGAGTCATTCCAACTGTTTTCACTGTCATTCCTCATTTAACGAATAATCGAACACTGTTGGGTGTGGATTTTTTACGGAACGCACGAATTGTTTTGAACTTTTCTGAGGACTATTGGTTTTTCTCAGATTTTCCGAAGAAACATTTTCAATTTGTCAATGAAGTTGCTCCTTCAAGTTTAGAACTATTTGAAGTAAGTCAAGAAAACATTTTACGTGAGAATGAAGGAGAATTGTTAAGTTGTGATCAAAAAATGCAGTTTAACAACCTACTTAATGACTATGCTGATGTGTTTGGATCGGAGGGTGGACGTACTGAATTTGCAGTTCATACAATTAAAACTGGAGACCAAGCACCTATTGCAGTTCCTCCCTACTCGATGAGTCCCGCGAAAAAGAAGTTTTTGCAAGAAGAACTTGATAGATTGTTAGAACAAGATATTATTGAAGAGTGCGAATCACCTTGGGCTAGTCCAGTCGTCTTGGTTCCTAAAAAAGGCGGTGAATTACGTCTTTGTATAGACTATAGAAAACTTAACGCTATAACTGTGACTGATACCTATCCAATGCCGAAAATAGATGATTTATTGCATGCTACAAAGAGAACTCCGTTTATGTCGACTATCGATCTTCAGTCTGGATTTTGGCAAGTCCCTCTTGCACCTGAAGATAAAGACAAGACTTGTTTTATAACCCCTTTTGGTACATTTCGCTTCAACAGAATGCCTTTTGGTTTAAAAAACTCTCCAGCTACTTTTGTACGCCTCATGGATCGTTTTCGAGCCGGTTTGGGTGATCGTGCAGTTTTCGCCTACGTTGATGACATATTGGTACTATCGGAAATATCATATAAATGATTTAAAAGCTGTGTTTGAACGTCTTAAACTTTTTAAATTGCGTGCTCGTCGAAAGAAATGTGTTTTTATAAGAAGTTCTGTTAAATATCTTGGACATATAATTACTCCTGAGGGAATTAAAGCAGATGAAGAAAAGACTTTAGCAATAAGAAGTTTACCAGCACCAGTTTCCGTTAAACAGGTTCAAAGTTTCATTCAGACTTGTTCTTGGTACCGCAAATTTGTGTCAAATTTTGCTGAAATTGCTCGACCATTAACTAATTTATTGAAGAAAAATACGGTATTTAAATTTGGTGCAGCTGAACTTCGAGCATTTGAAATTTTAAAAGAAAAATTAACTTCTGCCTGTGTTGATTCAAGCGGATCATATTTTACGGACTGACGCCAGTAATTCTGCCCTCGGAGCTGTTTTGATCCAGGGGGAGGGCAATATGGAGAGACCCATAGAATATGCCAGTCGTTTACTAACTCCTTCTGAAAGAAATTTTTCTACTATAGAAAAAGAAGCTCTTTGCATTGTTTGGAGTGCAGAAAAGTTTAGAACGTATTTGGAAGGTGCTGAAGTTGTTATTGCTACTGACCATCAACCGTTGCAGTGGTTATTTTCCTTAAAGACCCCTTCTGGACGTCTTTGTAGATGGGCACTGCGTTTGCAAGGCTTGAATATGAAAATTGTTTATACTCCTGGTAAACAAAATGTTATAGCAGATGCTTTGTCTCGACCTCCTTGTACTGACTTGGTAGATGTTTGTCATATTGCTTTCACATCTGTGGAAATGCCCAGTTACACTGCTGAAAATTTACGTGATAAACAACTGGAAGATCCTAATGTTCATAAAATAATTATTGGTTGGAGCAGATCCTATTGAGTTGTCTCGTTGGTCTGAGATAGGTTATCTTCTTTCGAATGGTGTTCTATATCGTTATAATCCAGAGTATGATCTTGAAAGTCCGCAGTTGGTCATACCTGCACAACTTCGTAATGATGTTTTAAAGGAATATCATGATTCTGATACTGCTGGTCATTATGGTGTGGAGCGAACTTTACAGAAGATTTCTGAAAAATTTTATTTCATCGGTATTTTTTTTATCACTGATTATGTTAAAAGCTGTGAAGAATGTCAGAGATATAAAAGCACTAATCTTAAACCTTCTGGTCTTCTGCAGACTCCAACTCCATCTCAACGATTTGAAATTATAGCTGTGGATTTGTTTGGTCCACTTCCTGAAACAACTAAGAAAAATCGTTGGATTTTGATTGTGGAAGATGTAGCTTCTAAGTGGGTTGAACTTTTTGCACTTTCAGTTGCATCAGCCGAAGCTTGTGCTAAATTGTTGATAGAAGAAATTTTTCTTCGCTATAATACCCCTAGAAAAATTATTTCCGATAATGAAGTACAATTTATTAGTAGTGTTATGCAAAAAGTCACACACTGCTTTGGAATCAGCCAATCTTTTATTCCACTTTATCATGCTGCAAGCAAACCTGTTGAGAGAAAAAATCGCGACTTGAAAACACAGTTGGCTATACAGGGTGTTACCAAATAAGTAGGAAAAAGTTCAGGGGGTAATTCCTGAACCCATTTTATGAAAAAAAGTTCATATGAACAAGTTTTCCTACTTATTTGGTAACGCCCTGTATTGGTTCAAGATAAACATAATTTTTGGGATTTGCATTTGCCTAGCATTCGATTTGCCATGAATTCTACTGTATGTGAGTCTACCGGTTTTTCTCCTGCTTTTTTAACATTTGGTAGAGAATTACAACATCCTTGTGGTTCCATTTATGATTTGAGACACATTGTTCAAGCAGAAAATTTCGTGCCTCAAACTACTCCATATCTCATTAATTTATCAAAATGTCTTGGTGAAGCTCATGAAAACAATATTATTAGACAAGATAGACGGAAAGAAATAAGAGATAAAGATGCTAGAAATATATTTAATAAAGTTGGTGATAAAATACTTTTAAACACTCACTCCATAAGTAATACTCAAAAAAATTACTCTTCAAAACTGGCTCCTAGAAGAGATGGTCCGTATGTTATTTCAAAAATAGTTTCTCCTACTTCATATGAAATTTCTACAATTGAACAACATTCTAAAATTATAGGAAAATATCATGCATCAGATATAAGCTTGTTTTATGGAAGATCAAACGTTGTGCCAAAGCCTGTTAATGTGAAGAGAAATCGGGGAAGGCCGAAAAATAATTCTTAATTTGCTGAACAACGCCGGAGTCCTTTGCGTGGTTCAGAGGGGGAGTGTGTAACATGTATTATTAGATCTAGTATCATGTTATAATATTTTCTATGATATGTCAATTGTTTTGTCAAAAAGTTAGTTGTCATAATAAATAAAAAGTTTTTGACACGTAAAAGTTCGTTATTTTAAAATAAAAATAAATAAATAACTTTTACAACTTCAATTATCCCAAACATCACAATTGTTATAGGTCTCAGACTGAAACAATGGATTACCAAAAGACGGGGGTTCAAGGTCATTTCCTGGTCACATCGTTTAAAAGGCCAATAGCCTTTTTATTTTTAAAAAGATATTTCAGGTTAAAAGCAACGTAAAGCTTGGTCACGTTTTCAAAAACATAAATGGTTGTTTTTATATTTCGAACGCTTTACAGTTTGACTCTAATTATCTCAAACACCACAATAAAGGTCTCAAACTTGGAGGATGAATAGTTAAGACGGGGCCGGTTGCTTAAGGTGGCAGGGCACTTAATTTATTTTAGATTTTAAGAATTCTGATTTTTTTTTTGTTCTAAAATGATTAAATTGTTAATTTTTATGCACCCCGACCTTAAGCAGCCGGCCCCGTCTTAAATATGTAAAAATATAGATGCCGCAAAATATGTATTCTGCATGTGTTCATTCATTCATTCATTCATTCATTCAATCATTCATTCAAAAAAGCTAAACCTGATCAATTTAGGTGTTGATTTTTGATACATGAGCGGTTATTAAATGTATTTACGGAATGAGTACTTTAAATTTAAGAAAAAAGTTTTTGCGTTCAAAAAAAAATAAAGTAGGTTTTTGGTTTTTTCCTTATACAGGGTGTCTCAAAATGGGCGCCCACGGACCCCGAGGCATGGTAGAGGAACACTAACGATATACAAAAACAGAAACAAAAATTTTATTGGGGGCCCCCTTTCAAAAATGTGGGGCTGCAAACTTAGCAAAGTTTGGCAACACTGTTAGTTTAAATCCGCTTAGTTTAAAAAAAATCAAGTTAGTAGGTGAGCAAACATGAAACTTCAACTTGACATTAGGAAATAGGTTAATGTTTATTTTTAATTTTAAAAATACAAAATATTTTAAATAATAAATAAATTTAAAACTTCTTTCTTTGTAAAATGTAACAAATCAATAAAATCATATCGTTATTGTTAAAAACTAATGTATGTTCGAAATAACAAAAAAACTGTTAAAAATTACGGCCATAACAAAATAAGTTTAGACACATCAATTATTGTTCTTCACAAGGTTCTTCATTTGGGGAATGATTGTAATTCTGCATTAAGGCTCAGGAACTAATTTCATTCAGATATTACAAATTTCTGATGGAGGCTGCTTCAAACTAAACACCTTTACCATTTGGATCAAATCTGCTCTATTCTCACAGGAATTTTATAGGGGCACTTAATTCTGTGGATTCGTATTACCATATTTCTTGTTAGTAAAAGAAACCATTTAAAAAAACTTGAATTAAAAATTGACGCAAACAATAAATTAATGACACTTATCACTGATAAATAATATTTATGCTCAGTTTCCCTTAGTTACGAGCATGGCAACTTTAATCAAAATCAAAAGGTAAGACAATGTTGCCGCATAGATTTTGGGGTAATATTCTAAAAATTAAAATTCATTTTTTATGGGAAATAAACATCATTGGACCGAAATTTTGCAATAAATAATTGGTTTTAGTCCCTATCTTTCAATAATTAGGTAAATTATGTTTTATTATTACTTAAGAAAGTCGCTATAAGGGTGCAAAGTTTGTACCTTTGAAGCCCCATATCTTTGGAATGGGCCCGCACAAAAAATTTTCATTACTGATTTTGTAAATCGTTTGTGTTCCTCTACCACGCCTCGGGGTCGGTGGGCGCCCATTTTGACACCCTGTATTTTATATTTTTGATATTATTTTAAAACCAAACTTTCTGACTCCAAAGAAGGAAATATGGTTGATCTAATCCTACCATTAGATTTTAAAAATTCCGCTTGGTTTGTGAATCTTGAATGATAGAAACGAATACTTTTCTGCACAACAACCTGCCAACCCCCTCTTAAAAGAAATGGATTTAAGGTCAGCTCAATGTCATATCGTTCAAGTTCAATAGCATTTTTATTATTTAAAAACTATGTCAGGTTAAATGCAATGTAAATGTTGGACATGTCTGTAAAAACATAAAAGATTGTTTTTATGTTCCGGACCATTCTAGCAAGAAAAAATTGAATTAGTACATAATCAAGCATGCTCAAGAGTCGAATCTACTGGCCTTGACTCTATTATGTTAAGCGCGAACTTTACAAATAAACCATTTTGAATCTGACACATTGTATAAAATATTTTTTTTTTAGGTTACATTGTTGGAAATGCTGGCCTATTAATAACACTATTGCAATTTTTTATTGCATACACAATTTTAGTGTTTACTGTATCATCGGTGTGCGCAATATCTACAAATGGGGCAGTGGAAGGCGGAGGTGCTTACTGTATCCTTTTTAAATAAAGTATTGTAACAATACACTTTTATGTCACAGATCACAGAAGTGCATTAACACATTGTCTGTGTAATTTGAATTTTTCCTTATAGGCTACCAACATCAAAAATATCAAATGAAAAGGCAATTTTTTTTTATGTTTAACGACATTGGCCAATTTTTTACAAGCGTCTGCCGCCTGTGGAATGTGTTTATTCTTGATTATTTAATTGTATTTTTTATCCCTAACCCACTGGATTTGCTTTTATGATAGTATAGAGAACGAATTACTACGAGATTGAGATAATAAGTTGCGCCATTTTTTTAAAAATTAGTGGGATACATAGAAAACTTTTTTTTTCTGTGGCTTACATGACGTAACAAATTTTCGTTCCATTTGTCAAGATTTGCCAAATTTGTGAGGTTATGTATAGGTTATTTTGTATTCTGTTGACAAAGGTGTTTCATATTATTATAGTATATTTTGGCGATTTGTTATTAGACGGAACCGAAGAATAATTAATTTTTAAGAGTTTTCCGTATTGTTATTTTGTTAGGTTAATCTATTGTTGTGTTTTGTTGTTTGGTACAATATTTTAATTGCGGATTCAATCTGTAATTTTTTAAAATAAGCAACTATTCGCACTTTAAGGCGGGACGCCTACTTGATCTTTTTGTATGGTAGTGACATCTAGTTATAAAACTGTAACTAACTTAACTACATTGGTGTTGTTCCACGCTTAGTGACAGATAAATGAATGAAATTAATGTAACCGTCAAATCATTTGATTGAAATAATTATTTCTTATGAAGAACATTTTTTATCTTGGATTTACTTACTAATACATAAAATAAAAACATTGATTTATTGTGATCAGCCGAAAAAGGTAGGTATACATAAATAATTAATACTAAATAGTGTTGTTTTTGTGTAAGTACTTGCTGTTGTAAATTTTTTTTTTAACGAATCAAACAAAGCTTTTACTAGCCATTGAATAACTTAAAAATAAGCAAACAGATCTTAGTATTTCTTATAAAAAATTTAAATTTTTAGGTTAGGAAAATTCAAATAGAAGAACTACTTATTTACCAAGATTGTATATACTTTCAATTAGATGTTCTAATAGCCAGCAAAGAAATAGGATCCCGGCGTATTAATTTGTACGTTTAAAGTAAGTAAAAAGTAAACACAATATTGTTGTTTCTTATTAGCGAAATAATCCTTTTTGTCAGAAAGAAAATGTAAAACTACACCCATACCAGGCGCGTCGCTAGGATCAGCCGGCAGTAGTGGCACCGGAAACCGCAGGGGGGCAGAGGGACGGCAGTCCCCACAAAAGTAGCGCCGCAGGCGAAAATTTTAGCGATTTTGGTTGGGGCACTAACCCAAGTTATTCAAGAGTCATGTATTAGGGGGGCGTTTATCATGTGATCGGGATGGATAACTGCAGGAGTTTCAGGCGGCGGCAGCCTACGCTCATCGCACCGCAGCCGAAATTTTGTTCGAGTTTAAGAACACGCATCTTTCGAACACCTAGAGGGGTGCAGCAGCATATCCTGCAGGCGCCCATGATTGCTGCGTGGGTATTAAAGCAGTTACGTTCAAGGGGTTCCGACTAGTACTATTTCGTCGCAACCACTGCGCCTTTTTCTGATAGAAAAAGGCGCATTTATACCTCAATATGTAAATGAAGTAGATGTTTAATTTCTAAACAAATTTTAATTTAAATAACATTTTATAAACTTATGGTAATAATAAAAAAACATATATCGGGTGAGCAAATAAAAACTGCCCCTAAGTAGGCTATGAACAATGTAAAATCTGTCAATTAACAATATTCTGACAATCCCCATTGCCCACTTTTGGGCCGTTTTTATTTGCTCACTCGATACATTATAATACGAGTTAAGAGAATTATAAAAAACAAGTACTACATACAGGGCGTCCCCGAGACAAGTGCAACCTTTAAAAGGGTAGAGAGGTCAAAAAACTAAGTAGAGAACACTTGACATGTCCTAGGCTTGGGGCACTGTTGAGAAACTACACCCTGGTACACTAAAAAGATATAATCGTAAATATCTTACAAATGGTTTGTTAAACCATAATAAAATTGATCAGTAATAGCAATAAATAAATTTCTTTCAAACTTGTTTTAGCATTTGTAGCCCTCCTTAAAATAAGGTTACCACCGGTAGAGTGCATTAAAAATTGTCGTAACTTTTTGGTTTTAAACAATTATGTTATTCTATTTATTGTTGCTGTGAGATGGGTCAATGAGATACTTTCTCATTATCTCAATCGAACCTTTCACTTATGTGTCGATTTAAAATAGTTAATTAAAAAGGGGCTTATTGTACTTGTACTATCTGGCGCAGGACGAGAACTTTTTATGTGACTATGTATTTCGTTATTTCGTCACTTCACTGTCTACATTAAAGTATTTGATTTTTGTCTTGTTTTTAGCAGTGAGTACAATAAACCCCTTTTTAATTAATTATTTTAAATTAGCTCAGTTACGAAAAAAGTTTTAGGTGATAAGAAAGTTTTTCATTAAACCCATCTACTAGCAACAATTAATAGAATTACAAAATTGTTAGAAACAAAAAAAGTTATGACTATTTTTATTGCACTCTACCAACGGTAACCACACCTTGAGGGGGGTTACAAATGTCAAAACAAGTTTGAAAGAAATATTCTTATTGTCGTTAATGATTGCATCAATATTATTACTAGTCTATAATCTATCGTGCAATAATCTTGACTTGTATGTCGAGAGCAAACGACTTAAGAATCTTTTTTGGGATCTTTTTTAGATTCCAAAAAGCTGAGGTGGACGATCTGAATCGTGGGAGAACACCCTGTAATCTTGGATTTAGTGTCAATTTGACAGGTTGCTGTATTTCCATAACGGCTGGTCCGATTTTTATAATTTTTTATTATCAACTTTTTCATTTAATTTTCAACAGAAAATATTCGGATAATTTTCTTGTATTTTGAAAAACTACCCCCCTAAAATTAAAAATAAAGAATTGAATTTGGGTTTTTTGCTTTATTGATGTGTCCACCTCACTATACAAAATGTTCTTTTATTTGAAGTTGTAGCCTTATCTTTTGCCTAAATAAATCCGTTTACATAATTTATTTTGATTAAAAATTAAACAATTTACAGCCATTTTAGTCCCGCGCCCCCGAGTAAATATTGAATATTTGCCATGTCCCTATCGTGACAGGTCTGCACAATGAACAATGGTTAAGGCTTCGTAAAGCAATCTTTGTGGGTGCTGCTCCGGGGTATCCGTAAGGGGGAACGTCGACGCGAAGGCAGGCGCAAAGAGATAGTGACGTATGCATAAACAGTGGCCCGCATAAGTTCTGCTAAAATTGCAGCGGTGCGCGCAATGAGTGCGCCCGTGTATCACTAAGATAGGTACGACAAGCGCTTTGCGAGTATGGATATCGCAATAAGAGTTTCTCGCTGCATAGCAAAAATACCAATGAAATGACGAGCGTTTTGAGACTTTAAATATTTGGTTATTGATATTTTAATTGTTATTTATTATAATACTAAATTTACAAAAGGCTCTTCAGGCTATTTTTTATAAATGTGAATAATAACTATTACAAAAGCCTAGAAAGAAAGGTATAGCTTAAAATAAATAGAATTAAGAAATAAATAATTTTTATTGATTAAAACAGTTTATCAAATGTAATACCACGAATGATGAGAGGATTGCCGGTAATACTAAATTTTATACGAAAACTTTGTTGCGTAGCAATTTTTACGAGTCAAATTGCCATGATAAAAAAACGAGTGCCTAGGCTGCGAAGCAGCCCTTGCACGAGTTTTTTTGTCAATGTCAATTTGACGAGTACAAAATTGCTTCACGCAACGAAGTTTGAGTAAATTAAAAATTGGTATTACCGTGCAATACTCGATTCATGAGTGGTATTCGAAAGATTATTTCCTGACAGAATTTAACTTACTTACAGTTTTTTTTAATTATGATAAGAAACATTCCAAATTTCTGCAAAATGTACCCATTTCAGTAGCGTTACAATAACATTTTCAACGCAAATTTTTTCGTCTTCAGGTATTAAATACATAGTTTTCTACATAATGGCTATATTTTTTGCAAAACACGTGTACCGAACAAAACGCAACTTTGCAATCATTTTTAAACTTTTTTTTAAGAACCTTTCAAGACATCAAAAGGTAGTGCAAGTTATGTCACTAATGTCAACTTGTAACATCACGTCTGCTTATTGCACAGATCATACTGTGATCATAAAACTTATTAAGTTACAACTCCCCCAAAACATTATCCAAAATTTAGGTTGACATAGGAGATTCAACACATAGTTATTTGGGATAAGGAATACCAGAGGTAGTCCTGTAGTGGAAGACATAGTTAAGTGTTTTGAAGAAAAGAACGCTTAGCCATGCCTAAGTGATAACACCACGTAGTCATAGCAACGTTGTGTTATCGCTGCGATAACACAACGGAGTCATAGCAACGTGGTGTTATCAGGCTAAATCGCAGGAAATGCGAGCTCAGATAGCAGGAGATGACTGGAAGGAAATAATCATAAATATTTGCAAAAATTTAGCCAGCTGTCTAAAATTCCGAGGTTGGGCATATATTTTCATGAAGTTAACTGGGTTAATTGTATACAGGGTGGTCCAAGGAAAATTTTCCACCCTCATTATTTTCTAAACAAATTTGTTTTTAAAGACACGTCAATTTTGTTTGAAAGGGGGACACTGACACTGACTGACATATTTTTTATTTTTTTTCTTTAACCAATTACGGGGGGTTACCATTTTGTCAATAATCTTAAATGGCACTACGGGTCAAGTGGGTTCTCATTTTGACACTAGAATTTTTCAAAAAAATAAAAATTTTAAAAATCTACTAATTATTTTTTAAAAAAAATTTTATTTGAATTTTAGATTTAAAAACTAGTTAACAGTCCAAAAAAAGAAAATGCGCAGACAGGTCGATTTTCTTTTAAAAAGAGACAACTGAAAAAAATATTTCTTAATTTTTTTGTCAACCCTCTAACCGGGGTGGCTTAGGGTTGCTAGACAACGTATCGGGTGGGGACATGGCGGGAAATAAAACAAATGATCATCTTTTGTGTAACTAAGCAAAAAGGGGGAATTGTCATATTTGACAAACAAAAATTTAAGATGTCACTTTCAGAAAGAGTTATTTAAAAAAATGAGTTATATTTGTCGATTTATTTAGTTTAGTAAACATTTTGTTAAAAATTCATAAATAGGAATCACAAAAATTGTAATATAATGTGTTGTGCTAAATCAAGTTTAATATCTTTTGGAGAGATGGTGATTGCAAAACTTGGTGAAAAGAATTAAGAAAGAAAATTAAAAAAGGTCAGTATTTCATTTAAATGTTAACTCGCTAGTGTGCAATAATTTCACAAAATTGTTGATCCAAAATATTGACTAATTCATGTTTATTAAAAGCCATTATTTATTTAAAATAAAATAACGTTAAATTTATGAAGTTTCTCAAATTTTCCGGTTTGATTTCGGGGAAATTCCATAAGAGCGTACATGAACACATATTTTGTACATCTTCTTTGCATCAATCTACTTTTTTTGCAAAACGTAAAATGTTTCATATTTAATCTTTGTTGATAATGTCCAATTTATTTTGGTAAATTTTCTAAATCGCATGTTCGTCACTTCTTTGGGAATACACTTTAATTTTGAATATAGTATTTAATGTCTTTTTTGTACAATATTTATTATTTTTAAACTCGTTTTTAAATATTTTCTGGAGTTTTTTAATATGTCAGAACGACAGAAACTATATTTTTTAAAAATTAAGCGATATTTTAAGCGTACTATCTTCTCGATGTCTAACCGCAAATTCATTCAAAGTCAAAAGGTTACATTTGACAATTCCCCCTTTTTGTGTAAACAAATCTGCTGACCATACCCTTCTACGAAGTTGTCTAGTACGCTAGAGTGGCTACCCGTCAAAAATCTTAAATCGAACAAAATTATTTTTGAGTTTCAATTTAATAAAGTAAAAATTTTGAAAATCGGACTAAATTTTTGAATTTCAATAAAATTATTTTTATAAAAAAATACAAAAGTTGTCAGAATTGAAGAATTTTTACTTTGCTGAAAAGAAAAAAATTGTGGCTCCTCTTGACTCGTTTTGCTATTTAATATTTTTGAGGTGTAACCATCCCGGTTAGAGGGTTGAAAAAAAAAATTAATAGATATTTTTTTTCAGTTGTCTCTTTTTAAAAGAATATCGACCTGTCTGAGCATTTTCTTTTTTTAGGGCTGTTTACTAACTTTAAAAGTTAAATACAAAAAAATTCAAAAAATAATTGGCCAAAATTTTTATTTTTTTAAAAAGAGGAAAATTGTAGTGTCAAAATGAGACCCCTCTTGACCCGTAGTGCCATTTAAGATTATTGACAAAATGGTCACCCCCCGCATGTTGTTAAAGAAAAAAAATAACAATGTTGGTTAAGTGCCCTTTGAAACAAAATTGACGTATCCCGGCTTTTTTTTAAAACATATTTGTTCAGAAAATAATGGAGGTGGAAAGTTTTCCTTGGACCACCCTGTATTATAGATATCAAATATTGTTTTCCAAAATATACTATTTTCAGCGATAATTCAAGAGTCATTGTGGGGTAATTACCCCCAGTACCCCCCATAAATCCGCGCTTGGCTGTTAAATTACGTATTCAGACTTTTCTAAATAAAGTGTGGTTTGGAGAGAATCTTTGTTTTATATTAAACATTCGCCACAGAAATCATCAAATACTCTGGTATACAAGTGACAAGAAGCAACTACTAAATTTGGTCGATCGAGAAACGTGGCTGGCACTGCACGGGATTTTTATTTTTAAATTTGATTATTCCATTAAGTTTCCTTCTTCACATTTTCTAAATTTTACTGCCTGCGTTATACGCTGACCTATAGAAATAATGCTGCTCACTGCAGTCATGTTTGCATTTGGTTTATCACACTGGGAGCTGTAAATGTCGGCCTCATACACATGCTGCATTTTGTAAAAAAGGTACTAAATAAACCATCCTTTTTCTCCCTTATGATCTCAAGGTTTTCGAGAGAACAACCAAATCTTGGGGCATGCTTTTCAAATTCCTTTAATTGAATAAGAAAATAAACATCAACAAACCTTCGTCTTTTGACAAAAAATTGAACATCTTGTTTTAAAGATTCTGTTGTCAGATTATTATGATCAATTTCCTTCAAGATTTACCATACCTTCTTGGCATAATTGACGATATTACATTAACAAAACAATACGAAAATCACACATAACCTCTAATCTAAACGAATAGAAGATAAAAATAAAAAATAAAACAACACCTGCAAGAACACTGCACGTGCACATGCTAAATTTTGTTTTCATGGGCGTACTTTAAAACATTAAAAAATATCAATATAGGCAAAGTATAGATTAACGCAAAAGCAACATTAAAATGTTGTTTAAAATATAATAATAATATAGTTAAAAATATAATTTATACGTTAATAAATCCATATTATGTTCATACTGGTGTTTAAACCGTTTAAATAATTTTATTTATTATAATTGTCATTTTTATTTGCTACGCCTATGTAAAGCATCTCTTTTGGCTGTGACCATGATTTTCCTATACGCTCGCATTGTTTTAAAGCCACGAACCTGACTTAGCTGGTCGAGCATTTTACCACGCCTACTGTTACGATAGTTCATCACCAGTCATTCATAATTTGTCAGAGGGCAGCATCAATCAATTTAAATTATAGGCGAGGCAGTAAAGTACTAAAAAGCACAAAACCTCTAACTTTGGATCGCCAAGATGGATTCCGATGCGGTTTTGAGCAATAGATTATAAAAGGTGCCTGGAAATTTTGTGACCATTTTTTATTTGGTGCAAATCGCTCCATTCCATGTTTTTAAGCAAAAATGTACCCCTTCTTTGAACTAGCGAAAAGTGTATATGTAGACCACTCGTCTATGACCCTTGACCACAAATTTTTGACTTAAGATCAAATTCAACAATTAAAATCAACAATTATTTAAAAAACGTCAGTTTAAAATTCGTTGCTTATAATATTACTTCCTAAACTATGGCCAAAATCAGTTCAATTCGATTACCGGTGGACTTTCGAGGTCACAAATGTGATGTTAAAATAATTGTTCAATTTTCTAAATTAAATTAGAAAAAATTTAATTAAAAGGATGATGTTGGAATTGCTGGGGATTAGGTACCCCTGCCCAGAGTTGCTTGTTTCCTAAAGCATCCAGATCAACTTTAGGGCATTTATTAAATTATTGATTCTGTAATGCTTCCAATCTGGTTGATTTTTTTAGGATTGATTATATGAAATGAAAAAGAATAGAAATTCTGTTTTTGTTCTAGCATGGTTTTTCTTTTGTAAAATATTTTTGTTACGTAATAGAAAGGGGCATAAGTTCCTCTTCTATTTATATTAACGAGACTAAATAAAAAACGTATTCCATTTAATGTTAAATTTTTATTTTAACTTCGTAAAATCAATTTCCTAATTGGAGAACCTTAACATAAAGACTTTTTTTTATTTTAAAAATTGGCGACCTAGACTCGGTGACTTTGTATAAATAAGTTTACCATTTTAGGTGGATGTACACACATCAAAACAATCCAGGAGACAACAAATTTTTCTTAAATTTTAGGTTGGTGATTTGATGTTTAGTTGTTTTTTCTGAATTAAATTAATGAAGAAAAAATAAACAGGGATAATATCGTTAGACTGAGGTGGCCAATTTATAACTGCAATATTCTCTTTACCTCGATAATCGCGAACCGGCATGGTGAGATTGGGACGGGCGATTTCATGTGTTAGACTAAAATCATGACCAATATTAGTGTATATGAAACAAGAACAGGGTCTTAAATGTTGTTAGTGTATCCGTTTGTATTAGAAGCCGTCCACCAAAACGCACAGAGTTCTCCCGCCAAAAGAAATTCCACCCAAAACCATGATTGCGCCATCGATAACTATAGACTTCCAGTGCAGTTTTCAAACGACCTTCATTTCCATACCCTTCAGAAGCATTAAAGAACTTACTGCAATGGTAAAAACAACTTCAAATCACCAACCCAAAATTAAATATCTTGAAACTGACGTTTTTTAAGTAATTGTTGATTTTAATTGTTGAATTTGATGTTAAGTCAAAAATTTGTGGTCAAAGGTCACAGATGAGTGGCCTACATTTAGACTTTTCACTAGTTCAAAGAAGGGGTACGTTTTTTGCTTAAAAACAAAGAATAAAGCAATTTGCACCAAATAAAAAATGGTCACAAAATTTCCAGACATCTTTTAGAATCTATTGCTGAAAACCGCTTCGCAATCCATCTTGGCGATCCAAAGTTAGAGGTTCAGTTCCTTAATGCCTCGTCTATTATTAGAAAATTTATTTCCCAGTTTTTTCCTTCAAATCTTCATCGATTTTAACAAACTTGGTGTCATTGGAAAGATAATTTAATTATCTATAAGGGTAGTTTACAACATTTTGGTTTTGGGACTTAGTTTTGTCAAAATAATTAATTGTTTTGGGCGACATGATTTCAGCATGTTTCGCCTTATTTAAAGTCTCTTTATAACTAAACTAGACAAGAAAAATAAAATGTCGCAAATAACATTTATAGATCCAAAATTAGATATAATTCAAATTTGAACAAAAATGTTTTAATAATAACGCTGAAAACACAGATCTAAGTTGTACACCGCTCGGCCGAAATAACTGGCAAATCTCGTGGGGGCGGAGTGCTAATCGCCTTTTCCAAAACGCTGGATATCAAAAACTGTAAAACAATTAATACTAATTTACCAGAGGACTATGAAGAGCTTTGGTTATTCTTTGAACTTAATAGTGTTAAAGGGTATAGCCGGGTTTAATACTAAAAAGTGCCCCCAAAGCTTTTCGCATGAAAAACATATTTTCTTAAGAGGCAGGCTAAAAAACATTGTTTCCTAAAATACTAGTCCTCCATCCCAACTACAAGGCAAATAATAGCAAAATTTTAATCTTAAACAAGATATTTTTTTATCACCCTATCTAAGTAGCAATTTTCTTTTTTTTTTATGTATGGTAATAGACCACAACCATGAGTATTTGTAGCAATTTTTGTTTTTTTTATTTACATTTTTTACATTTTTTACATATTTTATTAAATTTTTAATGTTATTTTATTTTTTTATAGGCATTTGCTCAATAGTGACTACTTTCCTTATATTATTCTTAGTAAACCCTCAAGTAGAAGTTTATAAAAATTAAATAAAAAACAGCAAAAAAAAGGTACCTCATATCAAAATTTTGAAAAAATCAAACTTTTTCCTGATTTTCTATCTTTATTTTTATATTATTAATCTGATAATCTAAATATCATTGCCGCTACCAATCTGAGTACCCAAACCCACAATACATGAAGTTGATCAAACTTTACGTTTCATTATTTTACGAAGTAAAGTCTTCCAGGAGATCTCTAATAAATATATGAAACATAAGTTTTTTTAAAATTTATTTCTCAACCAAACGTTATATTATAATAATAAAAAAACTAAAGATATTTTTTCTTACTTAATGTAATAAAAAAAATTAATTAATTTCAAAAATACAAATGTGCAATAAAAAATAAAATACAGGCGTCCAATATTTCTTAAGGTCAACTTTTCATAATACATAATAGCTTCAGTTAAGTGGGGGCAAACCCTTAAGAAATTTAAAGAAGGGCTTCTTTTGTAACCTAGCCGTTTTGGTTTAGGTTCGGTAGAATCTAAGATTCATTAAGATCCTAAAGCCGAACAGCCAAGTTATAAAAGAAGTCCTTCCTTATATTTCTTAAAGGTTTTTATACATATGCAAGATAAAAATCCAAAACTAGTCGTCATCACTGTCCTCATTAATAATTATTTCTGTGTTGTCAACAGAAAACAATTTGGACAATATTTAAGCGGGAAGAATAATTTTGGACTTGAATTTTGCATTTGAGAGATAATATATTATTGCCGCAATGTGTGAACAACAACCAACAGTCCTACTTCCACTGGCACAATCACAGCAATAGCGGGTAATTCCAGTTATATCATCAAAGTTAGGAATATATTCAATGTAGCATTTATACATTTTTTTGTTAATATGTCGAGATTTGACTAAAATTTTTATAATATTGGGCCTCTCTTTAACGTATTCTAAGGCCAAGTTATTACTCTCATCTAGAAGTTCTTCCAAATAAGATATTGATTGCGACAATTGATATGAACCAGTAAACAATATTTTTAAGTCCTTTTCTGATAGTTCTGGAAAGTCTAAAATATCTGAAGAAGTTAATTTATTAAAAGGAACTTTCCTTCTATCCCATCTTAATTCCTCCACTTCATTAGCTAGTGTGTTTTCGGTGTTTACATTATTTTTTATTTTTTCTATTATGATGTCAGAGTCCTCTTTATCAGAATAAAATCGTTCGCCATATTCATTGTTTAGAAAGCATGCAATTTTGCATAATGTCGATGCAATTGGTAATAACTTATTGTCCAATTTTCTATCAAGCAAACGATATTTTTGCTTTATGACGCCATGGACAGATTCGACTACCCATCGAATTTTAGTAACCAGTCGGGACTCATTAGATTCTTCCGTAGTTAGTTGCGATCTCTTCCCTCTTAGCGCAGGCAAAAGAACCTTAAATCCTAAATTTTCTAGAGTCGATTTAACGTCCCTAAATCCTCGATCCACAACAAAAATGTCATTTGGCTTAACCAACTTGGTAAAATAATTGTTTGACAGAAAAGCTTCCATTATTTGAGCATCATTTTTGGTCCCTTCAAACGGCCCAAGCATATCCACGACAAAGCCACTCGTAGTGCATATAGTAAAGGGTTTGCATAAAGAAGTTTTTTTTTGTCCTGAATACGATTTTCTTTGATAGTCGTTATTCGTCGACTTCTGGTGACGTAAATATGTGTCGTCAAAAATAAGAACTAATTCGTCCTTTAAATCATAGAGTTTTTTAGCTGTCTCAGAGTTTGACTTTCAATAAGTGATCTTCTATTAACAGCCTGGGGACCAAAATGTTGGGAAATAATATCTTTTTCAAAAGAATTTATTACTGAATGACATATATCTGAGACAGCTCTTTCAATTTCAAACACGGCACTTATTATTTGCTACCACTTCGCAATTTAAATAAAAAAATTATTAAAGCTTGCGTTATTGTTCTTTTTGACGAATTATTCATAGAAACAAGTTTTCCTCTTAATTTTATAAGTTGTTCCCAGTTAAGACCAGTGAAAGTCTGCAAACGTTTTTCAGAAATGTTAAAATCATCCATTTTTTTTAATAGAGGCAGATTAATATCCACTGCCATTTGATATAAAAATGTAGGAATATCTTTTAGGGACACACTTGATGATCGAGAATAGACCTCAAATAAAATAAATTCATCCTCATAATTTTTTTTTTTTTTAAAATGTTTTCTGCAACATCTATTGCCTTCTGGGATAAATATTCGTTTTTTAATAAAACTTTGGATTCGCGCATTAAGAGGTACACTTACTAGATTTAAATTACCAGCCGGGCCACACAAAAAACAATATTTATGGGTAGAAACTACACGGTTAAATGGCATTTCGACATACTCAGTCTGTTGTTGCGAATCCGAATAGATTTTAATTTGAAATTCTGAACCACTTGAAGGCATGGTTACTTGTAACGATTCAGTTTCACTTTAAGAAGACTGGGATAACACTTAACTTAGATTCTCAACGCCTGCATCATTATCATCGTTGTCAGAGCTTTCGACTTCATTATCTGGTTCAGGTATTTTTTTTTTATCTCGTAAAAATTGTGTTCGACATTTTCCACACATTGAGTCTCCAATTCTTGCGTGTTTACCTTAAATCTTTAATTTCCAGTTCATTTTTTATAACTTTTTTTTGACCACTAACCTGTAAAATTGTCTATAAAGTAAGTTTGTTAATTGTTTTTGTAAGTATAATTACCTTTTTAACAAGCAAATGACATATTAAACAGCGGATGTTTCTATTACTCAATTTAGTACTACTTGTTCCAGGTTGCGACATTGTATTTTAATATATTAGGCAAACAGAAAACAAAATAAAAGCGGTTGCAAGTAATAAAAACCGTTAACAAATTGGCACACTATTTAAAGTACTTATCCACTGGTCAAGGCACTTTATCTTTTCTCGCTCTCGCTTACTACTTTACTATTCTTTATCTTACTCACTATCTCACTAGGGTTTACTGTATCTATGTAGTAACGCGAGCGCGCGAGCTGTATTTATAGGTTAGATGATTTCTGGAATTTTCTTTTTCGAGAAAAGATCTAGAATACTAATTCTACAGTCAAGATTCTTCTGGAACGTGCCTTAAGATTGTTCATACCTGTTTTTCTAGGCAATCTAGGCGCTTTTGAATGTTTCTATCAGTGACAAATCGTCACACATTTGCCTAATTTCAGTAATTTCTTTAAAAAATTAAAACTAAAGTATGTTAAACTCCGCCTACTATGGGTTTTGGTTTCTATAGGTTTTTCGCGGCATTGATTTTTAGTTTATTAGATTAACAATATAAAAATAAAGATAGAAAATCAGGAAAAAAGTTTGATTTTTTCAAAATTTTGATATGAGGTACCTTTTTTTTGCTGTTTTTTATTTAATTTTTATAAACTTCTACTTGAGGGTTTACTAAGAATAATATAAGGAAAGTAGTCACTATTGGGCAAATGCCTATAAAAAAATAAAATAACATTAAAAATTTAATAAAATATGTAAAAAATTTAAATTAAAAAAAAAAAAATTGCCACAAATACTCATGGTTGTGGTCTATTACCATACATAAAAAAAAGAAAATTGCTACTTAGATAGGGTGATAAAAAAATATCTTGTTTAAGATTAAAATTTTGCTATTATTAGCCTTGTGGTTGAGATGGAGGACTAGTATTTTAGGAAACAATGTTTTTTAGCCTGCCTCTTAAGAAAATATGTTTTTCATGCGAAAAGCTTTGGGGGCACTTTTAAGTAGTAAACCCGGCTATATCCTTTGTGTTGGGTGTTATCTATATTCCACCAAGCTCAAATATTACTCGTTACTCTAATCACGTTGATAACTTTGAAAACTTATTACAAAGGTTTTATGGTGCTACTTTTATCGTATGCGGTGACTTTAACTTACCGGGAGTGTCCTGGTCTAATGATGAACTAGGAGTATGTGCCAACAACACATCCCAATCTTCATATCTAATCTGCAACAGTTACGCGTTTGGAAACTTTTTTCAATGCAATAGTGTGTCTAATCATCGTGGTTCTGTGCTTGATTTAATATTCTCAAACACTCCTAATATTCTGAAAGTTTGGAAGTCAGATTTTCCCCTTGTTCCATGTGATGCCTACCATCCCGTTCTAAATTTTGAATTTTTCATCAATGTTGACCCCTCTGACACCCTCGTATGCGTGAAAGAATGTTTCAACTATAAATTGGCTGATTACGATGCGATTGCTGCAGCGTTATCTGTGACTCATTGGGATGAACATTTTGATTGCCTTGAACTTGATGAAGCTGTAACTTTCTTTTACAATGTGCTACATAAACTAATGGTGCTTCATATTCCTAAAATCGTGTATAAACCTAATCAGTATTTTCCTCCTTGGTTCGATGCAACCCTAAGAAAACTAACAATTGAGAAAAAGAAAGCACACTCCAAATTTAAAAAAATGAATTGTGATAATGACTACGAAATCTTTTTGGATCTAAGAACACGTTGTAAAAACATCTCAAGTGCGCGATACCGTGAATATATTTACAATGTTGAAAATTCACTTATACTTAATCCGCGAAACTTTTGGAATCACATTCGAAACAAAAACAAGTCCAATAATCTTCCCACCTGTGTGCGACTGAATGACATTGAAGCTGATAATGGACCTGATATCTGCAATCTGTTTGCAACACATTTTGCATCTGATTACAAACCTCGATGCAAGCCAGATGATTCATCAGTTTTTAATGTTATTCCTTCTCAATATTCCATTGGTAGTATTTTTATACAAATTTCTTCGGTTTTAAAAAAGTTTGAGAATCTTGACATCAACAAAGGCCCTGAATTAAAAAACTGTAGCTTTGAATTATCTCGGCCTTTATGGCTTCTTTTTAATAGAAGTCTAAAAGAAGGTCATTTTCCAGCCATTTGGAATAGGGCCCATGTGATACCTGTTTTTAAAAGCGGAGACAAACACAATGTCGAAAATTATAGGCCTATTTCGGTTATTTCTCCAATACCGAAAGTGTTTGAAGCCTTAATATGTGACACGCTTAGTGATGTCTTCAAAAATTATATTGTCGACCAGCAGCATGGTTTTAGTGCCGGAAAATCAACAACGACTAACTTAGCATGTTTTTTAAACTTTTTGTCAAACTCTCTTGAAAAAGGCCTGCAAGTGGACGCAATATACACGGATTTTTCCAAGGCCTTCGATTCCGTTAACCACCATATAATGTTGCACAAGCTTGAAAAAATAGGTATTTTTGGGACTTTACTAAGCTGGCTACAATCTTACTTATTAGGACGTCGACAATTGGTTAAAATAGAGAATTTTTACTCCAAAGAATTTGAGGTATCCTCCGGAGTGCCTCAAGGAGCACATCTAGCTCCTTTACTCTATAATCTGTTCATAAATGACATTATTTCACATTTTATCCATTGTTCTGTCCTATTATATGCGGATGACCTAAAAATGTACGCTCCTGTAACGTCAATTGCAGACTGTTGGTCAATTCAGAATGATATTGACTCTCTTGCTAATTGGTGCATCTTAAATCATCTTACCTTAAATATCAACAAATGCAAAGTCCTTCGTTTTTCAAAATCCAAATCTTTAACTTTATTTGCGTACAACATTAATGGTACACCTCTATACCAAGTTGATCAAATGAATGATCTTGGTATTTTGTTTGATTCAAGTTTTTCATTTTCTCAACATATCTTTCAAATTGTCAATAGATCCTACAAAATGCTAGGTTTTATTAAACGCAATACTGCTGATTTTTGTAATATAGAATCTATTCGGGTTCTTTACTTTGCCTATGTGTCATCAATACTTGAGTATGGCAGCATCATTTGGCTACCGTATTACAAAACTTACTCAGATCTAATTGAAGCGGTGCAATTTAAATTTGTAAAATATCTTGCCTACAAGTCACACACTGTTTATTCAAGAGATTTCTACTTGGATTTGCTAAAAAAATTTAAATTAAACACGCTTCATCAAAGACGTATCTATCAATGTGTTATCTTTGTGTTCAAATTATTAAATAACTTGATTAGCTGCCCACAATTACTCCATCTAATATCCATTCATGTGCCAGTACGTACCACACGCAGCAATCAATTATTTGTAATTCCTACACATAGAACTAACTATGGCAAAAATAGTTTGATCACAAGATGTCTTACACTTTGCAACGACTATTCTTGTTTAGACTTCTTTTGTGATAACGCCAGATGTGTTAAGGCAACCGTCTTATCTTAATGATGACTGTTCATTCAATAGCTTGGCCGGAATCCCCAAATTTATGTTTTCTTTTGTATACCTTTTGTTTTTATTATTATTCATTTCTTTGTTATTGTTATTTATTTACTTACCTGTGTAAAATGTTCAAGGATTTTTATAGTCCGTTAATAAATATTTTTTTATTTTATTTTATTTTACACAAATATGCATAAGGAACGTAGGCTGTACGCGCCCTTAAAAGATTTTCTTTGGCACAGTTGTTCCTTGAGACAATATAAGCGTTTTAAGTCGAGGAGACATCAACAATTTCCCTTAGGGCTCCAAGGGGAGCCCCTTTCTCAAAATGACGAACACGAACTTTTCTAATTTTTTTCTTATTGTACAGGGTGTCCGCGATCAATGTGCTTTTTTTTTAATGGGAGATAGCTGGGAAAAATCCAAGACATTTGGTAAAAACAGTTTTTTGAAAAAGTGCCCCCCTTCGGAAATAACGTCCTTCAAACATGTAGACTAAAAACCCTTAATCGTAAATATTTACCAAACGATTTCACCAACCATCATGAAAGTTGTACTATCAATAAAGGTAATAAAAAGGGTCATTTTAAACTCATTTTGAAATTTGGTGCCCCCTTTAAAATGGGTTAAACACTAGTAGTGTAGATAAAAACTGCATGTAATTTCTTTACCTTTAAGAATTTTGTAATTTTATGTATTTTTTTAAATACCCCTATTTAAGTAACAACTTTTTTACCACTTGAAATTTCTGAGAAAGTGTACCTTTTACGAATAAACTACCAAAAACACCTTTGATGTACCTCATATTTTTGCATAAGACTAGACTTTCTTTTGAAATTTGTATGTCACTTACCACTGTCACTACATTGAAGTAAGTTTTTTGTCAAATCAACGCAAAATATGGGGTACATCCAAGGTGTTTTTGGTAGTTTATTCATAAACGGTACAGTTTCTCAGAAATTTCAAGTGAAAAAAATGTTTTTACTTAAATTGGGGTATTTAAAAAAATACATAAAATTACAAAATTCTTAAAGGTAAAGAAATTACATGCAGTTTTTATCTACACTACTAGTGTTTAACCCATTTTAAAGGGGGCCCCAAATTTCAAAATGGGTTTAAAATGACCCTTTTTATTACCTTTATTGATAGTACAACTTTCATGATGGTTGGTGAAATCGTTTGGTAAATATTTACGATTAAGGGTTTTTAGTCTACATGTTTGAAGGCCGTTCTTTCCGAAGGGGGGCACTTTTTCAAAAAACTGTTTTTACCAAATGTCTTGGATTTTTCCCAGGTATCTCCCATTAAAAAAAAAAGCACATTGATCGCGGACACCCTGTATACTAGAGTTCATGGTGTCTTTTTCATATAATATAATTTAAAGTTGCTGAAGCTAAAAATAATATCAAAAATTTAATAAAGCCCCGTTTTTTTAATTTTGGGGCCATTTCTTTTAATTATGCCCTTAAAAACACGAATGTCTAAAGAAGTGTGTATTAAGTCATGTTTGGTATTCTTTTTATACAATTTGAGGTTGATGTTACAAAAATAATGTTAAAAACAGGATTTAACATACTTTTTTCATATTACTCATAAAATTTATAAGTCGACATACTTCATGTTTGGTATCCTTTTTATACAATTTGAGGTTGATGTTACAAAAATAATGTTAAAAACAGGATTTAACATACTTTTTTCATATTACCCATAAAATTTATAAGTCGACATAATTAAGTCCTTAAAAATAAAAAGAAAATGGATTTAGTCATATTTGGTAATGTTTTTATACAATGTTTAGTTGATAATTACAAATATAATGTTAAAAATTGGATTAAATGTACTTTTATCCTTTTATTAGGAACCTCATATGGTCTGTAAAAATCAAAATGATAAAAACTTACTGATGTAGTAAAATTTGCTCTTGTTTTTGTAAAATTTTTGGTCGATTACCTATTACAAATTTAATGCTGGATACATTTTGTGGTGAAATAAATGTTTCTAGAAATGCCTTCGCTTGACGAAGTAAAAGATAAGAAATAATTTTCTGTTTGGGGGTAGTCTCACTGGGAGCATCGGTATTAAGTCATAGTCGCAAAAATAGACCTAAGTAAAAAAACATAAAATCTGCATTCCAAAATTGTATAAAAACTATACCAAACACGACCTAAGTAATAAGTCGAGTAATACTTAAGTAGTTTATTGAAATTTTAAGTATCTCCAACAATACCAAGCATGACTTTTTAGAATTTTTAATGGACTTTATCTCGGACTTAATTTAATTATGTGGTGTCCTTACAAAACGAATAAAAGTAAGTTTATTCTTAATTTTAACAAAAAACAGGAGTAAATTTGACTGAATCAGGAAGTTTATTTTTAATTTTTACGGACTATATGGTGTCCTTAATAAAAGGATAAAAGGACACCTAATCCAATTTTTAAACATTATATTCGTAATTATCAACCAAACATTGTATAAAAACATTACCAAATATTACAAAATAAAAAAATCGATTTTTTTAAATGGGAGATAGCTGGGAAAAATCCAAGACATTTGGTATAAACCTTCGGAAATAATGGCCTTTAAACAGGTAGACTAAAAACACTTAATCGTAAATATTTACCAAACGATTTGCCCAACCATCATGATAATTGTACTATCAATAAAGGTAATAAAAACGGTCATTTTAAACCCATTTTGAAATTTGGGGCCCCCTTTAAAATGGGTTAAACACTGGTAGTGTTGATAAAAACTGCATGTTATTTCTTTACCTTTGAGAATTTTGTAATTTTATTTATTTTTTAAATACCCCAACTTAAGTACAAACTTTTTTTCCACTTGAAATTTCTGAGAAACTGTACCGTTTATCAATAAACAGCCAAAAACTCTTTTAATGTACTCCATATTTTGCGTTGACAAAAAACTTACTTCAATGTATAGTGACAGTGGTAAGTGACATACAAATTTCAAAAGAAAGTCTAGTTTTATGCAAAAATATGGGGTACATCAAAGGTATTTTTGGTAGTTTATTCGTAAAAGGTACACTTTCTCAGAAATTTCAAGTGGAGAAAAAGTTTTTACTTGAATTGGGGTATTTAAAAAAATAAATATTATTACAAAATTCTCAAAGGTAAAGAAATTACATGCAGTTTTTATAAACACTACCAGTGTTTAACCCATTTTAAAGGGGGCCCCAAATTTCAAAATGGGTTTAAAATGACCGTTTTTATTACCTTTATTGATAGTACAATTATCATGATGGTTGGGCAAATCGTTTGGTAAATATTAACGATTAAGTTTTTTTAGTCAACCTGTTTAAAGGCCATTATTTCCGAAGGGGGGCACTTTTTAAAAAAACTGTTTTTACCAAATGTCTTGGATTTTTCCCAGCTATCTCCCATTAAAAAAAAAGCACATTGATCGCGGACACCCAGTATTTAATATTTACTCGGGGGCGCGGAACTAAAATGGCTGTAAATTGTTTAATTTTTAATCAAAATAAATTATGTAAACGGATTTATTTAGGCAAAAGATGAGGCTACAACTTCAAATAAAAGAACATTTTGTATAGTGAGGTGGACACATCAATAAAGCAAAAAACCCAAATTCAATTCTTTATTTTTAACTTTAGGGGGGTAGTTTTTCAAAATACAAGAAAATTATCCGAATATTTTCTGTTGAAAATTAAATGAAAAAGTTGATAATAAAAAATTATAAAAATCGGACCAGCCGTTATGGAAATACAGCAACCTGTCAAATTGACACTAAATCCAAGATTACAGGGTGTTCTCCCACGATTCAGATCGTCCACTTCAGCTTTTTGGAATCTACAAAAGATCCCAAAAAAGATTCTTAAGTCGTTTGCTCTCGACATACAAGTCAAGATTATTGCACGATAGATTAAGGACTATACGGTTCAACGAACCATTTGCAAGATTTACGATTAAATATTTTTATTGTAGTAAACAAAAAAGGTTGTAGTTTCTGAACAGTGCCCCCTAGCCAGGTCATGTTGAGTGTTCTCTGTTTAGTTTTTTTTACTTCTATATCTATCTTCTTAAAAGATGCATTCGTTTCGGGAACACCTGTATCGATTTTTTTTCCATTAATTTAGAAAATTGAAAACAGATATTTATCGATTACTTTCCCATAAGAATACGAAACCAAACAACAGATCTTTTCGTCCTTATTATAACACTTCTAAGGCGCTGCCATTCCTGCGAACCCTGCTGTACATTAAGAAGGGCCCCATTGTTCGCATCTTGAGTCAATTGTTCCATAACTCTACTGCAACAGTTTGGCAAAATATGTTCTAAAATCATGATGTCCAATATGGTAGAATCACTGTACCTAAAATGAGATCAGATTTTTAAAGCTACATAAAAAATTAAAAATATAAACATTTTTGTAACTTCAGATCAATTATTAACCTAAATTCGGAAATGGGAGCGGGAATAATTTGGAGGGGCAGAGTACTAGGTCCGGTATGACTGGATGAATGGTTTGGGCAAGGGTTCAGGAGGGGGATTTTCAGGGCCGTATGCATCTACACAATTTGTCGAGGTCGTCGGTTTAGTTGCTGTGAAATAAAAATAACATATTATTAAAGATTTGTAACGCAAAAGGGCAAATCTAGATGAACCAAAAAGGGTTTAATCCTTCTATGAGATGAACACTCTGGACGGTGAAAAAAACATTATTGTAAAAATAGTGGGAGCACTTTTTAGTTTTTTGTAACAAGCATTAATGAAAGAAAATGTCCAATAATCGATCATGGCATAGTGCATTAATCACAGCTTTTTTAAGCTTTTAGAGGAAACAAAACTTAAAAATCATATCTTAGAAATTAGATTAGTAATAAATATAAAATGGTAGAATCTAAGATTCACTTTCGACTCTAAAGGCGGGACGCCAAGTTATAAAAGAAGTCCTTCTTTATTTCTTAAACGTATGCACCTACCAAACCTGAAGTGATTGACAGCTGTTTCGCCCTATATTGGGGCTCATCAGAATCACGTATCAGGGATAGTCAATGCATAACTTTAAGAAACTAAGATACTTGTGTATTTCAACAAATATCGAAAGAAGGACTTGAGATGTTACCGCCATCTGCCGAAGCAGAAGTGACTCACACCAAGGCAGCCTAGTCATGTCCTGCTTGTGCAGGCACTATGAGTAGGTCAGCTTGGTGATAATAGGTGGCTAAAGCCGCCAGTGTCCAAGGTAAACAACAGCCGCGTGAACGGTCAAGATCTGATATAAAATGGTGGAATCTAAGATTCACTTTCGACCCTAAAGGCGGGACGCCAAGTTATAAAAGAGTAGTAATAAATAAATAAAATAAAAAATATCTTTATTGAGTTAAACTCAAAAGGCCATTGACCGAGGTCCTTCAGCCAAGATTAGATTAGTTTTAACAACTCAACTCAAATCGAGCTTTAAACAAATTTGGAACAAGAAAGCCTGTAAATTAATAAATACAACCTTGTTTGGGTCAAATCATCTGTTCGCTGCAATCTGCAATGTAGCTTGGTGAGTTGCCCTTTGCATAAATATGCTTATGGCCCCTTCTTGCCTTAAATTAAAAATATGAAATTCTTTGGGTTCAAAATAAAATCGACATACTTTTTACGAATAAACTTAAATTTTGCGCGTCTTCCTCAGAAGTTGATGGCGGAAATGGCGGAAAATGCCTTTGTACGTTTCAAACAAAGTTCCCCACTGGTGGAAGCAGAATATTGTTCGGTTCCTAGTGTTTTCACTTTTTTCCAACTATGGACTCAGTGCAACTTTGGACTTCCAAGTTCTAATGGCTTAAATTAGTGTAATTCGTAAAGATTCCGGTTAATTGCTTATAGCTTACCAGTAGAGTGTTTTTGTTCGTTGTCAGACTACCCGGTATAGTAGGAATCTGCAATACCGACATCCGAGGTGCGCATGCGTCAACAGGGCACGTGGTCGGTAAGTAGGAATCTGTAATACCGACTTACCGACATCCGGTCTGCGCATGCGTCGGCCACTGTAATACTGCGTTACCAACATATGGTCGGTAGCTAGAAAACTGTAATACCGACATGTGGTCTGCGCATGCGCCAGTGCCCTGTTGACATAACCTGAAAAAAAAAAAGTCAGACATGTAGACAGACACCCAAATGACAGCTGTCACAAATGACATTTGTCAAAAATGACATTTGTCAACAACTGACAGGCACACAAGATGGCGGCCACCAACCTAACCTAAAACACACACACACATACAACCAATCATACCTGCTACCTACGACACATCCTACCAGCTTGAAGTCTGCAGCCCGACTGAAATTTGCTAGTCATCCACCTCCTTATATAGTTTCGCATCCCCACCATGTGACCTTGATTTGACCTTATCAGCTGATAGCCTGAAGCACCTCTGACTACCGCTCAGCTTCACTTCCTTATATAGACTTTCCCGCCAAATTCTCCAATTCCCTGCCGCCACCATGAATACATAACCTCACTTTTACCTACGCGACAGTCCCACGATCCTACCACCTCGAAGTCTGCAGCCTGACTGAAATTTGCTGGTCATGCACCTACTTATATAGTTTCGTATCCCCACCACTCGGCTATTTCGTACTGCGCATGCGTGGTAGCTCGACCAATCAGCTGTTAGTATTGTGACCACGTGACCACATGGTAGCCATGTCATGTGACCACGTGCGGTAGCCGACTACTGCGATCAGCCGGCACCTATAACATCGTGCAGGACCGAATACAAAACGAGTGACGTCACACCAGCTGTTTGCTGCTGTTGTTTACATTCATGAATTTTCGATTTTGCCTGTGAGGACTTGTCTGTGACGTCACACCAGCTGTTTGCTATTGTTTACATTTCTGAATTTTCGATTTTGCCTGTCAGGACTTGTCTGTGACGTCACACGCAGCTGTGTATTATTGTTATGCTGGGAATAAGATATGATTTGTCGAAGCTGCCGTGGCCCTGTTGGTATATCGGTATAGTTGTAAGGCGGATAGTGCATTCTATGCTGGTTCGATCCCCCAATACGGCAGCTTCGGTTTTTCTTTTTTCTTTTATTTTAATTTTGAATTTTTTAACGATCGTAATTTTTTTTAATCTCGATTAGTTTGAAAGGTAACTAAGGTAATTAAAATGTACATTATACATACCAAAAATGACACCTTTCGTAAGCCCCTGCGCCCCGTCAAGGCTCGAGATTTTGCAGAGGTTCTCTGATCCCTTTTTTTTTATATTTTTTTTGTTTTTTTATTTTTTTGTAATTTTTTTGTGGCTTTTTTATAATTTTAATTTTTTTGTGATTTTTATGCTTTTTTAAATTTTTTTTGTGATTTTTTTCATAATTTTTTACCATTAAGTATCAGAGAAAACAAGTTCTGAAATGAACTATAAACCAACTATAAACTATACTATACTAAATAATTTTTTTAATGTCTAACATTTTTTTTCACAATATTTAGTCTTTTTGTATTACAAAAACTTTTTGGTGGCAGAATTAGTATTGGTGCCAATTTTTGTTCATTGTTTTTTATTTGGACATATTTTTCTTTGACTCTATCGATGGACTCTTTTAAAATTTTAGGTGTTGATGGCCCTTGATCCAAATCAAAATGGTAAGGCCTTTTTGCAGTGGGAGTAGTTGAATACAATGTACAATAACCTACTTCATGACGCAGTCTATTGTATGGTCTAGAAAAGACTTTGCCACATTGCAAACAAATATTTGCAATAATTCTTTCAAACTCGGCTTGATCCGGAAAGTAGTAATCCATTTTCAATGGTAATAAGTAATCCAAAATATTTAAACAATATCGTTCGAACTGCACCTTGATGGTAGCGAAGACGTATGATTAATGATTCAGAAGCAAGCAAGATCTTATATTTATACTAAAATGCCAAAGATGCGCGCTAACAACATCTGGTTTATTATCGGTGTGATGTCACAGACAAGTATTGACAGGAAAAGTCGGAAGTCAGAACCTAGATAACTTATCAACATCTGGTTTCTTATCGGCGTATGACGTCACAGACAAGTCTTGACAAGCAAAATCCAAGTGTGAACAACTGGTTTAGTAGTCAACATGGGTTTTATACATATTTAATCGTGCAGGACCGAATACAAAACACTTGCCTTATCAACATCGGGTTTCTTATCGGCGTGACGTCACAGACAAGTCTTGGCAGGCAAAGTTAAAGGTGTAAACAATGGGTATGACTTTACAAACAAGTCGGATCGTAGAAAATGGAAAAAATATTACTAATCACTGTCCGTAATCAGCTCATCTTCATCGCCATTGTACTTATAGCCTATGGCTCGAGTGGAAATACCATCTTCAAGAATGGTTCGTTTGTCATCAAACGGATTTAAGGAAAGTTTATTAATTTCTATTGTTGAAATTTTATGCTCTTTGGATCTAATTGCACGTACCGGTGTTCGAAGACACGAATTTGACTGCAAGCAAGTAACATAATCGTTAAAAGTAATGCATTTTTTCAGAGCGGCCGTTTGAATGCCTTTGGCTTTCCTTATTTCGTCTTGGTCAATTTTTATGGCATACATTTTAGCACGTAACCCAACAAAAGATGAAATTGGTTTGCTTTTGGTCTCATCTTTGAATTTTCCCAGTACTTTTTTATTTGATGTAGAATAACATGGGTGATTGGATGGGTAATCAGATGTATCCAAATATTGAAGCATTGATAGCATGTCATTGTACAAATCATGGCTTGTAATTCGATATATAAACGAATCTGTGTCCATATAGGCCAATTTTAGATTTTCTACTCCATATTTGGGTAACATGACATCGTAATGGTACTGGTACATTGTAAATTTAGAAAGGTCTAAAATGGACATTCCTACGTAGATGGGTTTGTCAAAGAGTAAAGATGTCTTGGCCATATGAACCGCTGCAAGGTTTTCGCTATATATAGTGCGATCAACAAAGTGTGGTTTTGAAGTTAACTTTTCTATTTTTCTAGCACCACAAGCCAATTTTATGTTAATTCTTTTTCGGATATTTTCCATAGTTTTGCCATATACAGAGTTGTTGTAAAGTTTATATAAATCTTTTTCAAAATCATTAGTAGCCAAAGTACGTAATCGTGTGTTGTGATCTATGTAAGGTTTAAGCCACGTCGATTGCTTGAATTTTAACGCACGGTTAATATTTAATAAAACAAGGCCATGATTAAGTGCTTGTTTTAAGGCAACATAATGAACAACATAATTTTGACGTCTATTTAAATGCGGAACAAGTTTTTTAACATTTTTTATTTTGATGTTTTCTGGCAGGAAGGGAATATCATTATGAAGAGCATGTATTTCTGATGGGTATTCAATATCTACGTCCAAAATATAGCCATACTCGTCGTCATCAGCAATATTCATGACATCAATGTCATCGGGACAGGTCCATTGAAAGTCGTCGTACGGAAGGGGCTGTACCATTGCATGGCCATACAGATTGTTACAATCCTGGTACGAGATGAAGGTTGATGGTTGACTGGGGTCAAAGTCAGGCAGATATTTGTTGTTGGCTTCTATGTAGCGATGGGAAACCTGGCATATACCCCCTCGAATGCCACTTTCCACCATAAGAATTTGTTCGTAATCTTGTAATAATTGCAACTCGACACCAGTAAATCGTAGCATTGCGTCCCATGAAAGACTTGGAAGTGTATAATAATGGCACGGATCCAGTTTGTGAGTTTTTATTGTAACATCACGAAAAGTTTCAAAAACATCGGCCAGCAATAAAACATCTGTTTGAAGGTAAATGTCACTGTATTCTCCAAGTGTTTTACATTTGAATGTCCTCCATACATTTTCAGCATGGGTGTAATCTTCCTCGGTGATTTCACTTCGCGTTAGACGATTGTAAAATGCTTCTCGAGGGGGTAATGTTTTTATGTTTAATTTTGCCCATGAAGAAATATAATCGTATGGAAACACACCTTTGCGGGATAAAAGATGTATATGCTGAGGTGGAAAAAATTTGGTTATTTCACGAAGATGTGAAACATTTTTGGCTAGTGAATCCAAACTAGACGGCATGAATCTGAATGTGTCCACAAATCGAATTTTCATTGATGGCGTAATTGTTTTGCTAAATGTAATGTATTTTTCTTCACTGTTCGGAATAATGTCGATGTCTTTGTCGTCGTAACCCAGCTCCTTAATTATGAAATGACTGTCATAGCCGCTAAGGTTATGTAACAAAACAGGCAAAAAATTGGGTACTTGATATCGAAGGTTGCAAGATTGATGTGCTGCTCCCCTATATTTTCCGGTAAGGTGGCAATGATCACGAACTTTGATATCTGTGTCGCAGAATGCTTTGTCGCAAAGGTAACATGTTTCAGCCACTACGTGCAGAAGATCGTCTAGATTATCAAAGACCATGGGCTTCTTTTCGGAATATATTTTGGAAATTTTTTCCGCCAGAGATTTAACGTATTCAATAAAATGTTCTGCAGCGTCTTGTCCACGATATAAGTACGGCTCTGTTGGTAAAGTTGGATCCAAATTAAACACATCATCATCGGTACATTTAAGATAGGCACAAAAACTAAAGGGTTTGTGATTTTGATATTTTAAAGTGTATGAAAATCTTGGATCTGGAGTAGCATTCGCAATGGGTTCAAGTATTGCTTCAAAGTCAGCATACAGAACAAAAGGCACACGAAGTGCACGCTCGACATGTTCAAATTTAATGTAAGGCTTGTCTTTTGGCATTTCGACTCGAACCGGTTTATTTTTGTCACATAATCGTTTGTGTATTGCCATTCTATTTTCTCCATTATAATTAACATGATAATGTTGGAAACAACGTTTGCATACCACTAATCGACCGTGGTTTAAGGTAAGTTGAGTGTGTACGAGACGTTCAAAGTTTTTTATGTACACATAATGATGTAGGTTGCCACTTTTATTCGAAATAAGAAGTAAATCCCTGTGATCTTCCAACTGTTCATTACAAATTTTTAGAGGGTAAATTGTATCTTTTTCCACGCCAAATACATTGATAGAAATATTGTTTACTTTTTCAAATTTTTTGATGTCTTCAAGGGGTGTTGGAAAACTTACACAGTCAAAGTTGTAGCGGTGAACTAAATTGGTATACTTAGAGACTCGTTCGGCATGTGGTGTCCTTATCAACTTTGCTAAAATTGCATATTTAAAACAAAGGTCATCATTATTTTCAACATTTATGCAGGCTTTTTTGTCCGCAATTGCTTTTGGTAAAGGTATCCATGTACTACCGCCAAGAGGTCTGTATTTGTTAATGCGAAGGCGCAGTCCATCTACAGCTACAAGTACCCATCCACTTTTTTTTAACTGTGTCTCCTCCAATTCCCTCTTTAGTTTTTCAAAGGATGTGTCAACCAATTCTTCCAAGTTTGAGTCTCTAACCACCACGACATTTTTACTTTTAAACGAAGCATTCAGTTCTTCACTAAGTTGATTGTGAAGTAAACAGTCAACGAGAATGTTAAATTTAATGGCAGCATTTTTATTCAATTCAATTTCCAACAAATTAAGCACCTTTTGCTTTATGGATGATAAAAATTGCGTCAAGTCCAAGTTGATGTCGGATCGTAGAAAAAATGATTGTAGACGGCTGGCAAATGCTGTTTCATATGGTGCTATTCCTTGAGAATTGGGTATAGTGGCTAACAGCTGATCAACGGGCGGTTCTACACGTCGATTTTTGATTTGTGGTTGACCACACACTTGTTCATGCCGCTTGTGGTTATGTAGGTTGGTAAAGGTATGTTGACAATGTTGACAAGTACCATTGTACATTATATTGCAAGATAATCTTTCATGTCTTGTTCGACTGGACACGTTGAGAAAGACTTTCCCACATTTCGAGCATATCTTTGCAATTTCACGTTCAAATTGTTCTTGATCAGGAAACAAATCTTCATGATGTCTTTTAGAAACTGAACTTGTAGGTTGGCATACGGCTTCATGACGCTGTCGATTGTATGTGTTGGAAAATACTTTACCACATGTTCCACAAATTGTCGTAATAATTCGTTCAAAGTCGGCTTGATCGTTAAACAATTGATCCATTTTTAATGTAATAAGTAATCCAAGGTACTTAAACAATATCGCAGAAGAAATATATCAGCTCGTTTTAACTTCACTTTAAAGGTAGCGAAGTCGAAGTCGGATGATTAATGATTCAGAAGCAAGCAAGATCTTATATTTATACTAAAATAGCAAAACATGCGCGATAACAACATCTGCTTTCTTATCGGTGTGATGTCACAGACAAGTCTTGACAGGAATTTTATATAGCGTTTTATATCTGCTAATGTTATCTGGTGGAATGTTCTAGAACAACTGCTGTTATCTGTTACTTGGCTTATCAACATCTGTGAAGGTCACGAATAAAACTGATTTAGTAGTCCGCATGGGTATTATACTTATATATTCGTGCAGGACCGAATACAAAACACGTGTCTTATCAACATCTGGTTTCTTATCGGCGTGACGTCACAAACAAGTCTCGACTTGTCTGCGGCAGTGTAAACAACTTATTCTGCCTTCGATAGGTATATAAGGAAGTGACGTATAAGATTTTTTAATATTTTAATATGGAACCAAAAATTCAAAATATCGTCGCAACCGCGAACTTAAGTATTCCATTAGATATCAAGATGATAACGTCCCAAAATCAAAAAGCAAAGTACAATGCAAAGATGAATAATGCTATTATTAAAATAGAAAATCCAAAATGTACCGCACTTGTTTTCAAAACTGGAAAAATTGTATGTATAGGTACAAAAAATGAAAGTGATGCATTTAAGGCGTGTACTGAATTTGAAAATATTATAATTAAAATGGGGTTTAATGTACATTTGACTGAATTTAAAATTCAAAACATAACAGCAAGTTGTGACCTTCAATTTTCAGTTGATTTACACAAATTACATGCCATCCTTCGAAATAGTATATACGAACCAGAATTATTTCCCGGTTTAAGATTTCAACTAAGTTACCCTAAAGTGACTTTTCTTATATTTAGATCGGGAAAAATTGTCTTAACAGGAGCAAAGATTGAAAAACACATTTATTCAGCATTCCGATTTTTGTATCCAACAATTAAAGAAGGTAAAAAACCATAAATAGTCATAAGAAACATGGATGCAAGACTGCTAAAAGTATATAAGGAACCTCAATTCTACGTAACTCTAATTTTATAAGATTATTTAATCATGCGTTTTATTAAACAAAATGT
Organism: Cartodere bifasciata; assembly: GCA_963920755.1. Lineage (NCBI taxonomy): Eukaryota > Metazoa > Arthropoda > Insecta > Coleoptera > Latridiidae > Cartodere > Cartodere bifasciata. Next base: position 9,545,025 of record OY987195.1, read on the forward strand.
ACGACTTCCTATATGGAACATAGAAGATTCGGAGAATCAAGAAAGACCTTCAAGACATGGATCACTTTTGCCGAATAGTATACGATGTATTATATGTGGACCTTCGAATTGTGGAAAAACCAACTTGATGCTTACACTTATTTACTCTCCTAATGGTTTAAGATTTCAAAACGTTTACCTATTTAGTAAAACCATTTTTCAGCCTAAATATCAAACACTTGCAAAGATTATAAACTCAATTGATGAAATTGGTTTACACCTTTTCGATGACAATGCCAATGTTCCTCATCCAAGCTCTGCAAAGTCAAATTCGATTTTTATATTTGATGACATTGCTTGCGATAAACAAGACAATGTACGTAATTATTATTGTCAAGGACGGCACAGTGGGGTAGATGCTTTTTATCTTTGTCAAAGTTATGCCCATATTCCCAAACATTTAATAAGGGATAATGCTAACCTCTTGATTCTTTTTAAACAGGATAATTTAAATGTTAAACGATTATATGATGATCATGTTAATTCTGACATGTCTTTAAAAGATTTCAAATCTCTTTGCGATCATTGTTGGAATCGTAAATATGGTTTTGTAGTAATAGACAAAGACAAGGATATAAATGACGGACGTTACCGCTGTGGTTTCGATGTCTATATAAGGATGTAGTAGTACATCTTTTTAGTAATTAAAATTATCAACATGGATTCACTGAAACTTGCTGATGACATTGAAAAAAGTACAACGAATATCAAAGAAAAATACTTGACACTTAAACGAACTGTGGCCGAAAATGAAGAATATTTAAATAGAACTTTTAATCCAATTACCAAACATTTAAAACTAATAACAGATAATATGCAATATCCAGAACAATCATTTGATAGCAGCACCAGCATTGAAGATTTTAAATTTAAAATGCCTCAAGAATCTTCCACTCCACTGAAATTTAAGGATTATAGTCATAAAGATGGCAATGTACCTGGGCGTAGTGCAAATGAAACTACTTTTAAAAGTGTTGAACAAACACCTACAAAAAATTCAATATTTTCTTCTCCTGCAGTTTGGCCAAACCGAAAAGACGGTCATTCTCCCTTACTTCCAATACCATCCACTTCATTTTTTAATACTCATAATAGTTTATCTCCTATGCCGTTAAATATTATACAGAAGGAACAAAATGCAAAAAGGACAACTTTACCTCATAATTCCACGATAACACCAGAAATTCAACAAGAAAGTGGCCAATCATCATTAATTCCAATACCATCGACGTCATTTTTTACTTCTCAAGGAAATTTAACACTCAGAAATAATTCTCCCAAGCCTTGCACCTCTGCATCAAATACAACAAAGCAACATACTGTAAATACTACAAGTACGACTAATAATTCGACAACAAAAAAGCGATTATCAGAACATTCAATTGATGGAACATCAAATTTTGGACTATTGGCATCAGAGTATGTAAACAAAGTAATAAATGATGAAATGGATGGATATGACTTAATTTACGGGGTACGTTACGATGGAAAGCGTCTACTTATGGGTAATGCCGAAATAAAAATCCACAATGACATTATTAATGTAGGTGGACATACAACATTTTTGGGAACGCCGGGTCTATATAAGCTGATGTTTCTAAAGCAACCTGGAACAGAATCTATTGAAAGATCCGAATGGAAAACATATCAAAAAATTTTATCACTTACAAAAGCGCATAAAAAAAGTTTTAGTCCTACTGGAAAAGTAAACAGACTTCTAAATAACAAAAAATATACACGTGTGATTTCAAAACTGTTTCCGTATAAAAAAAAATAAATGGATGCCAAACAACAGATTGTAAACGAACTTCATAAACCGGCAAGAAGAAATTTTAAACGTCGCTCTGTAATTTTAAAAGGTATCGACGATCTTTGGCAAGCTGATCTTATTGAAATGATACCGTACAAAAATTGGCACCAATACTAATTCTGCCACCAAAAAGTTTTTGTAATACAAAAAGACTAAATATTGTGAAAAAAAATGTTAGACATTAAAAAAATTATTTAGTATAGTATAGTTTATAGTTGGTTTATAGTTCATTTCAGAACTTGTTTTCTCTGATACTTAATGGTAAAAAATTATGAAAAAAATCACAAAAAAAATTTAAAAAAGCATAAAAATCACAAAAAAATTAAAATTATAAAAAAGCCACAAAAAAATTACAAAAAAATAAAAAAACAAAAAAAATATAAAAAAAAAGGGATCAGAGAACCTCTGCAAAATCTCGAGCCTTGACGGGGCGCAGGGGCTTACGAAAGGTGTCATTTTTGGTATGTATAATGTACATTTTAATTACCTTAGTTACCTTTCAAACTAATCGAGATTAAAAAAAATTACGATCGTTAAAAAATTCAAAATTAAAATAAAAGAAAAAAGAAAAACCGAAGCTGCCGTATTGGGGGATCGAACCAGCATAGAATGCACTATCCGCCTTACAACTATACCGATATACCAACAGGGCCACGGCAGCTTCGACAAATCATATCTTATTCCCAGCATAACAATAATACACAGCTGGGTGTGACGTCACAGACAAGTCCTGACAGGCAAAGTCGGAATTTCATAAATGTAAACAACAGCAAACAGCTGGTGGTGTGACGTCACAGACAAGTCCTGACAGGCAAAATCGAAAATTCATGAATGTAAACAACAGCAGCAAACAGCTGGTGTGACGTCACTCGTTTTGTATTCGGTCCTGCACGATGTTATAGGTGCCGGCTGATCGCAGTAGTCGGCCGCAGCTACCACGTGGTCACATGACATGGCTACCATGTGGTCACGTGGTCACAATACTAACAGCTGATTGGTCGAGCTACCACGCATGCGCAGTACGAAATAGCCGGGTGGTGGGGATACGAAACTATATAAGTAGGTGCATGACCAGCAAATTTCAGTCAGGCTGCAGACTTCGAGGTGGTAGGATCGTGGGACTGTCGCGTATGTAAAAGTGAGGTTATGTATTCATGGTGGTGGGTGGTGGCGGCGGGGAATTGGAGAATTTGGCGGGAAAGTCTATATAAGGAAGTGAAGCTGATCGGTAGTCAGTCGTGCTGCTTCAGGCTATCAGCTGATAAGGTCAAATCAAGGTCACATGGTGGGGATGCGAAACTATATAAGGAGGTGGATGGCCAGCAAATTTCAGTCGGGCTGCAGACTTCAAGCTGGTAGGATGTATGATTGGTTGTATGTGTGTGTGTTTTAGGTTAGGTTGGTGGCCGCCATCTTGTGTGCCTGTCAGTTGTTGACAGCTGTCATTTTTGACAAATGTCATTTGTGACAAATGTCATTTTTGACAGCTGTCATTTGGGTGTCTGTCTGTTTGTATGTCTGACTTTTTTTTTTCAGGTTATGTCAACAGGGCACTGGCGCATGCGCAGACCACATGTCGGTATTACAGTTTTCAATCTACCGACCATATGTTGGTAACGCAGTATTACAGTGGCCGACGCATGCGCAGACCGGATGTCGGTAAGTCGGTATTACAGATTCCTACTTACCGACCACGTGCCCTGTTGACGCATGCGCACCGCGGATGTCGGTATTGCAGATTCCTACTATACCGGGTAGTCTGACAACGAACAAAAACACTCTACTCTTACCTGTTAATGTACAGCAAGCAAGCAAGCAACAAAGCTTGCAATACCCCGAAAGCCCCGCTTTACAGGAGCACAAAGAAATCCCCACTAGAAGAATGGAAAGATATGGATCAAAGTTGGCAACAAGTTTTGGGATCGCAATTATGTCTTCTTCTTCTTTTCACCAAAAAAATAGGATAGGCCTTATCATATTTTTTTTTATTTATATTTTAATTTTTTGCCAAGTTTACATGAACAATTTCTTTAAAGATAATTCTTTTAAAGGTTTTTAGTTGATTAAAATGTATCAAATTAAAACCAAATAGCTGAGTCGAGGCCGGTGGATCCGACTCTTGAGTTCATTTCTTACGTTACATTCATTTTTTTGTTAGAATCAAAGCGTTTCCTGAAGATAGTCCAGAAGGTCCAAAACATAAACACAACCTTTTATGTTTTTAAAGACATGTCCAAAATTTACATTGCATTTACCAGGAAATAATTTTTGATTAATAAAAATTGTATTGAACTTTTAAACGATATGACCTTGACATGCTCTTGAACTCCTGTCTTTTGGTTATCCATCCTCAAAGTTTAAAACCTTTAACTATTGTGATCTTTAAAAAAACCGAAGTCAAACTATAAATCGCTTCCTGAAGATGGTCTACTAAGTCCGAAACATAAGAACAACCTTTTGTGTTTCCAAAAACAAGTCCAACATTTACCTTGCATTAAACTTAAAATAGTTTTTAAGTTATATAAATGCTATTGACCTTTTAAACAATATGACCTTGACATGACTTTGAACTCCTGTCTGTTGGTTATCTATCCTCCAAGTTTGAAACCTCTAACTATTGTGATTTTTGAGATAACCGAAGACAAACTATAAATCGCTTCCTGAAGATGGTCTACTAAGTCCGAAACATAAGAACAGTCCTGTGTGTTTTCAAAAACATGTCCAACATTTACCTTGCATTTAACTTAACATAGTTTTTTAATAATAAAGATACTATTGACCTTTCAAACAATATAACCTTGACATGACCTTGAACTCCTGTCTTTTGGTTATTCATCCTCCAAGTTTGAAACCCTTAACTATTGTGATCTTTGAGATAACCGAGGTCAAACTATAAATCGTCACCTGAAGATGGCCTACTAAGTCCGAAACATGAGAATAACCTTTTCAGTTTTCAACATTTACCTTGCATTTAACTTAACATAGTTTTTTATAATAAAAATGCTATTGACCTTTCAAATAATATGACATTGACATGACCTTGAACTTCTGTCTTTTGGTTATCCATCCTCTAAGTTTGAAACTGTTAACCATTGTAATTTTTGAGATAACCAAAGTCAAACTATAAATTGTTTCCTGAAGATGACCTACTAAGTTCGAAACATAAGAACAACGTTTTGTGTTTTTAAAAACATGTCCACATTTACCTTGCAAATGCAATTAAATAATTTAGCATAGTTTTTTAATAATAAAAATGATATTGACCTTTAGAAAGATATGACCTTGACATGACCTTGAACCCCTGTCTCTTGTGTATTCATCATCCAAGTTTGAGTCTTCTAACTATTTTAGTATTGGAGCTATGTCAATGCAAACATTGACATTTGAAAGCGTCATAGCTTTTTTCCTAGACATAGAATTTTTTTTAAAAAGTTTTAACACAAAGGGCTCTCCAAAAGAATATGTTTAAGCAGAAAAAAATCACAATATTTTGGGCTAGATTTTTTTTTGTATGCAATATCTTCTAACCTTGACCAGTGGTCATGTTGACCTTGAGGTCACCTTGACCACAAGGCTTTGGTATTTACTTATGCCAAGTTTGAACCTTCTATCTAGTACCACAGTTGAGTAAATTACAGTTAAAGAAATTTTTTGTCCCGTACATCCATCCATCCATCCATCCTAACATACACCAAAGTGATATTTTTTAATAACAACCCAGTGGATGGTCCGATCGATATGATTCTAGTATTAAAAGATCGGTACTTTTTTGTAGCATCTTTCCAACATCCTTAACATTCACGTATCTTGCTTCGTTTAGGCACAGTTTCAAAAAAACATCGATTTTCAGAAATTGCAATTACAATAGTACATTTCCTTTAGAGAAATGAACTAAAAAAGAATTGCAACTTTAAAGAAATTGTGCATGTAAACCTAGTTTAAATAAATTAGGGTACTTTAAAAACGAAATACTTTATTAGTTAAACATACAATACAGCTTAATTATAAATGTAATAAGCAAAAAGCAGTTAATTAATTAAGTAAGTATAGTTTTTTGTGTTGTAGAACCATTGTTAACCCCCAGTCCAGTCGAGATGAGATATAAATATTGATAAATTTACGTCTTATAGGCCAAGATAGATTTTTACCTTGCAAAAAATAAACAAACAACACTATGTTTTTTATGTGTTAGAACTTCTCTTCAGGAAGCTAAATCCACAAAATGCACCCAAATAAGATTTTAGGGTTGGCGTAAAAGGCTACCAAAAAGCCCCCTTTAATTTGCATTATTAGATTACGATGAATCTGCACCAATATTCACAAGTACGTGCTAAATAAAATTTTAAAAAGGATCCTGCAAAAATTATTTCTCTAAAAAAAATCCTTCGCCTCCTAAATGACCCCTCGCTGAGTAATATTTAATCATGTTGGATTTACACCAAACTTGGTAAAAAGAACAAAGGATGTATAAAGTACAAGTTTTTAAGAACCTTATTTTGTATCTGTTTACCAAGATTGGTGTGATTCAAACATGATTAAATATTACTCTTCGGGGACCATTTAGAAAGAGTTTTTTAAGAGAAATAATTTTTGCAAAAGCCTTTTTAAAACCTTAATTTAGAACCTAAATTTGTAAAATTTGGTGCAGATTTATCGTTATCCCATGTCCCAAAAAAAAGGTACTTTTTGGGGGGCTTTCACGCCAACCACAAATTCTTTATGGGTAAATTTTGTAGATTTAGCATTCTAAAGAGATGTTCGAACCTGGTCCGTAGGCAAGAGTAAGCATAAGGGGGCGCAGTCTCTCTTGGGCTAGTCCCTTGCTCCTCTGACGCTCTTAAAACAATGCAACAAAATGCACGAAGGGCTGTCGACCCGGACCCCCTGCTAACATTTTTGGCTACGGGCCTGGTTCTAACACATAAAAAATCTGGCTGTTGTGTATTTTTTGTAAGAATTGCTATGTTTTTTTACTAACCGTCTTGACCTATTACGTTAAATCCTGTTCGCGGGTCCTTCTTTAGCTAATTCCTAATTTCAATCCAACATGTTGCATCATTTGTAGGTATTGAAATATTTTCAAGTTTTCAAACATTTTTTTAGACTTCAGAAATTGTCGGCGGAGACTGTCCGCCATTATGCAAATGCAATTCAAATTTTAAAAACCATTTCAAACTTATCCATAGACTCGTAATATCTGTAAAAATAATATTTTTTTTATTATTGTCTAAATAATATCCTTAATTTAATTATTTTCCCTCTAATTTATATAAAATAACTTACCAATTTTTATTCAAAATGGAGACAAGTGACACTTTATTTATTTTGACACAAACAATTTTAAAGAAGACATAATTGCGATTTGTTACGAGCTACGGGATGGTCTTTCATGGCCCTGCAGGAGCACTTGCATTGCCATTCGCCTTTCAGGTTTAGTTGAACCTGATGCGGGGTATTTGAGATGCCAGTAGTTTGAAGCACCACACAATGTTTTCCAACGTTCGAAATTTGGCAACTTAAAACATGCACCGCTTTATACACAGTCTCACCTTCCACCATGGGCCTTTTTCGGACTTTAATGTAGTTGAAAATGTCTTGCAAGGAAATGTTTATTGCATAGGACATTTTGACACACAATTTGAACACTGAACACAAAAAACAACAACACTTTATAACAAAACCACAACAAAACATTTAAAATGCTCTGCTTTACTGGTTTAATTCGAAAATATGCACTAACGACAATAATTATTTTGAAATAATAATATTTACAAAATTAATTGTCAAACACTTGACTTATCCCGATTGATACGATCGGTAATGCTCGATTACAGTTGGATTACAGGAATTCACATATGTAGGTTGTATAGTTTGCACAAAATACAGTAGATGGCACTAGGGGAAAATTTAAATGCCAATACTAGCAGTAGAACCTTTTCTCTCCCTTGGTAACATAACACCAAGGAAGAGAAAAGGTTCTACATTCCAAAAATGTTTATTTGTGCGGATTAAAAGATTGGGGGCTAAAATGTTCGTTTAAAGACGCGTTTTTTTATTCGATCTGATCTACGTCAGAAATTTCTGTTGTTTTTAGTAAAATTTATTTGTTGAAACAAAATAAATTTTACAAAAAACAATTGACAGAAATATCTGACGTGAATCAGATCGAATAAAAAAACAGGTCTTAAGTGATAGGTATTAGACACATTTTGTTTTGGCAATGTTGTGTTTGCTACATTTCTTATTCTTCTGACATTGAACTGTTATAAGGTTCCGTCAGATATTTTAAACTAAACAAAAATTTGTCACAATTTTGGATTTTTGAATTACTAGTGCTGTACTGTTGTGAAAGTAACTATTTTTTGTGAACAAATTAAATTATAATAATCGGTAAAAAACTACTATAACTGGGAATGCTGCAAATAACCAAATAAACAATAATTTATAGAAACTAGATGAACAAAAAAAACACCTATTGGTAAAGTTTTGTGTGGCCAAAATAAATTAGTACTATCGAGTAAGCAAATAAAAACGGCCCCTAAGTAGGCGATGGGGATTGTCAAAATATTGTTAATTGACAGATTTTACATTGTTCATAGCCTACTTAGGGGCCGTTTTTATTTGCTCACCCGATAGAATCGGCAATAAACACAATAAATGACGTAAAAAAACAGTTAGTGATCCACAAATATATAGGTAAAAAATGTTCAATGTGGACTTTGTTTAGGACCAAAATTTAACCAACCATACAAAACATGTAATGTACCACTACAAGAACTTATTATAGACTCAGAATCAGTTTTACAAAGGCTCCCAGACGAGGAAAACAAAACACACAAACGAAATATAATTGTAAATACCATAACGAACAACAGAAAAACATCTTCTAACTTAAATAAATTAATTCATAAAGATACAAAAGAAACTCAACTTTTTTAAAAAACAATCTGAATGTTTTGGTATTGTGTGCTGATAAAGGAAACACCACCGTTTTACTAAATAAAGAGGACTACGATAATAAAAGTGAGTTAATCCTTAATGACGTCACAACATATACAAAACTAAATAAAGACCCTACAGTTACCATCCAAAATAAAACGAACAAATTAATAGATGGTCTAGCTAACAACTTTTGTATTTCGAAGAATACTGCAAAAAAACTTAAATTTAAAAATGGTGTTTTTCACAAGATGTATTTTCTACCAGAAAATTGTCCTTTAATACCTATAGTAAGCAAAGCTACCTATAAAAGGTAGCCCAACTTACGACTTAACTAAGTACTTAGCATAATTATTAAAACATGCCAGAAATGAATTTTTTATACAAAACTCTTTTGAGCTTATAGAACAATTACGAGATATTGTAATTCCGGAGGATTATATTTTAATATCTTTAGATGTAGTCTCTTTATTTACCAATATTCCGGTTGACTTAACAATAGAGTTGATCAAACAAAATTGGAATTTAATTCAAGATTTTACACCAATCCCATAGGATGATTTTATTAATATATTAACATTTTGTTTCAACAGTAGCTATTTTAATCACAACAATCAATTTTATAAACAAATTTATGACCTAGGAATGGGTAATTGTCTATCTCCAATATGTTGGATAATTGTATAAAACAATTAGGTTTTTCCCTTCCATTTTTCAAAAGGTACGTTGATGATTGTGTAACGGCAATTCATAAAGATAAAATAGAAGAAACCCTTACTGTTTTCAATAATTTTCAGGTTACAGTTTACAATAAAAATTACAGTTAAAAACCAAAATACTAATCAAAAACCCCTCTTAATTTTGAATCTAATGTTGTGTATAAAATTCCATGTGCCGCTTGTGATAAATGGTATATTGGACAGACTGGATGATATGTCCAGGAAAGAGCATGTTATGGATTGCCAAAAAAAGAAAACTAATAACACGGCATTAGCAGACCATCATTTTGACACTTTACACGATTTTGATTTTAAAAACATTAAAATAATAGGCAAGCAAAAAATGTTAAACAAAAGGTTATTATTAAAAAGACCCTAATAGCGTAAATAAGCGCACAGAAGTTGATAATCTGCATACTGCCTACCACAATATTATTGAGAGGCTGGGGTCGACCGGTATAAATTTTAAATCATTGTGTATTTGTCCCTGATACTAAGCGAACTTTATCACTTTACTCTACCTTTTTATTTATACTGTTTTTAAATAATAAGTTTTAATGTGTTGCGTCCCGTGTCCTTATTTATTCAACTTGTACTAGGTCTATGAATTCTATCTATACAATATATGTTTTACAATTAATTTAACAAAGGAAACCTAAATAATGTAGTACTTTTTATTTTTACATTTAACTTAAATTTTATTTATTTATTTATTTTAAAAAAAAATTTAATATTTTTTAAGGGTGAAAAAAACAAACCAAACCCTTATTTTGTATTGTCCGTATTCTTAAGCCACATTGTTAAATTTTAATTGTATTGTGTTTACTCCGTGTCAGTATTGTCATTTTTTTATAGAATCTACGTCTTGAAAAAGGGATTATATACATCGAAACGTCGGCAAATTATAATTTGGTTTTAATTTTGCACCACCCTTTTACGTAAAATAAATGATCTTTTTTTATAATGATGATTTATTGAATAACTTCTATTTCTTTTATTTATACAAAAATTATGCTTAGTTTTATTTATTGAATTTACGTCATATTCAAATAATACAGGTAATGCTGATAAAGGTGCTGACTATAAAATTGCCAACAAATCGATGTCAATAAATTGTAAAAGTACAATGCAGGAAGTAAGGTGTATTGCCTTTTGTTAGGAATTTGTCTATGAGTTTGATTTTTAGATAGGTACAATTGTGGTATTAATTTAATAATTAGACAACTTTTAAGATTATTGTTCATGATCAGTGGCGGCTCGTGGTCGTTCAATTGTAGGAGGCTTGGATTAATTTGAAAAAAGGGCACCGCAAGCGAAAATTTTTCGAGGGGTAAGCATTTTTGAAAGTACTTTTAGTTTACGGAAAAGAATCAATAACATTGGTCATAAGTAAAATGCTTAATTGGATTTAAGTTCTGAAACATATTTTTTTTTTCATTTGACAAAATTCCATTCTCCACCATATGTGGAATGGGGTGTGAATTTTTTGCTTACTTAGTCGATTCCCACAAAAGCTGATCTTTTCCAAAATTGCGAATTAAGATTATTTCGATGTAAATCATGATTTCCTGTGTTTTTGCTTGTTAACATAATTATAAGTGGTCCGGTTACATGTATTCTTATTCTAAGAAACAAAGTTCAATAGGAATCTTGATTTCAATCTTAACAATTTTAAGCAATAATTTAGTATTGAAACATTTAATAGCAATCTAATGTCTATTGTGACAATATCTTTGCCCATTATGGTATTTTTTAAAATCATTTTTATTCGTTTAAAGGCCAAAAATTACATATCCAAAGAAGCAGAGACAGAGGTACATGAAATCTCTAACATAAATGATAAAAGGGTACTTATTTAAGAAAAATTTTTAAAATAAATCTAAGCATATTTAAGGCTGCTTTTTAATCTCCTGAAAGATTTTTGTCAGCATATAAAACCGTAAGCTTATTTAATAATTAACAAACGTTAAGCAGTATGCTCCAAATTGTTTAAATGAATGCGCTTGGCGCAATCGCGCGCACTTACTTATCACCTGGGACATTCCATGTAAAATCGACCAATCATAGTTGCTATTATTTGATTTATTTTATATTTGGTAGGTACAATCCTTACCCATTGTAAAGGTAGTAAAAAAAACAATTTTCCAAATTTTCATAATTTTTCTTGTCTTAGACAAAAAATCTAATTTTCCGATTTCACGATTTTGGAAGATTAAAATTGGTAGTAATTTTAAGTTGACAATGGACACTTCTTTTTATTAAAAAATCACCAGCTGCATATTTGCACTCCTTCTCTACTATTAATTACCCCAAACTATAGAAAATGACCAAGTTTAGGTCCAAAAAAAGCTCTGTGGGACTGGGTAAATTTTTTTTTTTATTACTTTAAAATGTTATTGTGCTAGTGGAGATTCATAGTAAAAATAATTTTGTTTGTGATTTAACTTCGTTTAGAAACAGCATTGATTGTAAAATGTTACTGATTACGTTAAATTTAAACAAGATCGAATCGTATTTTAAATTTTTGGAAGATTAAAATTAGTAGTAGTTTTTAGTTGACAATAGACATATGTTTGCTCTCCTTCTCTACCAGGCAGCTATGAAAAAGGACCAAATATGGCACTAAAAAAAGTTATGTGGGACTGGGTAAATTTTTTTTTTAATAATTTTAAAATGTTGATGTGATAATAGAGACGCATTAAGTAAAAAAAAATGTTTGTGATTTAACCTCGTTTAGAAACAGCAAAGGTTTAAATATGCTACCTTTACAAAAAATCGAATCACAATATCGATTTTTTTTTTTATTGTATACTATGTCCTTGGTAACATTTTAAAATAAAAATAATAAAAATTTACTCACTCCCACATAGCATTTTTTAGACCTAAATTTGGTCATTTTTCATAGTTTAAGGTGCTAACTGATGGGGAAGGAGTGCAAATATGCAGCTGCTAATTTTTTAATAGAAAGAAGTTACCAGGAGTAAGCACTGGACTAAACCTCAAAAGAATTTAAAATCATGCAGCAACTCGAAAACCGAATTTTGGTCGATTATACATGGAATAGGCCATCTATGTCCAACTAAACTGCCTACGAGGCTTGCCTCCGACTTGTATAAAATTGACATTATGTCGTATGATTTTAAGACCATATTTTTAATACTGAAAGAGCTTAGCCACTTCAGATGCTGGAAGCTAGCCTCACTGTGCGCGAGAGGCTGCAAAAGCGTTTCGCGCGCAGAGCTTGCCACCGGCGTTGTTTGCAGTGCATATATTAGCCTACAACTACCTGCATTACATAAACGTATTTTAAATTTACTATTTAACTAGCGATTACCCGGCATGCGTTGCAATGCCAAAAAAGTTAAAATGTAAAACCTTTTCCTGGTGTCTACTATTCCCGGTGACATCTTTATCCTGGTGACTATTTTCCCGGTGACCTCGTTTCCTAATAACCCCTTTTCCTGGTGTCCCTCTTTCCCGGTGACTCCTTTTCCTGTTGTCCCCTTTTCCCGGCGACCCCTTTTTCCGATGGCCTCTTTTCCTGTTGACCCTTTTTTCCCGGTAACCTCTGTATGCTGGTATCCCCTTTATCTCAGTTACGTCTTTATCCCGTTTATCATAGGTTTACTCGGGTACCAGTTAAACCAAAATTGTTTGCCCCTCTGAAAAAAAGCGCCTATTTTTAACTAACTTTAACCGGTTACCCCTTTATCCCGTTACCCCCTTTATCCCCGTTACCCCTTAATCCCGTTTACCCCAACCCAATCCGTGTGCCAATTAACCCCAACATTTTGTTTTAGTTGATTTACATAGATAGATTATGTGGGTGTGGGCAATTTTTTTTTGTTATTTATTTTTTTTCTAAAGTTTTTATTGACCCATAAACCTTCCCGGGTGTACCTAGAACAACTATCCAAAGTTTCATCGAAATCTGATAAATGGTTAAGGCCCCCCGAGGGGCCGCCACTGTTCAAGATTGAACATTTTGCCGGGGGAGGCAAATCGGACGGAATCAAGATGGTCTGGTTGTATAGTTGGATGCGTTAAGGTGACCCATTTCATGTTGATCGTCGTTTGTGTCGTAGTTCCTTGTCTGAGGATATCGTGGTCTAATAACCCAGTAAGCAATTCCGATAATGACTCCAATGATTAATATGAAGCTTGTGCTAGATAAGATGTAGTGGTGTTTTACTGATTTTACTGCTGCTTCCCAAATTCCTCCATGGTGGGTGCCTATTGGAAGGTTAAAATGCCACTGAATGCCCATTGTTGGAATCGGGTTTTAAATTTTGGAATCCTGTGTAAGTGTGTAAGGTAGACTATTTCCTTGTTCAGTAACTTTTCTGCACCGACAAAGTTTGTGCCGTTGTCACTATAAATGTCAGTGGGACATCCACTTCGAGAGACCCAATTCGAACCAATAGAAAAAATTACTACCTGTCCGAAAAGTTGCACATGTATATTAAAAACTGTTGTACCATTATGTTTCTATGAAAAATGCGCACAGCCGAGTGGTTTTATATGTTTATTAATTATTGGTTTAGTCATGATTTGCAAATAATATGCTTGGCTTTCAATCTTTTTAACAAATAATAATTTGGATCTTAAAAACCAATGGGCTGAAGCCTAATTTATTAAGTATCTAATGCAATATCAATCATATCTGTACTAATTCTAGTTTTACATATTAGTCAAATGAATTATGCAAAGCAGAAACAGAAAATAAAGGTTAGTTTAAGTTAATCATGACTTTTTTAGGAACCATACTTTGGATTTCTAATTTTTATAGAAAAAAGCCTCATTTATTGGGAATCTAATGAAATATCAACCGTATCTTTACTTAGTCTAGTATTAAATCAAATTCATTATGCAATGCAATGAGTGGAAATAGAATGAAAATATATCTCTGGCTGTAGAGTGAGACTTCTCCTCCTTATGGCTGCCCTTCACGCAGCTTCTTGCTAGCTTCTAGAAGCTGCTATTGGAGGATTCAAATGTTTTAGGTATGCGCGCGAAGAAGAAGTTAAAATAAATCAAGCACGGTTACAGTTAAAATTAAATTATCTTTAAATTTTCCTCTGCAGGATTTCCTGAAGGGTACCCCAAAGATTTCTCTTATTGCTATTATTTGAAGCACGAATAGGTCACTAATTTTACTGCTGCTTCCCCAAAATATAATTCCAAAAGACAGAAGTGATTGAAAATTGGCATAGTAGAGAATTTGAAGTGTATTTGTTGATAATCTATTTTTAATCACTCTGAATGTGTATATAACAGAGTTAAGTTGTTTTGATTTTCTTAAAATTTCGCTATGCCAATTTAAGTTGGTATCTAATGTGATGTCTAAAAGCTTATTTTGGCTTTTGACTTCAACATTAATATCATCTGAAATTGGAATACATTCAGGAAAATAGTTATTTTTAAAAAACACACATTCAGTTTTATTTTCGTTTAAAGAAATTTTATTAAAATTACACCAGGATTTTATGCGATGAAAGAGAGCCGTAAGGTCACTTTTTATGTTTCCTATGTGCTTGTCTGATAGAAAAAAAATTTGAGTCATCAGCATAGTTAACGGCAAAGTTTCCATCAACCAAGACTGTGTTTTGCAAGTCATTACCACATACCAAGAAGAACAGTGGTCCGAGGATACTGCCCTGTGGCACTCCTGTGGTCAGTGTTGTCTCAGTCGAAAGAAACTTTGCGTTACTCACGGTCAAAACTGTTTTTTGTTTTCTATCAGACAAGTATGACGCCATTAACTTTAGGGGTACTTCACATATAGACAGTTTTTTTTTGTGGCCAACACAGTCAAAAGCTTTTGAGAAATCTACAAAAAAGGCACATGGCACTTTTTTTGATTTAAAAGCATCTAAAATTAACTGAGTAAACTCATAAAGTGCTGTTTCAATTCCTTTGTTTTTTGTGAAACCATGTTGACATTTGTTAAGTATTTTATATTTGGAGAAAAAGGACACCAGACGATTAAATTATATTTTTTCGAAAATTTTGAAGAAAGAAGTCAGCAGACTGATTGGGCGATAATTCGAGAAAAGTAGTGGGTCGCCTTTTTTAAACACTGGCTTTACAATAGCTAGCTTCAGACTATTCGGAAAAATACCCGTTTCAAAGGCGCAATTTAATATATGGCGGAAGGGTTTGATGATACCATTAATGGATTTTATTATGACACAGATTGGTATTTCATCGTAGCGAAAGCTAGGTTTAGTCGCCAAATTTTTTAAGGTTTCAATGATTTCTGATTCTGAAACTTCGAAAAGGTAAAGAGAATTCTCCAAAGTTGGAGGTAGCAAATTGTAGTTAGTGGAAGCGCTTGGAATATTTTTTTGTAAATTTAATGCAACGGTGGGAAAAAACTCATTAATTTCATCAGTTTTTTTTGCGGATCTTTATCTAAAAACGGATTTTCCGTTAAAGTCAAATTTTGTTCTCTTGAACGTGCTCTTATCATATCACTTCCTAATTGGATGTCATAAGTCTACCTGACGAAGTTTTGGAGTTGGGAAGCAGTTTACGCGCGATTTGAGAAAACTTCCAAACAACGTACGGATCCTGCATGACATCAGTAAAGCTTCTACCATCCTGAACTAATCTTCATGAATGGATAACTGTCTTCTAATGTCGTCCTAACATCTGTGATTCCCCAAATTGGGCCACACCAACCATTTTTGAGAAATATCGTTGACTTTGCATATTTGCCATAGTGTCACCAGTGTTACAAATTTTTCTCAGATAGAGACGGTCTAACTTGATCACTGAGCTTAGTTTTTTTAATTTTTACCAAAATTTTTTTCATTAAAGCCACTAAAGACAAAATTAAGTCTCATCTGAAAACTCAATAAAACCATCCAAGCTGTTAATTTTTTATATCAAAAGAAATAACTGAGATATTAATTTCAAAGTTATGTTAATGTAACAAGCATTCTTGCAGTTTATTAAAAAAAAATAATTCAATCAAAAAAATCCGTCAAGAAAAATTTTAAAGCGAATTTCTTAGGTGATCTAATAATTTTGCCGGCCAATGTACTTTTTTTAATTTTTTGTATTTTTCATTATTTGTTGAATCAGTTTGAGAGATTATGTAGGTTTTATCAAGCAACTCCTTTAGACGTTTAACATCCTCTGACTGTCTGATTATTTCTTTTGACGATTTAGGTTTAAAAAGTTTGTCAAAAAGTTGTTTGTATACCTTAAAAAAAGAATCCCACATTAAGTTAACATCAGTCTCCAAAATATTATAAATCGAATCCCACACGACATTATTAAGTTCGTGTAAAAAATTAGAAACATTTTCATCGCATAAATTCCTTTTAAATAGTTTTTGTTTGGGTGCAGGCAATATTTTTAAATAAAAATATAATTTCAGTGCAAGGTGGTCAGATAAGTGTGACTGAAAAACGTTGGTATCATGGTGTTGATAATTTGCAAGAATGTTATCAATGCAAGTGCTAGATTGATAAGTTATACGTGTAGTCAGTGGAGGCTCCTCAGAGGAGGCAGAGGAGACTTAGCCTCCTCTCAAATCTTTAGCTTTTAATAAGATTTTCTTTTAATTATTAATAAAATTTTATTTAAATTGACAGTAAAAATGTATACTGACTTCAATATACAGGATGTCCGCGATCAATGTGCTTTTTTTTAATGGGAGATAGCTGGGAAAAATCCAAGACATTTGGTATAAACCTTCGGAAATAATGGCCTTTAAACAGGTAGACTAAAAACAGTTAATCGTAAATATTTACCAAACGAATAAAAACAGTTAATCGTAAATATTTACCAAACGATTTTTCCAACCATCATGAAAATTGTACTATCAATAAAGGTAATAAAAACGGTCATTTTAAACCCCTTTTGAAATTTGGGGGCCTCTGTAAAATGGGTTAAACACTGGTAGTGTTGATAAAAACTGCATGTAATTTCTTTACCTTTGAGAATTTTGTAATTTTATTTATTTTTTTAAATACCCCAATTCAAGTTAAAACTTTTTTTCCAGTTGAAATTACTGAAAAAGTGTACCTTTTCCGAATAATGGTCAAAGATATTTTGTCAAATGAAAAAAAAAAATATGTTTCAGAACTACTACTGGTGTAGGTTCATTTATAATTAGGCTAAGGTTAAAACTTTGCACAACAGAAATAAAAGTTCTAGATTTTGAATCGTCTGCTAAAGTGTTTATGTTAAAATCGCCTACAATTACAAAAGAATAATTACTCGCGATTAAAATTTGTAACATGAAAGTAAATTTCTCATAAAAAATATGTTCATCTCCAGATGGTGACCGATATATGCAGCAGATTATTAATTTGTTATAATTGCTTATAGATACCTCAACAGCTGAGCATTCACAGTCCAAATTAACACTTAATGATTTCATTTCAAGACGCTCTCGGCAATCAAAGGTATTTTTGCAGTACAAGGCGCAGCCGCCGTGTTTTCCTCTATCTCTGCAAAATGTTAAAATTTGGTTGAAATTTGGTAGCGTGTACTAAACTATTTCGTCGTAACTCTTCCAGTGTTCTTCAATGCCGACAAATTGACATTCCTCAATGTTTACAATAGTTTCTAACCTAGCGAGGCAGTCTCTAATGGATTGAACATTTTAAAGAATATACTAAGTTTCTCATTAGTGCTGTTGCTTCCTGTACTTAATGTATTTGTGTGGCTGTTCCGAAGTGTCTAATCAACCGATGTTGGGTTTGGTAATAAGTTTCTCAGAAACAATTATGTTTTCTGAGAACTTCAATAGGTTTGGAGAAACTCAAGCGACGATAAGCCACTCCAACAGGCCAAAAACTTGCGGAATAGACCTCATCCTTTCGTTCCCAAGGCACGCATACTGCAAAGGATCCATGCAGTTCTTCGTTTAACTTGATAACATCGAACTTGACATCATTCCAGGTTTCCTGCTTTTTAATGTAGTTTTTTATACAGGGTGTCCAAAAAATGGCGCATAAACGCGATGGTACGCTCTTGGGACATTCTCAGGGATCTCGAGAAAATTGTCAAAAAAATCCATCTGTTATATTCATCGAGAAAAATGCGAACAAAGTTGCATAAATTCGGCAACACAGTCTAGGAAAATACATCTAAAAATCCAATCTATAAGTCTAAAAGTCCCATTTATGAGTCTTGATCATACACTTTTGCACTAGATTTTATTGACGTTGTTGTCAGCTTCATTTCATGAAAATTTTGTAAAATTAAATTGATTATAAAAATGTAATTCGACCATTTTATAAATAAAGAAATGGTTGAATGGTTTAAGATATACTGTAGCTTTGTATTTAACCATTTGTTTCGTTAATATGAGCTGTTATATTCAAGATAAAAGCATTTAAAGTTTCGCACTTGGGGCAACATATCTACGAGGTTATATGAGATTTTTTTTAACAATTTTCTGTGGCTCCCTGGACATGCCCCAACAACGTACCATCACGTTTATGCGCCATTTTTTGGACACCCTGTATGTTCAGTCGTAACCTTTTTTTGGACTCTAAAGATATTTAACCAAGCCCTTTTATCATTTCCTTTGAATTCAGCGGAAGAATTTGAGGGAATATTAATACCTAGAGCTATTGGTTTTCTTGGTCTACGGTTAGGGGCTGTCTGAAACTTATCGGTATTCGTGTTGTGTGATTGTGAGCGAGGTGGTGAATTTGTGCGGGTTCGTTTGGATGGTGTTTCGGGTGCTGGTGGAGCCGAGGGTTGGGGTTGATGCGTTCGTTTACGTCCAGCAGTGTTTTGTGGAATAATATGATTACATTAAATTTTTATTCAAATGATTTAAATGTAAGGTTTTATTTAATTAAAAATGTCTTCCTTTGCCTTGCATATGATCACCAGTCGATGCTGGTTCGCTTAAAACTAAATCATGAGATTTTACCTGCTTAACTCGCAAAAATTGGCCTTAGAACAAACGCAATAAACAAACAGCTATCGATTGGTGACTTAAATCATTTGTTTTGTTTTTCTGTTTCCAACATTCAGTGGCGGTCCCTCCGAGGAGGCTTAGCCTCCTCTCAAATTTTTAGCTTTTAAGAATGAGCTTTTCTTTTAATTATTAATAACATTTTATTTAAATTGGCGGTAAAAATGTATAGTGACTTTAATATATTTTAAAATTTGTTATAAGGATTTCAATAATTTTAATTAAATACTAAATTTAAATTCTACATTGTTGTTAACACAACATGCAGGTAGTTGTAGGCTAATATGCACTGCAAACAACGCCGGTGGCAAGGTCTGCGCGCGAAACGCTTTTGCAGCCTCTCCCGCACAGTGAGGCTAGCTTCCAGCATCTGAAGTGGCTAAGCTCTTTCAGTATTAAAAATATGGCCTTGAAATCATACGACATAATCAGTCTGATTCTATAACTATATACATTTATATATGTTGACTTCATCTTAAGTTAACTTTATTGACTTTTAACTCAACATTGACATTATTTGTTATTCTGTATTTGATCTTGAGATGAAAAATGTTGAAATTAATAGATTGACTTGAATCTCAACATATGAAGCTGGCAACACTGCTGATAGTTCAAAACACCTATAAACATAACCTCACTCATGTCTACTCTACACGTAGCTTCTTGCTAGCTTCTAGAAGCTAGCTTCTTCGCTGCTATTGGAGGATTCAAATGTTTTAGGTATGCGCGCGCTTCGGAAGCTAAAATAAATCAAACCGTGCTTGATTTCTTTTAGCTTCTTCTTGCGCGCGCATACCTAAAACATTTGAATCCTCTAATAGCAGCGAAGAAGCTAGCAAGAAGCTACGTGTAGAGTAGACATAAGTGTGTTTACAGCTTTTAGTAGGTACCTACGGGCAGTTTGCTTGAGTTTTGCTAAGACTGAATAAATTACATGATTGAGATTCTTAAATGTTTTATGCTATTTAAGAAAATAAGCTGTATTTTCTCTTCTGCTCTCTCTGGAGTAGATGGAAAATGTACCAGATGCCCCAAGTGACGAACAATAGCATATCGGATACTTCGGAGAAGCACCTACTAACCGAACTTTGAGACATGCTGATCAAGAAGTCCTGCCCCACTCCCTTTTGGTACCACCCTTGGGCCATAAACTGCAATGCTATGTGGACCTTATACAAAAATAAATATTTTAATTCGAACATACAAATTGCAATTTACTTATCCATGTTACTTTAGGAATGTAAGTCACCCGCTGTGCGTCTCTCAAGTGAGGAGTTATTTCCCCCAACACCCAGTGCATCATTTCTTTACTTATTCCAGGGCGTAGTAGGTATGTGATCAAATGCTCACCCTCTTAAAAGATTTGCCCACGCAGTGAGCAACAACCCAAGAAAAAATTTAAAAATTAGAAAAAAAAAATTCTTAAAAAAAATCAAAACACTTAAAACAAAAAAAAACTAAACTTTTAGAACCAAAATTTTACTTATTTTAACTTGGATTGTTTGGAAAACGTTTGACCTTGAACCTAAAAAAAATTTTGCCTGCGGCGCCAAACTGCCAGGATGCTGTCGCCCCCCGGACCCCTGCAGCGACCCCCCTGGTCACTCAATTTATCCAGATCATTACATTTGTCTTCCCACTTAAAAAATGCCCTGAAAAACTTAATTTTTATAAAATTTTAATAAAGTCAACTTCCTCAGCAAGGTGGTTTGGAAACTTGCTTCATCTCAATTAACGAATCTTAATCTTTTACCTAAAGTCAATTGAAAAAGCTCTTACGGAATCGCAAAATAGTCTCAACCTTTACATTATCAAGGTCACTTGACTTCAAGTCAAGTTTAAATCAACATTAAGATGAACTCAACCGTTGAAGAATTGAAAAAGTTGACCTAGTGTTGAAATGTCTGTCGGCCTTATACGAATAAAAATGATTTTAAAAAATACCATAATGGGCAAAAATATTTTGTCAAATGAAAAAAAAAAATATCTTTTAGAACTTAAATCCAATTAAGCATTTTACTTATGACCATGTTATTGATTCTTTTCCGTAAACTAAAAGTCGCAGATTGCCGCCTACTTTCAAAAATGTTTACTCCTCGAAAATTTTTCGCTTGCGGTGCCCTTTTTTCAAATAAACCTAAGCCTCCTACAATTGAACGACCACGAGCCGCCACTGCCAACATTCCATACCCAGGATAAAACTTTTTCAATCCCTTATATTAAAAACAAAAACAATTACTGGTCCTACAACCTACTTCACCTTTTACCATACAACTTTATACCGAAATAATTGGTTTCATTAATAAAGAAAAAATAAAAATCTGTGGCAAATGGCATTATGCCAATAGGAGCATTTACACGTACGGTTTTTCCCACACTTTTGCGCGCGCGCTTGGCGCGTCCGCTCCAAGCGTGCGCGCAAAACTATGATGTTTTTTTGGCATAAAAACTTGGAACGCGCGCCGGCGCGTGGGTTTGGCGTTCGCGCCAGCGTGTCAGTTGTTGCGTTTGACTTGTACAAAAAGTGTTTAAATGACAGACAAAAATTATAAATTTATTAAAATGTGCTCAAACAAACAATAAAATATGCTTTGCAATGTTAAATGGTAATAATAATGATGTTAATTTACTTCAAATTCAAAAGACTCAAGGTTTTGGATATCCATCGAATAATTCCCCATTAATTATGACTTCGGATCCCAAAATAAATATTAAGCGAAATTCAAACAAGGGGAACCTTGAACGTAAAATCTTATCCTAGATTGGCACTACAAACATTATGTATTATGGAATCCGTAAAATACTACGGATAACTGTGAAATAACTACTTATCGATTCTGACGTTCTTTAGAATTTTATTAAATTATTATTTTTAAAAGCACAATAATTTACTTATTTTCTATTTATTAGGTTAATTAGTTACATTATGTGCAACTTCATCCTACTAATTATCGAATATTATAATTTTACAATTATTCTGCGTGCATCGAAATCTTTGTATTTTTTGCCCCGGATACCTTCTTGGAAGTTGTTCATTTTTGTATCTCATGTTTTGTATTTTTCTTTCAATGGTGTTGGTTTTAGCAATGGCATAGGTCTTGCTTCACTCTAAATAGGTCCAGCACAAGCACTGGATATTATATTATTATAGGGTTTCTGGGGGTACTTATTGCACATGTATTTCTTGCAACTATAATGCCTTTCTGATAGCTGAATCTCCAATACGGTGGTACAAGAACAAACTTTAAACGTTTTTATTCTTAAAATTGGTAGATATTAACCAAAGTTTAAATTAATTTTTGACAAAAATATTTGAAATTTATTTTTAACATAAGTCAAATTTTGATGTTTTGTTCAGAAACTACAAAAAATCAACAAAAAATTACTGAACAAACCTCTAATAGGCAACCAGTAAAACATGTGTGTAAATTTTTATTTGTCAGAATGTGTATCAATTCGACAGATTTGTTTGGGTCAGTCAAAATGACGTATTGGCGCGCACGCAAAACTGTGGTTCAAAAACGCCAGCACAACAAACCCACACGCCTGGCGCACACGCCAAACCCACACTTTGGCGTGCACGCAAAACCGACGCGCCGGCGTGCGCGCAAAAGTGTACGTGTAAATGCTCCTAATGGCAAACCACCCGCCCCCCCTTCGAGAGTCCACACATTTACACTTGATTTCAAAATCTAGTAGTACAAGACATAAGTCTTAATCATAATTTTTTAGGTTGTGACCCGACCATTGAACAAAATTTTTTAACAGGATGTTTGACTTAATATGAACAATAATCATTAAACAATCAATCATTTTTACACTTTTGCGAAGTGAGACTATTAAAATAAAGCGAAGTTCACATTATCAAAATGGTTTTGTACCACACCATTTTGAAATCAAGTGTAATTAAAAATAATTACATAAATGTTCTCCTTATTTTTTTTTCTTAGTCATGATAAGCAGAACCTTAGGACCAGAATTTGGTGGCTCCATAGGAACACTTTTTTTTTTAGCAAATATCGTCAGTAGTGCACTTTGCATATCAGGTTGTGTTGAAGGTTTGGTGGATAATTTTGGACCTTCCGGTAAGTTAACATAATTTTTTAAAACACAAGCTTTGTTTGATAGCATTGTTTTGATGTAATGACAATAATTTAACTAAAAAAAAAGTTTGATCAGAATGGGTTTTTTTGAATAAAATTCTTTAGAAAATTTCCGCATGAAATACATGAAGAAGTGGAATCTGTTTATTAATCTTTTTCACTTGTCCTAAATTGGCGGATAAAATAGCTGGAGCACGTTTCAGTTTATAAAATAACTTCTTTTACTTGTCGTGTGTTACGATAAGGAATAAGGATTTTAATACATACCGCACAAGTATTGATGTGTCACGGACGTTGCAATGATATGTTATATAAGTGGAATGCACTGCCTAGTCCATTATGTGAATGTGGTGAATCTCCAGAAACTATTAAACATATTGTAGAGGACTGTCCAAACACCAATTTTGAAGGCGGATTTTATGAATTACATAATCTGACTCCAAATGCATTAAAGTGGATATCAACCTTGAAACCTCTGTAATTTTTGGCAATTTATTGTACCTTGTAATTTAACTGGAATGTGACCCTGGTATGCTGGAGTTATTTTTTCCATGGTTTTTCCTCTGGCCCCTCCCCCCGAAGCAGATGCTTTATCAGTATATGAACATTGTCCATGGGCATCCCAAAAAGAACATTATTTGTACTTTTTTATATTATTTACAACTTTATTATATTCTTGAATGTTCATATTTGTCACATACCAATCCTTATACCTACTATGACTTGTAATGTTTATTAATAATCATACGAATATATATATATTGATGCATCACCCACAATTTTCTTTCTAGAAACTTAATTTTTATTACGATTGGAGGTTTTTCAGTTTTCACTTTTTTTTGGATTCAAGAACATCAATATTGAACAAAAAAAACCTCTATTTATTGCCTATTTTTTTCTTAATCTACCAAGAAAGAAGAAATAGTTTTTTGAAGTCGATATTTAGTGAACTTTTGCTGGGTTTTTTTGAGTAATACAGTTAAAAATTGTAAATCTTTTTTAAGTTTAGTAATGATGGTTGTTACCCAATGCCTTGGATGCCATTTTAGTGACCAAGTAGGGATTGGGTTAGTCACACCTACGAAGGAGAGCCAATGCTCTCGTTAAGTGTCTAATTTGACAAATTTGCAACATTTCACCATTTTTACTGGGAATAATTGTTACAATGATATACAAAAAGGCTATACAAGAAAAAAATCGCATTACAATAGTCACTAAGGATCGATTTTAGCGTTTAACAGGACTAAGAATACGAGATTGTACGTTCCAAATGTTACAAAATAAACCAATAGAGGCTTAAAACCAGTTGCAAGCAGTTTGAAAAAGTCTCAGAGAACACAATACTTATCTAAGGGTTCCTGCCCCTGTCAAACTTACCAGAACCAACCAGAGAACACTGTGTTAAACATTTTCAGGATCTGTTAAATTGGGGCATTCGGAATCGGTTCAATATTCAGTTCCCGAAGTTTCTTTCAACTGGAATGTGTCTATTTGGTCTGCTCTTAGATAATAAACAAAATTTATTCTCATAGAACCAGGAAAATGCCCCAATGTTAATACCCCAATTTAACAGATTCTGAAAATTTTTAACACAGTGTTCTCTGGTTGGTTCTGGTAAGTTTGGGGACAGGGGCAGGAACCCTTAGATAAGTATTGTGTTCTCTGAGACTTTTTCGAACTGTTTGCAACAAAACCCCCTGGTTTTAAGACTTTAGTGGTTTATTTTGTAACATTCTGAACGTACAATCTCGTATTCTTAGTCCTGTTAAACGCTAAAATCGATCCTTGGTGGCTATTGTAATGCGATTTTTTTCTCGTATAGCCTTTTTGTATACCTTTGTAACAATTATCCCCATTAAAAATGGTGCAATGCTGCAAATTTATCAAATTGACTAACCCAATCACTACATGGTCACTAAAATGGCATCCATGGCATTGGGCAACCATCATTACTAAACTTAAAAAGGATTTACAATTTTTAACTGTATTACTCAAAAAAACCCTGCAAAAGTTCACTAAATATCGACTTCAAAAAACCATTTCTTCTTTCTTGGTAGATTAAGAAAAATATAGGCAATAAATGGCGGTTTTTTTTGTTCAGTATTGATGTTCTTAAATTTAAAAAAAGTGGAAACTGAAAAATCTCCAATCGAAATAAAAATTAAGTTTCTAGAAAGAAAATTGTGGGTGATGCATCAATACTTGTGCGGTATGTAGTACATTACATATCCGAAGGGAAAGTGCTTCATTACAGCCGAGGGCAGTCTGACCGACCGAGAGCGAAGCTCGAGGGCGGCAATGGGCCCGAGGCTGGAATGCAGCATTTTACCTGAGGTATGTATACTATTTTATTCACAATTTCAGCAGTAGGCATTTAATAAGTTTAAAGTAGAAGTAATGTGACATTAGTTTGTCAATTACTAACGCGTTTTTGACATTAGCTTGTCAATTACTCGCGTGTATGAAAGGATGAACTGTAATACGCTACTTCCAAATTTTTAAGACTTCAGAAATGTAAGCATTACATCCATGATTGTGAATAAAAGTGTTAACATTATGAATTGAAAAAAAAAATGTTTTGACGTACACACAGTAGTTCCCCCGTTTCTGAGAAAGTAGCTATGTCTAATTGGGAATGGAATATATACATATTATTTAAGAAAAAAATCGACAGATCCCTAATTGCATCAGTTTTCTTTAGAAGGCGGATATATCGTTGTAGAAATGTCACTTTTTAATAATAAACAAGTACACTGTGGCCTACAACATAGGTCATGTATAGTTTAGCTTTAAGGAAATAACGGCGTAAGTACATAGGTGTCATTATTGCACTGAACATTTTTCAAGTGCTTGTTTAGCTTTAAGGAAACAACGACTTAACTGTCTTCACACCATCAATATGTTTGACATAGGCTAGAAGAACAACGGCACGCACTGTGTTCAAGTTCAGGGTTTATGGTCGCCAAAGGTCGTAGAATCGGTGGTATAAAATGACCACAGTGGGTCAATTAAGTGATGAACCGGTTCAAAAGCGACTTGTTTTACTATGAGTCGATTTTGACACAAATGGTGTCAATTTTCGTAGTTCCCTGAATTGCCCCCTTTTTATATCTAATATTCAATCTTGTTGAATTTGCACAAAACTTTGCATATGTGCATAATAATATTCTTAAGGATCAACTGTAGCCAGGTACAGTACTTGGAAAAACCGCGAGATTGAGCGCACCTATCTTGATACACAACCATTTTGAAACCGGTCTCTTTTATTGTGTTATATGGGCGTAACACAACAACTTTTGAAACTTTAATTTAGCTAATAGAACCAATAGAGTGTTCTGTTGCTAGTGGTCTAATACCACCCTTGAAGTCAAGGTCAGAAGTACAAAAAAACTGGTTACCTGCTGTTACACTAAGTTAAAATTAATGAGGTACCTTTTAAAATATACAATGTTGGCTTTTAGTTCATTTCTCTAGGAAATGTACTATTGTAATTGCAATTTCTGAAAATCGATGTTTTTTTGCAACTGTGCCTAAACGAAGCAAGATACGTAAATGTTAAGTGTTGAAAAGATGCTACAAAAAATTACCGATCTTTTAATACTAGAACCATCTCGATCGGACCATCCACTGGGTTGTTATTAAAAAATATCACTTTGGTGTATGTTAGGATGGATGGATGGATGGATGTACGGAGCAAAAAATTTCTTTAACTGTAATTTACTCAACTTTGGTACTAGATACAAGGTTCAAACTTGGCATAAGTAAATACCAAAGTCTTGTGATCAAGATGACTTCAAGGTCATATTGACCACTGGTCAAGGTTAGTAGATATTGCATGCAAAAAAAAATCTAGCCCAAAATATTTAATTTATTTTTGCTTAAAAATATATATATATATATATATAATATCTTTTGCAGAGCCCTTTGTGTTAAAACTTTTTAAAAAAAATTCTATGTCTAGGAAAAAAACTATGACGTTTTTAAATGTCAATGTTTGCATTAACATTGCTCCAATACTATAATAGTAAGAGGTCTCAAACTTAGAGGATGGATACACACGAGACAGGAGTTCAAGGTCATGTCAAGGTCATATCTTTTTAAAGGTCAATAGCTTTCTTATTATTAAAAAACTATGTCAAGTTAAATGCAAGGTACATTTTGGACATGTTTTTAAAAACATAAAAGGTTTTTCTTATGTTTCGGACCTAGTAGGCCATATTCAGGAGAAGATTTATAATTTGACGATTAGTCAAGTCAAACTTAAAGAATGGATAATTAAAAGACAAGGGTTCAGGGTCATGTAAAGGTCTTATCATTCTTATGGTTTAAAAGTTCAGTATAATTTTTATTATTCAAAAACTATTTTTTGTTAAATGCAATGTAAATATTGGACATGTCTTTAAAAACATAAAAGGTTGTTTTTATGTTTTGGACCTACTGAACTATCATCAGAAAGCGCTATAAGAAATGAACTCAAGAGTCGGATCTACCGGCCTCGACTCAGCTAGTTATATCGTGTGATCCACAAAACTTGACGTCGACTCTTGCCATGCATCATTGTTAAAACATTGTCGATTGTCATATTTTTGACGTTTCACAGCCAGAGTCGACGTCAAATTTTGTGGATTGCACGTTACTTAGTACTTTTCAAAATGCAGAAAATGATTACAATTTTATTTTATGATTTGTTTCCACAAATAAGTATTTGCATATTTTTGCTTCATGAATTAACGTGAAATTCTTGAACCTATTATTTTTTTAATTTGATATGATTAGAAATAAATGATAAATTTACAGGGTGTGTCCTAAACTCATCAAAATAATGCAACGGCTAATTATTCCAGGACCCATTTGAAGTAAAATAGTTTTTATAAATTTAAAAAAAAATATCTTCTTACTATTTTTTTCGCTAGCAGGACATTTTACATTATTTATTTTAATAAAATACATTTGACGCATTTGTTGTCAAAATAACATTAGAAATCTGACATAAAAAAATCCCATTCACAATAGAGTAAAATTCAAAAAATCAAAGGTGGCTGATAAAAAATCGTTTTAAATTCCATGTCCACGATAGTACGCTGGCTTTTTGTCCTTTGAAAAGGAGGTGCAACATTGTTTTAATTCTCAACTGTTTTTCAAATGTACAGATTGCTGCGAAAAACGATCCATTTTCACAAATCCCTGCGAAGAAAATAAAAGTGTGTGATCATTTTATCAACGTGGGCTATGATTTCATACGGAAAAGGATTTTCATGCATGAATAAATTGTTCGCAATGATGGACATGCCATGCATGTCAAGCAAAAAATTTATTAAATGTCAACAAGCAGTTGGTGATTTGTGGCACGAGTGCGTTACTTTATTTATTCTGAAAGCTGGGAAAAAGAAATATGAAATTGTTAAGGGAAGAAAGAAAATGACTGGCGAAATTTTGCAATGCACAGTTATTGTAGATGGAGGTTGGAGTAATCGCTCCTCCGGGCACCGATACACCGCAAAATGAGGCGTAGCTTGCATAATTGGCAAAGAAACAAAAGCCCTACTATACTTGGGAGTTCGCAAAAATACTCTAGCATATGTACAATTGCCAGCAGAAAATCCGTCGAACCTCAAGCGCATCAATACTACAAAAATTGGTCGGGGTCTTCTCCCCCTGTGGAAGCTGACATTCTTGTCAAAGGATTTATACATACCGAAGAAATGCATAAATTGCAGTAAACTGCATTTATTGGTGATGGAGATTCAAGTGTTTATACCAAAATTTTGGAAAATGTTCCTTACAGTAAAGACATTAAAAAAATCGAGTGCGCTAATCATCTTACGAAAAAAATTTTTATTGCTCGGTAAATGATGGACGTTTGACTTGAAAAAAAAATCATAATTATTATTACCAAATTCAAGGACAACTTTTCATTACTAGGAAAAAAAAAATGTGACTTCATTATTTGGACTCCTAAGGGAATTCATATTAAGGAGATTAATTCTGTGGCAGATAGGAAAAAGGGTATAAGTGTAAAAATGTCATTTGGGCATGTCAGAATAGAAATCGTATTCTTTCAAATATAATACAATATTATTTTAATCTTGTATTGTTAGCTGAAAAAAAAAGATTTCGCTGAATGTGTATGACTAATTTTACCGTAAATATATGAATATTATTATTGGATTTGTTAATTAAAAAACTCATTTTATTATATGTCAAAAACCCTTATACCCTTTTTCCTATTTGCCACAGAATTATGATGGAAAATTTGTGAAAAATATGATTCCAAAACTAAATGACTTTTATCAGGGGCGGATACAGGCTTAAATTTAGGTAGGGGCCCAATTAACCACCAACATCTCTGCTTGGGGTCGTTTATAAGGGAAAATGTAAGATAGGAAAAATAAATGCTTACAAGTGGTGGTTCATCAAATAATAACCTACTACATTTACCCTAAGAAATTTAAAATAAAGGAATGTAGAATAACTGTCATTCAAGATAGATTTTAATTTTTGTGCGTTTATCAAATTTATTCTATAAGCTTCATTTCAATACCCAAAAAATAGCATTTTTTTGTCCGGTAAAAATAAATGCGGCAACGTTTAGTGACCTTAAGATTTGTGGCCGTAATGCCCGTAATCATTATCACGCTACGTGCGCTTTAATCCGTTAATCCGTTTAATGACCTTTTTCCCATTTACATTTTAAAGCTAAAAGATAACGAAAAACATTCGTTTTAGATAAGGCAATTGCAGCCCAAAAAAAATGACCTCCAGATGCAAAGTCTGAGTAAGTTAACGATATAAAAAAAATTTCAGGTAGCTTAACTTAACTCAAAACTTATATTTCTTTAGAAAAGAAAATAGCCCAGATTGACATGTTGTTATACCCCTCGGGCCCTCGCAGACAAAGTCACAAACGCGAGGATGTTTAAAAGTGTACTATCTACCTACAGTCCTCAAGAATCAAAATTTACATCAAAGGAACTGTTTTTTTGTATAAAGCACATTTTATAACAAGAGCGGGTTAGATCAGTGAGTGGCATAGATCTTTTAAAAAGTTACACTTCGCAGAAAGGTTATTTTTTAGTTCATTTCTCTAAAGGAAATGTACTATTGTAATTGCAATTTCTGAAAATCGATGTTTTTTTGAAACTGTGCCTAAACGAAGCAAGATACGTAAATGTTAAGGGTGTTGGAAAGATGCTACAGAATATTACCGATCTTTTAATACTAGAATCATATCGATCGGACAATCCACTGGGTTGTTATTAAAAAATATCACTTTGGTGTATGTTAGGATGGATGGATGGATGTACGGGACAAAAAATTTCTTTAACTGTAATTTATTCAACTATGGTACTAGATAGAAGGTTCAAACTTGGCATAAGTAAATACCGAAGCCTTGTGGTCAAGGTGACGTCAAGGTCAACATGACCACGGGTCAAGGTTAAAAGATATTGCAAGCAAAAAAAAATCTAGCCCAAAATATTGTGATTTTTTTTTGCTTAAACATATTCTTTCGGAGAGCCCTTTGTGTTAAAACTTTTTAAAAAAAGTTCTATGTCTAGGAAAAAAGCTATGACGTTTTCAAATGTCAATGTTTGCATTGACATAACTCCAATACTACAATAGTTAGAGGACTCAAACTTGGAGGATGGGTACACAAGTGACAGGGGTTCAAGGTCATGTCAAGGTCATATCTTTCTAAAGGTCAATCATTTTTATTATTAAAAAACTATGCTAAGTTAAATTCAAGGTAAATGTTGGACATGTTTTTAAAAACACAAAACGTTGTTCTCATGTTTCAAACTTAGTAGGCCATCTTCAGGAAACGATTTATAGTTTGACTTCGGTTATCTCAAAGATTACAATGGTTAACGGTTTCAAACTTGGAGGATGGATAACCAAAAGACAGAAGTTCAAGGTCATGTCAAGGTCATATTATTTGAAAGGTCAATAGCATTTTTATGATTAAAAAACTATGTTAAGTTTAATGCAAGGTAAATGTTTGACATGTTTTTGAAAACACAAAAGATTATTCTCATGTTTCGGACTTAGTAGGCCATCTTCAGGTGACGATTTATAGTTTGACTTCGGTTATCTCAAAGATCACAATAGTTAAAGGTTGTAAACTTGGAGGATGGATAACCAAAAGACAGGAGTTAAAGTTAAATGCAAGGTAAATGTTGGACATGTTTTTGAAAACACAAAAGGTTGTTCTTATGTTTCGGACTTAGTAGACCATCTTCAGGAAGCGATTTATAGTTTGACTTCGGTTATCTTAAAGATCACAATAGTTAAAGGTTTTAAACTTTGAGGATGGATAACCGAAAGACTGGAGTTCAAGGGCATGTCAAGGTCATATCGTTTAAAAGTTCAATACCAGTTTTATTAATCAAAAATTATTTCCTGGTAATTGCAATGTAAATTTTGGACATGATTTTAAAAACATAAAAGGTTGTGTTTATGTTTTGGACCTTCTGGACGATCTTCAGAAAACGCTTTGATTCTAACAAAAAAATGAATGTAACGTAAGAAATGAACTCAAGAGTCGGATCCAGCGGCCTCGACTCAGCTAGTTTATTGTTATATAATTGTTACACATTCTATATGATACTCGACTTCGCAGTAGATGATTAAAAAGGTGCATTTTTTATTTTATTAAAAAAAACGTAAAACTTATTTTTTTTGTAAACGGGTGGGGATACAAAAAAATTACTAGATGCTTTTTTATAGGGAAAAATACAATCTTTAATTTAGTTAAGAATATTTGTTTCGTAAAATTATTGATATTAACCAAAATATGAATTTTTTTCAACTTTGGGGGTAATTTTAACCCTCTATTTATTATTGGATTTCTTTCAAAAACAATAGGGCTCTTCCCCCAAACGAGAATGATTTTTGCACCAAATCTCAAGTCAATGAATAAACCGTTCTTAAGTTATCGTGGTCACAGACAGACGGACAAAAAAATTTTTGCTCTAGGATGAATATTAATGATTTTAGAGAAGGTCCGAGTAATCGCAATATACTCTTTTGCCAAGAGTATAATAAAAGGTTGAAGAAATAACTATGACTACACAGATTATACCGTTTTCCAAATAAAAGAAACTGCCAATGATTAGAACCGAAAGTCGTCCCTTTCTAATAAAAATGTTTTTTTTACTACTAGGAGCAAAGAGTGTCATTATTGACTTTTTAAGAACCCTTCAAAATCATTTTTTACCACCTAGGTTAACAATTTTTTTTTGTCTCCCTAGGGAGACAAAATCATATGTCAAAACATATGTCAAGTTTTTTTCATAAACAGAACGGTACTTACAGCAGTTTTTGTAAGTTTTTTACGAAGATTTTTTTATCTTGAAAACATTTTATTGCACAAATATTTTAACGAAAAAAAATTGTACAGTTGTAAACATGTCGCACTTTTTCTGCAGCTGTGTCAGTGTTCAATCATTATCATTATATTTACAAATTCTTTATCAGCGACCATCATATTATTTAAACCATTTACGCCATTTACTTGCAAATTATGAGTTATTTTGGAAAAAACCACCCATTTGAGGAACTTTTTATTGCTTTGATTGATGTAACGTCATTGTCATTTCCATGGAAATTTCGATTAATTTTTTTTAAAAAGAATATACAGGGTTTTGATAAAAATTGAACATATTTTTAAATTAACATTTTTCAAGAAAATGCTAGTAGTAAAAAAAATAATATATCATCCACGGTAGAGAAGGTCATTATTGACCTCGCGCAATTGTATCCAATCTTTGCGCTAGGTCAATAATGAACCTCTTCTCTACCTAGGATGATAATATACTATTAATTATCAATAAAATTATAAACAAACATATATCAAATCAACAAATTTTTTGCTTTTTAATAAACTACTTATGTAGTGAGTTTTCTATAGGTACAAATCTGCTAAAAATACGTTTCCATTTGACAATGTGCTATTAGAAAAACAATTTTTAAAAACACTTTTTCTTTATTTTTTAAGCATTTTACAAACAGAAAACAAAAAATCGAATACACTTTAAACGAAAATACTGTAGATCCCCTCTAGAGAACTTGAAACGGAAAAAAATATCATGTCTTATAAGGGGGTGTCTCAAAATGGGCGCCCACGGACCCCAAGGAGTGGTAGAGGAACACAAACGATTTACAAAATCAGTAACGAAAATTTTTTGTGCGGGCCCATTCCAAAGATATGGGGCTTCAAAGGTACAAACTTTGCACCCTTATAGCGACTTTCTTAAGTAATAATAAAACATAATTTACTTAATTATTGAAAGACATGGACTAAAACCAATTACTTGTTGCAAAATTTCGGTCCAATGATGTTTATTTTCCATAAAAAATGAATTTTAATTTTTAGAATATTACCCCAAAATCTATGCGGCAACATTGTCTTATCTTTTGATTTTGATTAAAGTTGCCATGCTCGTAACTAAGGAAAACTGAGCATAAATTTTATTTATCAGTGATAAGTGTCATTAATTTGTTGTTTGCGTCAATTTTTAATTCAAGTTTTTTTAAATGGTTCCTTTTACTAACAAAAAATAAGGTAATACGAATCCACAGCCTTAAGTGCCCCTATAAAATTCCTGTGAGACTAGAGCAGATTTTATCCAAATGGTAAAGGTGTTTAGTTTGAAGCAGCATCAGAAATTTGTAATATTTGGATGAAATAAGTTCCAATGTGAGCCCCAATACAGAATTATAATCATTACCCAAATGAAGAACCTCGTGAAGAACAATAATTGATCTGTTACCAGAAAAATCTAAACTTATTTTGTTATGGCCGTAATTTTTAACAGTTTTGTTTTTATTTCAAACATACATTAGTTTTTAACAATTACGATATGATTTTATTGATTTGTTACATTTGATAAAGAAAGAAGTTTTAAAATTCAGGTATTCAAACAATTTTGTATTTTTAAAATAAACATTAACCTATTTCCTAATGTCAAGTTGAAGTTTCATGTCTGCTCACCTACTAACTTGATTTTTTTTAAACTAAGCGAATTAAACTAACAGTGTTGCCAAACTTTGTTAAGTTTGTAGCCCCATATTTTTGAAATGGGACCCCCAATAAAATTTTTGATTCTGATTTTGTATATCGTTTGTGTTCCTCTACCACGCCTCGGGGTCCGTGGGCGCCCATTTTGAGACCCTGTATAACAATATATATATATATTCGTATGATTATTAATAAACATTACAAGTCATAGTAGGTATAAGGGTTGGTATGTGACAAATATGAACATTCAAGAATATAATAAAGTTGTAAATAATATAAAAAAGTACAAATAATGTTCTTTTTGGGATGCCCATGGACAATGTTCATATACTGATAAAGCATCTGCTTCGGGGGGTGGGGCCAGAGGAAAAACCATGGGAAAAATAACTCCAGCATACCAGGGTCACATTCCAGTCAAATTGCCAAAAATTACAGAGGTTTTAAGGTTGATATCCAATTTAATGCATTTGGAGTCAGATTATGTAATTCATAAAAACCGCCTTTAAAGTTGGTGTTTGGACAGTCTTCTACAATATGTTTAATAGTTTCTGGAGATTCACCACATTCACATAATGGACTAGGTCTCGAAAATATACACAAGAGGATCAGTTATTTATCAGGCAGGAAATTGGTAAACTCCTCGCATAAGGAATAATAGAAGAGAGCAATTCACCATGGAGAGCTCAAGTTCTCGTAACTAGAAATGATTTACGTACCTGGATGCATACCCTCTTCCAAATATAGACTCCATAATAAGAAGAGTCTCCAACTTTTCTATCTTTAGTACTATTGACCTACGTAGTGCATATCATCAGATTCCAATAAAAGAGACTGAGAAATTATACACCGCTTTTGAAGCAGATGGCTACAGAATTCATTTTTTTGGAGTAACTAATGGTGTAGCTTGTTTTCAACGTGTACTGTAAGGAATAGTTAGGAAGGAGAAACTCGAAGGAATTTTTGCGTATCTTGATGACGTTACCATTTGTGGAAAGACGCAAATGAAACATGATGAAAATCTTGTTAAATTTAACGACGTGGTAAACAAGTATAATCTCACTATAAACAAAGAAAAGAGTTCTTTCAATCAAACATCTACTAAATTATTGGGTTACCTAATTGAAAATGGCACGATAAAACCAGATCCTTCTCGATTGGAATCACTAATGACTCTGCCTGTTCCAAAAGACGCTGCATCATTAAGAAGAGTTCTTGGATTGTTTAAGCATTATTCAAAATGGATTTTAGCGTCCCCGAGAAAATTCATAATCTCGTCGTTACATCTACTTTTCCGTTAACGCAAGCCGCTGAAAAAGATTTCAAAGACATATAAATCGAAATCTCAAAAGCTGCTGTAATTTCAATTAAAAGAGGCATACCGCTGATTGTTGAGACATACGCATCTGTTCATTCCATAGCCGCTGTGTTAAGTCAATCTGGAAGGTCAATTGCTTTCTTTTCGAGATGGCTTTCCAAAACAGAGAGGAAACTGGCAGCCGTTGAAAAAGAAGCATATGCAGTAGTTGAATCTCTTAAAAAGTGGCGTCACTTCTTGATTGGTGAGCATTTCAAACTATATACCGATCAAAAATCTGTATCTTTTATGTTTAATACAAAGCAAGTAAAAAGATATTATTTATCGACCTGGAGAAGAAAATACGGTCGCTGACACCTTCTCTAGAATATGTGGGGCTACTGCTACAAAACTCGATCTTTCTACCTTGTAATAACCCGGGGGCAGCACCTTCTATTCGGCCAAGGTAGCTTGTTAGTCGGAGAATTAATCAGAGATTTATTTGCTTGACCTAGTTGATTTCTCGGACGCCACCTAGTTTCAGGTTAAATTAGGAAAGAAACGATGGATAATGCAAAAATAAACGTTTTATATTGTCCTATAGAAACAATGCTATGTTCTGTCAAAAACTTATTATCTATTGGTGAAATCTTCTATCTTCAATGCTTCTTAATTCTAATGGGGATTCGTCAAGCCAACGTAAGTACAATGCTAGCAGGGCGTGAATCCTGGACGGGGATTCACTGGGTCGAAGTTGTGTCCGCAACTCTAACAACCCAAGTTTCCGGAATGGCGCAGTGTCTAGAATCTGCAGGGTAAGGTCCCGTAGTTACCCTCGGGATCTGCAACTCAGTGTCTCGTATCTCCAATACGCAATACAATATCTCTGTCCTTAAAAACTATTTTTAGCATTATTCACTTCACTGCCTCGTCTGCTGTATCTTATTTCACACAGCACCGGTACAAAAGATTCTGTCGATCACTCTGCTCCCGTCAGATTAACAATCGAAGAATCGGAATGGCGTCAAAGGCCCCTAAGGAGAGATTTTAATTTCTAAGTAAGCTCTAAAGGTTTAGTTAACACGGCTTCAGTCAGAAGTGTTTAAATGTGAACGTGGATGTTGTCGTGGCTCAGCTCGCCGCCGACTAGTGTAAGTATATGTATGAGGTGTCGTGGCTCAACACGCCGCCGATTAGTGTAAGTGTAATTGTATGTGATGTCGTGGCTCAACTCGCCGCCGACTAGTGTAGCTGAATGAGATCTGAAACGTTAGTAAAAGAGGGTGTCGTGGCTCAGCTCGCCGCCGACGGATTAGTAGGGGTATTTAAATGTAAGTGTACTGTCGTGGCTCAGCTCGCCGCCAACAGGGGTGTATTTGTGTGTGTGGTGTCGTGGCTCAGCTCGCCGCAGACTAGTGTAGGGATATGTGACTGTGTGTGAGGTGTCGTGGCTCAACGCGCCGCCGACTAGTGTACGTGTATTTGTATGTGATGTCGTGGTTCAACTCGCCGCCGACGGATTAGTAGGGGTGTTTAGATGTGAGTGTACTGTCGTGACTCAGCTCGCCGCCAACAGGGGTGTATTTATGTGTGTGGTGTCGTGGCTCAGCTCGCCGCCGACTGATTAGTAGGGATGTCTAGATGTGAGTGTAATGTCGTGGCTCAACTCGCCGCCAACGGTGCAGTTGTGGCTCAGCTCGCCGCCAACAGGGGTGTATGTTAGTGTGCTGTCGTGGCTCAGCGCGTCGCCGACTGGGTGTAGGTGTGGGTTGTCGTGGCTCAGCTCGCCGCCGACTAGTGTGGTTGCTAATAAAGTAAGTAACGAACCGGCCTAGTTCGTTAGATCACCTTTTACTCCTTTAGCGAGGAGGTCAGAAGAGCTCAGGTAGTTGTGACTGCTTGGGCTCTGCTAGAAATGAACTTGTTGCGGGTCTTATATACCCTAGAGTGCCTTGATGTCATATTGACAGTTATTGTCGCCTTATAGAGTGACGACATGCATCATTCTTTCTCTGTCATACAGATAACGTCATTAATTGTGATTGTAAGTTGTAATTGTTGTCACTTTGGCTATAACGTTGATGACGTTATCTGTATGACAGAGAAAGAATGATGCATGGCGTCACTCTATTAGGCGACAATAACTGTCAATATGACATCAAGGCACTCTAATATACCCGAAAAATATTACCTTGTTTCCATGGAAATGGTATTTTTTAGTTACAAACAAAAAAAATGTACGTTACTATGGAAATAATAAAATGAGAAATTTGATGTACAGGGTAGTGGTAAGAATCGGGTCATTTGTATTAGATAGATTTAGTAATGAGCCGGAGGGTGCCCACGGCCTACTTATTGGCCGTTTTTATTTGCTCACCCGATATGTGCTGAACTAAAACCTAAATTTCTAAAAAGAACAGGAACTCTTATAAAAGCTACTTCACCATTCGAAAGATTAAACGTGGACTTCAAAGGGCCTCTACCTTCATCTTCTAGAAATAAATATACTCTCACATTATTATTGTTATTGACGAATATTCAAGATTCCCTTTTGCGTTTCCTTGTACGGATATGACTGCGTCAACTGTCAACATTGTTTTAAAAATCTATTTTCTCTTATTGGAGTCCCATCATATATCCATTCAGACCAAGGAAGTACTTTTATGTCAAAAGAACTAAAAACATATTTATCTTCTGTAGGAACTGCTACTAGCCGAACTACGCCCTACAACCCCCAGAAAAATGGACAAGTAGAACGTTACAACGGCATTATTTGGAAAACTGTAACGTTAGCCTTAAAATCAAATAATTCGAGATTAGAAGAATGGGAAAAAGTGTTAGGGGAAGCTCTACATACCATTCGAAGTTTACTGTGTTCTACAACGAATTGTACTCCTCACGAAAGACTATTTTCGTATACCAGAAAATCTTCTATGTTTGGCAATAGATATAAAAACGGAATCTTGTTTTGTTTGCGAGGATAACTTTATCGGACATAATAAATTTATAAAGTGCACTTACTGTCAGAAAGTGGCTCATTCTCATTGTGTTAAACAAAAAGATCAAGTTCAAAAGGCAGTGATTGAATCCCAAAACTTACTAGGGTTTTGTGATATTTTTGTACCTATTATTATGGGTAAACTTACCTCTAATCTTTTATCATCACCTAGAAGTCTATCTGCAAACAGTTCTAGAGTTAAACCCGATACTGAGAATCTATGCAAAGCAATTAAAAAAAGTGTGTTAGAAGCAGTAGGCGGAATTTCTATTTGGTCGAAAAAGGTAGTTTCTTAGAGCAGTTAATAACTAAACAGTATGAAACTGTAAAGGTCGAAATTAAAGATTTAAGGGAGTCAAATATTGATCTAGTTCGTTTGTTACTATCTGACCAAAAAGGTCCATCTATTTCTAGAATATCTAGATATCTAGATTATCGATACGTCCTAAACAACTCAAAGTTGCCGCAAGCGCTATTTCAATTGATTCGTCAAATAGTGATACTAAGTCGGGGCAAATTAAAACACCATCTCTCGATAATATTCCCCCTGGCAAGTCTAAAGCTAATGGTAATAAAAAGCGTCCTCATCTTCGACACCGTAAAAATACAACCTTAAACCCAGGTAAACACTCTGCTCCAGTGCAAGAACCTGCTAAAACAGCTGGTACCTCTAATAGTACTTCTACTGAGCTTCAAGGACCTATTAATGGTGCTAGCGCTCATAGTATATGTCTGCTTCTCAAGATCCCTTAGCAGGTGAGGTGTATAGGAATCTATGCTAGGGCATAGATTCCTATACACCTCAGATACCAGCTGTAAGCGCTCCAAATATGAATCCTGCTCAGCGTGATGCTATAAGAGGTGCTGGCGCCACCAGTTGCAAGCTAAAAGCGGCTCCAAAGGGTAGAAACTGGGTATGGGTAGGAGGTCTTGACTTTGATACCAAAGTTGATGCTATAATTAACCACGTCAAATCAAAATATCCTGGCAAGGATATATTAGTATTCGACCTTAAATCTAAATATCGCAAAAATCCTTTAAAATTGGTAGCTCAAATCTGTCTTTAGCAGAGCTAAGCTCACCAATTGATGTATTAATTCAGCCCTTTCGCAACTTGCCCAAACCATTGGGCTTCTCCAACAAAAAACGACATTTGCGCCAATATCACTTACAATGTAAATAAAGAAGGTTCCATCATCCATTATCGGAATCATAACAAATCATATAATATTAAACAGTCTTCCAAAAAATTTAATATTTACTACCAAAATGTTAACGGTTTGAGAACAAAAACCATTGATATTTTTAACAGTATTCTCGCGGAAAATTATCCCATAATAGTTCTTACCGAAACCTGGTTAAACGATTCGTTTAATAGTAGCGAACTTATGGATCAGCGTTACATAACTTATCGGTGTGACCGTAGCGTTAATACTAGTACAAAAATTC
This sequence comes from Cartodere bifasciata, assembly GCA_963920755.1. Classification (NCBI taxonomy): domain Eukaryota; kingdom Metazoa; phylum Arthropoda; class Insecta; order Coleoptera; family Latridiidae; genus Cartodere; species Cartodere bifasciata. The sequence continues at coordinate 9,585,342 of OY987195.1, forward strand.
TGGGTGGTGGTGTTCTGATTGGGATTCATAAAAATCTTTCCTCTAGTCAACTTATAATCGAATCTAACCTTGAAGAGATTTGGGTAAGCATCCAACTAAGCATAAAGTTTTGATTTTGTGTGCTATCTATATTCCTCCCTCTTCCAGCCAGATTATATATCGTCAACATCTTTCCAATATTAATCAAATCTGCGATAAATATGATAACGCTAACATCTACATAATTGGTGACTACAACTTGCCCAAGATAAATTGGTTCGGTCACGAAGATGAAGATGGTTTTGTCCCCACAAACATTACTAATGAACCTGAATAATCTTTTTGTGATACAATACACTTTCTGAATTTATATCAATGCAATCGAATTCGTAATCACAACAACGTCATTTTGGACCTAGTTTTGGGTAACGAAAATTTTCTGGTTTCTAACGTGCCCGAAATAATTAAAAGTGATAGACATCATCCACCACTTTTGATAACAATTAACAACTGTGTGACTCCCACACTAAAGGTTCAAAAACACACTATATTTGACTTTAATAAAGCTCCTTATGAAACAATCAATAATATTTTTGATAACATTGATTGGTATACCCTAAGCAATCTTTGTACTGATCTATGCGGCGATCGTTTCCTACAGATCATACTTGATGTAATAAACGATCATGTTCCCACGAAAATATGTCATGAATCCTCTTTTCCTATATGGATCAATAAACCTACTCAAAAATTAATAACTGACAAAAAAATTGCACATAAATTATATAAACAAAATCATAATGATCACAACTACAGGGTGTCCAAAAAATGGCGCATAAACGCGATGGTACGCTCTTGGGGCATTCTCAGGGATCCCTAGAAAATTGTCAAAAAAAATCCATCTGTTATATTCATCGAGAAAAATGCGAACAAAGTTGCATAAATTCGGCAACACAGTCTAGGAAAATACATCTAAAAATCCCATCTATAAGTCTAAAAATCCCATTTATGAGTCTTGATCATACACTTTTGCACTAGATTTTATTGACGTTGTTGTCAGCTTCATTTCATAAAAAATTTGTAAAATTAAATTGATTATAAAAATGTAATTCGACCATTTAATAAACAAACAAATGGTTGAATGGTTTAGGATATACTGGAGCTTTGTATTAAACCATTTGTTTCGTTAATATGTGCTGTTATATTCATGATATAAGCATTTAAAGTTTCGCACTTTGGGGCAACATATCTACGAGGGTATATGAGATAGATTTTTTTTAACAATTTCCTGGGGCTCCCTAGACATGCCCCAACAACGTACCATCGCGTTTATGCGCCATTTTTTGGACACCCTGTATAATTTATTTTCCAACTTAAGACATGAGGTTAAAGAGGCTATTGAAGCTGACAGAATTAGTTACATTAATAAAGCTGAGGATTCCATTACCAACGAACCCCAACATTTTTGGAAATACCTAAAATCATTCCAAGGGCATAACTTCATTCCAAACTCAACGTGTTACGATAACGTAACATTTACTGATGGCCTAACCATCAGTTTGCAAAATCTTTCAAAAATAATTACAGCAGCATCGATTATCAATTGATAGATAACTTTACTAAGGAATTTTTGCCACAAATTCCTACCTTCTCGATTGATAATCTATGTGATGTTGAGATTTCTCACGATGCCATCTTTAATTCTCTTATTAAGATGAAACAAAAGAATAGTGAAGGTCATGATAAAATATCATCCTCTTTTTTATTTAATTGTTCGTATTCTCTGGCCGAACCTCTCTACATAATATTTAATATGTGTATAAAGAAAGGGATTTTTTCTACGATCTGGAAAACCTCCAATATATTACCCATTCATAAAAATGGATCACGGTCCGGAATAGTTAATTATAGACCAATCTATAGTAATTTTGCAAAAATATTCGATTCACTTTTAGCCGACATCATCACCTCTCATGTAAGATCTTTTATTATTGATAAGCAACATGGATTTATCTCTGGTAAATCAACCGAAACGAACTTGTTTATATTTACAACTTTCATTAGTAAGTGTTTTAAGGATGGATTTGCAGTTGACTGCATTTTTACTGATATCAGAAAAGCATTTGATAGGGTGCCAATTAATTTATTATTATTTAAATTAAAGACAATCTTTTGCATCAATGATCCTCTTCTTTCACTTATAGAATCTTATCTTTTTAATCGTCGTTAGAAAGTTACCGTTAATGGCTATATTTCCGAATCCTTCCCGGTTTCCTCTGGTGTCGGACAAGGAACTCATGTAGGCCCTATATTATTCCTCTGTTTTATTAACGACCTAAAATATGTATTTAAATATAGTAAGTTTCTGTTATTTGCGGATGATTGTAAAATTTATAAAAAAATTGAAACTATTCGAGATCAAATTGATTTACAAAGCGACTTGAATAATTTTTCTCAATGGTGTCAAATAAATGGGCTTGCTCTCAACATAATAAATGTATGCTAGTCAACTTTTCAAGATAAAATCAGCCATTACAGTACGTCTACTTTCTAAACTTAACTAAATCTTAGATTAAAATCAACCTCCAAGTTTAAAGACTTAGGAGTCAACCTTGACTTTAAGTTTTGTTATAACATCCACATTGACTCAATTATTTCGAGATCTAACAAGTTGCTGGGATTTATTAGAAGATCTACTAACCTATTTACCAATGTTCGCTGCATGGTTATACTGTACACGTACACGTCTATTGTTCGTTCAATATTGGAATATTGTACAATAATATGGTGCCCCTCTTATGTCACTCATTTAGCAAGACTGGAAAGAATTCAAAGGCGTTTTATAAAAATAATATGTCATAAATCTGGCATTGTATTTAATCATTTTAGTTATGAACATCACTTAGACTATTTTTCTTTACCTCATCTAGTGACAAGAAGACATCATTACGATCTACTATTTGTCTATAAAATTTTCAATTATATCTATAAATGTCCCATTATTATTGAATTATTTTCATTACACGTTCCCACTAGAACTTTGAGACACAGTCGTTTACTAGCCATCGATTTTAGTCGTACAAATTATGGCATTTACGCAGCTTTAACAAGGATGGGCAATTTGGTAAATAGTACTGACATAGACTTCTTTTCCATGAGTTTGAACTCCTTCAAGAGAAGTTTAAGGATGGCTGTTGAGTAGTTTAGTTTTAATTTTATATGCTTTTTTATGTTATATTTAATATTTAAATATTCTAGTCATAGCTAAATAATTACCTATAGTTATGATTAAATTGCAATGTAATATTTTTTATATGTACATGGAATTCCGTAAATATACTACTACTACTAGGTAAAACGAGCATAAATGACTTAAAACAAAAGTGATTTAAGGGACCCCAAGGCGGCTGTCTATTTTTTCAGATTAGCATTACACATAATATACACAATGCATTTTACGAGAAATACGAAAAGCCGAAAAAAAAAATTTAAGTCTTTGCATAAGGGGGTCCCAGGGGGAGTCTCCTAATTAATTTTTAGGTGGGCACTATGTTTTTATTTTTTAAATGGGTAACAAGAAGTATTTTTTTTAAATTCTCTAATCACAATATACACACAAAATTTGTTGAACCAGCGCACCCATAATAAACTTTTCAAACTTTGGAGCCCCATTTTTACGGATTGGCTGGACTTACCATAAAAATGTTTAGTTATTGTACAAGATAAATAGATCTTCAGAAAATATTTGAAGTAATATTTGACTGAGGAAACAAAAAGGCGAGTTGTTTGTAAAAAACAATTGTAATACCCATATTACGACTAATAGGAACGGAGAAATTTACACTACAAAAATCCCCCCCTTTTTAAATGATAGGGGGGAAAGCTCACCCCTTAGTAGTGTGCAAAATGTGGATTTAAGTTCCCTAATGCATGTTCTAACATACAGGGTGTCCGCGATCAATGTGCTTTTTTTTAATGGGAGATAGCTGGGAAAAATTCAAGACATTCGGTAAAAACAGTTTTTTGAAAAAGTGCCCCCCTTCGGAAATAACGGCCTTTAAACAGGTAGACTAAAAACACTTAATCGTAAATAATTACCAAACGATTTGTCCAACCATCATGAAAGTTGTACTATCCATAAAGGTAATAAAATCGGTCATTTTAAACCCATTTTGAAATTTGGGGTCCCTTTTAAAATGGGTTAAACACTGGTGTTGTGTTGGTAAAAACTACATGTAGTTTCTTTACCTGAGAATTTTGTAATTTTATTCATTTTATTAAATACCCCAATTCAAGTAAAAACTTTTTTACCACTTGAAATTTCTGAGAAAGTGTAAATTTTACGAATAAACTACCAAAAATACTTTTGATGTACCCCATACTTTGCGTTTGACTTGGCAAAAAACTTACTTCAATAGTGACAGCAGTAAGTGACGTAATAATTTCAAAAGAAAGTCTAGTCTTATGCAAAAATATGAGGTACATCAAAAGTGTTTTTGGTAGTTTATTCTTAAAAGGTACAGTTTCTCAGAAATTTCAAGTGATAAAAAAGTTTTATCTTGAATTGGGGTATTTAATAAAATGAATAAAATTACAAAATTCTCAGGTAGAGAAACTACATGTAGTAGTTTTTACCAACACTACCAGTGTTTAACCCATTTTAAAAGGGACCCCAAATTTCAAAATGGGTTTAAAATGACCGATTTTATTACCTATTTAAAAAAATAAACAAAATTACAAAATTCTTAATGGTAACAAAATTACATGCAGTTTTTATCAACACTACCAGTGTTTAACCCATTTTAAAAGGGGCCCCAAATTTCAAAATGGGTTTAAATTGACGGCTTTTATTACCTTTATTAATAGTACAACTTTCATGATGGTTGGACAGATTGTTTGGTATTTTTAATGACAGAGATGCTTCTGTCATTAAGAATAATATTATTTAATAACTTCTGTTGAAAGATTATTTTTTAAATTGCTTAAGAAAACAAATACTAGAATTGTTCTGGAATAATAAAATACAGGGTGTTACCAAATACTATACTAACTAGAAAAAAGGGGGTAATTCCTAAATCCATTTTGAAACCTTACGGCCCCCAGTCACCTAGATGCTGAGAATTGTCATCATCGTTAGTGAAAACTACCCTAGTTGTATGTTATAACCCAAGTTCTTTTTACAAGTACTGCAAATTGTAAACGATACTTAAAGAAGTATCGCATGATCCCACCCTCCTCCTCATGCTCAATTAGTTAATTTATTTCATGATTAATTAATATAATTCATGAATAATATAATAATATCTATTGATAATAGTAATGGTAGACTGAAAGAAGTGAGACTGTCGTCTCTTTTTATGTATTGACAGGACGTATCCTTCCTGCAGGAATACAATAACAAGAACTCATGACCGTAGTCATAAATGAGTTGGGATTGTACAATGAATTCCAGGAAGCAGAATATGGTCCCGTAGGATCCAAGGTCAAACTTGAGTCGTAACTCTTCTTCTTTCAATGTACAGCCATTAAAATCATTATAAGAATTATTATTATTATGTCTAGAATGTTTTTTAAAAAAATACATCAATTATTACAACTTGGGTTATAAGATATCAATGATCAATCTATTATTAAAATCTGGAGACAAAGGATAATTAGATTTGTAATCGCTTTAACGAGACTTACTTGTTCAATATTTCTTCATGTTACAAATAATACCATGCAGTATTAATCTGTAATCTTCACATTACAACCCCTGTACCAAAGCCTTTAATTTTTAACATTGTTGTCTAGAATTGTGAAAATTACCTTTGCACAATTTCACATAATTTAAATTAAAAGTAAAGTTAATAATATTAAACAGAAAAAATGCTGAGTTATAAATTCTTATAAGTAGGTCACTAAACCTGAGAGGTACTAGGTCGAATATGATACCCACTTGTATTGTAAAAATGATGACCTATAATTTCTAGGAATGATATTAACATTTTAAGCATTTTATTTGGAACATATGGAGACAATATATTGAAAATTAAGTTTTTATTAAAAGATGGGGTATACGAAATAAGCAGTGTAATAATAAGTAACACTGCATGGTCTTCCATATGGAAGAGAATTTTTTTTAGTTATTCTAAGGTTATTTTTTAAATGAAAATAAAAATATTAGTTCAGATTAGTGAGGTAAGGTAAACACATTTACATTAGGAATTTCAGAATAGGATAAAACCAAATTACTTGTTCCCATGTTTACCCTTACAATTAAATCTAGAGAAACATAAGGCGTGAATAATCTCCACTAGGCTGCAGATATTTCTACTAAATAAAATTGTTTAATATTCCCCAATATGAACAGCCTAATACCAAGCGTGATATAACACCACCGGCGATTTGGCATCGACTATCCATACTTAAGAAATACAGGGCAAACAATTTAGAACTCAGTATGTTTTAGTGCTTACTCTTGCAATTAAATGTAGAGAAACATAAGGCGTGAATAATCTCCACTAGGCTGCAGATATTTCTACTAGATACAATCGTTTAATATTCCCTAATATGAACAGCCTAATACCAAGCGTGATAGAAACACCACCGGCGATTTGGCATCGACTATCCATACTTAAGAAATACAGGGCAAACATTGGTTTGTTAATGGTTATAGGAGAGAAGTTTATTTTTGACTGACTCCTTTTCACGTCGGTCGGTCTTATTTATATACTGATAAAGCAACTCCTAAAAGTAGGTCAAACATGCTGATATCGTTCATAAAGCTCCGTTCACCATCACTACACTCGAAGACGATCGATCCAAACCGACTATGTTATTTATAAAAGTATTGATTTTTTCTTATAGAATCGTCGACCGGGTGTTGTACCGTCTCAATTTTAAGAAAAAAAGTTCATATAAACATGTGTTTGAATATCCTTCGTTTCTGAGATACAGGATGCCAAAGTTTCTTAAAAAAAACTTTTTTTTTAAGATTACCAAAAAACTAAACCAGATATTTATTTGAAACATAGCACGGGTAATTTTCTTGCCTTAAGGCATAAAGTGAGGTAGAAAAACAATAAAAATTGTAATTGGAAGGGGCACATTTAGGGGTACCATGGGGGTTGTTAACCCCCAACTTTTTTGTGTGTTACTTTTTTATAAAATAATTAGAAGCCCTAGAATATAATCTTTAAAATTAATGTCCTGATTGTTTTTCATAAAACTAACCGTTTTCAAGAAATAAATTCATTGCCCAAAGGCAACAAAATTTCTTTTTTAACTTTGGCTTTTTTATTTTCATGAAAATAAAAAATAGTTAACAATGAAGCGTTGATTTATTTCTTTTTTTTATTACTATTTTAGTTGGATATTTGATGATTTCTGTGGCGAATGTTTAATATAAGACAAAGATTCTCTCCAAACCACACTTCATTTAGAAAAATCTGAATATAGCCCAGTTATACAGTGCGAGGCAAAAGTCCCCCCCCCCGTCTTAACTTTTGAACGGTTTAAGATATTGATTTAAAAAAAATTCTTGGCAAATTAGCACTAAAAAAACTACCTTTTGACGAAATTTGTTTTTCAAAAAATAATAACCCCCACATAGGGGGACTATCTACTTAATTTTTTTAAATGTAAAGGGGGGTCAAGTGACTCCTCATCTGAAAGCTATTTTTATTTCCAAGACAATGACGTTTACGAATTTTAGATTGATTCAGTAGTTCTATTGTACTGTGTGTTTTAAAATAAAGCACAAAAATCCTGTTTTACGTAATAAATGCAACAATAAAAGACTTAAGTGAATCCAAACTAAGTAGGGGTGTATGTTTTCTTTTTATTTAAAAATATTAATAATTTTTTTTTTGTTAGTATGTTTTATAACAAATTTTTTAAAATAACCTACCAAAATTATTTTTTTTTCAAAAAAACGAAGTAAAACAGGGTTAAAAAAAATAAAATTAATTAAAAAAAAATTATTAAGAAGCATAAGGTTTTGTTTTTTTGTATTTTATGTTGGGACACAGAGTATAACACATTTTAACAAAAAATATTACATATTTTTTTTAATTAAAGAAAAACATGCACCCATACCTAATTTCAAATAGTTTTATTTTTTCACTGTTGCATTTATTAAGGAAATCGTTCTTTTTATTGAGAAGCTCCTAGCCAAAAAAATAATAAATATATCTTAAATTGGTAAACACTATTGTGTTAGAAATAAAAATAGCTTTCAAATGAGGGGTCACTTGACCCCCCTTTACATTTAAAAAAATTTAGTAGATAGTCCCCCTATGTGGGGGTTATTATTTTTTGAAAAACCAATTTCGTCAAAAGGTAGTTTTTTTTGTGTAAATTAACCTAAAATTTTTTGGAAATCAATATCTCGAACCGTTCAAAAGTTAAGGCCAGGGGGGGGGACTTTTGCCTCTCACTGTATACGCTAAAATAAACACCAAACCTCGGAATTTTGAGAAACAAGCTGAATTTTTGCATACGCCTTTGTTTTGACATTATAAGAGTTGTCTCAAAAGTCCTCATTCATACCGTGTGAGCTAAACTTTTTACGCGGGGTCAAAGGTCGCGAAAAACCGTTTTTGGCCAATAACTTTTTTCCTGTGCGTCCAATGCTATTTGAAGTTATTAGAAATGACTTCAGTTACCTCAAATTATATGAAAAGCATACCATGGACGAATTTCTACCCCCCTAAAAAAAAAGTTGCACACTTACCCCCAGCCCAAAAAAATTAATTATTATAACTTATTAATGACAAAAGTAACCATATCAGTCGCGAGTTACGTAAAAAACATGCTACAGACAAATTTATACCATGATGAAATGAGGTCCATGTAATTTTTTCTTAAATAATTTTTTTTGGAAAAAGTATGTGACCAATGGGGTAGTGTTTCTAAAAATGGGTTTATATATAATTATTTAGTAGAAAATGGTGCCTTGTTCGGGTATATCGCTCAATGGGGCTTCCCAAAAGGATGCTCTATTTTTAGAAAATGGGGGTTGGCTTTTAGCCCCCCAGGGATGAAGCAAGTGGTTGTCCCCCTTATATTGTTTATACAGTCCCAAAGAATAAATTTGTGAAAGGAAATTGTATAATTATTAAATGTCACCATTTTAGCGTCATTTGAAATATGGGGTAGTCGCTACGATATACCCCCTCTATCTGGATAAGGGCTGATGATAAAAATTTTAGCCAAAGTCCAATTTGTAGAAAAATTGATGCTCTATAATTTTGGTAACTTCAAATAGCATTGGACGCACAGGAAAAAAGTTATTGGCCAAAAACGGTTTTTCGCGACCTTTGACCCCGCGTAAAAAGTTTAGCTCACACGGTATCAATGAGGACTTTTGAGACAACTCTTATAATGTCAAAACAAAGGCGTATGCAAAAATTCAGCTTGTTTCTCAAAATTCCGAGGTTGAATGTTTTATATAACTGGGGTAATACGTATTGTGGTTTGGAGAGAATCTTTGTTTTATATTACTATTTTAAATAAATATCTGGTTTAGTTTCTAAGTAATCTTAAGATTAAATTTTTTTTTGAAAGACTTTGACCTGAATTTTTTTCTAGTTATTTGGTAACACCCTGTATATCCGATATTTTGCTGTTCACCACACTGGTTTACTTTTTAGTAATCTTAAGAAATTTTTTTTATCTTGAAACCCTGTATCTTAGAAACGAAGGATTTTCGGACATATGTTTATATAATCTTTTTTTCTTAAAATGGATTCAGAAATTACCCCCTGAATATTTTTCTAGTTATTTGGTAACCCTGTAATGTGTAGGAATTAAATAAAATGCGGTTAAGCTTCGACATACTTATAATTAAACATAAAACCCTCTGCAGCGCCCTAGATTCGCTACATTGAGCATTAGTTTTAAATTTTAAACCTGTGCTAAATTTTTGTTCATATTTTCCTAATAAGAGAAACATCTGTTACTATGACTAATTTAAATTTTTTTTTAGGGTATATCGTAAAAGGAGCTATAGTGGATGGAAAATGGTGGGAGTTTTTATATTGTTCATCATTAAATACCCTAAATTTAATGGTGTGTCTTATAGGAGCAGCAATGTTTGCCAAAACATCTGTTTTAATTCTAACAGTTGTATGCGCATGTTTGAGTGTAACAGTCTTTAGTTTTTTGTACCAAGGATTTTTACAGGTTTGTGAAAAAAATAATTTATTTTTTTTGATCAAAAATTTAATGCATATCAGATAAATGGAAAATTAAGAGCGTTGGACCGGATTTTTTAAGGCTAACGGGTTCAGTAGGGCCCGTCAAGTACTACGTCACATATTTAAAATATTCTTCTATTCTGAGGCAATTTATGTCAAATGTATTTAAATTTTTATTTCAAACCACCCTTAAAATGCCTTAAACATAGGTTGGCGCTGTCTTATATTAAGGGCGCTTGCGGATTTAATCGCGTTTAATACTATATCTAATTAAGGGATGTTATTTCTTTTCTTCTATTGGACAAAAATATTTTCCACAACTTTTAAAAAAATAATTTTATGAAATTGGTTGTAAATAATAAAAATATAAGCCCTGAAAATAAACATTTCTACAGATATTTAGGTACATATTGACTATTTGTGTCATTATTTACGCCCATTTATTTTTTTAAAACTAATGAATGGTTGTATTATTTTGAATAGGACATATATATATATATTCGTATGATTATTAATAAACATTACAAGTCATAGTAGGTATAAGGATTGGTATGTGACAAATATGAACATTCAAGAATATAATAAACTTGTAAATAATATAAAAAAGTACAAATAATGTTCTTTTTGGGATGCCCATGGACAATGTTCATATACTGATAAAGCATCTGCTTCGGGGGGAGGGGCCAGAGGAAAAACCATGGGAAAAATAACTCCAGCATACCAGGGTCACATTCCTGTTAAATTACAGGTACAATAAATTGCCAAAAATTACAGAGGTTTCAAGGTTGATATCCAATTTAATGCATTTGGAGTCAGATTATGTAATTCATAAAAACCGCCTTCAAAATTGGTGTTTGGACAGTCCTCTACAATATGTTTAATAGTTTCTGGAGATTCACCACATTCACATAATGGACTAGGCAGTGCATTCCACTTATATAACATATAATTGCAACGTCCGTGACACGTTCTTAGACGATTAACAGCACTCCAAATCTTCCTCGGCTGATCAAAACCTGGAACCTCTTGAGTAGGATCATCGATTAATTCCTTATTGGACACATCAACATTTTGCCAATTGAGTTTCCAAGCGTCGGATACTGAATAGGGTTCATGTATATATTCCTCTTGCCATAAGGGCTTCCTCGATTTTAACCGGTTGGGGGGCAACCTCTGCAAATCTTGGTTTATGGGAAATTTGTCCAACTCGAAATGTATCTTGTCCCACTCTCTTTTAGTCGCATGTCTTCTTCTTAAGTCAGGGGGTGCTATGTTTGACAAGACTGGCAACCCAAAGTAGGTGTAGACTTCATTGTACCTGAAATTATTCTCATGGTTAAATTTAATTGGAAGTTAATTTTAGGAACATGGCAGCTGTTAAGCCAAACAGGACAGCAATACTCCGCTGTTGAATAAACAAGTGCCAATCCCGCTGTTCTTAATGTGTGAGCATTTTCTCCCCAACTAGTTCCCGCCAATTTACTTAAAATATTATTTCTAGTTTTAATTTTTTGTCTCACTTTTTCCAGGTGATTATTATACAACAAAGAGCTGTCCAATGTAACTCCAAGATATGTAGGATAGAAATTATGTTTTAATAATACTCCATTACAGTTAATTTGAAGTTGTCCAAGTTTTTGATGATTATTAAGATGAAAACATGAAACTTTTGTTTTAGATGGATTTGGACATAGTCTCCACTTTTTAAAGTAATTAAACATTATGTCCAAATTAGTAGATAAGGAAGCTTCTATTGTATGAAAATCACTATGTTGAAAAGTTAATGCCAAATCATCAGCATAAATAAATTTACGGGAAGTAGTCTGAGGTAGATCACTATGTAAATACTATATAAATTAAACAAAAGTGGTGCTAAAACTGAACCCTGGGGTAAACCATTGTTCAATGTTTTAAATTTACTACTTTTTTCCCCAATAAAAACTCTAAATCTCCTGTTTATTAACATATTTTCTAAAAGGCCTACAATTTTACCACATGGAATAGTATTATATAGTTTATGAGTTAAACCATCCCTCCAAACCGTGTCATATGCAGCAGTTAGATCTACAAAAGCTACTCCTGTTTTTAATCGATTTTGAAAACCTGCTTCAATATGAGAAGTTAGTGCCAAAACCTGATCACAACAGTTTCTATTTTTTCTAAATCCAGCCTGCTCAATTGGAAGAACCTCCTCAATACATGGGTAAATTCTTTGATAAAGTAACCTTTCTAAAACCTTATACAGTACACTTAACAACGAAATCGGTCTATAGCTTGATGCTTCTTCAGCTGGTTTTCCTGGTTTCAAGATGGCAATAACTTTGGCTTTCTTGAAGTCCGATGGAATATTACCTAATGCTAAAATATTATTATAAAACGAAAGTAACCAATGTAACGCCCTATTTCCAAGATGTTTAACAAACTCAGGAAAAATTCCATCAAAACCTGCTGCTTTACGATTTTTAGTTAAAGTAATAGCTGCTTTAAGTTCTTCAATAGTAAATGGACTAGAGAATTCGTCTGAGGGAAGTGTAATTTGCCTCCTTTTCTTTAATGAACCTTTAATTTGTACAATAGTGGAATTTGTTAATTTAACTGAATTTGACACATTCACCAAGCGATGGAATGGAATTTGGATTCACATTTGATACCGATTTTTTAGTACCTTTGGCGGCCCCCAATTTTCTCAATAATGCCCAACTACTGCGACTGGAATGTGTAAAATTCATTTGTTCCATTAACGAATTCCACTTTTCTTTCCTAGAATTATTTAAAGAATTTAATATTGCATCCGCATTGTCTGGATTTGGGTCATTTTGATAAGTATTTAACAGATTTCCTGTTTCATTAGACCAACCTGGAATATATTCTTTACGATAACCTCTAGGAATTGTTCTCTTCGCTGCACCCTTTAAAACGCCCACAAACCTAGAGTAATTTTTCACTTCTGGGGGAATCCAACGTAAATTACTATCCACCTGTTGTTTAAATTGCCCTTTGAAAATTCCAACGAGGCTTTTCTAGAGATGTTGCTAGAGCAATTTGAATACCTACACAAATTAAAACTGGCCTATGTTGACTATGAGGAAAATCACTTAACACTGAACGAGTTGTTTCAAGAGGTCTGGAGGAATTGTTACTTTCAGAAACAAAGCACAAATCAGGATTGTAATCTCTTCTCCATCTTGCAGAACGAAAACTTTTCCTATCTTTAGCATCAAAATTTAAATGTAAGTTGTTAATATCCATCCAAGTAACCAAAGATGTGCCATTCCTATCATTATCTGCATATCCCCATAAATTATGATGACTGTTGAAGTCGCCTGCATAAACTGCGGGATGTGGTTGATGAATATTGATGTCCTCTGGCCAATCTATATTTGGTGGTTTATAAATATTAATTATGTAAGTGTTTTGTACTTTAACAACAATGATATAAATATCATTTACAGTTTGTTTAAGTACAACGTCAAAATCGGTAATATTGTCTCTAATATAAGTGGCCAAACCATGTATTGGACTATTGATGCTTTCCAAAAGGATAAATCCAGAAATATCTCCCCTTGCCTGAAGTTGTTGGTCATTAGCAGTATGCGTTTCTTGGAGAAGAATGACATCTACTTCATTTTCCTTTGAAATTTTGCTAAGATATTCGGATTTATCTTTTGAAATGCCCTCAATATTCAATTGCAATACATTAATGCTTGGCCCAATCACTCTTGCATTCCTAAAACACACGCGAGACCGCGAGAGATCCTGAACTCCCCTAATGGGAGTAAAGGACCTAGTTCGGCCATCCAAGCGACGACTATTTTGAACTTCAATATCTTGAAATCCATGATGAGCCCCCAATGGCTGGCTGTCGTCCATCATCAACTGTAGGTTTGTAATTTTCGTAAAAATCTAAAAATTTGAGCAAAAATGCATTGACATGTTACATGACAATACGCTAAGTAAGTATCTCATTTTATCATTTTATCGATGTGCGCGCCACCTATGTGACTATCGATAGTTCCGCATCGCACACTTGACTACGCGTTGACGTAAGGTTGTCAAAACTAAAATTCCAAACTTTTAAACTGAAAAATGTCTGATAACATAAATATTACAATAAGAAGCCATTTTCAGAGTGTGAATGTTCCCAAGGATTTTCATTTTTACTAAAAATAACTACAGTAGTACGTCGAAGTAAATAAGAATTTTGTAATTAACATAAAGAAAAACATATCATATAAGTACTTACAGTGTTCGTCCCACGCCGATATTTTTCCTAGGGCATTTTTGGAAAGTGGTAAAATGCAATATTTTTGACATTTGAACGACAGAAGTTTATCTTAAGATCATAGAACCAGTTTCGTCACTATCTATGAACTTGACTATCGATAGTTCGTTTTTGGGGGCGCCACTAGAGATACTTATTTAGCGTATTGACATTAATAGGACATAATAAGGAATAAAACTGTAAAAACCGTAGCCCAATATCTATTTTGGTAAGCCAATAAAATTACAGTTTTAAAAAGTTTATGAACGATTTTTGAAAATTTGCAAAATAATTCACTATTTGGACAAGATTTTACTAAAATAACGCATGACCCTTAAGGTATGGGTATATACGTAGCAGTAAGGTCGACTATCCAGTGTCGTTGAAACTAGCTGATTTATGCGGCGTTCTCTTATAACAATGATACTGATAGTACCCCCCTGCACGGGGTTACTTTGGCTATCTTCCATATTCTATTAAGGGATGACAATATCTAAATTTTGACATACGTTTAATTAAGTTATACCGCAATGTGAGGTCCTTCTTTAAATAAGCGAGTTAGGACTGCCGCACCGCTCGACTATAGAGTCCTGAAGCATAGATTGCAGCGTTCTCTGTAGGACCAAATTAGCTCATTTTCAAAGTGCTTTAAAATCGTTTATATTGGTAAATCATTATTTTTTAAAAATGATTGTATATTTATTAAAATAATGTTTCTAAAAATGTGAAAATATATAGGGTGTCTCATTTAAAAATACAAAATTAATGTCATTTTCGCTTAAACCGAAAGTCATACATTTTTGTAAATGCATGTAAAAGAAGGCAAAAAGTCTTTTTAGATAATTGCTAAAATTTTAGTTTAGCTCGTGCGCTTATTGCGGGACACACGGTAAATATTCTTTAAATTATCTATAGCTTTAAGATGTTGAGGAATATTATTAAACAGTTTTATGCACATATGTATAAAGAATTTTTCTCACTGAGTGTTTTTTTTTTTATTAGAGAACCCAAAAGAATTACAAAAATCTATAACGGATTAAAGATATAAAATAGATTAAAGATATATAGTAAGATAGTAGATAGATAGTATATTTAGCAAATTCAGCCCCACGGATTCTGGGGGGGGGGCTAAAAACCTTCAGAAAAGGGATAAATCCCTTTAAACGTCAAGGACTCCAACGTACACCGCCACAAAGAAAGCTTTTTCATTTTCGTCGTATACGGGCCTTGAACCTGAAGAAGAAAACTCATCTAAACGTAAACGAGAAGAATGCACAACAGACCTAATAGATGTAAAAAAAAAGAGTATGTCGACAATAGACTTGTTACTTGCAAAGATAAACTACTTGCACCAAGCCATGCATGGCAATCCCAAAACGAGCCGCAAATTAATACAAACAATAGATGAAGCAAGAAGTCTTACATTTAAAATTGGCAAAGAGTTAGAAGCAAGTAAAGCACAAAAAAACTTAGAGACAGAGTCAGCGAAAGTCTTAACCACGCACATTTTCTCTGAAAACTTTGAGCCAAATTCCGTAACCGACGAAGCTATAGACGCTGTTAACAACTATGAGGACTTCAAAAAAGTAATAAACCAACAATGGAAGGTGGATAACTATAAAATCACACAGATAAAAGAGGGTAACCCAATAAAGACACCCAATGAAAACGACCTACTCGTCTGGGTAGAGCCCGACGATACTGATATGACAAAAGGTATACAAAAGCAAATTAAAGAGAAGTACCCTGACATTATATACGTGGAAAAGCCAATTAGACAAATAACACTAACAACTTCAATCAACTTAAAGGGGAAAGCTACAATTAATAAAAAGAAAACTATTAGATGCATAACAAATCAAAAAACGGAACAGCAGCTTTATGAGATAATACAACAAATGAAGAACGAATGTGACCACGAGGACAATAGGGAAATTGATATTATTCAGCCAAATGGTTTTACCTCTGATTGCCTTAGAAAAATGATAGAATGCATTTATAGAAAAAGAGAACTTTCGCTAACAATCTTTACGAGAACTAACAAGTCCAACCATGACAAACATAATTTTCCAATGTTAAGACAGCAAAGTAGAATAGCGCAAAGAAACGACGCCATAATAATCAGCCAAAAGGACAAATCATATGCGGACTTACTTAAAACAATTAAATAAAATGTCAAAAAAGGAACAGAAGAAATAAACCTGATAAAACAAGCCAGAAAAACTCACGACGGAAAACTGCTTCTTGTCGTGGAAAAGGGAACATAGAAACTGTTAAAAGATCCATTCAAGACAGCATGAAAGACGCAACTCTTTAAGTGAACAAGAAGGTATTAAACCAAACAACCCTACACATAAAAGACATGGATGAAACAATAACAAAAGAGGACGTGGAAGACGCTATAAGAGAAACTCTACAACTAGCCAAAATCGACGATGTACATGTCATGGTGATATGAGACCCTCTTACGGAAACCTACAAACAGTCACGGTGCAAATTTCCAACGAGCACGCGGAAGAGCTTATCAACAAAAAATGTCTTAAAATTGGGCTCAGCGAATGTAGGGTATGGAAAAAGGTCGATGTTCAGAAATGCTACAAATGTTGGGCTTTTGGACATACCCGAAATACATGTACAGGACCAGACAGAGCAAACCACTGCGTTAAATGTTCGGAAGAGGGCCACAAAGCAGCAGACTGCATCCAAGAGGCATACTGTCCGCACTGCGATAAAAGTAAGCATCAAGCAGGTGGGGCAACATGCAAAGCATTCAAAGCAGCGTTAGCGAAAGCGAGCACATGCAATCCTAGAAGCAACTGCAGCGGAAATAAATGTAGATATCTTACTCGTTAGTGAACCAAATAAAAGAACCTCAGAGGGCGAAACATGGTGCACTGATAACAAACGCGACACATCAATAAAAGTGGTAAATACAAAAATTAGGATCGAAAGTAGTGGTGCTGGTGTCGGATACACCTGGATCAGACTAGATACATACAAAATAATAAATTGCTATATATCTCCCAACTGCTCGCTAAGGAAATTAAAGAAAGCAAATGTGAAGTCGAGGTATGCGGCGACTTTAATGCAAAGGCAAAGGAGTGGGAATCCAGGGTAACTGATCGAAGAGGAACCATTTTAACAGAAACCATTGCGTCACTAAACATGACAATCCTAAACACAGGTAATAAACCAACATTTGAAAGAGCTGGCCATACGTCATTTATAGACATCACGTTTGCTACCGAAAAGATATCTAAAAAAATAGACAAATGGGAAGTCCTTGAGCAAGAAAGCCTAAGTGACCGTAAGTTTATCTTCTTCGAGATAATGTATTCCACACAACAACCGTCACAGACAATTAAAATACAAAAAAGCGATCACATCTGGAGGATTAATATAAATGATCTTAAAGTGTTCAGACAAAAAGTAAGCGAACTCAGTGCGGATAAACTGGACCCACCTTTACCTGAAGCGATGTACCACATTCTGCATGAAATTTTTGTGAAGGTATTTACAAAGAAAAAAATGCATGACAACAAACGAAAGCCAGTCTACTGGTGGTCAAATGAAATAGGAAAACTAAGAGGATGCTGTCACCACATCAAAAGAAAGCTAACGCGTTGTAACCGAAAACCAAGCACACCAGAAATCGAAAAGGAATTTATTAGACAAGAAACTACGAAAAGAATTAGCTAACGCCATTAAAAATGCTTCGAAGAACTGATAGAAGACTTAAATAACGATCTGTGGGGTGACGGATATAAATTAATGGTAAAAAAATTACATCTACGCAAACCAAACAACCTAACCGACATAGAAATGAAGAACATTGCAAAAGAACTATTTCCAGAAAGACCAATACAACGCTGGAGCACGCATAAAAAAGATGACGAAGAAATCCCACCATTCACACTTAACGAACTGAAACAGGCAACAAGTAAATTAAAAAATAAAAAAGCACCAGGACCGGATCAAATTCCCTCAGAGCTTATTAAAATAATTGCTGAAGAACAACCCCAATATTGCCTAGAGCTTCTAAACATCCAGCTAAAGGCAAGGAACTTCCCAACAGAACGGAAATAAAGTAGACTGATACTCATCCCTAGAAAGAATAACGCATTCCAACCAATATGTCTCATCAACACCTGGGGAAAATTACTAGAACACTTACTACTTGCACGTCTAAACGAAGACATTGAAAAAAAAGGTGGACTATCAAAGCACCTGTATGGCTTTAGGAAAGGACGAACTACTGTAGATGCAATTAAAGTAAAAAAAAGTTGATGAGACAAATAAAATAAGTAAAACCAATAGAAGCATGTGTGCACTTATAACTGTGGACGTAAAAAATGCATTCAATTCAGCACCCTGGGATGGTATTATACAAACACTTGAGGAAAGAGGAACCGAACCATATCTTCTAGGCATGATATGCAGCTATCTGAAGGATCGAAAACTTCTCATTGGACAAACGGAAAAGATGAACACGTCGTGTGGAGTTCCACAGGGATCTGTCCTAGGACCGATCCTGTGGAACATCTACTACGATGATGTGCTACAGTTAGTAGCTCCAGAAGGTGTTACACTTTTAGTGTACGCAGATGATTTAGCAATTCTGGCTAAGCAAAAGACCAAACCAAAACTAGAAGTTGCAATAAATCGTGCACTCCATAATATAAGCAACTGGATGCGACAGAAGAAGCTTTCCCTGGCCCCGGATAAAACAGAAGGAATTGTACTGGTGGGGAAAGAAAAATACATGGACATTAAAATAAAACTAGACAACACAGAAATCCCTATTAAGAAAACACTTAAATACCTTGGGGTGATCCTAGAAAAAGATCTAAAAATGGCTGAACATGTAAACGCACTGGTGCAAAGGTCAGACAAAACCACGGCTGCTCTAAGTCGGTTAATGCCAAGAATAAGAGGCCCACATGCAAGCAAAAGGGTAGCAATGTCCGCAGTGATCACATCGGCAAATCTCTATGCTGCCCCCATTTGAGTCAGAGCCCTTAATTATAAGAAATACGCCAACATGCTGGAAAAGGCACAGCGAAAACTAAGTCTTCGCATTTGTAGTGCGTATCGGACCGTTTCAACAGACGCCATCATACTAGTGTTAGCAAACACCCCACCGCTGAAGCTCCAGGTCAAAGAAAGGTTCGATACCTACAAGGCGAATGACGACTTTAGAACTCTGGCAAAAAAGTTGGGAAGCACCAAACACAAAGGGGATGTGGACAAGAAGGCTCATTAACGACCTGCAAGCATGGACAAATCGAAAGCATGGGGAAGTAAATTACCATCTAACGCAAATGCTAACGGGTCACGGGTGCTTTCAGCATTACTTGCACCGCTTTAAAATTTCGGAGCGTTATCAGTGCTGGTACTGTAACGATCGAGACGACGTAGACCACACACATGTGTGCACAACATGCTAGCTAACGAAAACAACTGGAAAGCGGTATGCCAAATGGTCTCAAAAATGTTGAACTCCAAGGAGAAGGACGAACGCGAAAGAAAGCGGGAAAACATATAAAACAAAAGCGTCAGAACAAAAGAAGACAGAACCCACCGGAAACTTCGTGAAGTTCTGTCGTGAGGACGGTTCCGCGAAGCTTCCACAAATGGTGGATGGGAAGTGGTTTTAGTGAGTACGAGTCTCACACTGCTCGGCTGCACAAGAACCTATTAGCAGAGAAGGGTTTCCACTTCCATAAAAAAAAAAAAGGTAAAAGGTTAAAATTTTTCTTGTATTAGATCGGTACTATAGACTTTCTTTTGAAATTTTTATGTCACTTATCACTCTCACTAAATTGAAGTAAGTTTTTTGTCAGGTCAAATATGAAGTACATTAATAGAATATTTGGAAGTTTAAGCATAAACGGTACAGTTTCTCAAAAATTTCAAGTGGTCAAAAAGTTTTTACTTGAACTGGTGTATTTAAAAGCGATATTACAAAATTCTCAAAGGTAATGAAATTACATGCAGTTTAAATTAATTTTACCAGTGTTTTACCCATTTTAATAGGGGCCCCAAATTTCAAAATAAGTATAAAATCACCGTTTCTATTACCTTTATTGATTGTACAAATTTCATCATGATTGGACAAACCATTTGGTAAATATTTATGATTAGGTGTTTTCAGTCTACCTGCTTAAAGGTCATTATTTCCGAAGGGGGGCACTTTTTCAAAAATCTGTTTTTACCGAATGTCTTGGATTTTTTTCAGCTTCCATTAAAAAAAAGCTCATTGGCCGCGGATACCCTGTGTTTTAATTTTTTTATCTTAAAATATTTAATTTAAGAATAAAATAAAATATTCTAAAAGCAAGTTGGTTGAAATTAAATATTTTTAACATTTTACAAAGTTTTTTTGAATTTTACATACCGCACAAGTATTGATGCATCACCCACAATTTCTTTTCTAGAAACTTAATTTTTATTTCGATTAAATGTTTTTTAGTTTTCAGGTATAGAAAAAGGCTATGCGAAAAAAAAATCGCATTAAAATAGCCATTAAGGATCGATTTTAGCGTTTAACAGGACTAGAATACGACATGTAAGTTTAGACTGTTACAAAATAAACCACTAGATGCTTAAAACTAGGGGGCTTTGTTGCAAACAGTTCGAAAAAGTCTCAGAGAACACAATACTTGTCTAAAGGGTTCCTGCCTCCTGCCTCTGTCCCCAAACTCACCAAAACCAACCAGAGAACACTGTGTTAAAAACTTTCAGGATCTGTTAAATTGGGGCATTAACCTAACGAGGAAATTTTTCTGGTTCTATAGACATAAATTTTATTTATTATCCAAGGGCAGACCGAATAAACACATTCCAGTGGAAAGAATAAACGATTCCGAATGCCCCAATTTAACAGATCCTGAAAGTTTTTAACACAGTGTTCTCTAGTTGGTTGTAGTGTGTTTTCTGAGTCTTTATTGAACTGTTTGCAA
The DNA here is from genome assembly GCA_963920755.1 of Cartodere bifasciata. Classification (NCBI taxonomy): domain Eukaryota; kingdom Metazoa; phylum Arthropoda; class Insecta; order Coleoptera; family Latridiidae; genus Cartodere; species Cartodere bifasciata. Next base: position 9,606,725 of record OY987195.1, read on the forward strand.
CAAAACCCCCTGGTTTTAAATCTCTAGTGGTTTATTTTGTAACATTCTGAAAGTACAATGTCGTATTTTTAGTCCTGTTAAACGCTAAAATCGATCCTTAATTGCTATTGTAATGCGATTTTTTTCTCTAGCCTTTTTATATACCTTTGTAATAATTCTCACCACTTAAAATAGTGCAATGTTGCAAATTAAACACTTAACGAGAGCATCGGCTTTCCTCCGTAGATGTGACTAACCCAATCACTACTTGGTCACTAAAATGGCATCCAAGGCATTGAGCAGTGATGGTTTTATTACTAAAAATAAATAAATGAGTTATTGTTTCTCAAGACTACAAAATCTTATAACAAGTGTCAAAAACATAGCAATAAAAAAAATGTAATTACCTATAAGGGAAAGCAAAGTATAAAAAAAAGAAAATAATATTAGATACGGGCAAATATTTATCTTAAATTAAATATAAATATATCTAATTTTAGGTTGTGTCTAAATTAAAGTATAAATAAAGTAAATAAAAAGTTGTTATTATAAGTAAGACAGAAAAGTATTTAATTAATGAAGTCAAAACTAAGATTGTGGTGCCAATTATGTCCATGAGAAAGCCAAAATAGGTTCTTTGATCGCTACTTGCTCTCAGGATCGTGATTTGCCAAGTGGTGATTCGGTGTTTTGCCTTTGGCGTTTGTCTCTGGACGGAGCCGTCTGGATAGTGTTAGTGAATACAACTATGGGGCTGGATCTTAATCTGGATTTAAGTAGAGGTCAACTCAAGGTTGATCAGTGGCGGTCGGTCTGAGTGGGCAAGGTGGGCACCGCCCGCCCGGTCAAAAGACAAAAAAGAAAAAACTAAAACTTATAAAAATTCTAAATTTTTGCATTTTTTTTTTTCAGTTTAGCTTAAAACTAGGTAAATAAATAATTTAAAATTATTTCAAACAATTTAAACATTTAAATAAACTTCTTTTACAGAATAAATATTAAATAAGTTGTTAAAACAGCCTGGATAGTGCCCTCACTCTCAGAACGCAACGCAACCAAACATACATATTATAATCATTATTGCTTCCCTTAACTTGAAACTCGCATATAATGGACTCGTCCAGGTGGGCTCTAGCAAAATTTTCCGCCTTCGGCGTCTCTTTCTTACTAATGAGGCTTTGGGTTTATACTGTCTTTGTCGCTCCTTGTATAATTAGATTGACCATATACGCAAGCGGCACACGCATGCTGCTTGTAGATAGCTACCTATTCTACCCTGTTTTATAATAAATAGACTAGCCCAGGCTGGGCGACAGTCCACATTGCCCACCTCTTTCATCTTTTTTTATCTTGTGCATTTTTCCTTTATTATTCGTTTTCGTTTAGTTTTATTTAGCGAGCGGCAAACTAGTAAAATAAAATCGGTGTTTTGATATACATTTGGCAATTTTTTTTGTATTTTGGGTGATTTGTGAATTATTAAATAATGCAAATAAAGGACAAATCTGTGAAAAAATCTTTTAGTGTGTGCTTCAATGATAATTGTGTGAATTTCGAAAGATTTTCTTATTCCAAGCAAATAATGGCAACTGGATGTAGATGTTCAAGTAACTATACTTTTTTGTTTACTTATAACTAAAAATTAAAATTGAATAATTTCATGGATTCGCATGTTTGTGTCTCTGTACCTTCCAAGCAAAAATATTTCCATTTAATTTTTTTTAAAAGGGGCACAAACATTTTTAGCAAAACCTTGCAGGAACTAGAATTTTATGGCAATAAATCTTTGTATTTTTCTAAAAAATTGTTTTGTTGGGCTTGTTTGTTGTTTTCGAAAGGTAATGGACTTTAAGGAGTTTTTGTCGTATTGTTTGATACAATTATTTTAAGAGAAAAATATTTAAACAGTAATACAGGTGTCCCAGAATTGGCGCACCACCTGTATGGTACGTTGTTGGGGCATGCACAGGGATCCTCAGAAAATTGTCAAAAAAAATCCATCTCATACCCCCTCGAAGATATGAGGCCCCAAAGTGCAAAACTTTAAACGCATATACCTTAAAAACAACAGCACGTATTAACGAAAAATATGGTTTAATACAAAGCTGCAGTCTATCTTAAACCATTTCACCAATTTTTCTTCTTTTAAATGGTCAAATAACATTTTTATAATCAATTTAATTTTACAAAATTTTCTTGAAATAAGCTGACAACAATGAGAGCGTTCGAATGTCCAGCGGCTTTTTGCTTTTCGCTGAGGATTTTTTCAGGTGCCAGGTAAAATGTATTTAACTTTTGCTGACTTACCAGGTGGAATGGTGCAAATATGCTTATTTTTATTTAATCATTGGCGTTCCATCTTTAATATACAACACTTTTATACTATTGGAATCCCTTTTTTAAAAACTTAATTTTATAATTGAACAAAGGTAATATATTATGACACTCAATGACAACTGATGACAACACATAGTGCTAATACTAGAGTGCTAGATCTACAGAAATTAATCCACTTCTATGACTCAATCTAGCAAGCAAATCTGTCGCTGAATTTTTTGACACATGCTTAGTTGTCATTGAGTGTCATAATTAATTACCTTTGATTAATTATAAAATTAAGTTTTTAAAAAAAGGATTTCAATAGTATAAAAGTGTTGTATATTAAAGACGGAACGCCAATGATTAAATAAAAATAAACATATTTGCACCATTCCACCTGGTAAGTCAGCAAAAGTTAAATACATTTTACCTGGTACCTGAAAAAATCCTCAGCGAAAAGCAAAAAGCCGCTGGACATTCGAACGCTCTCAATATCAATAAAATTTTAGGCAAAAGTGTATAATTAAGACTCATAGATGGGATTTTTAGATTTATTTACCTAGACTGTGTAGTATTTTCCTAGACTGTGTTGCTAAATTTATGCAACTTTGTTCGCATTTTCCTCAATAAATATAACAGATGGATTTTTTTTAACAATTTTCCTGTATATATATATATTCGTATGATTATTAATAAACATTACAAGTCATAGTAGGTATAAGGGTTGGTATGTGACAAATATGAACATTCAAGAATGTAATAAAGTTGTATTTTCCTGTAATCCCCAGGCATGCCCTAACAGCGTACCATATAGGTGGTGCGCCAATTCTGGGACACCCTGTATACTGTACGAATATTTTTTATTATGTCAAGTCTACAAAGGTACTCTTGACGAAAGTGTTCATTTATTACTTTTTTTTTATATTTAAAAATTTTAAAGTGCAAGTAAAATGCATGACTTTGATCCTTGAAAAAATTTTCGCCTGCGGCGCCGACAGCCCATTGTACATGCCTCTAACGAGACCCAAGACAATTCCAGTCTCAGGTTCGGATCTTTAACATGCACGAGTATACGAACACGGAACCACCGGCTTTACTTCGCTTTCGAACGAAGGTATCCTGAGATACAAATATCTCTCCTGGGGTTCGAACCCAGGTCACTTTGGTTTGGAGTCGGACACTGACTCGCTAAGCTAGCTGCGCGGCTACAACTATGGGGCATTTTCTAAAATATTTAATTGTAATGTTTAATTCTCTGTTTTTTTCCTTCTTTCGAGTTCGGCCCTAAGCTTGGTGAGATCGGAAGATTGTCTGGGTGTAAGATCAGTTAATAAGTTTTATAATTTTTTTGATTGCGAAGCAGTTCGTAAACATTTAAAGGATTTAAAGACGTAACTTTTAATAATCGGGATTTATTATTATTCACTGTGCCATTTGATAATAGGTCATGTTCTGAACGTCGAAGGGATTTTTGAGAATAGAGAAAGAATTGTTACTAAGCAGGTTCGAAAATCGGAATAGTTCTCTGGAATGTCTCTTACAATTAAGTTGCTTTCTTTCTTAATGCGTTCGTTAGTTTTAATGAATAAATCGTCCAAATCGCGAGCTTATCCAGTCTTCGAAGTCTCCAAGAGATTTTAATTTTGTTACTAAGTCTTGCTAGCTCTTTCCTCAATACATGTGGAGAGTAGTTTTTTTTTGTGAGTTAATTATTTGGGTTAAATGTGCTATATTATTGAAGTATTTATTTGGCTAAGTTAGACATTATTATTTGAACATGGGAGGTACTTAATGGAGATGAATGTTGCGAAGTCGCGTCATGACAACTACTTGTAAACAAATGCTTGGACATTTGTTTACAATCTAGGCACATCCACCGATTGTCTGTAGTTAGCTCGGTCATATCGGTATAACAGCAATAATGGGAGGGGCATTCACATTTTTCACAGATTGTTGATTGTTATCTTTTGCACACAGATAAAACTTCATCTTATCGTATAACAAAAAAAAGAATAAACGCTTATTCGTGCAAATTAAACGTAGTAATTGTCTAATATAAAAAAATGCTTTAGCACACAACCACTTCAGCTTTGTTCGCAAACTATTTTGTTACTATTTGCACAAATTCTTTACCAAAATAGTCAATTTTTATCACAAAAATGAATGAATATGTCAGAGCGGGTATGTAATGATGACGGTTCAGCGACCTCCACTAAACTTAAAAAAGATTTACAATTTTTAACTGTATTACTTAAAAAAACCCTGCAAAAGTTCATTAAAAAATATCGACTTAAAAAAACCATTTAAATAAATAATAAATAAATAAAAATAGATTTATTAAGATAGCATGAGATTATAATATGTACATAAATAGAGAAAACTTAATGCTAAATTAATAAGGGTCATATTAAGGACTAACTGAGTTAGTCCTCATTCCACATTACAAAATATTAATTTTCAGGAAAAGTGATCAATCAGCCCAATTTCCGAACTTGAAACGAAACCCATGAAACCAGTGACAGACGAAGGGAAAAAGCAAAAAAAAAATAGCAGAACAATGACTACTTAGTTATTTTGTAGGTTTAATAAATATTTTTTTAATCTTCTTTTAAAAGTAGAAAGATTATTAGATAGATTAGATTTCTTCTTTCTTGGTCGATTAAAAAAAAATAGGCAATAAATGGCGGTTTTTTTTTGTTTAATATTGTTCCAATCCAAAAATAAGTAGAAACTTTACCTCGAATCAAAATAAAAATTAAGTTTCTAGGAAAGAAATAGTGGGCGATGCATCAATACTTGTGCAAATAAATAACGAAGAGGCTATTCTTCCGCCGGCGGAACTATGCATGTAAATGAATGGTTGTAAATGAACTTATGCTTTTATTCTACAAGTTTCGCCGCTTTTACCTCTAAATTTGGTATGTCCGGCGGACTTTACATATTTAAATCGAAAGTTCCGCCGCCCGGCGGTATCCTACTTTAAAATTAGTGGATTCCTAATAACCATAAAGAGAATAATGCGTGTCCCTTAATAATAGAATAGCAGACAGGCGAGCTAACAAAGTGAAATAGTAAATAGTATAATCTGCATGCAACAAAAAGAGATAGACTGAAGTGAATAATGTTATTCATGCGCATGTACATAAATCGTATATTCGGCCTATCCGGGTCGTCGGTTGGGTAGATGGTGGGAGTGATCATGCGCATTTCTCGATTGATTCAAGAAGTACCTTTCACTTTTTTGGCCCCAACCTCTCTTTCTTTATTCATAATATTCTTTTATAATATATTTGATGGATTCCGCCGCTGCTCGATGCAAATCAACATTATAACCTCAATTAACTACAGTTGATAAGTTTAAAAAATTGAAACTTTGATTTGATAGGAACTATTTGGTAGTGATTAGCAAAGAAGCAAAGTGGGGTGCTGAAAATCAGCAAGTGCTTCGGCACTGGTCTGACGCACCCACCTTTTTTTTCCTGTTTAACAATACTGCTATGTAAATGAACTGTAATATTATTATTTGAGCAGGAAAATTAATTTTTTTTTGAATTTGAATTTGAATATGGAAACTTGAAAATGAAATTGGGTGACACGTTTAACTCTTACGAGGAAGTCGTAGATGCCCTTGGAAAGTATTCTTCTGAAGAGTATGTTTCATTTTATTAAAGGGAGGCTAGAACAATTCTTTCAGCCAAAAAGAAAACTGATCGATTTATACTAGTATCCGTAACTATTTCTTTGTTTTATTTAATTACCAAGTTAACAAATAACCCAGTGATTTAGGAATTCATGTGCCGAAACAGAGGTTTCTTGCTTCCATCTGAACAACAATCAGAAAAGAAGAGAGCTTCAAATTAACTTTAATGGAGTATTACTGAAACATAACTTTAACCCTACGTATCTTGGAGTAACTTTGGACAGTTCCCTATTGTATAATAATCATTTAGAAAAAGTAAGACAGAAAATCAAAACCAGAAACAATATTCTAAGTAAATTAGCGGGAACCAATTGGGGGGCGGATGCTCATACTTTGAGAACAGCAGGACTGGCACTTGTATATTCTACGGCGGAGTACTGTTGCCCTGTTTGGATGAATAGTTGTCATGTAAACAAAATTGACACACAATTAAACCAAACTATGAGAGTAATCACTGGTACAATAAAATCTACACCAACGTCTTGGTTGCCTGTGCTTTCTAACATAGCTCCACCTGACCTTAGAAGAAGACATGCAGCTAAAAGGGAATGGGGTAAGGTTCAATTTGAGTTGGGAAAATTCCCCTTACATATTGACTTGCAGATGCTTCCACCTAACAGACTTAAATCAAGGAAGCCCATATGGCAAGAGGAGTTTATTCATCAGCCCTTTTCCATCACTGATATATGGAAAAATAAGTGGCAAGAAATTGATGATTTAACCAACAAAGAATTGATTGAAGATCCAACGAAGGTAGTTCCAGGGTTTGATCAGCCCAGAAAAGTTTGGAGTATGGTTAATCGCCTTAGAACGTGTCACGGACGTTGTAATGATATGCTTTATAAATGGAATGCATTACCAAGCCCGCTTTGTGAATGTGGTGCATTGCCAGAAACGATTAAACATATTGTAGAAGAATGTCCAAACACTAAATTTGAGGGTGGTTTTCAAGAAATACACCAATTAACTCCAGAAACTTTGAATTGGATATCAACCCTGAAACAGCTGTAACTTTTTCGCTGTGAATTATTGTACCAACACAATTTTGACAACACTGGTATGCCTGAGTTCTTTCCATGGTTTTCCTCGGCCGCGAAGTAAATGCTTTACCAGAAGAATAAAAATCGGCCATGGACGTGAAAAAATGAACATCACTTAAACCTTTTGGAATTTAACCATCTTCCATTTTATAATGTTCATTTGTACTGATTTTTGACATGTATTTATAATATCATACGAATATATATATATATGTGCCGAAAAATTATTTGTTAACTTTTTTTTTACCATTATCTTTATATTGCCATAATATACAACATATCAAAAGTCCCCTAAGATCCCGTGCCGGCGTCATGCCATTTTAGAGGGTCAAAGGTCGAATAGGACAGTTTTTGGTAAATAAATCTCTTGCTATTGGTCGGGCAAAAAACATGTAGGATGTAAATTGCAGATTGAACAATTAGCTACAGAAAAATTCCTACAAACTTTTCCATCGAGCGACCGTTATTGCAGTGTCAATTATGCATGACGTTGGTATACTTTTAACACCGGCTAAAATACAAAAACGATTAAAATTTCTTCCAAAATTTTTCAACCAGGGTTTTAATTTAACCCCTAAGATACATAATCGGCAATGAAGGGTCTTGTAAATTATCAACTGCGTGTATACAGGCGCTCCAAAAATAAATTTGGATATGTCTGTAATTCCTCAGGTTAATAAAACCAACTAAAATTTTTACAGAAAGGTGTTAGCTCTTGTTATTTCAATGAGTTACAACCCCCTAACAAAGCCCCAAAATATTTATTAATCTTAAAAAAAAATAATACAAAAAAATGTAGCAAAATTTTTAATACAAAGCAAACCATGTATTTAAGGCCATCTCAATAAATTAAATGTAATTTTAAAGTGATGGGACCATTATTTTGGAAGCAATAGAGAACATCATCACGTTAAACACCATGTAATTCCATTCAATTTAATGAGAAGGCCTTAAATACATAGTTTGCTTTGTATTAAAAATTTTGTCATATTTTTTTATATTATTTTTTTTTAAAGATTAATAAATACTTTGGGGCTTTGTTAGGTGGTTGTAACTTATTGAAAGGACAAGAGCCAACACCTCTTTGTAAAAATTTTAGTTTGTTTTATTAACCTGAGGAATTACAGACATTTCCAAGTTCATTTTTGGAGCACCTGTATACACGCAGTTGATAATTTACAAGACCTTTTATTGCCGATTATGTATCTTTAGGGTTTATACAAAACCCTGGTTGAAAAATTTTGGAAGAAATTTTCCACGTTTTTGTATTTTAGCCGGTGTTAAAATTATACCAACGTCATGCATAAATGACACTACTACGCGATAACGGTCGCTCGATGGAAAAGTGTGTATGAATTTTTTTGTAGCTAATTGTTCAATCTGCAATTTACATCCTACAATTTTTTTGTCCGACCAATAGGAAGAGATTTATTTACCAAAAACTGTCCTCTTCGACCTTTGACCCTCTAAAATGGCATGACGCCGGCACGGGATCTTAGGGGACTTTTGATATGTTGTATATTATGGCAATATAGAGATAATGGTAAAAAAAAAAGTCAACAAATAATTTTTCGGCAGATGATATTAATTTTTGTTTTATTTTCCTGGGTTAAAATAACTAGGAAAAAATTCAGGGGGTAATTCCTGAACCCATTTTAAGAAAAAAAGTTCATATAAACATGTGTCCGATAATCCTTCATTTTCGAAATACAGGGTGTCAAAGTTTGTCAAAAAAAATTTTAATCTTAAGATTACTAAAAATCTAAACCAGATATTTATTTGAAATAATAATAAAAAAAATAAATTAATTAATCCTTCATTGTTAACTATGTTTTATTTTCATTAACATAAAAAAGTCAAACTTAAAAAAGAAATTTTGTTGCCTTTGGGCAATGATTTTTTTTCTCGAAAACGGTTAGTTTTATGAAAAAACAACAACAAAAAACAAGACATTAATTTAAAAGATCATATTCTAGGGCTTCTAATTATTTTATAAAAATACCAAAAAAGTAACACACAAAAAAGTTGGGGGTGAACAACCCCCATGGTACCCCCAAATGTGCTTCTTCCAATTATAATTTTTATTTTTTTTCTACCGCACTTTATGCCTTAAGGCAAGAAAATTACCCGTGCTAAGTTTCAAATAAATATCTGCTTTAATTTCTTAGTAATCTTAAAAAAAAGTTTTTTTTTTTAAACTTTGGCACCCTGTATCTCAGAAACGAAGGATTTTCGGACACATGTTTATATGAACTTTTGTTCCTAAAATGGGTTCCGGAATTACCCCCTGAATTTTTTCCTAGTTATTTGGTAACGCCCTGTATTTTTTAAAATAAAAATTAATTTTTTTTTGGGTCCCTTGCAACTGAAATTAATAATTCGGTAATTAAATGATTAAACGGTAAATTTAGCCCTTCATTTTTCTTATCTATAGTTTTATATCCGATTTGTTTATATTTTCATTTTAGCAGCAAACTTAACCATAACCTACCTAACCTACTAACCTAAAAAATTTACAAATTACTTTAATAAACCTAACTTAACTTAACCTATCAGGTTAACAATAAATAAACAAAAAAATAATAAAAAAAAGGCCACCGGCAACAAGACTCGATCGCAGACATCCGACATGGTAGGGGCCTACGCATACCATTACACCAACTGCGCTTTATGGTGACGTACAGTTAAATGCACATAAAAGTGGTACACTGTCAAATTTGTTTTAAGTAAATTTGGCCTTAATTTTGTCTTAATTCAATCATATCCATGATGGTTCTTTAGTTGCTTTACCATATTTTACGAATATAATCAATAAATTACCAGAAATCAAGAAATTAATGCCAAATTTAGTTAAACAAATTTGACAGTGTACCACTTTTATGTGAATTTGACTGTACAATTAAACTAAGTAAATTAATGTTTACTTCACAACTACAGATTTGGATATATTAAACTACGTAACGAAGGGCTACATTTACCGTCTGGTAATTAAATGTTAAAATTTTTAAAATAGAATCAATGTGAAAATAAGGAGCTTTGCATAATATAACTTGTCAGATACACCACCTCAGATCGCAGAATAAGACAGGAACGGTGGAATCCACAAATTTTAAAGTAGGATTCCGCCGGGCGGCTGAACTTTTGATTTAAATAGGTAAAGTTCGCCGGACATACCAAATTTGAAGGTTAAAGCGGCGAAACTTGTAGAATAAAAGCATAAGTTCCACTGGGCGGCGGAACCCTTTATTTATATGCATTGTTCCGCCGGCGGAAGAATAGACACTTCGAATAAATAAATGCTTTACCAGAAGAATAAAAATCGGTCATGGACGTGAAAAAATGAACACCACTTATACCTTTTGGAAAATCAACATCTTCCATTTTATAATGTTCATTTATACCTATTTTTGAAATGTATTTATAATATCATACGAATATACAGGGTGAATAAAAAGTATGGAATATTGCCCATAGTTTCGTAAATACTTTTCCTAGGACCTTGATTTTTTTAGGTCGATTCCTAAGTTTTTCTTGCGCATTTGACAAAACTAAATTTAAATATGCAGATTGTACCAGTTCTAAGTAATAAAATGCAACTTTGTAATTTTAAATGTCACACCCCATTTTTTAATTTTTTTTCCAAATCTATGATACATTTTTGAAACTAGGCGAAAAATCTCAAGGTCACTACTGATTATCTAAATAAAAATTCAGTACTTACCCACGATTTTTACTAGTTTAAATAATTCCCGGTGTTAACGGTGCCGGCCAGCTAGCCGTGAGGGCGTGGATTAAAATTAAAAGTTGGAAATTAGGGCGCCAGGAAATCTCAAATTCCAACACCGTACAAAAATATCCAAGGTCAAATATCAAACACCGATTTCCTGGTATTAATAATTTGGGATTTATCCAGTACTCATTCAAATAAAAGAGGCAGCAAATAAATTTTTATACATATATTAATATTCCGACTACAAATGGCAATAGAACAGTGATCGCTTGGTTGGTAAATATAAATAAACAATAATAAAAAAAAATTAGACCTGCAGTTACGTAACGTTCGGCGCACACTAATAAAGAAATATTTACCAAATTAATTACTCTCAGCAAAGAAACATATGTAAAATCGATCACTTTCGGTAAAATATGAAAATGGTAGGTTGTAAAATTGACTTAAAGTGTAAATTGTAAAACATGCGTAAATAAAAATCATCAATATTTTATTTCTTATGAATTGGTAAGGTCTTACGGTCTTGTCGAGGTACCATTCAGGATCATAAACTCCCAAGGAGGGCAACACGTGGAACAGCAACCCGACAGCTCGGAAAATAGTACCCCAAAAATAATCCGAAAGAAAAATTGTGACCCAGAAGAAAAACCCTGAAATGATCAGTGCGCATTAGTACTAGGTACTAATAAAGAAAGCGTAAACCACTTTACATTAAATAAAATGATAAAATTTACCTTATAGTTGAAGGGTTTTTTTCGTCCAAAACTTTTCTCGCAAAATCACAGGAACAATGGGAAACCGAATTCACACAAGAATGAGCGATTATCCATCAACATTTAATTCACAGGTTACACATATACTAGAAAGAAATCCACAGTTACTAATGGACGCCGTGCGGCTTTTCGCTTTCAAAAACTTACCAATGAAAAATCACTTATACTCCCAAAATATTGGAAAATGTGCCTAACAATAGCAATCCATCAATTGGAAATCAAATTCTATATAATTTGGCACATAATTTGTGAAGAAAGGACCCTAATCCAATTAAGATGTCACACGATTAATATTTCATGACCGCGGTCACCTTTTCACAGCGATTTTTCTAATTAAAATGGCACCTTGTTCTTGGTGACACCCAACTCGCATGCGTAATGTGTAGAATTTTTAAGTTCTACCACCGACGACCAGACATTCAAAAATAAATGAATTGTGCAACCCATAAATCAAATATTACATTCATGCAAAACGCATACTAACAACAAAACAACTCTAACAACAAAACAACTCTCAAATGCTATTTTTCGAAATAGTCTAGAACAAATCTCCAACTATAAATATTCTGTTATTGCAATAATTAGCAAAACAGGCGAAGCAGACCAATTCTGAAGGCACCGCCATCTAGGGGACAGACCGTGAAGGTTCAAGCCTACTAGGTAGGTAACTTATTCATGATGTTTTATTGGTTGCCTACTAAGTAGGTAACTTATTCATCGTGAATCGATACAATTGATTAAGACCTTATTGAAACCGTAACAATCCCCCCTTTCTTCAAGAAAATTTCCCAGAAATTTTCACAGCATTCAAGTTGACACAATACAACAGATTCATTCATTATGATTCATTCTCCAAAATATTTACGTAAAATTACTAAGCAGTATTGGTGCTTCACTCAATAACCCGGAATTTACGCAACCGTTCATTGACCAAATCACCAACGCAACTATAACAAAAAAAAAGACTCCCTAAACCTAAGTGAAATTGCTGTGTGACATTCTTGTACCAGCACGGGGCGTGCGTCGCTTTCGATACCTGGTATAATCATCCAAAACAACAAGGGTGAATAAAACTAGTAACCAAAAAAAAATGTAGTCAGAATTTAAAAAAATTATACTTGCGAAAATCAAAACCTCTAAGCTTTCGCAGTATCCCATCCCAATACTATACACCAAAACATAATGGGGGGTGGCAAGCGTATATGAATGTGCTACACAAATTTCAAGGTCACCAAATAAAATGGTATCAGTTTATCGGTTCTGTATATTTACGTCTACAGAACAAATATCACCAATTGACTTAACAGCCCGGACTTGAATTCTGCAGGGGAAACAACACCACAGCTGTATATTTACGACTACAGAGGTGGTACCGAATTCCAGACAAAACTCAGCCTAAAGCTCGAGTTAATCACTTGGGAAAACAAAAGATCCAATATATTAAGATATTTATAGCACATTCATATGCAACATACATGGCCCACCATTCATGTCAACAAAACCCATACAACAAGGACGAGAACACATTGTTTCGGATTTCTAGGGACGGCCAAAAAAAAATGAATACAAAAAGGGTAGCAGCAGAGGGTCCTTGATAGTGTGTACGGTCGGCAATCCAGTTAAACCCCAAAAGCAGCGTCCAGGCTGCCAAGCTCCTCCAAGGGCTTAACGGTGTGGAACTAGGAGTTAGGTTCCTAACCCCTAACCACTCCACCCTCAAAGGTTTACCGGACAAACCCAGACTTTAATCCTTACGGAACACGCTCGTATCCAGGTTTAACCGCCAGTCGACCCCCACACACCACCAAGTCTCCACCACGCCCTATAATATCAAAAAAACTACTACAAAAAGGTACGTCCCCGTAAACCCGAAACAATCGACACACACCGATTCAACAGTGGCTGGAAAACGTTCACCTGCTCGCCATAAAGCACGGATCATTACGAGAAGAAACTTCCAGAGAAGTTTGGTTCTAACAACCCCTCGGGAGAATTCTTTTAGACCCCTACCCGCCGGGTCATGCGTGAAGAGCCATTCGTGAACTTCGGTAGAGGGTTTCAGCCTCTACCGAAGGCCACTACCGACCAAACAAAAGGAAAACTAACTAAAAAGGAAAATAAAAGAAAACCAAGAAAAATGACGTATAAGTTTAAAATGACATCCGCTAAATCAGAAATGGTTATAAGGTGGAAAAAAAAAGCAAAAAGTAGTGTAATTGTTAGTACTCAGTTTAATCCTCATGAAGAGAAATGCACCGATTTTCCATACCACAAATACCATTCGGAAGCGAAAAGAAGTATCTACCACAATAATCCGTTGAGACAAATCACAAATTCAAACGATAGGAGCAGCCCACACTCACTAGTACAAGTTGGGTCAATACCCCACGAGTATGTAGACTTCTTGAGTACTAACAATTAATCATAAACCATTTTCTGAAAGCGGCTATCATCATCCACCCAATACGTCACCAAAAAGAAAAAGACTACAAGGTTATAAAAAGGCAAAATCAAAAAAAGAGCAAAGCAAAGTCTAGCAAGGACAAAGTGGGGTCAATCAGTCAACGCGTTAACGGTCATCATCACCGGGGTCATCATTAGCCGGGTTGGCACGTAGATCCTTAATATTCCAGACGCCTTTCTGTTTCCCATCATCATCACGAAGTTCATAAGACCAGGGGGAAACTTTACGATTTATGAGAAAAGGTCCGATATATTTAGGAGCTAATTTACCCGCAAAGTACTTATTGGCGTCTGATAGCACGTAATTTTTCCGCCACACTAACTGATTTGGTAAAAACTCTTGGTGCCTACGACGTAAATTGTACCTATCAGCACTATTCTGACCCGCGATTTCCAACTTCTTACGGACTTCCTTATAAAGGTCATTAAATGCTTTATTCCTGGAGATATCATCAAAATTTTGGGCTTGCTCTACCTCGAGTAAATCCCCTTCTCCATAATCCTTACCAGAAAGCATCATTCGACGACCAAAATTGACAAAAAACGGTGAGTAATTGGTGGTTTCATGTTTAGCAGATCGAATGGCACACGCAATTTTTGAAAGATTTTCGTCCCACGTTCTGTGATTATCCGAGACGTACATGGAGATCATAGTTTTGATGGTTCTATTGACCCTCTCGGTGGGATTAGAACGGGGATTATAATGTGGAGTAAACTTGATCTTACATTGATAATTATCACAGAGGTTTTTAAATTGTTTACTCTTAAATTGCGGGCCATTGTCACAGATTATCACCTTCGGAACGCCGAAGAGTAAGAATACATCGTTTTCTACTTTCTGGAGGATTTGATCTGTCGTAGATTTTCTGATAGCAAAAACTAAGGAAAATTTACTGAGGTAATCCGTGATGACAAGGATAAAACAATTTCCCTTCTTGGATCTTGGTAGCGGCCCCATAAGGTCCATAGAAATAACTTCCCACGGTCGACCTGGTTTCGGGTGTGATACCATCATATCAACTGGCTTCGATGTTGACGGTTTGTGAGCTAAACAAACTTTACATTTCCGAATACAAGTCGTAACATCACGCCGCATTTTCGGCCAATAATACTTATCACACAAACGACCGTAAGTTTTGTAAACGCCCATATGGCCGGCCGTAGGGGGTTCGTGGGCAGCTAAAACAATTGACAACCGGTTTTCTTTGGGTACCACTATCTTCCAAGAATCTGATGAATGAGATAACTCCGGAAAACCTGACTTAACGTATTTAAACAACTCTTCATTCTCTATACGCCAGTTGGAGAATTTTAAAGGATTCTTCCGCACATTCGCTAACACCCTTAAGTACCACTTATCCTTCACCTGACCTCCAAACTCAAGGGCATCAACTACTGGGACTGACCTAGAAAGCAGATCCGGTACGATGTGTTCCGCGCCTTTCCGATGAACGATCTCAAACTGAAATTGCTGCATACGAATACTCCAACGTGCTAAGCGACCAGTTGGGTCTTTTAAATTCTTAAGCCAGACCAGAGAGTGATGATCGGTAACAACGGTGAACGGGATACCTTCTATATAGGGACGTAACTTTTCCACCGCCCAAATGACAGCTAAACACTCTCGCTCGGTTGTGGAATAGTTACGTTCCTGGCGGGATAACGACCGACTCAAATAACTTATTACTTTTTCACCACCCTCTGGTTGAGGTTGCGATAAAACAGCACCAATGCCGAATCCGGAGGCATCCGTCTGGATCTGAAATGGCAGCGAATAATCTGGGCAGCTTAACACGGGAGCTGAGACTAACAAATTTTTTATCAACCCGAAAGACTCGTCACACTCCTTGGACCACTGGAACTTAATGGATTTGCGTAACAAAGCAGTTATGGGTGCAAGAATGGTAGAAAAACTAGGAATAAATCGTCGATACCACGAACAAGTTCCAACGAACCTTCGAACATCGCCCACCGTTGCTGGAGTAGGTATTTCAAGCATCGCTTTCACTTTATCAGAATCAACATGCAGTCCATTGGAGTCGATAATGTAACCTAAATATTTCAGTTGGGGTCTGCAAAATTGACACTTTTTGACACTAACTGTTAACTGTGCGTCCCGAAGTCTTTTAAATACCTTCTCCAACACCTGTAAGTGCTCCTCGAAAGTCCGGGTTACTATTACTACATCATCTAAATATACAAAAACATGGGGTTCTAGATCATGTCCCAGCACCTGATCAATCAGTCGCTGCCATGTAGCAGGGGCGTTGTGCAGACCGAAAGGTAACCGTACAAATTGAAATAATCCTCGGTTCGGAACAGTAAAAGCTGTAAAAGGTCGCGACGACATAGCCACCGGAACTTGCCAATATGCGCTTTTGATGTCTAATGTTGAGCAAAATTTAGCGTTGCGAAGTTTATCTAAGGTGTCGGCGATCATTGGAATAGGATAACTGTCGCGTTCTGTTACCGAATTCAATTTCCTATAGTCAACACAGAACCTAAAAGTACCATCCTTCTTTTTCACCATGACTATCGGCGACGACCATGGGCTGTTTGAGCGTTCCACAACACCTAATTTTAGCATCTCGTCTAACTCAGTGTCGATGTATTTTTGCATAACAGGGGATACCCGGTAATATCGTTGTTTAATCGGTACCGCATCCGTTTTAATGACGTGTTCGACCAAGTGCGTACAACCAAGAGTTTCGCCCATAAGTTCAAAATTTTTGCTCAACATAGAATCCAACTGTGTCGCTTGTTCTAGGGTTAAAACGCTTCCGCTATGTAAACTTTCCACCGCGTTAACTGTAGGAGGGGAGTTAAGGAAGTGCCATTCCTTAAGAACCGGAACCAAACCAATCAGCTTCCAGAAATCCCAACCTAGAATCAACACGTGGGACAGTTCTGGGATTATTTGTACGTCGATAATGACCACTTTGTCTCTAAACTTAATGGGTAAACTACACACCCCTATTACTTTACATCTTTGACCGTTAGCGACAGTACAAAATCCCCCCCCTTCCTTAAAATGGATTCCCAAACTGCGAATTAATGTCCACCCTTCGCTACCTAGAATTGTTTTCGTTGAACCCGAGTCCAAAAGTCCGAGTACCGACTTGCCTAAAATATCAACCTCGAGATAAGGACGTTCGTCTGTGCCTGCTTGGTTGGAGATGAAGGATAAGATGGCCATGATATCTGATGTCGGAAAACAACTACCAGCACTTCTAATCCGACTATTTAGGAGTGCGCCGCGTCGTTTTTTGGTCGGTTGTTTGTTGAAGTTGTTTGACCTTGACAATTAGGGCAGGTACGAGTTGTGAAACCTTCCTTTCTACATCGATAGCAGATCAGACGTCGTGGTTGTAGGCAACCGATTGCCTTGTGTCCTGGTTGGTTACAGTTAAAACAAATGCGCGACGCATCGAACTGCTGGCGGTCTTCTGGTTGAACCGGTGAAGGGTTGTCATCGGCCACGTATGCCAAATCTGGTTCGAGCATATTTCTTCTTGTTGGAGTAGAAAAATTGTCAATATTTTCGCGACACGATTCCAACCTTTTGCAGTACTTGCGAAGCTCATCGACGGTGTTGATTTCCGTTAAGGCTAGTTGGCTTTGATAAAACGGGGCAATATTTCGAAGAAGAACCTTTAAGCGAGATTTGTCAGAAATGGTACATGTTAATCGACCGAAGAGAGTTGACATAATCGCAAGATAAACGCCGATTGACTCGTCAGTTCCTTGCGTTCGCTTTTTGATCTCGTCGAAAAGCTTCTCGTTATAATCAGACGTTTGGAATTCTTCACGGAGTTTAAGTACCAATTCTTCCCAATCGGACACATCGGGTTTAACTCCTCTGTACCAATACAAAGCATTTCCTGCAAACAAATCCACTGCAGAATCGAATAACAGTTCCTTGGAAACGTGTCTAGCGACGCAAAGCTCATCCACCCGTTCCAAAAAAGCGTTCACTGAGAGCCCCTTTTTATCGCCTGTAAACTGTAAATTCCATTGGCCAACCGGTACAGGTTTATAGTTGCTTCGAGGTATTGGGGTGCTTGATAGCTGGTTATTATGCCTGCTAAAATCGTTTGCATCGGCCTCTAACACCGAAATGTTAGTGGGAACGTTTGTTTGACCAACAACGTTTGACTGACCAACAACACCAGCCTGACCAACAACATTTGTCTGACCAACAACATTCACCTGACTAACAACATTCGCCTGACCAGCAACATTCGCCTGACCAGCAACATTCGCCTGACCAGCAACATTCGGATCCGGTAAAAGGGCGTCAATTTTTTGAGAGACCAAAGCAGACAACGCTAACACTTGCGCACACAAATCCTCTTTCTTTTCCACCTGAACAGCCATATCATCACCTGCCGGAGACATTCGATCAATTCTCCCCATCAAATGAGCAAGTTTAGATCTAATTCTGGAAATAGAATTTGGGTTGGTGGGGACAAAGTTACTTTTTGAAGCAGGATTGTCTGCACGAATATCCGACCCCAATTCAACGATTTTTTTTGTGACCATCGCCTCATCCTCCGAAAAAGTGAAAGGATTTGATGGATACGTAAAACTTTCTCCCGCCTTCTCTAAGCGAATAGCTTCTGCTAGGTCTCTGCGCATGTCATCGACCTTGGCTCCACCTTTACCTATACCTCTTACCTTTAGTTCGTATATCAATTCGTTTTGGTCAAGTCTCTTTATCTCCATGCTTTTACCGCGCGAAGTTGCCATTTTAATTGAATGAGTACAAGGAAAAATGTTTTACTTTAAAAAAAAGAACCACAGGGCGCCACTGAAACTAGGCGAAAAATCTCAAGGTCACTACTGATTATCTAAATAAAAATTCAGTACTTACCCACGATTTTTACTAGTTTAAATAATTCCCGGTGTTAACGGTGCCGGCCAGCTAGCCGTGAGGGCGTGGATTAAAATTAAAAGTTGGAAATTAGGGCGCCAGGAAATCTCAAATTCCAACACCGTACAAAAATATCCAAGGTCAAATATCAAACACCGATTTCCTGGTATTAATAATTTGGGATTTATCCAGTACTCATTCAAATAAAAGAGGCAGCAAATAAATTTTTATACATATATTAATATTCCGACTACAAATGGCAATAGAACAGTGATCGCTTGGTTGGTAAATATAAATAAACAATAATAAAAAAAAATTAGACCTGCAGTTACGTAACGTTCGGCGCACACTAATAAAGAAATATTTACCAAATTAATTACTCTCAGCAAAGAAACATATGTAAAATCGATCACTTTCGGTAAAATATGAAAATGGTAGGTTGTAAAATTGACTTAAAGTGTAAATTGTAAAACATGCGTAAATAAAAATCATCAATATTTTATTTCTTATGAATTGGTAAGGTCTTACGGTCTTGTCGAGGTACCATTCAGGATCATAAACTCCCAAGGAGGGCAACACGTGGAACAGCAACCCGACAGCTCGGAAAATAGTACCCCAAAAATAATCCGAAAGAAAAATTGTGACCCAGAAGAAAAACCCTGAAATGATCAGTGCGCATTAGTACTAGGTACTAATAAAGAAAGCGTAAACCACTTTACATTAAATAAAATGATAAAATTTACCTTATAGTTGAAGGGTTTTTTTCGTCCAAAACTTTTCTCGCAAAATCACAGGAACAATGGGAAACCGAATTCACACAAGAATGAGCGATTATCCATCAACATTTAATTCACAGGTTACACATATACTAGAAAGAAATCCACAGTTACTAATGGACGCCGTGCGGCTTTTCGCTTTCAAAAACTTACCAATGAAAAATCACTTATACTCCCAAAATATTGGAAAATGTGCCTAACAATAGCAATCCATCAATTGGAAATCAAATTCTATATAATTTGGCACATAATTTGTGAAGAAAGGACCCTAATCCAATTAAGATGTCACACGATTAATATTTCATGACCGCGGTCACCTTTTCACAGCGATTTTTCTAATTAAAATGGCACCTTGTTCTTGGTGACACCCAACTCGCATGCGTAATGTGTAGAATTTTTAAGTTCTACCACCGACGACCAGACATTCAAAAATAAATGAATTGTGCAACCCATAAATCAAATATTACATTCATGCAAAACGCATACTAACAACAAAACAACTCTAACAACAAAACAACTCTCAAATGCTATTTTTCGAAATAGTCTAGAACAAATCTCCAACTATAAATATTCTGTTATTGCAATAATTAGCAAAACAGGCGAAGCAGACCAATTCTGAAGGCACCGCCATCTAGGGGACAGACCGTGAAGGTTCAAGCCTACTAGGTAGGTAACTTATTCATGATGTTTTATTGGTTGCCTACTAAGTAGGTAACTTATTCATCGTGAATCGATACAATTGATTAAGACCTTATTGAAACCGTAACATTTTTAGTTCAATGATATAGACCTTTTCCGTTGATCCGACATTCATTGTTAAATTTAACATAAATCATTTGTAATACAGGTGGTCACCACCAGTGTCACAATGACTTATGTCAAATTTAACAATGAACGTCGGACCAACGGAAAAGGTCAATAGGTTTTGTTAAGACTTGCGTTTCAAATTCATAAATGATATTCTGTGCTCTCAAAAGTTTGTAAAAAGTCATCTTCCTAAATGTCAGTTATTTTCGAAATTTTAACAAAATATGTAAAATTACGGAGTAATACATCAATAACTATGATTAAAAATATGTAGGACAATGTTTGTGATACATAGCAGTGGTACTGAATGCAAGAAATAATAAGAATATGGTAAAATAGTACTTTTGGTGTTTTTTTTGTTCATTTAACACTTTGAACGAGTACATCTATATTAGGGAAAAACGTAAGTTGCAATTTTAATCATTTACAAGCTTTAAAAAACCATGGTAAATAAACGTATTATAGTTTGACATAGACCACGTAATGTATATAAACCAAAAAATGTATCCGTAGTGGAAAAAAAAATCAAAAATAGTATAATGATTTTTGAAGTCAGATTTTCGATACAAAGAAATAACCGATTTAAATGAAACCACAATACGTTTGTAGCCCCATTTTTGTAGTTTTCAAAACTACGCTTAGTCTTAATATACGATGGGGCCCTTATGTAGATGTGCTACTTAGTAGAATTTGCGGGAGCTCAACGGAGATGCCTTATACGAGCTTCTAGGACCACAGGTTCGAAGATTTGTGAATTTTAAACGCAAGTATTAATACCCCGTGCCTGCAAAAAGGTTGATTTTTTTTAAAAACAGCTCCATTTTCTAAAAAAAAGTGCCTTACACTATTAAAAATGTCTTAAAATTTTTTATTTTTTTTAAATACCTTTAATTTTCCAAAAATACCTTCAATTTCCCAAAAATACTTTCAATTCCCCGAAAATCCTCCCTAAAAATATCTTTAATTTTCAAAAAATACCACTAATTTTTCGAAAATATCTTGGAATTCATGAAATAAATCCTTTGTGTCAAAGCGAACCTTTGTTCGCTCATGCTCATAAGCCTTTAAATAATTGAAATATATTTTTGCGTTTGACAACTTTTTCGCGGGTGAGGGGTAGTAGCAAAACCTATATCATTAAACTCCAAATTTGTCATAGATTTGGAAAAAAAAATTTAAAAATGGGGTGTCCCATTTAAAATAACAAAGTTGCGTTTCATTACTCTGAACTGGCACAACCTGTATATTTAAATTTAGTTTCATCGAATGCGCAAGAAAAAGTTAGAAATCGACCTAAAAAAAATTAAGGCTCTAAGGGCCGGTTGCACTGCAAATTTTACTTGTTCCCTAAAATCTAAGTTACTGTTTTTCATAGAAAGCACCATTTTAAACAATGTCAATACCACAGTTATTAAACTCTGTTTATGGTAAACAGCCACTTAGGCTTTAAGGAACTCTTAAGAATGTGCGGTGAATCCGGGCATAAGAAAAGTATCAAAGCCGTTAGAAGCGATATGTATTACTTTTCACTCACCATGTATATACTTGTGCAGTGGGTATTTCCATTTATTTGATACGCTTATAACTTTTACTTTTAGGTACACATACCCGATTCAAATACTTTAAACATAACGCACACCGCGAACTACACAGGATTAAACAAATTCACCCTCTATGATAATTTGTGGCCACATTATGGACCTGACTACACTGCTAAAGGAGAACTTGTTACTTTTTCCTCAGTTTTTGGAGTTTTATTTTCAGGTGTTACTGGAATTATGGCTGGAGCTAACATGAGTGGTAAGATAAAACAATTTTTATAAATTAAAAAAATCTTATGGTTAAGGCTTAAGCGGGAAGCGTTTTTAGTGGACGTTTTCCACGAATACCTAAGCAAAAAAATATACAGGGTGTCTCAAAAAGGTCGCCCACGGACCCCAAGGCGTGGTAGAGGAACACAAACGATATACAAAATCCGTAACAAAAATTTTATTGGGAGCCCCATTTTAAAAATATGGGGCTGCAAAGTTAGCAAAGTTGGGCAACACTGTTAGTTTAAATCTGCTTAGTTTAAAAAGAATCAAGTTAGTAGGTAAGCAAACGTGAAACTTCAACTTGACATTAGGAAATAGGTTAATGTTTATTTTTTATTTTAAAAATACCAAGTGGTTAAAATACCTGAATTTTAAACTCCTTTGGTTATAAAATGTAACAATTAAATCAATAAAATCATAATAGAAATGGTTAAAAACTGATGTATGTTTGAAATAACAACAAAACTGTTAAAAATTACGGCCATACAAAATTAGTTACAATTTTTCTGACATCAATTATTGTTTTCCACGAGGTTCTCCATTCAGAGAATTATTGTAATTCTGCATTAAGGCTCACATAAAAACGTATTTCATTCAAATCAAAGAAATCCCCACTAGATTCAAATATCACAAATTTCTGATGCAGGCTGCTCCAAACTAAACACCTTTACTGCTCTATTCTCACAGGAATTTTGGGGCACTTTTCTTAAGTAGGGAGGCACTGTAGATTCGAATTACCATATTTTTGTTAGTAACAGGAACCCTTTGAAAAAACTTGGATCAAAAATTGACGCAAACAATAAATTAATGACACCAATCACTGATGATAAATACAATTTATGTTCAGTTTCCCTTAGTTACGAGCATGGCAACTTTAATCAAAATTAAAAGGTAAGACCATGTTGCCGCATAGATTTTGGGGTAAAATTCTAAAAATTAAAATTTAATTCTTATGGAAAATAAACTTCATTACACCGAAATTTTGCAATAAATAATTAGTTGTAGTCCCTGGCTTTCAATAATTAAGTAAATTATGTTTTATGATTAGCTAAGTAAGGTGCTATAAGGGTGCAAAGTTTGTACCTTTGAAACCCCATATCTTTGGAATGGGGCCCCACAAAAAATTTTCGTTACTAATTTTGTGTATCGTTTGTGTTCCTCTACCACGCCTTTGGGTCCGTGGGCGACCTTTTTGAGACACCCTGTATATAACATTATAACTTTTTTTAAAATAAATAAATAGATAAAAGATTAATTTCTTATATAAAAATAATGTTAGAATCTATAAATAACTTTCGTTCCTAAGCGGTGCAGCCAAGTTGTAAAAGTAGTTCTTCTTTATTTCTTAAGGGTATGCACCCACCAAACCTGAAGTAATTCAAAACAGCTATGGCTGTTTTGCCCTATTGTGGCTCATCAGATTCACGTATCAGGGATAGTCGATGCATTACCTTAAAATGATACATTTAAACATAATCTTAAAAATTTGAGGTGTTTTTAAGCCAGTTGACTAATCTCTTCGACAGCATAGTATAGGATGAGCAAATAAACACGACGGCCCCTTAGTAGGTTATGAACAATTAATTGAATGATGTGGTTATATTTGATGTTAAATCACACATCATTCAATTAATGATATTTTCAGTTTGTCTGTCTTAAAAGACGCAATTATTTCAAGTGTTATGAACAATGTAAAATCTGTCAATTAACAATATTTTGACAATCCCCATGGCCTACTTATGGGCCGTTTTTATTTGCTCACTCGATACGCCGAAAACACGGCAAATTCGTGATGTATCCACATTAAAAATAAAAGGTTATGAAATAATATACAGCGAGAAAAATTACAACCAAAACGATGGGGTTGTATTTTTTTATTTAAAAGGGTATTTTGTACGACTGTTAGATTGTAAAAAAAAGATATTTTAAGTATAAGAAGCTAATATTTTTTTTATTACAATATTTTATTCTCTTTAATTTTTATAAGAATGATTTTTTCTGTAGATTTAATAATAAGCAAGTTACAGTTTGTGAAGAGTATAAAAAATTCAGGAAGGACTAGCGGCGCAATTTTAGTTTTTATTAGTGATTCAAATTTATTTTTTAATGTTTTGCAAAAAAAATGAAGTCAATCCATTGAGTTTCCCCAAAGTTAGAGGTGAAATGCTAGTTTGACGCGACTAAACAGTCGCATCATACTTTGAATTAAATTTGCTTGCAATTTTTCAAAAATAATAATTTTCATTTTATTTTGAGCAAAAAATATTTTGACATAAATTGAAATGTCTGTTATATTATTTTGTAAAAGTCAAATCGACGCTTCTATGTATGCCTAGAAACGCAGGTGGAGATAAGCCCCATTAGCCCCTTTTTGCGCACCCATTCAAAGGGGTATCCTGGCGGTCTGTAAGTGGTCTGTGCTATTACTAAAAAAGCTAAATCAGATATTTATAAACGTAAAATCGAACAATCTGACAACAATAAAAGCATGTGGAAAACGATAAATGAATTAAAAAATAACAAAAAAGAACAAATGGTCAAACAACTTATAACTGATAATGATGAAATTATTCCGGAAAAAAGGAAATTTCTAATACATTTAATAATACGTTTTCAAACGTGGGTCGTAACTTAGCAAGTAAAATAAAAACCGACAAAAACAACGTAAGTAAGAAAAAAATTATTAAAAATTATTTGTTTCATTGTCCCACCGATAAAGTTAAAGTTAAACAGGTAATTCCTAAATTAAAAAATAAAAAGGCAGTTGGAGTTAATGTCTTACGAGCTGAAACGTTAAAAAAGATCAAAACAATCATATAAGTTGGCCTATGTCTATTCTTTGTAACAGGATGTTGCCCTCAAGTTGTTAAGACATCTATCATAACACCAATTTTTAAAATGTAAAAAATCCGAACCTTTAAACTAAAGGCAGATATCTTTAATTACTGCCTTCACTAAAATATTCGAAATGCTTTTTAAACCAAGAATTAAAAACTATATATAAAAAATCAACATCATATCTGAAAATCACTTTGGCCCGACATAATAAATCCAGATGCAATCTCAAAACGGAGCAAATATACAGGGTGTTTTACCAAATAACTAGGAAAATTATCAGGAGGTAATTCCTGAACCCATTTTAAGAAAAAAATTTCATATAAACAAATGTCCGAAAATCCTTCGTTTCTGAGATACAGAATGTCGAAATTTATAAAGAATTTTTTTTTTTAAATTACTAAGGAACTAAACCAGATATTTATAATATGCCACGTTTTATTAAGATCTATCGTTTTCCTAAATTTATGATTAAGAAATGTTTCCCCCAACATAAATTTTATGAAAAAGGGTAGTATTTCTGTGGTAGGGAGGCAAAACGGGATAAGTATTTTTGACATTTAAAAAAATGTGTTTTTCGGACACCGAATTTTAATAGAAACATTTAGATATTTACAATTTGGATCAGCCATATACGTACTTTGAAACCTATTTTTTCAGCTAGCTTTTTACTATTGCATTAATATTGTTTAATATTTACAAGAAAATCATTTTTAGAGTGACATGCACAAATGACAGTTTTATACTTATCCCCTTTTGCCTATTTACCACAGATTTGATACAAGGTGTCCGCGATCAATGTGCTTTTAGTTCATTTCTCTAAAGGAAATGTACTATTGTAATTGCAATTTCTGAAAATCGATGTTTTTTTAAAACTGTGCCTAAACGAAGCAAGGTACGTAAATGTTAAGGGTGTTGGAAAGATGCTACAAAAAATTACCGATCTTTTGAAACTAGAATCATGTCGATCGGACCATCCATTGGGTTGTTATTAAAAAATATCACTTTGGCGTATGTTAGGATGGATGGATGGATGGATGGATGTACGGAGCAAAAAATTTCTTTAACCGTAATTTACTCAATTATGGTACTAGGTAGAAGGTTCAAACTTGGCACAAGTAAATACCAAAGTCTTTTGGTCAAGATGACCACAAGGTCATACTGACCACTGATCAAGGTTAGTAGATATTGCATGCAAAAAAAAATCTAGCCCAAAATATTGTGATTTTTTTTTGCTTAAACATATTCTTTTGGAGAGCCCTTTGTGTTAAAATTTTTTAAAAAAATTTCTATGTCTAGGAAAAGAGCTATGACGTTTTCAAATGTCAATGTTTGCATTGACATAGCTCCAATACTACAATAGTTAGAGGAGTCAAACTTGGAGAATGGATACACAAAAGACAGGGGTTCAAGGTCATGTCAAGGTCATATCTTTCTAAAGGTCAATGTCATTTTTATTATTAAAAAACTATGCTAAGTTAAATGCAAGGTAAATGTTGGACATGTTTTTGAAAACACAAAAGGTTTTACTTATGTTTCGGACTTAGTACGCCATCTTCAGGAAGCAATTTTTAGTTTGACTTCGGTTATCTCAAAAATCACAATAGTTAGAGGTTTCAAACTTAGAGGATAGATAACCAACAGACAGGAGTTCAAGGTCATGTCAAGGTCATATTGTTAAAAAGGTCAATAGCATTTTTATTATTTAAAAACTATGTTAAGTTTTATGCAAGATAAATGTTGGACATGTTTTTGAAAACGCAAAAGATTGTTCTTATGTTTCGGACTTAGTAGGCCATCTTCAGGAAGCGATTTATAGTTTACCTTCGGTTTTCTCAAAGATCACAATAGTTATAGGTTTCAAACTTTAAGAATGGATAACCAAAAGACAGGATTTCAAGGTCATGTCAAGATCACATCGTTTGCAAGTTAAATACAATTTTTATTATTCAAAAATTATTTCCTGTTAAATGCAATGTAAATGTTGGATGTGTCTTTAAAAACATAAAAGTTTGTGTTTATGTTTTGGACCTTCTGGACTATCTTCAGGAAACACTTTGATTCTAACAAAAAAAATGAATGTAACGTAAGAAATGAACTCAAGAGTCGGATCCACCGGCCTCGACTCAGCTAGTTTTTTAATGCTAAATAGCTGTGAATAAACCAAGACGTTTGGTTTTCTTAAAAAGTGCCCCCTTCGGAAATAATGACCTTTAAGCAGGTAGATTAAAAACACTTAATCGTTAATATAATATACCAAATAATTTGTCCAGTTATCATGAGATTTGTACACTTAATTAATTAAGTGTACAAATCTCATTACCGTTTTCATTACCTTAAGGTAATGAAAACGGTAATTTTAAAGTTATTTTTTAATTAGGGGACCCTTGTAAAATGTGCTGTGTTGATAAAAACTGCATGTAATTATTTTACCTTTAAGAATTTTCTAATTTTATTTATTTTAAAAGAAGCTGGTGGTCCAAATAGATAATGTAGGGAATAATTGGTAGGACAGGATCAATAAAACCAACTTTGGGTCCTAAGTTCAATTTGCCCTACAAAACCGAAAATCTGCCAATACAGCTCATAATTGATTCAGAATCTATTATTCAAAAATATCCTGATGAAGAACGACCCCACAAACGTAATTTAATAGTAAACACATTAGGCTAATTTTTGCGTTCTTTAACCTTATAACCATAGCTATATCAGACAAAGACGGATAAATAGGTTTCTCTTACAACAAAGAGAGATAGCAAATAACCATGGTTATATGGTTATTAACGCCGAAAAATCCCTAATGACTAATTTTCTAAATAAAAAGGAAAACGCCAACTCTAGTTTAAACATCGTTACAAATAGAGACATTATGTGGAAACCAAACAATTTTTAAAACAAAAGTCGGACCTTATTGTGCTGTGGTGACAATTCCCCACAGCGGATAAAGGCGATTCTACAGTCGTTTTAAAAAAAGACGAGTACAAAAGTAAGGCCTTATATTAAGTATTTTAGTATTAGCGATGCCAAGACTTATATCCCAATAAATAAAGACCCAACAATTATGGTGCAAAATAAAAATAACAAAATTGTTAAAAGCTTTATAAGTAAACTTTATGCATCAAAAATTGTTGGTAACAAATTCAAATGCAAAAATAGTATCTTTCCAAAGATGTATTTTTTACCTAAAGTTCACAAGGATGGTTGCCCACTAAGGCCTATTTTAAGCTTTATTGGAAGCCCTATTTACAAATTATCGCGATTTACATCTGATTTGTTGAGAAATGCCTTTAACAGAGATGATTACTTTCTTTCAAAACTCGTTTGATCTAGTTGACAACCTAAGAAATGTTAGCATACTGAACGATTACATCTTAGTTTTGTTAGATGTAATATCACTCTTTACAAATATTCCAACTGACCTCATCTTGGAACTTACAATAGTACATTATTAACCAAGGTAGAGAAAAGGGTCATTATTGACCTAGCGCAGAGCGCCCGAGCCGCGCAGAGGCAAGGGACACAATTGCGCGTAGTCAATAATGACCTTCTCTACCGTGGTTTATATACTATTTTTTTCACTACTACCTTTTTTATATTTTTAAAAGTTTTAAATGAAAAATATATTTTTAATTACAATTATTTACATTGTCTTTTTACGGGATAGGGGTGCTGGGTGGGTAACAATTTTAGTATATTTTAGGTAAAAATATTAAATAAAAAAAACTGTTACACAATTTAGAAAAATATTGGTAAGTAAAATCTTAAATAGTCAATACAAACCCCGTAAGTACATAGAAGGATCAAGTTGCCATGCCTTTGCTTTGCATGTTTTTAGAAACAAAAGCCTGATTTATAAAGGGACCTTCTATTTACCGCGTTAATTACACCAGATACGTTTTAAACGAGATTTTAAATAATAATTTAAACCATGTTGAGCGAAAGTGAAGAAAGTGAGTGTACGCCACCTGAAATAAGACAAGCTGCCAAAACTGCCAGTTTAAACTTACTGCCCGAAAAGTCCAAAGAGATTTACTTAAAGGCATACGCCGAATTTAAGAAATGGATGCTTTCAAAAGGGGCCTCTAAAGTTACGGAAAACGTGCTTTTAGCATATTTACAAGAGAAATCAGACAATAAAAAGCCATCTACTTTGTGGGCTAAATTCTCAATGCTTAAGTCAACGTTTGCACTAAAAGATAATTTGGACATCTCCAAGTATTCAAAAGTCATCGCTTTTTTAAAACGAAGAAATAAAAATCACCGCCCAAAAAAAGCGGCGGTATTTTCTAAAGAGCAAATAGCTTTGTTTTTCTTAAACGCACCCGATGAGGCTTTTCTAACGTTCAAAGTATGTTAATTCTTTAATTAAAAAAACTTATACTATATTTAATACTTACGGCCTATTCCATGTATAATCGACCAAAATTCGGTTTTCGGATTGCTGCATGATTTTAAATTCTTTTGAGGTTTAGTCCAGTGCTTACTCCTGGTAACTTCTTTCTATTAAAAAATTAGCAGCTGCATATTTGCACTCCTTCCCCATCAGTTAGCACCTTAAACTATGAAAAATGACCAAATTTAGGTCTAAAAAATGCTATGTGGGAGTGAGTAAATTTTTATTATTTTTATTTTAAAATGTTACCAAGGACATAGTATACAATAAAAAAAAACGATATTGTGATTCGATTTTTTGTAAAGGTAGCATATTAAAACCTTTGCTGTTTTTAAACGAGGTTAAATCACAAACATTTTTTTTTACTTAATGCCTCTCTATTATCACATCAACATTTAAAATTATTAAAAAAAAAATTTACCCAGTCCCACATAACTTTTTTTAGTGCCATATTTGGTCTTTTTCCATAGCTGCCTGGTAGAGAAGGAGAGCAATTATGCGGTTCATATTTTTTTTGTAGAAACATATGTGTATTGTCAACTAAAAACTACTACTAATTTTAATCTTCCAAGAATTTAAAATACGATTCGATCTTGTTTAAATTTAACGTAATCAGTAACATTTTACAATCAATGCTGTTTCTAAACGAAGTGAAATCACAAAGAAAATTATTTTTATTATGAATCTCCACTAGCACAATAACATTTTAAAGTAATCAAAAAAAAAATTTACCCAGTCCCACAGAGCTTTTTTTGGACCTAAACTTGGTCATTTTATATAGTTTGGGGTAATTAATAGTAGAGAAGGAGTGCAAATATGCAGCTGATGATTTTTTAATAAAAAGAAGTGTCCATTGTCAACTTAAAATTACTACCAATTTTAATCTTACAAAATCGTAAAATCGGAAAATTCGATTTTTTGTCTAAGACAAGAAAAATTATGAAAATTCAGAAAATTGTTTTTTTTACTACCTTTACAATGAGTAAGGATTGTACCTACCAAATATAAAATAAATCAAATAATAGCAACTATGATTGGTCGATTTTACATGGAATGTCCCTTACATCTTTTTAGGCTATTTTAGCTATTGGATTAGCTGGAGCGTGCAGAACGGACGAGTTGTGCAACATGAGGATAAATGATCTTGATCCAACTAATGATATTATAATTATTAATATCCCCTTCACCAAGAATAGCAATTCACGAAAATTTGTTGTAACAGAACCATTATGGGTGCAAATTATTAAAAAGTATTTATCGAAAAGACCTCCTAATATGGACAAACTATTCATAGGATATAGAAGTGTGCGCCAAAATAAGGGGCACAATTCTATTAGCAAGGTGTCTAAAACAGTGGCAATGTTTTTGAAATTGGATAATATAAATGCCTATTCCGGACATTCTCTTTGGAGAACTTCAGCCACTTTTTTAGTTAATAATGGCGGGGATATTTTGACTCTTAAGCGTCACGGCGGCTGGAAGTCGTCCACCGTGGCTGAAGGTTATGTTGAGGAGTCCATCGAAGACAAGAAAAGAATTGCCAAAATGGTACAGAAGTCGGCGTCGTTCGAAATAGAATCACAGCCACAACTTTTTCCTATTCCTACAACTTCCCGCACTTCAGTCACGAACCCAAGTACAAGTACAGAGCTAAGGGACCTTTCTACGTTTCTATGCCCAAGTACGTCCACATCTTTAGAAAGAACTGAAGAAATAAACATTCCACTTCCAGTTGAAAACGTTGGAACTGCAACTTCCACATCTTTCGAAAGAACAGAAATAAACATTCCCGTTGGAACTGCATTTAACGACTCTATAACAATGACGTGCAATAATTGCAATATTAATTAAGTAAAATATGTTCTAGAAATATTTTATTTTGTCTACACTGTTGCATTGCGTTCTGTCACTTCACGACTCAACTCAAGAGTGTCTAGCGCCCGCCCGTTCGGCGTTACCTATATTTCCTTTAGTATGTAAATAAACGTTTGTTGTTTAAAAATAATGTTTTATTAAATAAATGTGGTGCCTTTAAAATTCCTTACCTTTTTTTATATTGTAGGTTTACCTAAGTGTAAATACCTCATTATAACTTTCCTCCAAAAACTACCAAACATTAGGCGGTTGTTTAAAAAAACTTTGATACCGCACACAGTGACGGAAGCTAGTTGCAAACCTGAACCTAACCTATTTGCTTAACGTTATTTTTTGTTCTTTTCGTTTATTTTCTTTTTAAAAGAAGTGTAAAGTGCTACTGTCGGGACAAAACAACACATCATTTTCCTAAAATTTATCCAAATCAATGAAATGAACGTGATTTGTGTGTGTTTCTGTGACTTCGCAACATAACCTCAACCTAAGTTTATAATTTCTATCGATTTGTTTTCTTTGCTGTACACACAAGAGTTAAAATGAAAGAAAATGGAATTTTTAAGGTATAAGACTTAATTAAATTTATGTAAAAAACATCCACTAAGTTTCTACTTTTAAGTTTTAAGGCAGTTACTCATCAGCTGTTCATTATTGTATGTACAGTGTACATAGTAATGGAAATTATTATTGAGAAATGTGATTTCTCTGGTATAAAATCGGTCAAAAATTGCCTCTTCTATGGGTAGTAGTGAAAAAAAATATTTATTAACGGGGAAATACCCCTTGAGCCATGTATATAAACAATTTATAATAAACATAAAATGGGTGTATTTGAACTGCGCACAGCCGCTGAAAAACACTTATAACTGCGCCCAAAGTTGAGTTTGAGGAGCGCACATTTTAATCCTTCTACCTGGAAGTCCCAAATTGTATTTTCGAGAAATACTAGAAATTAGTCTAATTACCTGCCTAATCCTTTTACCTTAGGGGCTTGTACTTTTAGAGAACTGAGCGCGTTTTGGTGGACGGCTTTTCTAACACAAATGGATACATTAACAACATTAAGGACCCTGTCGTTGTTTCATATACACATAATATTGGACACGATTTTATTTTAATACATGATAGCGCCCGTCCCAATCCCGCCATGTCGATTCGCGACTATCGAAATAAAGAGAATATTGTAGTTATGAATTGGTCAGCTCAGTCACCAGATTTAAATAAGATAAAACCTGCTCAAAGGAAGCCTTACTTAACAAATTAAACCATTTGGGGAAAGTGAGCTGCTTTTTTAGTGCGTTTTAGAGCAGTGGAGCATATTGAACCAAGAAATGATTGACAACCGTATTCTAAGCATGCGAAGAAGATGTTAAGCCGTAATTACCAGCAGGGACATACTAACTACTGAAAGATCGCATTACATTTTTGCTTGTTCACAACTGTTGTTTAAATTTTTTTTTTAATTTAGCTAAATTTCAAGCGATGTTATCCCTGTTTATTTTTTCTTTATTAATTTAGTGGTTGGTAATTATTCAGAGGCATTGCAAGAATTTACTGCAATGGTAAAAACAACTAAACTTCAAATCACCATCAAAAAATTTGAGAAAAAGGTGTTGTCTCCTAGATTATTTTGATGTGTGTATTACTAGGTGTTGTTCTCGGTGTTGTTATGTTAAAAATGGATCAACACAGTCAGAAAGCATTTTAGTTTAAAATTATTTGATCTTCATACAAAATAAAAGTATCAAATATTTTTACTGAGTGCTGTACCTATATCTAAACATCTTAAATTAAAGGATTATCCTTTTCTTAATGAGGGTAACTGGATTAACTCTCCATAACAAAAGTGTGCGCAGCTCAAACTTACTTGGTATACCTAAAGGGTTGTCTGTGCGCTGCTCCCATATACCCCATAAAATAGATAGAAAACAGGTAACATATAAATAAAATTTAAAAAACATACAAAAGATTAAAAAAGACAAGTTCATTCATAAAAATTATTAAATAAAATAAGAAAAATAAAAAAGTTAATCACCCGAGGCATGTTTAGGATCTTACATCGCTTAGCTTCCAGAGATTTTGAAAGTGCAATTAGGACACCACCTCCTCGTGTTTTTCCGGTGATCTCCTGTGAACGACTATTGCGAAAGATAACATAGTTGTCTAGGCCTACTTCATTATTGGCGATATCAGCGTGTAGCCAAGTTTCGATGAAGAACAAAATGTCATAGCCACAAAACAATGATGTTTTAATTTTGTTCTAAGACCTCGGACGTTTTGAAACGCGCTTAGTTTACTACCGCGGCTGCGGTTCTGGGATTTAATAAAAAAAAGGGACCCAGCGCGAGGTTTACGAGGAACAAGCGAGCGGTCAGTGAATTTGGCGAATAGCTACCCTGGGTAGCTATTCGCTAAATTCACTTCACGTTTCTTGGTGTTAGATTGTGACGATGTGCATTTATAAAAAGAAAGGCCTGGCCGCTTGGACAGTGATCACATGATCAATGAAGTCAAGCAACATCTGGCTAGTACTTGGAACCCAAGTACTAGTCGAAAGGCTCGAAACCTCGTGGTTCGGAACCAACGTTAAGCTATAGGTCCCCCTTGTTCTTAATCTGGACAGCCTCAGGCTTTGTAGTAGCCTGGCTACTTGAACATATTATTATCAGATGATTTTAAATTAATCCTGAATAAGCAGTAAAAATCATTAGAGACCAAGGGCTTGCATACGAAGTTATCCACCCCCAATGATTTATAGAAAGTCCGAAACCATTTCAGTGGAGGTATTAGGTACAACTTGGCCAACGTAGATTGCTTCTCGAGATTCAGCGCCAGCTAGCGAGGATGTTGCGGTGTCAATAGGTGCCGTGCCAATCAACACAGGCGGGGCCAATGCAGTGTTGTTGTTTGGAACAGCTAAGCTAAAGGAATTCCCACCGGCTGTTGAACTCGTGTTATCATTATGAGTCACCACAGCTGCAGCGAAGGATTTGGATTCGGATGAAACCCTGTTGCTATGCGGTTTTGGCGCCATCAACGAACTTAATTTAGCATTGAGATCATCGATAACAACAGATTGACTAGCAATAACTGCACTTTTGCTAGTAATTAGCGCCTTACACTCAGCAACTTCCTGTTTTAACGATTGCACAAAAGTTAGAAGATCGCAGTCCACAGAAAAAAACTGCTTTAAGCAATTTCCCACAATCTCACTAATTGCAATCTTGCTAGGCGACGTGCTATCATAGGTGATAGTTTCCTAACCATCAAAAGAAGGGGAATTATTTTGCACTTGTTCGGAACTCATATCGACTATTTACACTGAACTTAAACAGCAATAAACAATAAAACAAAACTAAACAAGCAGTACTCGATAAACGAAAAATTCGCGACCTGATCTTATAAACAAGAGATGGGATATAATTAAACAAAATACTCCAATACGAATACCTAAGCAAGAATTCTTGGATATCGTTCAATTTTGTTTTAAAAACAGTTATTTTAATTTCAATGGTAATTTTTATAAACAAATCTACAGGTTAGGTATGGGAAACTGTATGTCCCCTATTTGTTCCGATATTATTATGTCACAATTACAAGAAGAATGCATATCCAAACGTCCCTTTAAATTGGCGTTCTTTAAAAGATATGTCAGTGCATAAGCGTTCTTGGATGTAGTTTTAGTTCAACAACAAGGTGGAAAAATGTTATTTGATTGGTATCACAAGCCTGCTTTCTCCAAACCTAACATCAATTTTAACTCTTCTCATTCATCCCAGCAAAAAATCATCATTATCAAAAATCTAACACACATGGCACTTATCTAGTCCGGACTTTTGACAACATAATGTGGAATCTAAGAATTCCATATGTTCCTAAATTGTCTGAAAAAATTAGCATAACTTTAACTAATGAACATGTAAAAGTAGCGTTTAAAAATAAAAACACACTAAAAAAACACTTTTTTACAAAACTGAAAACCAAAATCCCTAGAGAACTAGAATCCAATATAATTTACAAAAATACAAAATTATTTCATGCAACAAAGTGTACATTGGCAGAGTGGTAGATATTTGCAAACAAGGATCAAGGAACACGTTAGGAATTGTAATGAAAAAAATAGGACGAAAAATACTTGTACAGCTTTGACAAGCCATCACTTTGAAACTGCGTGTAATTTTGATTTTAACAACACTAAAATAATAGGAAAACATAAATTTTTAGGAAAAAGGCTTTTAGGGGAAATGATAAAGATAAAAAAGCATTCTATTCTATTTCTATTTCTATTTCTATTTCTATTTCTATTTCTATTTCTATTTCTATTTCTATTTCTATTTCTATTTCTATTTCTATTTCTATTTCTATTTCTATTTCTATTTCTATTTCTATTTCTATTTCTATTTCTATTTCTATTTCTATTTCTATTTCTATTTCTATTTCTATTTCTATTTCTATTTCTATTTCTATTTCTATTTCTATTTCTATTTCTATTTCTATTTCTATTTCTATTTCTATTTCTATTTCTATTTCTATTTCTATTTCTATTTCTATTTCTATTTCTATTTCTATTTCTATTTCTATTTCTATTTCTATTTCTATTTCTATTTCTATTTCTATTTCTATTTCTATTTCTATTTCTATTTCTATTTCTATTTCTATTTCTATTTCTATTTCTATTTCTATTTCTATTTCTATTTCTATTTCTATTTCTATTTCTATTTCTATTTCTATTTCTATTTCTATTTCTATTTCTATTTCTATTTCTATTTCTATTTCTATTTCTATTTCTATTTCTATTTCTATTTCTATTTCTATTTCTATTTCTATTTCTATTTCTATTTCTATTTCTATTTCTATTTCTATTTCTATTTCTATTTCTATTTCTATTTCTATTTCTATTTCTATTTCTATTTCTATTTCTATTTCTATTTCTATTTCTATTTCTATTTCTATTTCTATTTCTATTTCTATTTCTATTTCTATTTCTATTTCTATTTCTATTTCTATTTCTATTTCTATTTCTATTTCTATTTCTATTTCTATTTCTATTTCTATTTCTATTTCTATTTCTATTTCTATTTCTATTTCTATTTCTATTTCTATTTCTATTTCTATTTCTATTTCTATTTCTATTTCTATTTCTATTTCTATTTCTATTTCTATTTCTATTTCTATTTCTATTTCTATTTCTATTTCTATTTCTATTTCTATTTCTATTTCTATTTCTATTTCTATTTCTATTTCTATTTCTATTTCTATTTCTATTTCTATTTCTATTTCTATTTCTATTTCTATTTCTATTTCTATTTCTATTTCTATTTCTATTTCTATTTCTATTTCTATTTCTATTTCTATTTCTATTTCTATTTCTATTTCTATTTCTATTTCTATTTCTATTTCTATTTCTATTTCTATTTCTATTTCTATTTCTATTTCTATTTCTATTTCTATTTCTATTTCTATTTCTATTTCTATTTCTATTTCTATTTCTATTTCTATTTCTATTTCTATTTCTATTTCTATTTCTATTTCTATTTCTATTTCTATTTCTATTTCTATTTCTATTTCTATTTCTATTTCTATTTCTATTTCTATTTCTATTTCTATTTCTATTTCTATTTCTATTTCTATTTCTATTTCTATTTCTATTTCTATTTCTATTTCTATTTCTATTTCTATTTCTATTTCTATTTCTATTTCTATTTCTATTTCTATTTCTATTTCTATTTCTATTTCTATTTCTATTTCTATTTCTATTTCTATTTCTATTTCTATTTCTATTTCTATTTCTATTTCTATTTCTATTTCTATTTCTATTTCTATTTCTATTTCTATTTCTATTTCTATTTCTATTTCTATTTCTATTTCTATTTCTATTTCTATTTCTATTTCTATTTCTATTTCTATTTCTATTTCTATTTCTATTTCTATTTCTATTTCTATTTCTATTTCTATTTCTATTTCTATTTCTATTTCTATTTCTATTTCTATTTCTATTTCTATTTCTATTTCTATTTCTATTTCTATTTCTATTTCTATTTCTATTTCTATTTCTATTTCTATTTCTATTTCTATTTCTATTTCTATTTCTATTTCTATTTCTATTTCTATTTCTATTTCTATTTCTATTTCTATTTCTATTTCTATTTCTATTTCTATTTCTATTTCTATTTCTATTTCTATTTCTATTTCTATTTCTATTTCTATTTCTATTTCTATTTCTATTTCTATTTCTATTTCTATTTCTATTTCTATTTCTATTTCTATTTCTATTTCTATTTCTATTTCTATTTCTATTTCTATTTCTATTTCTATTTCTATTTCTATTTCTATTTCTATTTCTATTTCTATTTCTATTTCTATTTCTATTTCTATTTCTATTTCTATTTCTATTTCTATTTCTATTTCTATTTCTATTTCTATTTCTATTTCTATTTCTATTTCTATTTCTATTTCTATTTCTATTTCTATTTCTATTTCTATTTCTATTTCTATTTCTATTTCTATTTCTATTTCTATTTCTATTTCTATTTCTATTTCTATTTCTATTTCTATTTCTATTTCTATTTCTATTTCTATTTCTATTTCTATTTCTATTTCTATTTCTATTTCTATTTCTATTTCTATTTCTATTTCTATTTCTATTTCTATTTCTATTTCTATTTCTATTTCTATTTCTATTTCTATTTCTATTTCTATTTCTATTTCTATTTCTATTTCTATTTCTATTTCTATTTCTATTTCTATTTCTATTTCTATTTCTATTTCTATTTCTATTTCTATTTCTATTTCTATTTCTATTTCTATTTCTATTTCTATTTCTATTTCTATTTCTATTTCTATTTCTATTTCTATTTCTATTTCTATTTCTATTTCTATTTCTATTTCTATTTCTATTTCTATTTCTATTTCTATTTCTATTTCTATTTCTATTTCTATTTCTATTTCTATTTCTATTTCTATTTCTATTTCTATTTCTATTTCTATTTCTATTTCTATTTCTATTTCTATTTCTATTTCTATTTCTATTTCTATTTCTATTTCTATTTCTATTTCTATTTCTATTTCTATTTCTATTTCTATTTCTATTTCTATTTCTATTTCTATTTCTATTTCTATTTCTATTTCTATTTCTATTTCTATTTCTATTTCTATTTCTATTTCTATTTCTATTTCTATTTCTATTTCTATTTCTATTTCTATTTCTATTTCTATTTCTATTTCTATTTCTATTTCTATTTCTATTTCTATTTCTATTTCTATTTCTATTTCTATTTCTATTTCTATTTCTATTTCTATTTCTATTTCTATTTCTATTTCTATTTCTATTTCTATTTCTATTTCTATTTCTATTTCTATTTCTATTTCTATTTCTATTTCTATTTCTATTTCTATTTCTATTTCTATTTCTATTTCTATTTCTATTTCTATTTCTATTTCTATTTCTATTTCTATTTCTATTTCTATTTCTATTTCTATTTCTATTTCTATTTCTATTTCTATTTCTATTTCTATTTCTATTTCTATTTCTATTTCTATTTCTATTTCTATTTCTATTTCTATTTCTATTTCTATTTCTATTTCTATTTCTATTTCTATTTCTATTTCTATTTCTATTTCTATTTCTATTTCTATTTCTATTTCTATTTCTATTTCTATTTCTATTTCTATTTCTATTTCTATTTCTATTTCTATTTCTATTTCTATTTCTATTTCTATTTCTATTTCTATTTCTATTTCTATTTCTATTTCTATTTCTATTTCTATTTCTATTTCTATTTCTATTTCTATTTCTATTTCTATTTCTATTTCTATTTCTATTTCTATTTCTATTTCTATTTCTATTTCTATTTCTATTTCTATTTCTATTTCTATTTCTATTTCTATTTCTATTTCTATTTCTATTTCTATTTCTATTTCT
This sequence comes from Cartodere bifasciata, assembly GCA_963920755.1. Taxonomy (NCBI): domain Eukaryota; kingdom Metazoa; phylum Arthropoda; class Insecta; order Coleoptera; family Latridiidae; genus Cartodere; species Cartodere bifasciata. Next base: position 9,646,020 of record OY987195.1, read on the forward strand.
ATTTCTATTTCTATTTCTATTTCTATTTCTATTTCTATTTCTATTTCTATTTCTATTTCTATTTCTATTTCTATTTCTATTTCTATTTCTATTTCTATTTCTATTTCTATTTCTATTTCTATTTCTATTTCTATTTCTATTTCTATTTCTATTTCTATTTCTATTTCTATTTCTATTTCTATTTCTATTTCTATTTCTATTTCTATTTCTATTTCTATTTCTATTTCTATTTCTATTTCTATTTCTATTTCTATTTCTATTTCTATTTCTATTTCTATTTCTATTTCTATTTCTATTTCTATTTCTATTTCTATTTCTATTTCTATTTCTATTTCTATTTCTATTTCTATTTCTATTTCTATTTCTATTTCTATTTCTATTTCTATTTCTATTTCTATTTCTATTTCTATTTCTATTTCTATTTCTATTTCTATTTCTATTTCTATTTCTATTTCTATTTCTATTTCTATTTCTATTTCTATTTCTATTTCTATTTCTATTTCTATTTCTATTTCTATTTCTATTTCTATTTCTATTTCTATTTCTATTTCTATTTCTATTTCTATTTCTATTTCTATTTCTATTTCTATTTCTATTTCTATTTCTATTTCTATTTCTATTTCTATTTCTATTTCTATTTCTATTTCTATTTCTATTTCTATTTCTATTTCTATTTCTATTTCTATTTCTATTTCTATTTCTATTTCTATTTCTATTTCTATTTCTATTTCTATTTCTATTTCTATTTCTATTCTATATATTCGTATGATTATTAATAAATATTACAAGTTATAGTAGGTATAAGGGTTGGTATGTGACAAATATGAACATTCAAGAATATAATAAAGTTGTAAATAATATAAAAAAGTACAAATAATGTTCTTTTTTGGATGCCCATGGACAATGTTCATATACTGATAAAGCATCTGCTTCGGGGGGAGGGGCCAGAGGAAAAACCATGGGAAAAATAACTCTAAGACTATGGTTTCAAATTCATAAATGATGTTCTGTGCACTCAAAAGTTCGTAAAAGTCACCTTCCTGAATGTCAGTTATTTTCGAAATTTCAACAAAATATCTAAAAATACGGGGTAATACATCAATAACTATGATTAAAAATATGTAGGATAATGTTTGTGATTCATAGAAGTGGCACTGTGTGCAAGAAATAATAAAAATAAGGTAAAATAGTACTTTTGGGGTTTTTCTTTGTACATTTAAATCTTTGAACGAGCACATCTATATTAGGGAAAAACGTAAGTAGCAATTTTAATCATTTACAAGCTTAAGAGCTCCCTATTTAGTCCCTATACCATCTCTCATGCAAGCGAGGTGCGGTGGCGAATAACGACGAAGGACGGTTTATCAAGCGAAAATTAGAAGCCTTAAGGGTGGCCCAAATAAGTTACATTATTTGTTCACTTAAATCGCAGTAATTCGGACAAATATGAATATTTTTTAACGGGATTTTTTTTGTAATAATCTTTAGACCTTCTTTTATGGTACAGAATGATTACAAATTATTAAAGGTTCTTCAATACTTCAAAATATATTTGCAAACTTTTGAAATAAAAAATGAAACTAATATCTATAACTTTTTTTGTACTTATTTTGCATGCGGAATAACATAATTACAAATTTTATTATTTTATTAGTTAATTAAAAATATTTCCCAACGAATTAAGAGTCTTTTAGACTTCCAATAATTTTAATGAACTATCCTAATTCCTATTATTGTTAGGACAAGATGTTTAAAAAAAATTTTGATATATGTAAGACAATATTTTTGGGAACCTCGATCAACATTTTGCACTCCTAAGTGGTGAGCTTTCACCCCTATTCCCTAAAAGGGAGCGCTTTTGGTAAAATATTGATTACTATCATACTATCTCGTCGCACGCAAATCAAAACACTGTAAGTGACCTTATGGGTTTTTCGTTCTTTTGGTTTTCTTAAAAGAAAATAATGTTCTTCATAATAAAAAAAATTAAAATTTTAGTATTTATAATTTTTTTTGTTAGAAAAACCCAAATGAAAAATAATTGTAACTGAATAAGCCCTCAGTTCGACAGTAAAAACATTGTATAATCCCCTAATTTACGTAAAATTTGGTTGTAAAACATGGTATGATACGTTACAATAAAACTTTCTGTGTTTTTAGTTCATTTCTCTAAAGGAAATGTACTATTGTAATTGCAATTTCTGAAAAATGATGTTTTTTTGCAACAATTACGTACCAAAATTGTAAATACGTAAAAATAAGGAAGATTCAGTTTTTTTTTGTATAATTGGAGTACTAAATTTGAAGAACATTTAACTTTTGATTATAGAAATAAATTATCGTTTCAAAACTGCAAACCAATACCAAGAAGTTTGTCGAATTTTCAAACGCCGTTTTCTCGAAACTATCATTTGTTGGTTACAATGTTTTGATTTACGTGCGACGAGTTACAAATGATACCAGTTATCTTCGATAAAAATTTTCGACTAATATTTAAAAATTATTTATTTGAAGCGACTTTTTATAATAATGGTTTAAATTCCGAAATAAAAGATCTGTTTTTAAGGTAATTCTAAGATAGTTTAGATACTTAAGGTATCTTACAATTTTTTTCTATGAAATAATTTCAACTTTATTTATTGTGAGTTTCCCTACGATATTCAAATTTTCGCTCAAAAAAATGGTAACGATGTCATACAATGATTTTATCCTATAAACAATTACGAACCAAAATTGTAAATACGTAAAAATAAAAAAGATTCAGTTTTTTAGTATAATGGAGTACTAAATTTGAATTGATTTAATTTTTGATTATAAAATTAAATTATCGTTTCAAAACTCCAAACCAATGCCAAGATAAGACTCTTTAAAGTTTGTCAAATTTTCAAACGCCATTTTCTCGAAACTATCATTTGTTGGTTACAATGTTTCGATTTGCGTGCGACGACTATTTCTATTGGTCATATATTTTATATTTTTTTGGTATTTTGTAGTTAAATATATAGACCTTTTAACTATCATAAAAAAATGAATGTTAAAATACCGTTCAAAATTATGGCTGCAAATTTGTTTTTGGCAAATTACTCACTTTTTGTTTACCTAAGTAATTAAAAATTTCTTCGAATAACTTTTGAAGACCTAGATATTTTTTACAATAAAGTGTAAATATTTTTTTTGTTAGCCCAAGAAAACCAAAAATATGGAGCTCCAAAGTTAAAAAAAAACATCTTTTATAAGTGATCTGGTAAAAATTCGTTGTTTGTACATTTAAACTTTCAGCTAAAAAAAACAGAAAAAGAAATATATAAATGCCAGATTTTAGTTCATTTCTCTAAAGGAAATGTACTATTGTAATTGCAATTTCTGAAAATCGATGTTTTTTTTGCAACTGTGCCTAAACGAAGCAAGATACGTAAATGTTAAGGTTAAGGTGTTGAAAAGATGCTACAAAAAATTACCGATCTTTTAATACTACAATCATCTCGATCGGACCATCCACTGGGTTGTTATTTAAAAATATCACTTTGGTGTATGTTAGGATGGATGGATGGATGGATGGATGTACGGAGCACAAAATCATGGAAATTTAACATAATCAGCCATACCAATACAGTTTTTGTTTGTTTCAACTTGTTTTAGCACACAAAATGAAAATAAATTATTTTTTGGCAAAATTTCAAACTCCTTTCAAACTTTTTTCATTTTCCTTCAAACTTCTTTCAAACTTTTTATCAACTGTCGGAAGTTGTCAAACTTTTTTGTCCACCATTTTTTTTAACCTTTGAGGCCTTATAGTTAAGATGGTAGTGCCTCAGTACTAACTGATGGGGTCACATATTCTATGCTGTTATTTGACAATGCTTGTCGTTTACTTTCCCTAAAAAAGAATAAATACTTTGTAAAGAACAATAACAAAAACAAATCACACAAATCAAAAAATAAACCCAAATATAATAGAACGCTAACTAAGAACACGTGCAAAAAATCAGCTGTTAGATGTATACAGGGTGTTTCCGAAAATCGTTAATTTAACCCGAGATTCCTTACCCAAAAATAGTTCGATTAAGCCCCATTTATCTGTATCCAAAAGTGCACCGTTTTCGAGATACAGGCTATTTTCTAAAACCAAAATTTTTATGTTTTTTTTTTCATTATTATTAAATGAAACAACATAGAAAAGCAACATTTTGTATAATTGTCTTACTTTTTATGATCGACTCAATGGTCGTAAAGAGAAACCCATAGATTTATTCCATAACCTCAAAATGGGACACCTGCTCCCCCTCTTGGGGCATACCTTATTTTGTATTTGAAAAAAAAACATGTCATTGTCTTGCGCATATGTCTTACTTTTTTACTACAATTTCAAGAATTTCTCCTGATTTTTGAAATATACATTGATGGCGGACGGCAGCCCTCGTTTGGGGGATCATCATGGGTTACAAGAAGATATTGGAATCCAAAATGGTCGTCACTTGGATGGCCGGACTAGGTCCTTTAGTCCCACTAAGGGACTTCAGGATCTCTCCCGGTCTCGCGTATGTTTTAGGGAAATTGGGCCAAATATCAACATTCTGCAACTCAACATTTCAAAGGATAAATGCGAATATCTCTCCAAAATTGCAAAGAAAAATGAAGTAGACGTCATTGTCCTGCAAGAAACACATACTGCCGATGATCAACAACTTAAGGCAAGAGGGGATATTTCAGGATGTACTCTTTTGGAAAGCATCAATAGTCCAGTTCATGGTTTGGCCACATATATTAAAAATAGCATCACCGATTTTGGAAATGTACAAAAAGAAATAGTAAATGACATTTATGTCATTACTGTGAAAGTACAAAACACGAATATTGTAAACTTGTACAAACCACCAAGTATAGAATGGCCGGAGAATATTGCTTGTAATCTTCCACACCCAGCAGTTTATGTAGGCGACTTTAACTGCCACCATAACTTATGGGGATATGCGGATAATGATAGAAATGGTGTATCTTTGGCTACCTGGATCGAAATGAATAACTTACATTTAATTTTTGATGTCAAGGATAGAAAGAGTTTTCATTTTGCAAGATGGAGAAGAGATTATAATCCAGATCTGTGCATTGATATTAACTTTAATCATCTTGAGGAAATGAATTTCACGCATTCCAGTCGCAGTAGTTGGGCATTGCTTCGAAAATTGGGAGCCGCAACAAATACTAAAAAAACGGTAAATAATGTGAACCCAAATTCAGTTTCAACTCGTTTGGTTAATCTATCAAATTCAGTTAAATTGAGTAAAGCGACCATTTTGCAAATGAAACGCTCATTAAAGAAAAAGAGACAAATTATGTTACCATCTGAAGATCTTTCCCGTCCGTTTGATATAGAAGAACTTAAAACAGCTTTAACTTTAACTTTAACGAAAAATCGAAAAGCAGCAGGTTTGATGGAATTTATCCCGAGTTTCTTAAACATCTTGGGAGTAAGGCATTACAATGGCTAACTTCATTTTATAATAATATCCTGATCTCTGGTAACATTCCTCCAGAGTTCAAAAAAGCCAAAGTTATTGCCATATTAAAACCTGGAAAACCGATTGGAGAAGCATCAAGTTATCGACCAATTTCTTTGCTGAGTGTGCTGTATAAAGTTTTAGAAAGATTACTATACCAAAGAAGACATGCAGCTAAAAGGGAATGGGATATGGTTCAATTTGAGTTGGAGAAATTCTCCTTACATATTGACTTACAGATGCTTCCACCTAACAGACTTAAATCAAGGAAGCCCATATGGCAAGAGGAGTTTATTCATCAGCCCTCTTCCATCACTGATATATGGAAAAATAAGTGGCAAGAAATTGATGATTTAACCAACAAAGAATTGATTGAAGATCCAACAAAGGTAGTTGCAGGGTTTGATCAGCCCAGAAAAGTTTGGAGTATGGTTAATCGCCTTAGAACGTGTCACGGACGTTGTAATGATATGCTTTATAAATGGAATGCATTACCTAGCCCGCTTTGTGAATGTGGTGCATTGCCAGAAACGATTAAACATATTGTAGAAGAATGTCCAAACACTAAATTTGAGGGTGGTTTTCAAGAAATACACCAATTAACTCCAGAAACTTTGAATTGGATATCAACCCTGAAACAGCTGTAACTTTTTCGCTGTGATTTATTGTACCACCACAATTTTGACAACACTGGTATGCCTGAGTTCTTTCCATGGTTTTTCTCGGCCGCGAAGTAAATGCTTTACCAGAAGAATAAAAATCGGCCATGGACGTGAAAAAATGAACATCACTTATACCTACCTTTTGGAAATTAAACATCTTCCATTTTATAATGTTCATTTGTACTTATTTTTGACATGAATTTATAATATCATACGAATATATATATATATATATATATTTGAATTTAAAAAAGAAAATTATTTTATCGGTAAGATACGTTTAATACAAAGAAAAAATTATACCACATTTTTTTTTTAAAAACTAACCCTTCTTCAAAATTATTCACATTTCGTAATTTTATGTAGCATTCTACTTTTTGAAATATTATTGCAATTTTTTTTTCTTGAAAACTTAAAACTATTATAAACTAGCGTAAACAAAAAAAATATTTAAATTTGCCCCACAATAGGACACTGGGCCCCCTTTTGGGGCACCGGATTTTAAATTATGACAATGATGTACTTTTTCTGTAATAAAATCTTCAAACGCCTAGTATTCTTTTGTTTACAAAATAAAAAGATATGTGAGCCCCAAAAAGGGGTCAGGTGCCCCAAAAAGTGGGCCCAGTGTCCTATTGTGGGGTCAATTCTAGTTTTTTTTTTGTTAACGCTAGTTTATAAGAGTCTTAAGTTTTCAAGAGAAAAAAATGTCAAAAAGATTTCAAAAAGCAGAATGCATATGAAATGTGAATAATTTTGAAAACGTGTTGATTTTTTCAAAAAATGTGGTATAATATTTTCTTCGTATTAAACGTATATTACCGATAAAATAATTTATTTTTTTAAAATTTAAATACACAAAAAGTTATGCCCCAAGAGGGGGCACAGGTGTTTCATTTTGAGGTTATGGAATAAATCTATGGGTTTTTCTTTACGACCATTGTGTCGATCATAAAAAGTAAGACAAATATACCAAATTTTGTTTTTCTATGTTGTTTCATTTAATAGTAATGTAAAAAAACATAAAAATTTTGGTTTTGGAAAACAGCCTGTATCTCGAAAACGGTGCACTTTTGGATACAGGTACTATCGTGGACATGGAATTTAAAACGATTTATTATCGGCCACCTTGGATTTTCTGAATTTTACTCTACTTTGAATGGGGTATTTTTATGTCAGTTTTCGAATGTTATTTTGACAACAAATGCGTCAAATGTATTTTATTAAAATAAATTATGTAAAAATAGTAAGAATATATTTCCATTTTTAAATAATTTTGTTATAGGATAACAATGAGGCTCTAATCTTCATAAAACATCAAAGAAATGTTTCTTGTTAATGTCCACTTCGCATAAAACTTGAGATGTTTAATCCACTATTTTGACCATATTTAAAATGCAAAAATTGATCGTTTGGCACATTTTGTTTTAGGTTCGTAGTTTAAGATAAATAACAGTTGTTGTTTTTAGCATAGTACACCCTACTTTAAACTGTTATTTTTGCTAAACTACGAATCCAAAACAAAATGTGCCAAACAAGCGGCACTTTAAAAGAAGTAAATATGATATTGTCAAAATTTTAGAACAATCGCGTTAATAATAACTCTAAAAACTGGGGCCTAAGTTGTACATGAATTTGCATAAGAGGAAGTGGGTAGTCGGGCTCTTAAAAAAACGATGGTAAATAAACGTATTATGGTTTGACATAGACCACGTAATGTATATAAACCAAAAAATGTATCCGTAGTCGAAAAAAAAAAAATCAAAAATAGCATAATGATTTTTGTTGTCAGAATTTCGATACAAAGAAATAACCGATTTAAATGAAACCATAATACGTTTGTAGCTCCATTTTTCTAGTTTTTAAAACTACGCTTAGTTTTAATATACGAATATACGATGGGGCCCTCATGTAGATGTGCTACTTAGTAGAATTCGGGAGCTCTACGGAGATGCCTTATACGAGCTTCTAGGAGCACAGATTCAAAGATTTGTGAATTTGAAACGCAAGTCTTAATATTAATAAACAGATTAAAATTCCAACCTAAGCACTGTACTGCTGACCTCAGTACTTACCAACAACCCGTACAATACTGTGATACCTTAATTTCCAATCTAGTCAATATTTTATTCATATCTTTTACAATTTTAATGTGCTGTGTGTATTTGTGTATTTATTATCGTATTTCGTTTTACTTTTTATTTTTACACTTAAATGTTTGAACAAAGAAAATCAACCCCAATTCTACTAACCTCTATGTTTTTACCGCCAAATTTTATTTTTATTGTATTGCTAGTCATATATAAAAAAAATCCCATTTAACTTTCATTATACTACGAAAGCGTAGAAGGCCCATGGTAGTTTTTTTCTTAATTGACAGATATATTTGTTTATTATATGTTAGACAGATATACAGGGTGTCCAAAAAATGGCGCATAAACGCGATGGTACGCTCTTGGGGCATCCTCAGGGATCCCTAGAAAATTGTCAAAAAAAATCCATCTGTTATATTCATCGAGAAAAATGCGAACAAAGTTGCAGAAATTCGGCAACACAGTCTAGGAAAATACTATCGTGGACATGGAATTTAGAACGATTTATTATCAGCCACCTTGGATTTTTTGAATTTTACTCTACTGTGAATGGCGTATTGTTATGTCAGTTTTCGAATGTTATTTTGACAACAAATGCGTCAAATGTACTATCGTGGACATGGAATTTAAAACGATTTATTATTAGCCACCTTGCATTTTTTGAATTTTACTCTACTGCGAATGGGGTATTTTTATGTCAGCTTTCGAATGTTATTTTGACAACAAATGCGTCAAATGTATTTTATTAAAATAAATTATGTAAAATGTGCTGCCGGCGAGAAAAATAGTAAGAATATATTTCCTTTTTTAAATAATTTTTATTTAGGATTAGAATAAGGCTCTAATCTTCGTAAAACATCAGAGAAATGTTTCTTGTTAATGTCCACTTCGCATAAAACTTGAGATGGTTAAGCCACTATTTTGACCATATTTACAATGCAAAAATTGATCGTTTTAAATTCCATGTCCACGATAGTATTTTATTAAAATAAATTATATAAAATGTGCTGCTGGCGAGAAAAATAGTAAGAATATATTTCCTTTTTTAAATAATTTGTTTTTAGGATAACAATAAGGCTCTAATTTTCGTAAAACATCAGAGAAATGTTTCTTGTTAATATCCACTTCGCATAAAACTTGAGATGTTTAAGCCACTATTTTGACCATTTTTACAATGCAAAAATTGATCGTTTTAAATTCCATGTCCACGATAGTACATATAAAAATCCAATCTATAAGTCTAAAAATCTCATTTATAAGTCTTGATCATACACTTTTGCACTAGATTTTAATGACGTTGTTGTCAGCTTCATTTCATGAAAATTTTGTAAAATTAAATTGATTATAAAAATGTAATTCGACCATTTAATAAATAAACAAATGGTTGAATGGTTTAAGATATACTGTAGCTTTGTATTAAACTATTTGTTTCGATAATATGTGCTGTTATATTCAAGATATAAGCATTTAAAGTTTCGCACTTTGGGGCCTCATATCTCCGAGTATAAGCACGACCTTTAACTACGATTTAACTCTTTAACAATTAACGCAAATACATAATTAAGCTCGTTTTAACCACCCAACCACACCCCTAGCTCATATACGTCTTCCTTCTTTCAATACACACCAAGAAGTTCCTTTACTTATTCTTAATATTTTCCTCACATACCCTAAACCTTTTTGTCGCTTACCCTCATAAAAATCAGTAACACCTAACATATAAATATGCATTTGTACAGTCTATTCATAATACCCAGAAATATTGAAACATAAATATTTCTAACACGAGGGTTTATAAGATAGATTTTTTCTAACAATTTTCTGGGGCTCCCTAGACTTGCCCCAACATCGTACCATCGCGTTTATGCGCCATTTTTTGGACACCCTGTATGTGTCTATTAAGTAAGTGACACATATAAGTAGGTGTCTCTTAGATAGATGTATGCGACTAATAGACAGATATACAGGGTGGTCCAAGCAAAAGTTTCCACCCCCATTATTTCCTGAAAGAATTTGTTCTGGAGGAACTGCCGCGACACGTCATTTTTTTTTTGGAGGGGGACATCTACTTAGGGTATTTTTTAATTTTTTTGTTCAACCCTCCAAGCGAATTGATTACCCCATTAAAAATTTCAAATGGCACTACGGGTCAAGTGGGGTCTTATTTGAAAGCTACAATTTTTTTCTTTTCAAAAATTAAAATATTTTCAAAATCGGGCGAAAGTTTTTCAAAATTTTTATTTTTTTGAATTTTAAATTAAATCATATTTTACGCATCTTAAGAAGAAAATGCTTAGACAGGTCGATTTTCTTTTGAAGAAGAACATCTAACAACATATTTCTTAAATTTTTTGTTCAGCCTTCTAAGCGGGGTAACAACCCCATCAATAATCTTTAATGGCCATTCTGGGTAAGTGGGGCCTTATTTAAAAGCTATAATTTTTCTCTTTTCAGCAAAGTAAAAATTTTTAAAATCAGACAAATATTTTTCGAAATTTTGTTGTTTTTTTTTTATTTTAAATCTAAAAGTAAATTTAAACACCTAAAAATTTTGATTTTTTAAGAAATTATTCTTGAAATAACATTTTTAATTTTTTTTAAGAATAATTTTTTAAAAAACCAAAATTTTAAGGCTTGTAAATTTACTTTTAAATTTAAAATTAAAAAAAACAACAAAATTTCGAAAAATATTTGTCCGATTTTAAATTTTTTTACTTTGTTGAAAAGAGAAAAATTGTAGCTTTCAAATAAGGCCCCACTTACCCAGAATGGCCATTAAAGATTATTGATGGGATTGTTACCCCGCTTCAAAAGAAAATCGACCTGTCTAAGCATTTTCTTCTTAAGAAGCGTAAAATATAATTAAATTTAAAAAAATAAAAATTTTGAAAAATTTTCGCCCGATTTTGAAAATTTTTTTTTTTTGAAAAGAAAAAAATTGTAGCTTTCAAATAAGACCCCACTTGACCCGTAGTGCCATTTGAAATTTTTAATGGGGTAATCACCCCGCTTGGAGGGTTGAACAAAAAAATTAAAAAATACCCTAATTAGATGTCCCCCTCCAAAAAAAAAAATTACGTGTCGCGGCAGTTCCTCCAGAACAAATTCTTTCAGGAAATAATGGGGGTGGAAACTTGTGCTTGGACCACCCTGTATGTGTGTGTCTATACGACACATGTATCTGTCTAATTGACACATGTATTTGTTTATTAGACAGATATACCAGGATCAACGCATGCGTGTATTGGAGCTATTCACCTTTTTCGCCGTTGGTCACCCTCGCGGTCGGTATACTTGGGAAACGTCAGATATGCGTCAGATTGACTCAAATCATTGTGATGATGGTGATCATTTAGTTTTTCTAGTAGAACGACCGCGATTGTGGCCAACGGCGGGAATGATCTATAGAAAGAATCTCTTGAAATCACTGGGGGATCTTAGGTTAGGTTAAGTGTTGCTGCTAAAAAGAAGGTACACCTTCCGGGTGAAGAAAGCGCACCTCAATGGAAAGAGTGAAAAAACAAATATACTGTTCTTTTATTAATATACCGCATTAGTAGTGAAGTCACTGATGCTAGATTTCGTAGTTTTGATAAGTACATGACAAAAACAAATTGTCAAAACATCAAAGCCATGGCAACGACGGTGTTTGTCTTAGTTAGATTCAGTGACGTCACATTAATGCGGTGTAATAAGATACGAGCGTCTTTGCCAATACCTACAAGTGTTTATACAGTGCGAGGCAAAAAAACTGCTTTTTTACCCCTTTTTCGGGGTGATTTTTAAGTTTTATTTTCTTTTAGCCCCTTATAGTATTTGCTACAATTTGGGATTATCATCCTTTTTTTGTTGATGTTAAAGTGATTATTTCCTTCCAGTCATCTCCTGCTATCTGAGCTCGCATTTCCTGCGATTTAGCCTGATAACACCACGTTGCTATGACTCCGTTGTGTTATCGCAGCGATAACACAACGTTGCTATGACTCCGTTGTGTTATCGCAGCGATAACACAACGTTGCTATGACTACGTGGTGTTATCACTTAGGCATGGCTAAGCGTTCTTTTCTTCAAAACACTTAACTATGTCTCCCACTACAGGACTACCTCTGGTATTCCTTATCCCAAATAACTATGTGTTGAATCTGCTATATCAACCTAAATTTTGGATAATGTTTTGGGGGAGTTGTAACTTAATAAGTTTTATGATCACAGTATGATCTGTGCAATAAGCAGACTTGATGTTACAAGTTGACATTCGTGACATAACTTGCACTACCTTTTGATGTCTTGAAAGGTTCTTAAAAAAAAGTTTAAAAATGATTGCAAAGTTGCGTTTTGTTCGGTACACGTGTTTTGCAAAAAATATAGCCATTATGTAGAAAACTATGTATTTAATACCTGAAGACGAAAAAATTTGCGTTGAAAATGTTATTGTAACGCTACTGAAATGGGCACATTTTGCAGAAATTTGGAATGTTTCTTATCATAATTAAAAAAAACTGTAAGTAAGTTAAATTCTGTCAGGAAATAATCTTTCTAATACCACTCATGAATCGAGTATTGCACGGTAATACTAATTTTTAATTTACTCAAACTTCGTTGCGTGAAGCAATTTTGTACTCGTCAAATTGACATTGACAAAAAAACTCGTGCAAGGGCTGCTTCGCAGCCTAGGCACTCGTTTTTTTGTCATGGCAATTTGACTCGTAAAAATTGCTACGCAACGAAGTTTTCGTATAAAATTTAGTATTACCGGCAATCCTCTCATCATTCGTGGTATTACATTTGATAAAATGTTATATATGTATTTTCAAAAAAGTCAAATTTACATTACACCAAGTATAATAACATAAAGAAATCTTTCATTTAACATCAACTAGACCTTGCTACAAGTTAATGGGCAAATTGGGGAGCAATTTGAAAATTTTCAAAAAATTGACGAAATTTTTTTTTATGACGAAACTATAAAATATTTTTGGATAATATGATTGTATCTATTATTAAACACTTTTATTTTATATTTCATTTAATTTGAATAAGATTTCGACACAATATAGCAGTTTTAACTTTTTAGAAAAAACAGGTATCTTTGTTTAAATTTTGGGAGGGGGGGTAAACGAAATGCTACGAAATTTGGCAAAAAGGTTCCTTTAACATCAACAAAAAAAAGGATGTTAATCCCAAATTGTAGCAAATACTCTAAGGGGCTAAAAGAAAATAAAACTTAAAAATCAGCCCGAAAAAGGGGTAAAAAAACCGTTTTTTCGCTAAAAAAAGATGGTTCTCCCCAATATTTTTTGTAGACATATTAGGATGTTGTTATACTTGCTAATACGAACATTTTGAGACGGGTTTCAATACTCGGTAACAAAATAACACTTTTTAATATAACTTGATTCCACTAAAATTTTTCAAAATAACCTACCAAAATTATTTTTTTTCAAAAAAGCGAAGTAAAAATGGTTAAAAAATATAATTAATTAAAAAAAAATTATTTAGAAGCAAGGTTTTGTTTTTTTGTACTTTATCTTGGGGCACAGGGTATATCACATTTTAACAAAAAAAATATTTAAATTTTTTTTAAGTAAATATAAACATGCACCCTTACTTAATAGGGTCGTGAATCAAATTTGGGAAAAATTATATTTTAAAAGAGGGAAAAATTTTTAATGATTTTATTTTTAAAATATCTTTTGTGTTTTTTGAGAAAAAAATTAATAAAGATTTGGTCTAAATTAAAATTACCGAAAAAGCCCGAGATGTTTGTGACGTCACAAACACCCGGCCGAAGCTACCCGAGCGGACCATAACAGCGTCATAACGTTAATGAAGCCACGCATTTTTCTACTGTCACAAATTTAGGGTTATGTAAATTGTTAATTTTTTATTTTTATTATAAAATTTTAATTAACAAAGCGAAATGCAACAAAAATGATTATTGCCTTGTGGCAAACTGTGAATCCTGGAAGTAGTATAATGGTTATCAAAAAATAATCCCACACGAAAAAGATTTCTTAAATGTTTTGCCTGTAAAGAAGTGCGATTATGTCGATGGGCCTGACCAAAAGCAATTATTATATTAACTAGCTGAGTTGAGGCCGGTAGATCCGACTCTTGAGTTCATTTCTTACGTTCAAATTCATTTTTTTGTTAGAATTATAGCGTTTCCTGATGAATTTAGGGTTGCCAGGTGTCCGGTTTTCACCCGGACAGTCCGGGTTTAAAGGTTTCTGTCCGGTGTCCGGTTCGGGGGAGCAATATTTGGGTTAATGTCCGGTTTTTAAGTCTATTTTTGTTAATTTTAATTTTCAGTGTAAGTTTTTTGGTAAGTATATGATATTTTTTGTAGTTTCCACTCACACTTATAAGAATTTGGTGCGAATTGGAACGCTACCTTTTAAATTATGGAACATGTCCCAAATTCTCAATAGTAGGCATGCGCAGTAGGTACAACAATGAGCGTCAGGAGCGCATGGCGCATGCATACGGTACACATGCGCATAGAAAATGGTGGATGTGATTGTGAATACTTCCAAGTAATATTGTTTTTTTGTGTAAGTGGGTTGTTTTTTTACGTTATAACTATTATTTTGTTTTTTTTTTTATTGTTATTGTTATCGTTATTGTTTTCCATTAAAAATGGAAAATAAAAATATTGCGTCTTCTTCGTCTGGCAGGTAAAAAATCAAGAATCTAGTTAAATATTTTTGGTAATTAATCGATAATTTAGAGCCGGGTCAAACTATTTGTTTTTGTTTCAGATTCCGAATTGGATTCTACAGAAACTAATACAATTCAAGACACACCGTCAAAAAAAAAGCAACGCAGATTGTGCAGTTTTAATGCAAAATGGTCCACAATATATGACTGGATTCTCAAAGTTGATAACTACACGGCTAAGTGCAAGTCGTGTAGTATTAAATTTTCTGTCAAATACGACAGAGAAAAAGCGGTCAAGAGTCACATGAACTCAAAAAACCACCTAGAAAAACAAAAGAGGACCCAGCAGAACACCTTGCTCTAAACTTTTTTGACAAAAAAAAATACCGAAGAACACTTTCAAGTTGCGGCAATAGAAGTGGCCTCCGGTTACCACGCAACTGTGCATAGCCACAGCTATAATAGCTCCGATTGCGGCATGAAATTATTACCAGCACTATTTACGGATTCTACCTTGGCCCAAAAAATTAATTGCGGAAGGACCAAAGCGGAAGCAATTTGTAAAAATGTTCTCCTTCCAGAATGTTTAAAAAATGTTGTCGATGATTTGAATAATTTTAAGTTCAAAGACAAATCTGCGCCGCTTATGTACTTAAAATGTGTTTTTTTTGTTTTTTTTTTTAAATATATGTTCACTTTATAAAACTTATCTTGTCTTTATATCACACTAATAGCTATTACTTTAAAATATTGTAGTACACTATTTCTAACTTTTTAACTACATTTTACTAAAAAAAAAACAAGGAGCCCAATACTAACAATAATAAAAACGTACTTATGCTCGTAGAAGAATATTTTTCGCTAGGGGCCAGCCACCTAAAATTATTTTTACACCATAATTTGTGGTGTACAAATTGTTCAAAGTGATTTACCCCTCATCACTTGTACACCACAAATTCGAATAATTTTGACCTTTCAAACAATATGACCTTGACATGACCTTGAATTCCTGTCTTTTGGTTATCCATCCTCCAAGTTTAAGACCTTTAACTATTGTGGTGTATGAGATACTTGAAGTCAAACTATAAATCGTTCCCCGAAGATGGCTTACTAAGTCCGAAACACAAGAACTACCTTTTGTGTTTTCAAAAACATGTCCAACATTTACCTTGCATTAACCTTATTATAGGTTTTTAATAATAAAAATTCTATTGACCTTTTAAACAATATGACCTTGACATGACCTTGAACTCTTGTCTTTTGGTTATCCATCCTCTAAGTTTGAGACCTTTAACTATTGTGGTGCATGAGATAATTGAAGTCAAACTATAAATCGTTCCCTGAAGATGGCTTACTAAGTCCGAAACACAAGAACAACTTTTTGTGTTTTTAAAAACATGTCCAACATTTACCTTGCATTTACCTTAACGTAAGTTTTTAGTTATAAAACTGCTACTGATCTTTCAAACAATATGACCTTGACATGACCTTGAACTCTTGTCTTTTGGTTATCCATCCTCCAAGTTTGAGCTCTTTAACTATTGTGGTATTTGAGATAATTGAAGTCAAACTATAAATCGTTTCCTGAAGATAGCCTACTAAGTCAGAAACATAAGAACAACCTTTTGTGTTTTCAAAAACATGTCCAAAATGTACCTTGCATTTAACTTGACATAGTTTTTTAATAATAAGAATGCTATTAACCTTTGAAAGATATGACCTTGAACCCCTGTCTCTTGTGTCTTCATCCTCCAAGTTGTAGATCTCTAACTATTGTAGTATTGGAGCAATGTTAATGCAAACATTAACATTTAAAAACGTCATAGCTTTTTTCCTAGACATAGAATTTTTTTTTTAAGTTTTAACACAAAGGGCTCTGCGAAAGAATATTTTTAAGCAAAAAAAAAATCCAATATTTTGGGCTAGATTTTTTTTGCATGCAATATCTACTAACCTTGACCAGTGGTCAATATGACCTTGAGGTCATCTTGACCACAAGACTCTGGTATTTACTTATGTCAAGTTCGAGCCTTGTATCTAGTACCATAGTTGAGTAAATTACAGTTAAAGAAATTTTTTGCTCCGTACATCCATCCATCCATCCATCCTAACATACACCAAAGTGATATTTTTAATAACAACCCAGTGGATGGTCCGATCGAGATGATTCTAGTATTAAAAGATCCGTAATTTTTTGTAGCATCTTTTCAACACCTTAACCTTAACATTTACGTATCTTGCTTCGTTTAGGCACAGTTGCAAAAAAACATCGTTTTTCAGAAATTGCAATTACAATAGTACATTTTCTTTAGAGAAATGAACTAATACATTTCCTTTAGAGAAATGAACTATTAACACATAAGCATTACAACAATAAAACCCAAAACGCAGAGTCCACAATGGAACAACTTATAGTGTCTTTATATGTGAGGAAGTGAAGTGAAGTGAGTGTTTTTACTTGTATTTTCAACGTACTAACTGTGGAAACCGAGAAAGAATCCTTACAAAGTTGATGTCGACTAGAAAAGTGAATACTAAATAACATTCTGACAAAAACAGTCTAATTACCTACTGATATGATAACTGATTCTTCTAAAAGCAGAAACAATAAATTAACTTTTTTGTGTTCCCTGTGTTAGTGCAGACGCTAAGAAACAAAAAAAATGTGACCGCGCTTGGCATTCACAAAAAATACTCTCAAGAAAATTAAAAAAAAAAGGTTGTAACTCATTTTTCTCTTTTTTATTCCGTTACATTTAAACATTGTTATAAGACATTATATTTTTTTCCGTCTCAAGTTCTCTAGAGGGGATCTACAGTATTTTCGTTTAAAGTGTATTCGATTTTTTGTTTTCTGTTTGTAAAATGCTTAAAAAATAAAGAAAAAGTGTTTTTAAAAATTGTTTTTCTAATAGCACATTGTCAAATGGGCCCCCGAAACGTATTTTTAGCAGAATTGTACCTATAGAAAACTCACATTCACTACATAAGTAGTTTATTAAAAAGCAAAAAAATTTGTTGATTTGATATATGTTTGTTTATAATTTTATTAATAAATAAAACATTTTTATTAGAAAGGCACGACTTTCGGTTCTAATCATTGGCAGTTTCTTTTACTTGGAAATCGGTATAATCCGTGTAGTCATAGTTATTTCTTCAACCTTTTATTATACTCTTCGCAAAAGAGTATATTGCGATTACTCGGACCTTCTCTAAAATCATTAATATTCATCCTAGAGCAAAAATTTTTTTTGCAGATTCGTTCGATTCATGACTTTTTAAGACTTTTATTTTTTGTCCGTCTGTCCGTGACCACGAGAACGGTTTATTCATTGACTTGAGATTTGGTGCTCTCAAGTCAATGAATAAACCGTTCTTAAGTTATCGTGGTCACAGACAGACGGACAAAAAATAATAGTCTTAAAAAGTCATGAATCGAACGAATATGTTCTCGTTTGGGGGAAGAGCCCTATTGTTTTTGAAAGAAATCCAATAATAAATAGAGGGTTAAAATCACCCCCAAAGTTGAAAAAAATTCATATTTCGGTTAATATCAATAATTTTACGAAACAAATATTCTTAACTAAATTAAAGATTGTATTTTTCCCTATAAAAAAGCATCTAGTAATTTTTTTGTATCCCCACCCGTTTACAAAAAAAATAAGTTTTACGTTTTTTTTTAATAAAATAAAAAATGCACCTTTTTAATCATCTACTGCGAAGAGTATCATATAGAATGTGTAACAATTATATAACAATAAAAAAATAACGTATCTGCGAAGTGTAACTTTTTAAAAGATCTAATCCACTCACTGCTCTAACCCACTTTTGTTATAAAATGTGCTTTATACAAAAAAACAGTTTCTTTGATGTAAATTGGATTCTTGAGGACTGTAGTTAAATAGTACACTTTTAAACATCCTCGCGTTTGTGACTTTGTTTGCGAGGGCCCGAGGGGTATAACAACATGTCAATCTGGGCTATTTTCTTTTATAAAGAAATATAAGTTTTGAGTTAAGTTAAGGTACCTGAATTTTTTTTTATACCGTTAACTTACTCAGACTTTGCATCTGGAGGTCATTTTTTTTGGGCTGCAATTGCCGCAAAAATTTAAATGCATTTTTGGAATTAGGTTTGTAAAATAGCAAATACTTTTTATCTAAAACAAATGTTTTTCGTTATCTTTTAGCTTTAAAATGTAGGATTGTAGGAAAAACCCACTTGCAAGATCAGGAGCAAAGCAAATACTTGATAATCTTTTATTTACAAATTTATTGGTTAAGTACTGTTGCACATAGCCGATCGCTTCATTGTAAAATTTATTTTATAGCCATCCTTAAATAAGTAGAAAATTCACATTTAGGTTTAGTAAATCAATTTTTTTTTTTATTTTACCTGGTTTTACTTCGGCATCAGATCAGGAAAATCTGCATTGCCTCTAATTTGTATAATCTTCAACATCTTCAAACATGAACACCGTTGGTAAAGTCACACAATTGCAATGCTGCCTTTCTTTAATCCTTGTTCATGTTATGCCATCATTTTTTATATTAAAACATGATTTAAAAACAAATAATTAAAAATGAAAATAGTCAATATTTTAAATGTCAAACTCTGTCAGTTCATAAATAGCACTGGCTTCGATACTACAACCGGCCGGAATTAATCATGTAAATCCGCTGGCAACTACGTCATACCCAGCCTGCTAGTGAAATGACGATTTCCAAATCGTTTTAAAATTTGTCGGTTTTAATTAATTTTTTCTGAGGGCATTATAAGTTATTATAAGCCATGAAAATTACCAGGGACTCATTATTACATATATTTTTGAATTCCACATTCAAAAGTTCAAATTTGTGATTTGGTTCACAAATTATTTCAAATAGTTTTATTTTTTTTACTGTTGCATTTACTAAGAAAATCGTTCTTTTTATTGAGAAGCTCCCAGCAAAAAAAATAATAAATATATCTTAAATTGGTAAACACCATTGTGTTAGAAATTAAAATACCTTTCAAATGAGGGGTCACTTGACCCCTCTTTACTTTAGAAAAAACTAAGCTCATAGTCCCCCCATCTGGGGCCTATAGCACAACTCTTACAAGTCCAACAAGTGTTAGTTTTTAACATTATAAAATCTACAATTGTAAATTTTTATAATGGTAAAATTCTACACTTGTTGGAGTTGTAAGAGTTGTGTTATAGGCCCCTGGCGGTTATTATTTTTTAATAATCCAAAGAACCCCGCACAATCCTTATGAAAAAATGGTCCCGGTTAAAGTATCTGAATTTTTTATATGTTGTAGACACGGTTCTTCTGATCAAAAGTTACCATTGCGCCAACTTATTTTATCGCGCCGTTTTTCTTCTACAGGGTGTTAAAGTATCTCTTTTTGAAATATTCAATAATTTATTTCAGCGAAAGTGAAACAAAATTAAATGATTTTCTTTCACGTTATACCTAAAAGTAAATCACTTCATTTAAAAAAAAAGTTTTAACCCCCTCACTTAAACGGAAAACAAAAAAATTTGGATTTTTTCATAAAACGATAGAACGTGTTTTTCTGACCTTGAATATAAAAAAAAAAACTAAATCTACATCTGCACCCCTTTCGTAGGGGATGCAATTAATAAAAAAACATCGGTTAAATTGACTGATGTTTTTGTATTTTTTACTAGTAATAATTTTAAGCAAATTATTCCTATTAAAAAAAAAATTCGTCGAGCGGTTTTTTTGTTACAAGAAAAAATGTAAAAATGAAGTATTTTTTACCTTTTGTTTGTTTTAATGTTTTGTTATGTATTTTATATTATTTAGTAGGTGCGTATCCAGCGGAAAGCCTAGGGGGGCTGGAGCAACAATTATTTTGAAATTTTATCCATTCCGTTTAGGTACAGGTTTGCGGTCGTTGTATATGGAGGAGCGTCAGATTAACTCCGAATCACTTTAATGCTTCTTAAAATACTGTGATTCCGAACCTGGATCTGAACGAAATGGATAAAAATGGAAGATAATGGCCCCCTTAGGCCCTCCGCTGGATACGCACCTGTTAAATAATATAAAATGCATAACAAAACACTAAAACAAACAAAAGGTGAAAAATTCTTCATTTTTATATTTTTCCTTGTAACAAAAAAACCGCTCGACGAATTTTTTTTTTTAATAGGAATAATTTGCTTAAAATTATTACTTGTAAAAAATACAAAAACATCAGTCAATTTAACCGATGTTTTTTTATTAATTGCATCCCTTACGAAAGGGGTGCACATGTAGATTTAGTATTTTTTTATATTCAAGGTCAGAAAAACACGTTCTGTCGTTTTCTGAAAAAAATCAAATTTTTCTTGTTTTTTGATTTTGGAAAATAAAGTGATTTACTTTTAGATATAATGTAAAAGAAAATCATTTAATTTTGTTTTACTTTCGCTAAAATAAATTATTGAATATTTCAAAAAGAGATACTTTAACACCCTGTAGAAGAAAAACGGCGCGATAAAAAAGTTAGCGCAATGGTAACTTTTGATCAGAAGAATCGTGGCTACAACATATAATATAGGCTGTTTTCTTTTACATTTTGTATTTTGTGTAAACATTTAGTACCAATCATTTAAATAAGTTTTGTGTCTTTTGGTGTATATTTATTTATTTGTTTTTAACTCATGTCTTTCTTGGAGTGATACCGTTTATCAATTTTTGTAGTGTCGTCTTGAAAATGATGCAATATACATCAATACGTCGACTGATTAGAAACTGATTTTTGTTGGTTTTATTGGTCCTGTCCTACCAATTATTCCCTACTTTATTTATTTTTTAAATACACCAATTCAAGTTAAAAATTTTTTCCACTGGGAAACTTTATTGTTTACGAATAAGCTGCCAAAGACACTCTTAATGTATTCCATATTTTTGCATAAGACTAGACTTTCTTTTGAAATTATTATGTCACTTACCACTGTGACTCAATTAAAGTTAGTTTTCTGTCAAGTCAAATGCAAAATATGGGGAACATTAAGAGCGTTTTTGGCAGTTTATTCGTAAACGGTACAGTTTCTCAGAAATTTTAGGTGGCAAAATAGTTTTCACGTAAATTGGGGGGTATTTAAAAAAAATAAACAAAATTCTCAAATGTAAAGAAATTACATGCAGTTTTTATCAATCACTGTTTAACCCATTTTAAAAGGGGACCCAAATTTCAAAATGGCTTTAATATGATCGTTTTTATTACCTTTATTGATTGTACAAAATTCTGCTTTTACCGTCTTGGATTTTTTCCAGCTATTTTCCTTTAAAAAAAAGCACATTAATCGCGGACATCCTCCATAGAAAAAAAATCCCATTTTTTGATGCGCATATTATGTGCTAGAGCCTCCTGACGAATCATTCATTAATCCCATTAATTTGTAATATCTTAAAGAGTATGTGAGATTTGTTTCGACATTTTTTGAAAATTTCTAATAACACATCAAAACGCACCATTAAATTTTAACGCCCATTAGTGGACATATTTTATAAATAAAAACTAAAAAAAATGTATGTTTAATTTTAGGAGAACTTAAAAATCCGTCCAAATCGATACCACGGGGGACGTTATCAGCAGTGGGGTTTACTTTGATAATATACTTGTTGATATCAATACTAACAGCTTCTACCTCAAGTAGTTTTCTTTTGAAAAATAATTATTTGTTTATGGCTGGAGTAAATGTATTTCCCGTATGCGTAGCTGTAGGACTGGTAACAGCAACTTGGTCAGCTGCACTTAGCAACGTCATAGGCGGATCAAGAGTTTTGGAAGCATTGTCAAAAGATAACGTTTTTGGTAAGAGTTAATTAGTTAAAAAATCATCTTTCTTAGAAAAAAGTATACATGCTGGTTCGTATTGTACGAAAGTTCTGAAGGGCCATGTAAATATTTTTTATTTGGAAATTTCCAAAGAACTACTTTGGAAATTTCCAAATACTTAGTTTTTGTAATTTAAGGTCCGGATTTATTCATTACATAATGTGTAACGTATCTTTCGTATGGAATACGTTAATGTCAATCGTGTATTGGGTAGATATTGCTGCTATTACCTAAAGACAAGTAGGTATTTAATATTTAATTTTACGAAGTTGGTAGAACTATACACCTTTCCCGTTGACGATCACCTTCGCGGTCGTTACACTTAGGAATAGTTAGATATGCGTCAGATTGACTTTAGTCATTGTGATTTTGGTGGTCATCTTATTCCCAAGTAAAACGACCGCGGGAGCGTACACCAACGGAACAGGTATCCCGTACAACCAATAGATAGAGAATAGATAAAGGTTATCTTTATACCTTTAAAGATTATCTTTACTTAATTGATATCAAATGGAGACAGAACTCATAAAGATTTTGGTAGAGATTCAATAAAGATTTTTTTACAGGTTAAATAAAGATTTATATTTAAAGACTCTTTAAAGACTATCTTTACTTACTCTTTATAGGTTCTATGAAGGTAGAATAAAGGGTATCTTTACTGATTTCATTGACCAAAAAAATAAAAATTCTCATTTTTGCCATTTTTAGTACTTTTTAAGTGTTTGTAAACGATTCATCATTTTATAACCATGAGTTTTTGATATAAAGTGTTATAACCAAGATTAATTGTTACCTTCGGACCTCCTGAGATTTTGAACACACTACCTTCGGCTCTGCAAGCGAACACCCTTACCGTAAGACCATAGCTGCTTGCTTTATGATCTTATAAAACGTAAAGAGTATAAAAGAAGCAAATCATATACTGTAATAATTACTTAAATGCTATTAAGTACCTGTCAGCTCCAGACCATTATATTTCGAAGAAAACATAGTTTAAATAGATTAAATAATATTAGGTGATTTACCTAATTCTTGCTACTTCTAGTTAGTTCTACCTGAAAATCCATTAAATAATTGCATTAAGTAATTGCAAATTTTAAATTATCGATTCTTTGAAATGATTATAATTTTATGTCCTAAATAGAATCAAGATAAAATTAGGTTATTAATTCTTTGTAACATTCCTTATAGTGTTACAAAACATTGTTTTATTTTTTCATAGGAAATGTTTTTTAGCGAGAGTACAAATTTTGCAAAAAAAATAATAGGTATTAGAATTACGACATAAGACCAAAAAGTTATACTTTTTTTGCCTAGCTATAAGATGTGTTTGTGAGGCGAAGCGTAGGGTACAAATTGCGAGACAAAAAGCTATTTTATTTGAAAACAAAATAAAATTGAAAACAATTTGCTTTTATTTTATAGGTATGTACTCCTACTACTATTTTTTAGTAATTTTTTAATTGGCAAAAAGATTAAAAAAGGAAAAATCGAAAAATCTTTATTCTGCCTACAGTTTGTTTATATTTAGCATACAGATACAAAAAATGGATAATCTTTATTCGGTCTTTATAGAATCGTTATATTTGGTATAAAGATTCAATAAAGAAAAGTCTTTATTCTGTCTTTATAGAATCTTTATATTTGGTATAAAGATTCAATAAAGAAAAGTCTTTACTCTGTCTTTATAGAATCTTTATATTTGGTATCAATAAAGAAAAGTCTTTATTCTGTCTTTATAGAATCGTTATATTTGGTATAAAGATTCAATAAAGAAAAGTCTTTACTCTGTCTTTATAGAATCTTTATATTTGGTATCAATAAAGAAAAATCTTTATTCTGTCTTTATAGTATCGTTATATTTCTGTGGTAAATAGGCAAAAGGGGATAAGTATAAAACTGTCATTTGTACATGTCACTCTAAAAATGATTTTCTTGCGAATATTAAACAGTATTAATGCATCAGTAAAAAGCTAGCTGAAAAAAGTAGGTTTTAAAGTACGTATATGGCTGATCCAAATTGTAAATATCTAAATGTTTCTATTAAAATTCGGTGTCCGAAAAACACATTTTTTTAAATGTCAAAAATACTTATCCCGTTTTGCCTCCCTACCACAGATTTGGTACAAGTTTCAATAAAGAAAAGTCTTTATATCGTGCGATCCACAAAATTCGACGTCGATTCTTGCCATGCATTTGTAAAATTTCAATTTTTTTCATTGTTAAAACATTGTCGATTGTCATATTTTTGACGTTTCACAGCCAGAGTCGACGTCAAATTTTGTGGATCGCACGTTATATTGAATACCAGGAGTCAGTAAAGAAAAAGTTTGATACTGTCTTTATAAAACCTTTATATTTGGTATAAAGATTCCAAATAACTATTTGGAAATTTCCAAATGCTATTTGAATAGTTCCAGATACTATTTGGAAATTTCCAAATAGCTATTTGGCCCTTCAGAGCTTTCGTAGTATTGGATCGAATTTTTGGGTGATAAATTGACTTAATTGACTATTGTTTGCACAAAGGTGTAGCCAAGTGAAGGACCAAAGCTTAAACCTGGGCCATTTTAACAAAGTTAAACAAACGAACTAAAATACATAAATTAGGGTTGAGCCTTGTATCTCTACTTAAGCATACATCTAGCATATCAAGTAAAACACCTACTTGATTGTTTAATGGAAAAGTATTCTATTTTTTATTTTGTACTATAGTACATTTTTTATACAAGAAAAAATTTCACCTTTTACCTTAAAAAAATCTGGGTCCCGATTGGTTGCATGCCCTATAAATTTACACCCAACAAATTCAAAATGGCCGCCACAAAACATATGTTTTTTGACTCAAAAAAAAAAACTTTGGTTATGCTCAACGTCAACTCTTAAACTGTCACTTTAACAATTAAAAACAAAATTTTATAATTTTTTTAAATGCCAGTGTCTTGTCAAAGTTCACATGCCAGATTAAAATTTATTAATAATCTTGTTGTTTTCCCAGTTTTTAAGAATATAATGCAAAATTTAACAAAAGTTTGAATTTCTGAAGTTGCTCTAAATATAAATTGTGCCCTGTTGGACTGTGTTCTATCGCAACATCTCTTCAGAAGATTCTGTTTTAAAAACCTTAAACGAACTAGAACAAGGCGACTTACAATCTAACGTAAATCAAACAACAACCAAAAAATCATAACAACGACCACCTGTCAATTTAAATACTGGGTACGGCCTTGGACATCGACAATTCAATTCCTTGTCTAAAATGTATTTTATTAAATTTATGTAAGAATCAAAGCCGTTTTTTAACACATTAATTTATTTGGTATCGTATCATACAATATTAGCAATTCAATATGGATGATATACTTATTAACCTCAATCAATAACATTATGCGCACGTTATTAGTTTAAAATTACTAAAAATTTTGTTAGCACAATCCTTCTATTTTTACGTAAGGGCCCGGGGTGGGTAACTTCTCTTTAAATGATAAGATATATTTTAGTACCACTTCGTAATTTTTCGCATTCTTTATAAACATGCCATTTCTGCTCGCAAATGCAAACATGGCTGCTTTCGGATCCTGTTTCGCGTTTTCTTTGTGAAGCTGTCTGGTTCCTACTCCAGGTTGATTAGGTCCGGCACAAGCACAGGATAATGATGGGGTGCTTCTTAAAAATACTTCCCGATTGTGTATGATTTCTTGTAACTTAAATGTTTCCACATAAATTGCATCCCCAATAGTTATTTTATTTTGCCATAGCCTTAATGGTATCTCAGACTGTTGCCAGACGCACAGGATGCATTAACAACTTGTTTTTCTTTAAAAAATAAGCAGCTACCGACGAAATTTTTAAATTTATTTTAAATTTTAGTTTTTTGTGACAGATTTATTTGAAAGTTTCAGTTTTGACAAACGTAAAATTTTTAAGGTTTGTTCGAAAACACAATAAAAAATCGGAAATTTACTGAACAAACCCCTGATAGGCAACCCAAAAAACATGTTTTAAATGTTTATGGTGTAGTCGGAGTTTCTTCTTGTATAAAAAATGTACTATAGCAGGCTATATTTTTATTTAGTAATATTTCTTTTGTCACTTTGACAACCATAAGCTTTGCGTCCGATTTGTTTTGTATTAAAAATACACACATTAAAACAATCTAGGGGACAACAACTTTTTCTTAAATTTTAGGTTGATTATATGAAGTTTAGTTGTTTTAACCATTGCAGTATTTTCTTGCAATGCTTCTGAATAATTACCAACCATTTTTAGCAAAAAAATTAAATTAATAAAAAAAAAATAAGCAGGGATAACATCGGTTGAAATTTAAATAATTTTTAAAAAAATACAGTTGTGAACAAACAAAAAAGTAATCCGATATTTCAGTAGTTAGTACATATGCCCCTTTCTGCTTTTTAATAACGTCTTCTTCGCATGCTTAGAATACGGTTGTCAATCATTTCTTGGTCAAATTTGTTCCACTGCTCTAAAACACACTAAAAAAGCTGCTCTCTACCCTCAAGTGGTCTAATTTGTTAAGTAGGACTTTATTTAAGCATGCTCTATCGGATTTAAATTTGGTGACTGAGCTGGCCAATTTATAACTGCAAACTGCAATATTTTCTTTGGCTTGATAATCTCGAACCGGCATGGCGAGATTGGGACGGGCGGGGCGATATCATGTGTTAGAATAAAATCATGTCCAACATTATGTGTATATGGAACAACAACAGGCTCTTAAATGTTGTTAATGTATCCGATTGGATTAGGAAAGCCATCCACCAAAACGCATTCAGTTCTTCCGTAATATTCTCTTTAGAATATTGCAGTTATGAATTGGTCTGCCTAGCCACCAGATTTCAATTCGATAGGGCATGCTCAAAGAAAACCGTACTTAACAAATTAGACCATTCTAGGATGGAGAGCTGCATTTTTAGTGCGTTTTAGAGCAGTGGAGCAAGTTAGACCAAGAAATGATTGACAACCGTATTCTGAGCATGTGGAGAAAATGTTAAGTCGTTATATATATATATTCGTATGATATTATAAATACATGTCAAAAATAGGTACAAATGAACATTATAAAATGGAAGATGTTTAATTTCCAAAAGGTATAAGTGATGTTCATTTTTTCACGTCCATGGCCGATTTTTATTATTCTGGTAAAGCATTTACTTCGCGGCCGAGAAAAACCATGGAAAGAACTCAGGCATACCAGTGTTGTCAAAATTGTGGTGGTACAATAAATCCCAGCGAAAAAGTTACAGCTGTTTTAGGGTTGATATCCAATTCAAAGTTTCTGGAGTTATTTGGTGTATTTCTTGAAAACCACCCTCAAATTTAGTGTTTGGACATTCTTCTACAATATGTTTAATCGTTTCTGGCAATGCACCACATTCACAAAGCGGGCTAGGTAATGCATTCCATTTATAAAGCATATCATTACAACGTCCGTGACACGTTCTAAGGCGATTAACCATACTCCAAACTTTTCTGGGCTGATCAAACCCTGGAACTACCTTCGTTGGATCTTCAATCAATTCTTTGTTGGTTAAATCATCAATTTCTTGCCACTTATTTTTCCATTTATCAGTGATGGAAAAGGGCTGATGAATAAACTCTTCTTGCCATATGGGCTTCCTTGATTTAAGTCTGTTAGGTGGAAGCATCTGCAAGTCAATATGTAAGGGGAATTTTTCCAACTCATATTGAACCTTATCCCATTCCCTTTTAGCTGCATGTCTTCTTCTAAGGTCAGGTGGAGCTATGTTAGAAAGCACAGGCAACCAAGGCGTTGGTGTAGATTTTATTGTACCAGTGATTACTCTCATAGTTTGGTTTAATTGTGTGTCAATTTTGTTTACATGACAACTATTCATCCAAACAGGGCAACAGTACTCCGCCGTAGAATATACAAGTGCCAGTCCTGCTATTCTCAAAGTATGAGCATCCGCCCCCCAATTGGTTTCCGCTAATTTACTTAGAATATTGTTTCTGGTTTTGATTTTCTGTCTCACTTTTTCTAAATGATTGTTATACAGTAGGGAACTGTCCAAAGTTACTCCAAGATACGTAGGGTTAAAGTTATGTTTCAGTAAAATTCCATTAAAGTTAATTTGAAGCTCTCTTCTTTTCTGATTGTTGTTCAGATGGAAACAAGAAACCTCTGTTTTTGTTGGATTTGGACAGAGTCTCCATTTCTTGAAATACTGATACATAATATCCAAGTCACTTGATAGAGAATTTTCCAATGTATTAAAATCATTATGTTGGTAAGTCAGCGCCAAATCATCAGCATAAATAAACTTACGGGAAGTAGTTTGGGGTAAGTCACTCGTATATAAATTAAACAACAGTGGAGCTAATACTGAGCCCTGAGGTAATCCATTGTTAAGCGTCCTAAATTTGCTACTTTTTTCTCCAATAAATACTCGAAATCTCCTATCCGTTAGCATATTTTCAAGAAGGTTTACTATTTTTCCACAAGGAATCGCATTATATAATTTGTGAACTAAACCATCCTTCCAAACTGTATCATAGGCTGCCGTTAGATCTACGAAGGCTACTCCTGTTTTAAGTCGATTTTGAAATCCAGCTTCGATATGTGAAGTCAATGCCAACACCTGATCACAACAGTTTCTATTCTTTCTAAAACCAGCCTGCTCAATTGGAAGAACTTCTTCAATGCATGGGTAGATTCTTTGGTATAGTAACCTTTCTAAAACTTTATACAGCACACTCAGCAACGAAATCGGTCTATAACTTGATGCTTCTTTAGCCGGCTTTCCTGGTTTTAATATGGCAATAACTTTGGCTTTTTTGAAATCTGGAGGAATGTTACCAGAGATCAGAATATTATTATAAAATGAAGTTAGCCATTGTAATGCCTTACTCCCAAGATGTTTAAGAAACTCGGGATAAATTCCATCAAAACCTGCTGCTTTTCGATTTTTCGTTAAAGTTAAAGCTGTTTTTAGTTCTTCTATATCAAACGGACGGGAAAGATCTTCAGATGGTAACATAATTTGTCTCTTTTTCTTTAATGAGCGTTTCATTTGCAAAATGGTCGCTTTGCTCAATTTAACTGAATTTGATACATTAACCAAACGAGTTGCAACTGAATTTGGGTTCACATTATTTACCGTTTTTTTAGTATTTGTTGCGGCTCCCAATTTTCGAAGCAATGCCCAACTACTGCGACTGGAATGCGTGAAATTCATTTCCTCCATTAAAGAATTCCATTTATCCTTTCTGGATGTATTTAAGGAACCTAATATTGCATCCGCATTTGCAGGGGTTGGATTTTCTTGGTAATTGTTGTACAAATCTTCAGTCTCATTTGACCAACCTGGGATGTATTCCTTACGGTATCCTCTAGGTATCGTCCTTTTTGCAGCTCCTTTCAAAACGCCCACAAATCTAGAGTAATTATGTACATCTGGGTTTATCCATCGTAAGTTTGTGTCTACTTGTTTTCTATATACATTCCATTTTGCTTTTTGAAAATTCCAGCGTGGTTTTTCAATAGATGTTGTTAATGGAATGTGTATACCCACACAAATAAGAACTGGCCTATGTTGGCTATGGGGAAAATCACTTAATACTGATCGTGTCGCCTCAAGAGGTTTAAAGTTAATATCCTGAGAAACAATGCACAGATCTGGGTTATAATCTCTTCTCCATCTTGCAGAATGAAAACTCTTTCTATCCTTGGCATCAAAAATTAAATGTAAGTTATTCATTTCAATCCAGGTAGCCAAAGATACACCATTTCTATCATTATCCGCATATCCCCATAAATTATGGTGGCAGTTAAAGTCGCCTACATAAACTCGTCGTTATTAACAAAGGAAGGGGCATACTAACTACTAAAAGATCGCATTACTTTTTTAATTGTTCACAATTATAGTTTAAATTTTTTTAAAATTTAGCTAAATTTCAAGCGTTATTTTAGCTTTTTTATTATTAATTTCATTGTTTTGCTAAAAATGGTTGGTAATTATTCAGATGCATTGCAAGAAAATACTGTAATGGGAAAAACAACTAAACTGAAAATCACCAACCAAAAATTCATTTTCAGGGATCCCTAATCTAAAAAAATCCATCTGTTTTATGTATGTATTCATGGAGGGAATTGTTGCATAAGTTCTGATTGTGAAAAACTTATCTAATTTTGATCTTACATTTTTGCATTAAATTTTATTGACATTGTTGCCAACTTTTGTAAAATTAAATCTATATACACATGTATATACTATATAAAATTATGAATGTATTTGTCTGTCGCTTATGCAGTCCTAAAATACCCATCTAATTTCGATGAAATTTTGTTGTTCTGTGTACAAGAAGGTTTTTGAGTCAATAAACTATAAACCTGACTTCCCATACGGGACCGACACATTTTAACTTTTTATGGCATTGCAACCATGCCGGGTAATAGCTAGTTTATTGTAAAAATGTAATTTGACCATAAAATTACTTTTAGATAGATTGCTTCTTTGTATTAAGCCTTTTTATTTCGTTAATATGTGCTGTTATCTACAAGATATACGCGTTCGGAGTTTCGCACTTTGAGGTCATATATCTTTAAGGATATATGAAATAGATTTTTATCGACAGATTTCTGAGGGTTTCTAGACATGTCCCAAAAACGTGCCATCTCGTTACCCGCGCTCAATTTGCCTTGAAAATATATTTATTATTTTTTTTGCTAGGAGCTTTAAATAAAAAGAACGATTTTATTAATAAGTGCAACAGTGAAAAAATAAAACTATTTAAAATTAGGTAAGGGTGCATGTTTTTTTTTGACTAAAAAAACTATGTAATATTTTTTTGTTAAAATGTGTTATACCCTGTGTCCCAACATAAAATACAAAAAACAAAACCTTATAATAAATAAATAAATGTTATTAACGGAATTACTTCCTTTTGAAAATTTACAAAACAATGGATAACAAGTTATTTCAACTTAAAAATATTAAAATATAAATATTATTCTGGGGTTACCTTATTTTCTTTGGCGAATCGGTTCTGTTTGTGGGAGGAAGTCAAACACTTGCTTTACATCGACATGTTTCAAGAATTTATTTTCTCAATATCTAGAGTGCCTTGATGTCATATTGACAAATATTGTCGCCTTATAGAGTGGCGACATGCATCATTCTTTCTCTGTCATACAGATAACGTCATCAATTGTGTTTGTAAGTTGTATTTGTTGTCATCTTTGCTAATATGTGGATGACGTTATCTGTATGACAGAGAAAGAATGATGCATGTCGTCACTCTATAAGGCGACAATAACTGTCAATATGACATCAAGGCACTCTATCAATATCAAGATGCTGGATCTACAAATAATGATACATTGATAGAATCTTAAAAAATCTAACGCATTGCACGTTATTATAGGTTAGAAAATACAAGTTTTACTTACATAAAAATAATTTGACGACACATATGAAGACAATACATTAAAACACAATTAAGTGTGTCAATTTAAACGAATAAAACTAATTAAAAGCCATTATTTTCTTCCTTTTTCGCATATTTTGTTGAAAATTGCAATTTCGTTTATCTATAATTAGTTCTTGAAATGGCCACTGCATGTCACTGTAGTTTGGCGTCATGTCAATGCTGTCTGTGGATAAAGGTGAGCGCACACATTTCGTAACGAATGAAATATCACAAGAACAAGTAGCGTCCATATTATAAATCAACTTTTGACAGTTAGCAAAGTAATTTGAACTTCAAAGTTATTAAAAACAATTCTTGCGAAGAAGCGCAATCTTAAAAAACGTGAATTTAAGGAGATGGTGCATATTAAAAAAGACCAAAATTCTATTAACAAACGGACAGACATCCAGAATCTAAATGCGATTTACACTAGACTGCTATAAAGAAGGGATTTTCAACAAAAACAGGTATGGTTTTCTGTTTTTAATAACTTTGAAGTTCAAATTACTTTGCTAACTGTCAATATCTTATACAAAAACATAATATCAAAGTATCGTCGCCTTGTATGTAATGGTGGTAACCCAAAGTATACTAATAAATTTGCGAAGTTACTGTTTTTATAATCAATATTACCTTTGTAACAAAGTGTTTTAATAAAAAAAAATTGAGTTCGCTCTAAGCGGTTAATATGCAATAAATATGTCGGCGACCAAATAATCGAGGCATATTCAAGAATTGATCTTATAAGGCTGCTATATAAAACAGTCATACATGAGTACTTTTAAATTTTTTGGTATTTCTTGACAAAAATCCTAGCATTTTGTTTGCTTTACATAATGTGTTATCAATGTGGTTAATATAATTTAACTTAGGGTCTAAAATCACACTTAGATTTTTAAACATTGTAACACGATCCAAATTTATATTATTGATATTATAAGAATAAAAATCAGGAAAAAATTGACGTGTGAATTTCATAGATTTACATTTATTAATATTAAGGAGCAGCCCATTTTGAATGCACCAGTTATTAAAATGATTTAAATTGTCTTGAAGCATGAGTTGGTCGTCGATTGATTTTATGCACTTGACTAACGTACAATCGTCCGCAAGTAGAAAGAAGTTACACTTGGATAAAACAGTTTTAACGTCATTTATAAAAAGTAAAAAGAGTATTGGTCCCATATGGGTGCCTTGTCCTACAACAGATTTTACATCGATTAAATGTGAATTCGTTTAGTCCAACATACTGTTTACGGGTTATGCTTCTAAATATTTTTTTTAAATTAATTATATTTTTTAACCCTACTTTACTTCGTTTTTTTGAAAAAATATAATTCTGGTAGTTTATTTTAAAACATTTGTTATAAACTTATAAAACATACTAACAAAAAAAAATTATTAATATTTTTAAATAAAAAGAACACATACATCCCTACTTACTTTAGAGTCACTTAAGTCTTTTATTGTTGCATTTTGTAACGGGTTTATTTTTGCGCTAAGACATCCTTTGATATAAATAATAGAAATAGTGCCAATAGTTATTTGTTTCACAAAGTAAACATTCATCAGCAAGTTCTTAAAGTCATAATTAGTTATAGAATGCATATGTAAATCCATTTTTAGCATAATACTTAAGTATCACAGTTGATTCATTGTAAGCGTTGCGCCTCAAATAGGTACAAAAGTTCAGATAACCTAAAAGCAAATTAGCAATAAAGTGGTAATAATTTAATATGTACTTATACCTGCTTGTTCTAAGAAAAAGTAGAGTTTCAGTTTCTTTTCTCAAATCATTGGTTAAATTAGACGTAAATATAATATTAACCGTGAAAATATCCAGCTGAAAAATAAACATATTAACATGTACCTTTCAAAGCTAAAAGTTATCTATTACCTGTTATTTTTGCATTATTTAAGCAGTAATTGACTTTCTGCATTGGTTTTCTGTTTCTTCTGGTTTCGTAAATACTTGAAGTTTGGATAACAAGTGAAATAAATAAGTAATTACTTAATATTAATGCAATTATAATTATTGTGGGTTATGTATTTACGTGACGTCAAATGTCCAGCTGTTGCGCGAAGAATCACTTGAGTTGTTTTCTATCTTTCTCTTCTGCGATATTTCGCATTTTCCTCATCGTTTTAATTGACAGCCGAAAGATAGTCTAATGCAAAATTAGGACAACTAATGGAATTCGGACTTGTGCGCAAATAATCGATTTCCTGTATCAATAAAAATCGATTCTCATCCTTATATAGTTTTGGCAGCTTCACAATGAACATCTTACAGTGAATTTTAATTTCATCGTAATTTATGAGAGTAATCATAATGTGTTAATAATTAATTCTTCTGCCAAAATGAGTGCTGAATATTAAATAATTGTTTTAAACGGATATTTCCCTTATTAAAGGTAAGGATTTTATTTTATACTTAAAAGTTGAATTTTCCTTTGAGATTCAAAAGCAGCCATTAACACACGTTTTCTTTAACGTAGGGAAATCCGATATGGGGGCATTTTCTCTGCCATAATTCTTCCTTCTTCTATTTTGCCCTTGGCACTATGAACATACCGATGTAATTCAACATTTTAATATGAGGTTTTCCACTTTATCCGCTGCTTGCTGTTTCCAATGAAGTACCGTTGATGTTCAATTTTCCAATCAGGCATGCTGTGTGTTACCCCATTTGCAGCAATCTTCCGTCTTCAGCAGTAAAGGTCAGATCTTTTAATTTATGATATTATTCGGGTTTATTATGGCACATTGTGCGTTAATATTTAACATTTTGAGTCATTTTGTTTTATTGCATTTATTATTTTATGCAACGATTTAATAATTCTAAATAATTTAGCTTTGTATTGCTCGTGGTTGGTAAATTTAATATTTACCTCGGCAATTATATATTTGGATCCAAACATATTTTAGACCGACATCCTTAATTGGTTGTTCTATGCGCAAAGGTTTAATTTTAAGAACGATTTATATATGCATACTGTATTTCATTTCAAATATGCTGATTTAATTTTGATATAACTATTTCACAAAATTTAGCCTTTTTGTTGCTAATTCAATTTCAATTATTTTTATGAACAATTTTACTAATAAATTCAATTATTTAGTACAATTTATCTGAGAGTTTTAATGAGTCAAATAAATAAGTTAACGTGTCTTGAGGGTTAACTTATTAACATTTTGGGTACTAGCGGTCAATCTCTTGAAGGGCGCCCATTTACTACCCCTTTATTTTGTTGGAATCCACCCACTCTCCGGCAGAACTAACCGTGGTACCTGATTTGACACTCAGATAGGTAAGTACCTTTTTGATTTATACCAAAGGTGTCTTAGCCAAGGTCATAGGTATTTTCCTACAATAACGTTGATGTCGTAACATTTTTTAAACGTTACATTTGGCGCCCATACGTGTTTAAAGGCATTAGTTGGGGTTATTTTTGTTAAGGAACATAATATGTGAAGTAATTATATTTTTATTTTTGGAGTAAAGTTTTGACGTCCCAGTCAATATTTCTTCGTTGCGCAAGTTGGTACTGTATTGTTTTCTCTGACACTCGTCGCAATGGTGGAACCAATGATGCAAGCTGCTGACCTTTTGAATGATGAACTTGTTTACGAGTTAGGTTGTCGTAGTATTTCCACAGAAGGTAGTGCTGAGACTAGACGTGCTAGATTAGCTGTTGTTTTAGAATTAGAGAGGCAAGGTATTCATCAAAATGTTTTCCAGACACCTGCAAATCCTGACGCTGAAATGTTATGTTGTTCGACTAAGTTTTAGGTCATGTCGTAATTTATTAACCGATTGGGATGACTTAGTTTTTGAACTAAAAGCTAATTTCTTACCTTACCAATACGAATTGCAACTGGAAGATGAAATTCGATTCAGGACACAAGGTGAATTCGAACGTATTGTTGTTTTTATCGCAGCGATGGAAAATTTGTTTAAGCGACTACCTAAAGCTGTTTCCGAAAAAGAGAGAGCAGAAAGAATTCGTCGAAATCTTTTGCCCAAATTCCAATCTGCATTAGCGTTGCATAAATTTGAAAGTGTCAGGGAATTGTTGACAATGTGTCGTGCCCTTGAAGAAACAAACGCTGTAGGTGCTTTATTTAAGCCACCACCTACAACAGTTAGTAAGTTGCTGGAACCACAGTTAGCTTACCAAGCTAACACGCCAAGGCAACATAATGCGCACTTAGCGAAAATTCAGCCCGATAATTCTTCCAACAATTTCTCCAACAATTCTTCAAATAATTCTGAACTACGGTGTTATAATTGTGACCAGATAGGTCATATCGCTCGTTTTTGTAGAGTTCCCAAGTGTCGAGGTTGCGGCAAACTTGGTGTAATAAGACCTAATTGTGAACAATGTTCACCGAACAGGAATCAAGGTCAAGAACAAGCACCGAGATATAAAGTTGAGTGCTATGGTTGCGGAAAACCTGGTGTAATAAGACCTAACTGCGAACAGTGTTCATCGAAGAAAGGTCAAGGTCAGAGACAAGGACCAAAACCTTATACTACAAGACAGGGAAACGAGGAAAAGAAGGACTAAACGGTCGGTTAGTACCTTCAGTATCAAAACATCATTCGACCTATTTTGACCTTTGCAGAACAGAAACTTTACAACGAGAAAAGGAGAGTAAGGCATTTGTTAATTATGTATTAGCACACTCAGTTGGAGATAGTGGACCGTATTTGGAGATTTCGATTTTGGGAATAAAGGTTAAAGCTTTGTTGGATTCCGGTTCGACGGATAATATAGCTGGATATGCTGGTTGGGAATTCCTTCGAAAAGCTGACCTCCCTTTAGATAGTTCTGGTCTACGCGCGTGTAAAGTAGCGAACGGTAATACGCTAAATGTATTAGGTGTTGTTCATGTTCCAGTTACGCTAATACATAGTGATTGATTTTCTCGTGATTCCTGAAATCACGCAAAGTTTCCTGTTAGGCATTGATTTTTGGACAAGGATGAATTTATTTCCCGATTTAAGTAATAATGTTTGGCAATTTGGTGAGGATGTTGCAAATAAAACAGGTTTTTGTAGTTCATTAATAGATTCTGAAGTGTTGACTCCAGAACAACAAGTTCATTTGAAGGACTTAGTCGATTCAAAGTTAAAAATTATGGGTTCAAAGTTGGGATGTACTAGCATTGTAGAGCATGAAATAATCACTGATTCGAAACCGATAAAACAACGCTATTATCCAGTATCGCCGATAAAGCAAAAGATAATTGACGAAGAAGTAAAAAGGATGCTTGACGAAGACATTATTGAAGAATCTAGCAGCAGTTGGTCATCTCCGATATTGTTGGTACCTAAGAAAGACGGAACTTACCGCTTCTGCGTTGACTATAGACAACTGAATAAGGTCACAAAGAAGGATGCGTACCCAATACCGTATGTATCAGCAATATTGGACAAACTAAAGAATGCCAAATATTTAAGTTCTTTAGATATTAAGTCAGCGTATCATCAAATTCTCGTCAAAGAGTCTTCTAGAGAGTTAACTGCTTTTACGATTCCTGGTAGAGGGTTATTTCATTTTAAACGGCTTCCATTTGGATTAACGAATGCACCTGCAACGTGGCAAAGGTTGATTGAAAAGGTTCTGAAAGCTGATTTGGAACCATATGTGATGGTATATTTGGATGATATTATTATTATCTCAGAAGATTTTGAAACGCACTTAACGATTTTAACTCATGTTTTTGATAGACTTATTTCTGCAGGTCTAACTGTTAGTCAGGATAAATGTAGATTTTGTCGTCCTGAGCTTCATTACTTGGGTTATGTTGTTGATAAATTTGGTCTTCGAGTTGATAGTAATAAAGTAAAAGCAATTTTAGACGTTTCACAACCGAATACTGTGAATGAACTTCGACGTTTTATAGGAATGGCTAGTTGGTATCGACGTTTTATCCCAAACTTTGCAACCATAGTAGCACCGTTATGTAATTTGACTAAGAAATCCATTAAGTGGAGTTGGACTTCTGACTGTACCATAGCTTTTAATTCTATTAAACAACATCTGATAACAGCACCAATTTTAACTTGCCCTGATTTTAATCAACCGTTTATACTACAGTGTGATGCATCCAATTTTGGAATAGGCGCTGTTTTAGTGCAATCAGTCATCGAAGACGGGACAGAATCCGAAAAAGTAATTTGTTACCTATCTCCGAACGAACGTAAGTACACGACAACTAAACGAGAATGTTTAGCAGTAATTTGGTCAATAGAGAAGTTACAACAGTATTTGGAAGGTGTACACTTTACAGTTATTACCGATCATTATTCTCTATTGTGGTTAAATCGTTTAAAGGATCCTCAAGGACGTTTGGCAAGATGGGCTGTAAGACTACAACCATTCGACTACACGATTATTCATCGTCGAGGCAAAGATCACCTCGTGCCCGACTTTTTGTCACGTTCAGTTCCAGTTGCAACCGCAGAGTTAGGGGAAATTTCAATAAATCTTAACGCTGTACGAGATCGTTAGTACAATAAAATGTTACGTACTGTTCAACGAGACTGTGATGATATTTGGATTGTACTGTAGATGAGATTTAATTGTCAAGTCAGTTTTTATTAATTTTAAAAAGTGGAATGTCATAAATTTACAAATCTTAATAAAATATAAATTATATCTGATTATTTAACTGAATTTTGAAAAGAGTAAACAACAGATGTTACAATTGGCGCCCGAGCAAATAAGTATGGATACAGAAGAAAATTTACATGGATTTCCTGAAGGTGAGGTTGATCCACGTGAAAATTGGATTTATAATTTGACACCTGAGAATTTGGATGTAGAATTACAAAAATTTAATTTGATGATAAGTGGTTCCATGTTGGAAAAACGACATAGATTAAAAATGTTTTTTTTAAATGGAGTCAAAATTGTAGAGAATATAAACGTGTACGAAAATATTCCAAAACAATCAACTTTCGAAGTTTTACCAAAACAAAACCAATTTGATCAAATAAGGAAGTGGAATTGTTCGTTTGATGGTCGTGGGGATGCGGTAGCATTTATTGAACGCGTTGAAGAGTTGGCTATTCAACACGATGTTTCAAAAGCAGATTTACTACGTTCTTTACCAGAATTGTTAAAAGGAGATGCGTTGCTATGGTTTAGAAATTGTCGTCACAATTTTAAACAATGGATGGATTTTATTGAGGTTTTTCAAATTTGGTATTTTCCAATAAATTTTTTGCAAAATTTGGAAAATGAAATTGGTCAATGGATTCAGAAAAAGAATGAGAAAGGACGTGATTTTATTATTCAATTTGAATCTTTATTACGCAGACATGGTGGTTATGATGATATAAGAAAATTAAATCTGTTATACCAACATCTTCGTCCAGAGTATCGTATTTTTATAAAACGCTTTGAAATTAAATCTGTTTCTGATTTAATTCAACAAGTTCAAGAATTTGAAAAGCTTCAAGAAGAACTTCAAGAAACTCAATCTTCTGGAAATATACATTTAAATTCAGGAAATAGATCTTATAATCAAAGCTCTTCTTTTGAACAATATCAACGTAATTCAAACAATAATCCAAGTGATCGTCAAAATCGTAGACCTTCTTCTAAAGGTAACCGTCAAGTAGTTTGTTAGAGATGTGAAGGAAATCATTTTATGAATCAATGTACAGAACCTCCTATAATATGTCAATTGTGCGGAAGACAAAAAAGAAAATCTTTTCCTTGCAAGTGTGAAACATTTATTCAGGGAAACGAACAAGGGGCTGGAAATCAAAGTACCCCGTCCAGCTCTCGTCAACAGGGGTAATTTCTCCACAAAAAGATTGGTTATTAACAACGGCTCCTCTTTTATCTTCTGAAATTAAACGAATTATGTTAGAAATCAATGTTTTTGGTAATATTTTTTATGCACTTGTGGATACTGGTTCAACGTACTCATTTATTGGAAATAAATTAGCAGAATTTTGTATTAAAAATGGATTGACACCAAATTCTAAACTTAAAGAAATGTTTGTTCAAACTGCAAATGGATGTGTTGTTCCTGTGACTGAACATTTTGAAATTTCCTTTGAACACATGCAGTATAGGTTTAGTACAACTTTTCATTATTTATCGAGCTTATCAAATGTTATTCTCTTGGGAATGGATTTTATAATAAAGAATGTTTCTTACATCGACGTTATTAATCAAAAATTAATTTTTAAATCAAATGTTAACTTACCTGTACTTACGATCCAACCTACTGATCAAGATTCTGTCAGTCAAAGTTTTATCGAAGAAGAACTTTCTCAATTTTTGAACATTAAAGGACCTACTAATAGAATTCAACATGAGATAAGATTATTAAGTTCTTATCC
Organism: Cartodere bifasciata; assembly: GCA_963920755.1. Taxonomy (NCBI): domain Eukaryota; kingdom Metazoa; phylum Arthropoda; class Insecta; order Coleoptera; family Latridiidae; genus Cartodere; species Cartodere bifasciata. The sequence goes on from OY987195.1 coordinate 9,686,590, forward strand.
AATTAAACAAAGATACAGACCACAGAATCCAGCATTACAAAAAGTTATTGATGATGAAGTTGATAGAATGTTAAATGAAGATATTATAGAGCCTTCGTCAAGTCCATGGAGTAGTCCAATTGTTTTAATTAAGAAAAAGGACGACAAATACAGGTTTTGCATTGACTTTCGTAAAATAAATGATATTTCTGAAAAAGATGCATATCCTTTACCCATGATTGATTCCATTTTAAACAAGTTACGAGGTGCGAAATATTTTTCATCTATTGATCTTAAACAAGGATATTGGCAAGTGAGTTTAACAGAAGAAAGTAAACCTATCACAGCTTTTACAGTTCCTGGTAGAGGTTTATATCAATTTAAAGTGATGCCTTTTGGTTTACATGCAGCTGGAGCCACTTTTCAAAGACTTCTTGATTTAATTATTGGTCCAGCAATGGAACCTTTTGTCTTTGCTTATTTGGACGATATTATTGTAGTTAGTGCTACTTTTGAAGATCACATTGTTAAGCTACGTGAAGTTTTTAAACGGTTAAGAGATGCAAAATTAATTCCAAATGTTAAAAAGTGTGCGTTCTTTAAAACTTCCTTGAAATATCTTGGTCATATGATTTCTGCAGATGGTATTACAACTGATCCTGCAAAAGTTCAAGCAATTCAGGAATTATCTATTCCAAAAACTGTAAAAGAGTTAAGACGTTTTCTGGGTATGGTCAGTTGGTATCGAAAATTTGTTCCCATGTTTTCCGAACTAACAGCTCCATTGGTGAAATTACTCAGGAAAAAACAAAAATGGATTTGGAAGGAAGATCAACAACAAGCATTTCTCAATATAAAAACAGCACTTACATCTTCACCTGTACTATCGTGTCCAGATTTTTCCCAACCTTTCATTTTACAAACAGACGCATCAGATAATGGGGTAGGATGTGCATTAGTACAAATTTTAGAAAATGAACAACACGTTATTGCTTATGGAAGCCGCACATTAAATGGAGCCGAAAAATTTTATTCCACTACTGAAAAAGAAGCGTTAGCAGTTATCTTTGGTATAAAAAAAATGCGTCCATATATAGAAGGGTATCACTTTATTGTTGAAACAGACCATCAAAGTTTAAAGTGGTTGTTCAACATACCAGATCCTTCCGGTAGACTTGCAAGATGGATAATGATGTTACAACAATATGATTTTGAAGTAAGATACAGAAAAGGCATTTTTAATAAAGTGGCTGATGCTTTATCTCGAGATCCAATCATACATGTTGACGTATTGTTAGAACCAGATGAAGTTTGTAAATGGTATAATGAAAAATTTACAGAAGTAAACTTGCATCCGGAATTGTATCCAGATTTTTCAATACGAGATGGGAAATTATTCAAACATTTCTTTTCCAAAGATAATTTTAATGAAAATGACAGTGATCCTTGGAAATTATGTGTACCTAAACCTCGACGAGATCAAGTTTTAAAAGAAAATCATGACGTTCCGAATGCTGGACATTTTTGTATAGCAAAGACTTCAAATCGAATCGCTAGAATGTATTTTTGGCCTGGAATGTTTCGCGACATAGCTAAATACGTTCGAAGTTGTGATACCTGTCAGAGATATAAATCTAGTCAGCAAAAACCTCCAGGAATGATGCAACCTTACAAGTTTCATGGTCCTTGGCATACTGTTTGCATAGATTTAATTGGTCCACTTCCTAAATCTTTTTCTGGAAATAAGTACATAATTGTTTTTCAAGAGAAATTCACAAAATGGACGGAATTTCAAGCAATAAAGAAAGCAAATGCAGAAACTGTAGTTATGGTTTTTTATGAGAGAATTGTTTGTAGATTTGGATGTCCTTCTTTAGTAATTACTGACAACGGTGTTCAGTTTGATAGTAACACATTTAGTAATTTTCTTAAGGATATGAAAATTGAACATAAATTTACTCCCTTGTATACCCCACAAGCAAATGCTGTTGAACGTATTAATCGCGTTATAAAGACAATGATAGCTCAGTATTGTGAAGATAATCACCGACACTGGGATATATTTTTACACGAATTTATGTTTGCTATTAATACTTCAGTTCAAGAATCCACTGGTTTCTCTCCCGCCTTCTTGAATTTTGGTCGTGAACTTCGTATACCAAATACTCTGTTTAGTAATGATATCGTGTGTTGTAATGATAGACTTGATGAAAATAATGACGAAGATGTAATAATACGGAAAACGCATATTAAAAATCTACAAGAGATATTTAACATTGTTAAACATAATCTGCAAGGAGCATTTACATCACAAAAAAAATATTATGATAGAAAACATAGATCAGAAGAGTTTCAAGTTGGTGAACTAGTATTGAAAATTGAACATGGGATCTCGTCAAAGTTAGCTCCAAAGTATGATGGTCCTTACGAAGTTGTAGAGATCATATCTCCGGTGGTATATAAATTAAAGGAGCTTAAATCAGATATAATTTTTGAACGCGTGCACATCAAAGATTTAAAAAGATATTTTAACTAAATAGTGTTTTGTGTGTTGTGTTTAGACTTCATATTATGTACTTTCATTATTATTATTTTTCTTAACTTGTTCTCTGGTTGTTGGAGGGGAATAGGGCAATTTTATAAAATTGACATTTTAACAATTACCCTCGTAATTAAGGGGGGTGTGATGATATTTGGATTGTACTGTGGATGAGATTTAATTGTCAAGTCAGTTTTTATTAATTTTAAAAAGTGGAATGTCATAAATTTACAAATCTTAATAAAATATAAATTATATCTGATTATTTAACTGAATTTTGAAAAGAGTAAACAACAGATGTTACAGAGACCCATTAAATTATCCACAATGGCGCGTAGAAGGTAATAAATTATTTAAGAAGATGGAAAGAAATGCGATTGTTGAGTTACGAAATGACGTTGATTGTTGGAAAGAAGTTGTTCCTAGGGAAAAACGAAGTCAAGTTTTAGCTGAATCACATAATATTCCGACTTCTGGTCATCTTGGAGTTTACAAGACATATTCTCGCTTATGTCAACGATTTTATTGGCCTAAAATGAGAGCCGATTGTGCAAGGTACATACGACTTTGTCATACCTGTGCCCAAACTAAGCCAGAACGTAAATCTCCAGCAGGATTGATGGGTACACGAAAACAACCAAAGTATCCATGGCAAGCTATTAGTTTTGATTTTGTCGGTCCTTTACCAAGAACGAAGCGTGGCAATCGATTTATTTTAGTGGTTACCGATGCATTTAGTAAATATGTTCTTTTATTTCCGATGCGTACAGCTAAAGCACCACAGTTAGCGCGAATTATGGAACAAGAAGTTTTTCTAGTCTACGGTGTTCCAGAATACTGTATTTGTGATAACGGTAAACAAATTGCAAGCAAAATTTTTAAAGATCTGTGTGCTCGCTATGATTGTCAAATTAGATTTACCCCGTATTATGCACCTCATGCAGATCCGACGGAGCGCACTAACCAAACAGTAAAGACTATGCTTAAGGCATTTGTGCATGATAGTCATCGTACTTGGAATGAATATTTCTCAGCGGTTGGTTGTGCAATAAGAACGTCAAAGCATGAAGTGATAGGACATTCACCATATTTTGTAAATTTTGGTAGAGAACATTGCGTTAAAGGCTCTAGTTTTGGTTGTCAAATCCAATCTGATACGAAGGATGAAGTAGACGATATCTTGGAACGGCAAGAAGGATTTAAGAAGTTATATTCCAATGTGTATGACAGGCTTGTGGAAACACAAGAAAAATATAGAAAAGTCTATAATTTAAGACGACGACCTTAAATTTTTCGAGTAGGACAGAAAGTGTGGCGTAAGAATAAAGCGCATTCGGATGCCTTCCAAGGATATAATGCCAAATTAGGTCTTAAGTATTTGGGACCGTTTTTGATCTTGAAAAAAGTGGGAGAAGTTGCCTATGAGCTAGGCGATGAGCGTGGTAAATCCAAGGGAATATGGCATGTTCAAGATTTAAAACCGTTTAACGAAGAAAGCCCGAGTGAAGATTCCGATGGTTCTCTGTGAACAAGAAATTCACTCCATATCTTCCGTAAGACGATGTCTATGTAGATAATCCGTGAATAGCTATAGTTATTTTAGATTTGCTAGTTAATAGTTTCGTAGTCATTGGTGAAGTTGTATACTTCGGTTACTTTTCTTTTGAGGTTAACTTAACGGTAACGTTAAAGTTTTTTTTTTATCGCCGGTAGATGAGGCGTTATACTGGGTCATCTATTAACCCAGTGATTAAGGAATTCAACTGCCGAAAAATTATTTGTTAACTTTTTCTTTTACCATTATCTTTATATTGCCATAATATACAACATATCAAAAGTCCCCTAAGATCCCGTGCCGGCGTCATGCCATTTAAGAGGGTCAAAGGTCGAAGAGGACAGTTTTTGGTAAATAAGTCTCTTTCTATTGGTCTCATAAAAAAAAAATGTAATTGTAAATTTTAGATTGGACAATTATCTACAAAAAAATTCATACATATTTTTCCATCGTGCGACCGTTATTGCGTAGTAGTGTCAATTCTGCATGACGTTGGTTTATTTTAACACCGACTGAAATACACAAAGGTGGTAAATTTCTTTCAAAATTTTTTAACCAAAGTTTTAATTAAACCTCTAAGATACATAATCGGCAATAAAAGGTCTTCTAAATTATCAACTGCTTGTATACAGGTGCTCCAAAAATGAATTTGGAAATGTGTGTAATTCCTCAGGTTAATAAAACAAATTAAAATTTTTACAAAGAGGTGTTAGCTCTTGTCCTTTCAATAAGTTACAACCCTCTAACAAAGCCCCAAAGTAATTATTAATGTTTAAAAAAAAATAATATGAAAAAATGCGACAAAATTTTTAATACAAAGCAAACTATGTATTTAAGGCCTTCTCAATAAATTGAATGGAATTACATAGTGTTCAACATGATCATGTTTTCTATTGCTCCCAAGATAATGGTCCCATCACTTTAAAATTCCATACAATTTATTGAAAAGGCCTTCAATACATAGTTTGCTTTCTATTGAAAATTTTGTCACATTTTCTTATATTATTTTTTTTTTAAGATTAATAAATGCTTTGGGGCTTTGTTAGAGGGTTGTAACTCATTGAGAGGACAAGAACACCTTTTTGTAAAAATTTTAGTTTGTTTTATTTACCTGAGGAGTTACAGACATTTTCAAATTCATTTTTGGAGCACCTGTATACACGCAGTTGATAATTTACAAGACCTTTTATTGCCGATTATGTATCTTAGAGGTTTAATTAAAACTTTGGTTAAAAAATTTTGAAAGAAATTTACCACCTTTGTGTATTTCAGTCGGTGTTAAAATAAACCAACGTCATGCAGAATTGACACTACTACGCAATAACGGTCGCACGATGAAAAAATATGTATGAATTTTTTTGTAGATAATTGTCCAATCTAAAATTTACAATCACATTTTTTTTGTGAGACCAATAGAAAGAGACTTATTCACCAAAAACTGTCCTCTTCGACCTTTGACCCTCTTAAATGGCATGACGCCGGCACGGGATCTTAGGGGACTTTTGATATGTTGTATATTATGACAATCTAAAGATAATGGTAAAGAAAAAAGTTAACAAATAATTTTTAGGCAGATTGCATTAATATTTGTTTTATTTTCCTGGGTTATATATGCTTGGGCACTTATTGTTAACATCAACAATGTTAGTTGTGAGTGAGTGTACTGCTTTTTTTTTTGGCATTTCTAGTTTTGTTTGTCGTTTGGCATGTGCCTCGGGTTGGATTTTGTCTGACCTTCGTTTTAACTTTTGTAGACGTAAATATACAGGGTTAAATCGTCTGTCTTGCAGAGTTGAAGGTCGTTGGTAACTGTTAATCGGTGGACAAAAGTAGTAGTCACTATTTAGCTTTTGTATCCGTAAATATGCAGGACTAAGTCATACGTACATTCATTCATAACTAGCATTTTAAACAATGCAAAACATTTTTTTTATTTTGGATTTTGGGGGGGGGGGGTTAATTTAATTTTTTTTTCTTTCGGCGTAAATTCATTCCCTGTTAAGTGCAATTCGCACTATACAGTTTTACTTAGGTTAAGATAGTAATAATTTTGATAGTTTTCATTTTTATTTCGGCATATTGTAGCTTTAAATTTTTGTGAATATAATCTCTTTCTGATGTTTATTGGAATAACGATTATTATATATATTATTATTGAGGATATGTAGTCTCAACGTTGATAGTTGATATTTTTTTTTTGGGTTGGAAGTTATCGAATATACGAGTGTTTGTTTAAGACAGTGGTTGTGATATTTTATAGGTACTGGTCTTAACAAAACTTGTGGTGCTAGATTCGTTGTGTTTTGATATAGTTAGATTTGCTCGGTAGAAGTAGTTGCCGATATATTTTGAGTAGCTGAGTTGCTGATTACTTAATTCATCCTCAATTTTGGTACAAGTTGGAACAAGTTTTGCAGATTTGTTTTCCATGATTGTGGCGGAGCTCTGGGAAAACAATACAGGATCTTTAGTGTGTTTGCACACACCAGTACGTTTTCTTGCGCTTCGGTCGCAATTCTGGCGAATTGCTCTTTTTAAAGTAAGGGGGGAGTGTAACGGGTTTATTTTTGCGCTAAGACATCCTTTGATATACATAATAGAAAGGTACATACTTAGATGTGTTTTAATAAAAGTACCAGTGTAAAATACAGTTTTTCCAATAAATATGCCAATAGTTATTTGTTTCACAAAGTAAACATTCATCAGCAAGTTCTTAAAGTCATAATTAGTTATAGAATGCATATGTAAATCCATTTTTAGCATAATATTTAAGTATCACAGTTGATTCATTGTAAGCGTTGCGTCTCAAATAGGTACAAAAGTTCAGATAACCTAAAAGCAAATTAGCAATAAAGTGGTAATAATTTAATATGTACTTATACCTGCTTGTTCTAAGAAAAAGTAGAGTTTCAGTTTCTTTTCTCAAATCATTGGTTAAATTAGACGTAAATATAATATTAACCGTGAAAATATCCAGCTGAAAAATAAACATATTAACATGTACCTTTCAAAGCTAAAAGTTATCTATTACCTGTTATTTTTGCATTATTTAAGCAGTAATTGACTTTCTGCATTGGTTTTCCGTTTCTTCTGGTTTCGTAAATACTTGAAGTTTGGATAACAAGTGAAATAAATAAGTAATTACTTAATATTAATGCAATTATAATTATTGTGGGTTATGTATTTACGTGACGTCAAATGTCCAGCTGTTGCGCGAAGAATCACTTGAGTTGTTTTCTATCTTTCTCTTCTGCGATATTTCGCATTTTCCTCATCGTTTTAATTGACAGCCGAAAGATAGTCTAATGCAAAATTAGGACAACTAATGGATTTCGGACTTGTGCGCAAATAATCGATTTCCTGTATCAATAAAAATCGATTCTCATCCTTATATAGTTTTGGCAGCTTCACAATGAAAATCTTACAGTGAATTTTAATTTCATCGTAATTTATGAAAGTAATCATAATGTGTTAATAATTAATTCTTCTGCCAAAATGAGTGCTGAATATTAAATAATTGTTTTAAACGGATATTTCCCTTATTAAAGGTAAGGATTTTATTTTATACTTAAAAGTTGAATTTTTGAAGTAATCCCGAAGTTTTTTTAGGTCCGCGGAAAACCACTTAATACCATTATTCTTAACCTTGCTTTTGATTTTAATTTCTGGAAATGCAATAGAGAATGCATCAGATATGTTGCTCTGAAAGATGTAAAATAAGCTTTCTACACTTTCATGCAAGTTGCTTAAATAGTTGTAATCTAAGTTGCTTAATATTCGGTAAAAACAAGCTAATCCTTTATGTGTTATAGGTCTGCATTTATTCACTACTGCGTGATTTTTAACATAGGGAATATTCATAGATAAAACTTGAGCCTTATGGTCAGAAAGAGCTAAATCATGAATTTCCGACAAGTATTCCACATTAGTAAAGTTAACAAAGATATTGTCAAGTAAATTTTGAGCACGGGTAGCCTCAAAGACTGTTTGTTCCAGTCCAAACGAAAAAAATAGTTCCAAAAGTTGATTGCATTTACTATCATTACAATTAAAATGGACATTAAAATCACCACAAACGATTATGTTAAAAGATTGATTAAGAACATTTAGGGCATTTTCTAAAATGAGTAAAAAGTTAGAAAAGCTACCATTAGGTGATCTATAAATACACAAAACAGATAAATTTAGTTCGCAGCAGGTTATTCGCAGCAGGTTATGCCACAAACTTCACAATCAAGTTCGACCGCTAAGGAGTTAAGCTCCACAATGTTACAAAATTCAATGTGATTTTGCGCCAAAATAAGCGTTCCTCCGTGAATAGAGCTAGCTCTCGAAAAATTTGCAGCAGTGGTCCAGCCAGGTAAGTGAAAGGGTTCATTTGGCAAAAGCCAATGTTCACTAAGGCACAAGATATGGCAGGACAGTTTCTGTAGAGCAATCTCAAGTTCGCCGCACTTATTACGGACGCACTGAATATTTTGATGAATAAGGTTGATGGATGAAAGGTCACCGTGGGTAGATGTTGAATAAGGGGAGCTTGGATTCAGACCAGAAAATTTTTCTTCTTTAAATATTTGCCAAATTTTTCAAAACTAAGACGTTTGTGACCCACTCCTCGGGGCCAGAAAGTATTTTTGTCAAGCTCAGGTTTTAGGTCCCAGGGTGCAACAATTGCAAAGGACTTGCTTGAGTCACTCTCGGCAGGAAGCTCGTAAACTTTTAGGGCTGCGTTTTTGGTGTGGGCCAGATTTGTTAAGTAGTCTTTAATAATAATAGACGTGACATGTGGTTGAACTCTGTAGAGATGGAACCAGACCCTCTTTTCATGACCCATGAAGGCATTATTTAACGCTCGGTCCTTGCATTGTACGGGGGCAGTTCCTAACGATTTTTTCTTGCGTCTATTTGTATGCGTTTGAAAACCATTGTTGTTGTTTTGAGAAGAAACTGGTGCATTTTGATTTTGCAAATTAAATTTAAATGCATTGTTGTTTGCATTGGCATTCGGTTGGGGTGTAAATTTAAATGGGGCTGGAGCTTGTGAAAGGGGTGGCGCAGAAGTTGGTGTATGAGGAGTTCTGCTTTGAGATTGAGATTTAAGAATGTCGGAAGAGGTAGTACGTTTACGTTTGCTTTTATTGGAAACGACATCAGTATCCATAGCCAAAGGCTCAATACTTGTTAAGCGGGAAATCTCAGTTTTAAGAGCGGTAACTTGATGTTGAAGTTCCACGACTTGATTTGAAAGATTTTTGGTTAGATCTGGCAACATGCTATTTAAAACTTGATGAACGCCACTGGCGATAAGCTGTCGTAGATCTTCCACCGTTAAGGTAGATAGGTTGCTCGGTAGTTCGTTTACCAATGGCAGTACGACGTCAGTACTCATAGCAGCTGCTGTCAGATTTAGGCGGGACTGGGTTTGTTTAAATAGATCGAGGCATGCATTACATACCCATTTTTCATAATCGCCAGACTTTTTGATTTCAACAAATTGTTCAATGGATAGCCCAAAGCAAAGTGCATGGCCAACAGCATTGCATTTGTCTCTGGAGCACTTGAGGTAATCATTATAATTTAAATTAACTTTTTTAGCACAAGACGTACACGCAGCCATCATGACCGCGACAACGACGCGAGTTGAAGCTCGAAAGCTTGCCCTTACACAAGGTTTGTTGTTTCCAATTAGATAGATAGGATGACATTAAATTAAGACTGTTACGTTACTGGAAAATCCGTATCACCGAAGTTTGTCAACCAAAATAGGGGACGAAACGCAATCAAATGCCTTCGACAAATCACACAGGACAGCATGTATATACTCATTAGACTCAAAACCATTGACAATTAGTTTTTCCATTTCAATGATGGCCAAGGAGGTTGACTTATTCTTCCTAAACTCAAATTGACTGGAGGTGAACAAATTAATATTTTCAAAGTGATCCGTAATCTGAGAAGAGAGTAATTTTTCAAAGATTTTTGCGAACGTAGGGATAACCGAAATCGGCCGATAGCCCTTTAAACTGGAAGGGTTTCCTTATTTAGGTAAAGGCACCACTTTAGATACCTTTAGACAATTTGGAAACACGCCATCTCGAATGCAACGATTAAATAGTTTAGTTAAGGGTTTAATGATAATGCCCTGAATGCACTTCACCACCACAGTATTGATCTCATAAATATCTTTAGACTTGTTTACCTTCATAGAAGCAATAACATCACGGACCTTAACAAAACTTACTTCAGTAAAACGAAAATTATTTCGTTTAATAAAGTTTTTAAAATAATCCTTGGGATCATTTTTTGAAGGGGGAAGATCATTATTTAATACTGAAGCTAAAGTAGAAAAAAATACGTTAAGGTCATCAGCATCCATACCAATAACATTATTTGCATTCGAGGGACTTTTCCGCTGTGAGTTGATAAGTTGCCAAGTTGCCTTGGAAAAATTATCCGCCGATCTCAGATATTCCCCGTTCGCAGTCTTCTTTGAAAGTTCCACAGCTTTCCTGTAGTTATTCCTAAAAGTTTTGACCATAGCTTCATTTTCAGGACTTGGATAACATGAATTAAACTCCTTTAAAAACGTAAAGGTGTCTCTCATCTTAATAAGTTCACCTGTAAACCATGGTATTTGTCCATCTTTTTTAAAATCTTCACAACTAGTTTTCACAGACATGTGTTTGTTAATTAAGCCCAATTACATCTATAAAAAGCGCGAAACCTCTATCAATTGGGATCCCCTCATCGACAACACCAGACAGATCAACACCCTGTAGATCCTGAAATAAATTAAAAAGTCCTCGTTGGGAGAAAGGTCTAAACGAGTATATTGTAGAAACTTTAGTAGGCTGAATAAATTTCAAATCTAATGAAATTGCCAAATGGTCAGATAAGGATGCTTCAAACACGTCCGGTGAACACCAATCCTGGAAATTGACAAAAAAGTGATCCAAGCATGCATTTTTTCTTGTAGCAGACTTTAAAACAGGATAAAAATTATATGTCTTAAAAAAGTTTAAAAGGTTTATAAGATTATTGTCACATTCATTTAAAAAATTAACATTAAAATCAAAAACAACATTAAGATTTAAAATACGACAATTAGATAAAATATCATCAGGAACATTTAAAAATGAGACAAAATTTTCTGAAGGGGGACGATAAATAAATAAATAAATTTATTGATGTTTAAGATCCTCATTTGAGAATATAACATAGGTCATATTTGATTAGTTAATTAGTAAGTATACAACAATATCACTTTTTTATTATAATTAACAAACATTTGGTAATACATAAAAAGAGGTGTGAGCACTTTCGGATACTACGTGAAATTCATAGAAAAGAATTCTTCGTTAGAATAAAGCGGAAAATTTAAGAACAATGATTTTAATTCTTTTTTTGCTTGTTTAATATTTATATATTATATACATATATATATAATAAACAGTCTTAGTTCACGAATTTCAGTAGCTGCAACCTCACAGACGTGTTCAACTGAATAACGGCATAAGTCATTTCTGGGGTTCCATATAGTGACCCATGGACTAGAATAATAGTACCGCCCCCGACAGACGAACTACGGCAGTAACTGTTAGCGACAGCATACCCCTTAAGAAAAAAGGCATCAGCTTCATGTTGTTTTAACCAGGTTTCAGTGAAACAGAGTAGCTTAAAAGTTTTGGTACTTGTGGTTAGAAACAATTCAAGTTCAAGCATTTTATTGCGTACTGACTGTGTGTTCACATGCAAAAGAGGAAGGTAGACTCCAGAATCTACGGAGGGTTGGTTGTTGCAAGCTCCATGGAAAAATTTTGGCCCGGTGGCACAGGTGCAGGTTTCACAGCGTTATTTCCCAAGTTAGACTTTGCAGTTTCGTTATCAGAGGTAACCCTTTTCTCAAGGAAACGTTTCACCGCTACACCATTAGGCCAAAACTCGCCATTCAATATCAAAGTCTTGAAATTTGCCGGTACTGTTAATTTAAAGCTCCTGTATTGTTTCGATTTAACTGTGAGTTCAACTATATCAAAGGATACATTTGGTAATTTAGACGTAATAAAAGCATTAATAACATCAATATTTGTGGTTAGTTTGAACCTTTGATACATGAATATTGATGTTCGGAATAAAAGCTAAAAAACCCTGAACAGAAGGATTGTTTCCATAAATTATTGTAGGTTTAAAAGTGCGTTGTTCATGTTTTTGGAGAAGCTTGTTTTTAAGCACTGGTAGTGTTAAAAAAACTACATGTAAATTCTTTACCTTTGAGAATTTTGTAATTTTATTTATTTTATTAATAGCCCAATTAAAGTGAAAACTTTTTTACCACTTGAAATTTCTGAGAAAGTGTACCTTTTACGAATAAACTATCAAAAACATTTACCTCATATTTTTGCATAAGTCTACACTTTCTTTTGAAATTTTTATGTCAGTTACCACTGTCACTACATTGAAGTAAGTTTTTTGCCAAGTCAAACGCAAAATATGGGGTACTATCGTGGACATGGAATTTAAATCGATTTTTTATCAGCCACCTTTGATTTTTTGAATTTTACCCTATTGTGAATAGGGTTATTTTATGTCAGTTCTCAAATGTTATTTTGACAACAAATGCGTCAAATATATATGTATTATTAAAATAAATTAGGTAAAATGTGCTGCCGGCGAGAAAAATAGTAAGAAGATACTTCCTTTTTTAAATAATTTTGTTTTAGGATAACAATAATCTTAGTAAAACATCAGAGAAGTGTTTCTTGTTAATGTCCACTTCGCAAAAAACTTGGGATGTTAAGGCCACATTTACCTCATATTTTTGCATAAGTCTACACTTTCTTTTGAAATTTTTATGTCACTTACCACTGTCACTACATTGAAGTAAGTTTTTTGCCAAGTCAAACGCAAAATATCGGGTACTATCGTGGACATGGAATTTAATTACTGTTTACTACTGGTCATATCCTTTCATTTGATACCCATATCGTGAGAATAGTTTAGCAAAAGGTCATCCGCCATTTTGTTGTGTAGGCCATATTAAGTTTTTAGGACTAAAAAAGTACCATTTTGCATTGTCACCGGACTTCTACATGTGTACAAAATTAGTCAAGTGTAAGTGTTTCAAAATCAAGTTGCAAGATTGGTACTACACAAACACACATTACATACACTTGGTTTCACAAGACACTGGGACACTGTCAAATATCTTTTACTAAATTTATGGGTATTTTGTAACTATATTCGTAAAATATGAAGAAGCAACAAAACATCCACAATAAATATGATTAAATTGTGGCTAAATTAAGGTCATATTTACCAAAAGAAATTTGACAGCGTCCCAGTGTCTTATGAAACCAAGGGTGCATTGCGAGTTAAATAAAAGCTTTTAAAAATATCAAAATTTTGGATTTAAATGAAAATTTGATTAATGCGTGCCAGAAAGCATTATAATTGTGTTTCTGTCACATTGTTCAAAAATGCCTAAATATTGAACACTGTGGTATGTGTGAGGTGGGTGGAAACACTTAGGATGTAATATTTGATTAGAAATGTATTTTCTTGATATGATTTTTAGCTTAAGATCTAGCTTGCCATGTTTAGTAAACTTCCAATAAAAGTAAGAAGTTCAAGGCTTTTAAGACAAGTTTACAGTCATTTTTGCTTACAAAGGCTTTTTATAGCACGTCGGATTTCTTACTTGTGACTTAAGTTCCTTGAGTTGATTGCAGGGGCGTATCCAGAAACCAGTTCTGGGGGGAGCACCAACATTGAACTAAGGTTAACTGATTTAAAAAATCGCTAAACACAATGCTATTTCTTGGCTCTTGGGGGAGGGGGCACGTGCCCCCTAGAATCAATTTTTGCTTTGTAAATATGGTCAAAATAGTGGCTTAAACATCTCAAGTTTTTTGCGAAGTGTACATTAACAAGAAACACTTCTCTGATGTTTTACTAAGATTATTGTTATCCTAAAACAAAATTATTTAAAAAAGGAAGTATCTTCTTACTATTTTTCTTGCCGGCAGCACATTTTACCTAATTTATTTTAATAATACATATATATTTGACGCATTTGTTGTCAAAATAACATTTGAGAACTGACATAAAATAACCCTATTCACAATAGGGTAAAATTCAAAAAATCAAAGGTGGCTGATAAAAAATCGATTTAAATTCCATGTCCACGATAGTACCCCATATTTTGCGTTTGACTTGGCAAAAAA